>CM074121.1:40547533-41747533 GCA_037177725.1 Cyamopsis tetragonoloba
ATTTAATTCACTTCAAAACTTTTATGAAAACTTCACACAAGGTCTTATATTGGCATTAAATTGTTTTTCTCCCTGAGGATGATAACTTGTTTTTTCGCTATACTGAAACGAGTTAGTATTTTCGTTCTCTAAAATACTTAAGAGTACTTTACTCATTTCTCATCATGCAATTTACTGCTTTCATCCTAATCATTTATCTTCTTCATATTTAGCCAATGCCTTTGATCGCGTCTTTTTTAAGTCACTCATGTTCAGCCTTCATCCCTTATCTTCTTATTCATCTCCAATTTTCACTTCTTTTATCATTTTTAATCATTTCTATCCCTTTTTATCGAGTTCCATCTTTTCATCATCTTTTCTAGGAATTAGTTTTTCTCCTAGCCAAAATATGTGTTCATTTATTTACTTGTTCTTACTTCTATCAAACTCCTTTTTCTCTCGTAAGAAACAAGTAAAGAGGGGACATCTGTGAACACTATATTTTTGTCCGAGATTTTTTTGAAAATGCGCAAAGAATACCAATAATTAGTAAAAGTAGAAAAAGAATAAAAACAGTCATTTTTTAGAAAAATTGCAAAAAATGGTTTTTTGTTGGCTTCTGTTAAGTTAGTTACCGTTAGTATACACTTTCTCTAATACAATTAATTAATCCATTAATATAGACATATAATATTTATACTAACCGATAAATATATAATTACTAACAGATAAATATATTACTATAAGTAATTAAAATATACTATTGATTTACAGGTCATTAGTAAAGATCTTTAATAATGGCTATACTAATAGACAAATTTCTTAGATAAAGTAAATATCAACCGTAACTAACTAATGGAAACCAAGAAAAAAAGTTAATAAATAATAATTTACATAGTGTTTGCAATATTTTTTTATAAATGTAATATAAAAACTATATTATTAAAAATTACTTATATTATAGTGACAGATTATTTTATCATAATAGAGTTGAACATATAGACTTTGTTAACAAAAATATGCTATCAAAAAAAGCTTTTGCAAAAAAGATGACATTATTTATCCCTTGAGACATATCTTTTAACAGAAATAAGAGAAAATCAGAAATAAACTTAAAAGTATTTTTAAGTTGTACAAGTTAAGATCATGAATTTAAGTCTATTATATCTTCCACTATCCTTTGTAATTCCAGACAAGGTGAGACTTCTTTCAAAATACTTTAAATAATAATGTGAAACTTTTAAAATATGTTATTTTCAATAAGTTTTAATATTTGGTTCTTGGATTTTTGACCTGCAAAACCAACATTATTGTTTTTTGTTTCATAGAATTATACATTAGATGAAGATTGAACCCGGATATCCACATATGCATGTTCCAATGTATTCACTAACTAAACTATATGATTGGAGCAAACCAACATTATTTTGTGGGTTTGGATTTAAAACAATGAATATTTGTTTTAACTTGGGCACGTTTTAGTCTCCGGAACAGTAAAACGTCTTCCCATTCTCCATTTTTGGAACCACGAGAAGAACTTCGGCAACACGAGAAGAGTTCATCACCGTCACCATGTCGCGAGCATAATCCAAAAGAGCCGCACTAACTCCCGCACAAGAAGTAACCAAATTCTGCGATCTATCAATTTTGTGCGTTTTAACTAGCAAAGTTCATCTAGCGAGGGAATATAACCGTGAAGGAACGACGATACTGGAATTTCACTATTAAGGATCAAGACCCGTGGATCTGAAGGCGATGGAGGATTGTCGATCATGGCTTCCGACGATCTCTACGACGTCGTTTCCAATCGCCCTCGCCTGTGTTGGTGGTTATGTCGCAGAGCATGGTGGCGGCGTGGTATGTGCTGCGGCGCTGCTATCTTCATAGATTGAAGGTGATGGGCGGAGCCTTAGGAACAATCCAACGATACACACAAAAAAATATCGAAGCCAAACGCCGTCGAGGAAATTCCTAGTTGTGGAATCAGCGAGGCACGACACTGTTAACGTTGCTCTTGGTGTTGGCGGCGCATCTTGGTGTGCACAGGGTTATCGCAGTGATAGGTTGAAGAAAGAAACCATGGTGGCAGCTGTCCCTCTATGTGCGTTCATCTTAGGTTGAATATGGGGGTGGTGCGGTTAGTAGAACCCGCCCAGACCCATGTGAAAAAAAAAAAGAAGAAGAGAAAGAAAGGGAGTGCTGATCATAAACAGCAAAAAAAATAAAAAATAAAAAAATGGTGGTGCAATTAGTAAAATGAAACAATCTGGAAAGAAGATAAGTTGTGCGCCTAGAAAAAATAGAAGGTCCACTACAAAAAAAAGACAAAAAATGATTCTGATGATTCTTTGCTGATTCTAGACCTATTACTCGGAGATGATTCTGGCCCAAAAATGGCCACCCATTAAAAGATGGGGTGGTGCCTTTAGCAAAATTATAAAAGGACCAGAATCTAAAATGGTGCATACAGAAAAAAATGGGTGGTGCGGTTAGCAGAACAAAACATCCCAGTTTTTTATGAAAGAAGAAAAAGGCAGAGGTAGTAGACCTGGTTAGCAAACAATGTACAAAAATGATGTTGTATCTAGCAAAACATATCATCTCGGTTTTAAAAAAAAGGGTGGTGCAGTCAGACAAAAAATGAAGAGCTTAGTCACAACAACCAAAGGTGGAAAAAGCATTACCTTGGTTCAAAAAGACCTTGTCGAGTGACAAAACATCCCGGTTACATAGATATCCATTTCAGTTCAAAAAACATATTGTTTCCAAAGTTCGTGCCGGGCTAACAAGAGGCGGAAGCATGGACGTGTGGAGCTTTCTAAGGCACGACCTACTATACAATATGAATGGAATCATGGTGCACAGTATAATCTATTTCAGTTTATATGCTCCATGATCAATATTTATATATCATAGTCATGTTTGACATTATAATTATTTTAATACGGTAAGCTAACACCCATTATATTGTTTGTGTGATATATCTGGCTCAATAGTTGCTTCATAATTTGCATGCTAGTATTCACAATATTATTTATTCAACATCAAACAATTTAAATATATGTGCATGTATGATATTGTCTATATTTGCTCCATATATGCTAGCATCAAACGAATATTGTCGGTACAATACTCCATGATTGATATTTGTATTATGATATTAAAATCAATATTCATTGTTACATGCATAATTAATGTTATGCTTATAATATTACATGCTCAATGACTAACACGTATGGAGGATAAGAAGCAAGACCAGCATGAATATCATGTCGGTCAACTATATACTAGTAGTGGAGTCTTGTTTTATTTGTAAACAGGAGAAGTCAGATCATGATGGAAACCCCAAAGGAGAAATCCTAAAAAAAAGAAGAAAGCAAGATAATGTTCTCTATCCCCATTAGTTATTTTTCTCCATTAACCGTAAAAGCATCATTTTCTATTATTCATACTTGTTAATTATCTTGAAAGTCTTGTTAGTCAAGTTCTTAGATAACGGAAAATCTAAATGACAGCAAGCATAATAAAGCCGGGATAAGAATGTCGTCACTAGCAAAAACTGGCCTAGACTAGACCAATAAACTCAAGGCCAAACGAGGCAAGGTGCCATTCCGGTTAAACCTTAGCTACAATTTCAAAAGGGGCCTATTGAAGGTTAAACCTGGCCAGATACAACGAGGTACCATAAAGGTTAAACCTCAGCTACAAACTTAGAGGAAGTATAAATAACTTCCCTCCTAACTTGGGGAAAAGAGGTGCCCTGACGGCTATACCTCAACAATGAGAACGATCAATGACGAGCTTAGCAAGAAACTTTACACAGGAATAGGCGCCATCGTGGCTAAGCCTTAGCGACATCATGTAAAGGAATGTAGAAATACGACACAGAAACAAAAGATCTCAACAAGAATCTAAAGGCAAAAAACATATATGGAGAACAAACCCAAAATGATTGGGATTATGAAAACTAAAAAATAAAGTATTAGTTACATATCAAAATGTAGCAAAAAGGGCCATCAGACCTACAAAAAGAAATAAAAATAGCGAGATCATTCAGCTCTCCCGGCATCCGTTCCCTTAGGCTCCGGGACGACATCAAATGGAGGAGTGCGACAACTAACGGTTCCAAGCGGAGATCAGCGGGATCAACGGAACTGGATTATGACAATCATGAAAGTCCCAGAACTGCCGATCCTTCACAATGGGATATTTGCTAAGCCCGCGAGTATTAAACTCGATCTCGGGATTCAGGAATTAAAGTGTCTTTGGCAAGATGCAGGCTATGAAGAACTTCAATTTGAAGGTCTGAGAAAGGAAATCAGATCCTGAGTTGGTCCCATAAAGACTCAAACATCATGATGTAAGAGCCCTCACCCTCCTTCGCCGGGGTACAAACTCTCTCATTCTTCTCAGGAATCACCAATTTATGATTACTAGAAGGGTCCGCCAAGTTAGGGGCTCGGCGCTCGGAGTCTTGTTCATTAGAAACACGAGTCTTAGAACTACACTCATCAGGAAGGTGGGCCGAAGCAAGATGAAGAGCAGAAGGTTCAGGGTTTAGGGTATTAAAGGAACCACTCACATTCTGGGTAACGGACTCACTACTCTTTGTCTTCCGCGAAGACAAAGGATGGAATCAAAGATGTGCAGATTCAGAATAATCAGGATTGGCTACGGAAAGCGCACCTTGAACAAGGTTAGGATCGACAGGGGGCAATAACTTTAGGTTTTTCTCACAAAGCTAGCATGAAGCTCATAATCATTTGAATCAGAAGAGGAATCACTTGACAATATGATAACGTTATTGGCCACTACGAAAGAAAGTGAACCAAACAAACAACACTAAACCCTAAGAACAAAGTAGAATGAAAAAGAGAGACCCAGAAATTAGAAAGAAGTAAAATGAAAGAAGCATAAATCAGAAAGGTCAAAGAAGTACCTGATAATGAATGGAGATTAAACAACTCAGTGCATGGTATTCTCAGTTGAGGACGTCTCAAGGATCACCGCCAGGGGCCGATGAATCAAAGATAATAGTGTGAGAGAGAAGAGAAATGAAAGATTTTCTTTGTCTCAGAGAAGATAGAAGAGCGAAAATGAAAGGAAAATGAAATCTCGATATAAGAGTAAAAAGTAACGGGTGAAAATGGTAAAGTAAAAACCGTCACATCACCTTAAAGAGCGTGGGGCCCAAGGCCACGCTAATGATCGTGCACGCTACCCGATAAAGGCGCGTGCAAGATACGCCATCAAAGGAAAATCAACCCCTATCAAGGACCTCAAAGGAATCCCGGGCTTATCCCGAGGTACACTAGGCGAAGGGCGTTATCCCAATCATGCATATTTTGTTTATGAAATTTTGAGATACAGGAAGTTAATAAAGGCGGCAGAGATATCTCAGAGTATCTGTTAACAAATTGAACGAGATTTCACGAAGAAACTAGAACCGAGATACATCTTAACAAGACAAGTCGGGATACAAGTGTCATAAAAAAATGTTGGCTTAGGCCAAACCAACAAAAACCTTGGCCAAAGAGAACAAGGTGCCATTACAGTTAAACCTCAGCGACAAAAATCAAAAGGAGCCCCTGTGGGGTTAACCCTAGCTAGAAGGAATGAGGTGCCACTACGGTTAAACCTCAGCGACAAAAACCAAGAGGGAGGCCTTCAAGGCTGACCCTCGTCACGACGTGCCATCACGGTTAAACCTCAACGACAAAAACCAAAATAAAAAGACATCTCTGAGGCTACAAGACTACGGCATAGAGATACAATCTCTACAGAAAGCATAAAGGCAAGCCTAGATCGAGACCGAGATGCCTTTCGAGATTAACCCACAACAACGACAAACAATGATTATAAAATGATCAAGGCCTCTTAAGGCCGTCTGCAAACGATACTGATCAAGGCCTCTTAAGGTCATCTATAAAATGATGATGAGGACGGCCTCTTAAGGCCATCTACAAAGCAATGAAGCATGCCTCTTAAGGCTATATAAAAATGACGATCAACAAATATGCCTTTTAAGGATATACAAGAACAACAAGTCGAAAGCTAAGCAAATAGCTACGACTGCAAGTAAACTCTCAAAACGAGATTAGCACTGCTTACAAAACGACATATCAAAGTCGGCTGAAAAATGCAATGTAGAAACATAAGCTCTACATAAAGCACAAAGATGTAAATCTACAGCTATCAAACAAAAAATTACAAGCAAAAGCCCGAGATGATAAAATATGGCGAGATTAAAGCAATGAGTACTCCAAAGTACATACAAAATATTGTTTCAAATTTAAAAACTCGAAACAGAGAGCTATCAACACGGGACGCTTTTAAGGCTAACCCTCAACAACAAGATCAACAAAGGGATGCCGCCATGGGTAACCTATGTTGATGACAACAGAACGGGATGCCGTCAAGGTTAACACTCATCAACGAAATCAAAAAGGGATGCCTCTAAGGCTAACCATAGCAAGATTGCAAAGCAAGAAAGCCTATGGCTACGTCCAACCCGGTTCTACATTACGAAAAAAAATCAAAGTGCAATGACTATGGCCAACCCGGTTCTACATTACAAAAAATCACAAGGACAACGATCCTGGCTAAATGCGCCAAATAAACACAAGCAAGAAGATGGTCGTCACCATCATAGCCAATACGATCCTAAAGGAGAAAACAACAAAGAAGCCCAAATTCATTAAAAGGTAAAGTGCAAAACGCATAAATTGCCAAGTTCAACATAAATTAGAACATTATTTTGCATATAGAAGTGGACGAAATGGCCTACGAGCAAATCCAATAAAAATACTTGAGTCAAAGTCAAAAAGGCTACGACCTTTTCAAGAAGACAATCCTACGGGATACTAAAAAGGCCTACTGGTCATTCCAAGACAAAGTACTTGGACCTAATTCGATGAGGCTATAGCCATCTTGGGACGATAATCCCCCGGGATA
Source organism: Cyamopsis tetragonoloba (assembly GCA_037177725.1). Lineage (NCBI taxonomy): Eukaryota > Viridiplantae > Streptophyta > Magnoliopsida > Fabales > Fabaceae > Cyamopsis > Cyamopsis tetragonoloba. The sequence continues at coordinate 40,554,467 of CM074121.1, forward strand.
TCAAATAGGAAGGCCACGGGCCAATCCAAGAAAAATACTTGGATCAAAGTTGAAAAGATTACGTGTTATCTCAAGATGTTCTCTCCTCGAAATACCAAGAAGGGCCGAAGGCCATTCTAAAATAAAAAGGTCTTAGAAATAAATTTGAAGAGGCTACTTGTCATCTTAGAATGTTATTCCCCTGGATAACAATAAGGTTGATGGTCATTCCATGATGAAGGTACCCCAGAATAATTTCAATGGGGCTAATAGCCGTTTCGGAATGAAAATTCCTTGAGATAGTATAGAGGATGCCATACGCCATACCGGAAAAAGAGTTTCCTGAAAAATAAGCAAAAGAATTGCTCAACAACCAAAGCATGAAAGAAGTACAAAGGTTCATTATAGAAGAAATCTTTCAACAATTCGAAAAGTAAAATTAAACGACAAATTCGTTTATCGTTAGAAGGTAACTAGAGAGGCTTCGGCGTCATCTACATCAGCGCCATGATCTTCCGGAGGGCGCAAAGATCAAAAGGAGAAAATACCTACAAAGTTGAATTCAATACCAAGATTCAAAAAGTGAAGTATCTTAACTCAATCCCTAAAGGCATAATGACTTCTTCCTTCGAGGAGACCCTGAAACTTGCTCACAAGGCAAGTCCCAAATTTGGGTTCAAGATGTTATACAAAAATACAAAGCAGCAAGCACATAAAGACCAGGATTCAATAGATCCGGCATGAATAACCCAAAGATGATACCTTGCTCAAAGCAGCCTGTCAACTTGGGAGACTATAGTGTTACAGATCCAACTTCAGGCATACAACAGTCTATTTCGGCAAAACTATTTTGATTAACACATCTCAACAAAGTACATCTCGATAATTGACCCAACTTGGCTCCAAGGCCATGTTGATTCCAATAGGGACCAAGTCCCTAATTTAAAGAAGATAACCTCGGCAAGACCGTTGATCCCAACAGGATTTTCATTGGTCTCTTTGTCAATGAAGTTCATGTCGACCCAAAAAAAAGGGTTAAAAGTTAACGACCATCATGAATTGAAAGCCTTAACAAAAAGGTTATTCAACTCCTATGTTGAAGGATTAGAAGAAATTGATGATCGGCTGGAATCCTGAACCATTAAAAAATATGAAAAGGTTTAAAGAACCAGACTCGACATGCGAGCAAATAAATAAAGAGCAAGATACGTCAACTCAGCCTCAATCTGAGGTTTATAAATTCAGCAGTCATAATCCAAATCAAAACCAAATTTCTATGGTTCCCTGATTGAAAAGGGATAACTAGGCCAAAGAGCCCATTTTCATAGCAGAGATACACATCTTCGAAAAGAATATTGCTAGAGAAGTCCAGAAAGAAACCGAGATAGGCTTGAAAATAAAAATGCAAAATGCCAACAAAGCTTACTAATTATTAGTAGAGAGTAAAAAATATATACATCAAGTCCAGGCAGAAATTCCGGGATGATGCTGATCTTTGGAAATTTTCGAGATGAACTGATATTCAAGACGACATCGAACGAGATACGATTGCAAGAGCATGAGATGTCATCGGTAACCGGGATAGCTTCAACAATAAGAGTCATCATAAATTTAGATCACCAAGGTGGTAAAACACCTCCTAGTTTATCAGATCGCACCTAACAATACCGGTGTCGGTAGAGTTAGTGAATCAAATCATCTAAATGATTCCGCTAAAAAGTGGATGGCAGCAACCTTAACTTGGGGATCATAATCCCATATCCATATCAGTGACGTGGAGGGTCATAGGCCCCATGCCAAAGAGAAAATGACTGAAACTTTCAGTTGAAAATCATGTGCTCATAAAGGGCGAACAACAAACTCAAGAGAAAATTATGTGAAGTCCTGGCATAATGGTCAGAGACAAAATGTTTTATCCGACATGACATTCATGTCGGCCAACTATACTAAAGTCAAAATTTTACCTTCAATGGAACATAGACTTAAGGACAGTTATAATATGGTGAAGAGTTTCACTTTCAATAGAATATCGACTTGGAGCTTACCACTACAGTTGATATGTAGCAAGTTGGCTACAAAGGACATAACTTTCTAAGTGGCGTGAATTTTACCAGACTCTGAGATCTATGATGATAGAATTCATAAAAGGATCACCAAACTCTGAGGAACTAGAAGAACTAAGAGAAGAAACAATTCATCTTACAAAATGAAATTAGAACAACATGTGATGCACTTGAGTTAGAATCCCACTCTCGGTAGAACACCATCATGGGGGGCTTCAATAAAGAAATCATCAAAGGGATTATCCATGAAAATAATTATCCTACTCACAAATGGAGGGCAATTCATCGAGTTTGAGCACGTGAAGTTCGAAATTCGACATCCAACCCGGCATATGAACCGAGACTATGAAGCTTCGAATATTGAAGTCAAAAAACTAAATTAAGCCAACAAGGCAAAAGAGAATGTTTGAAATTCTAGAAATGAACTCCTAATGAATAAAGAGCGACAGAGCTGAATAACTTAAAATATCCTGGATTTTGGGATCGACAGTAATCCGACATGGATACTTAAAGTCGCCGACTTGCTTGCAGCAACTCACCGGCTTGGGGGGCTCCTGTTGTGGACCAGAATCAAGAGATATCTCGGTCCTGACTACCATGTCGGGCGTGATATCATAGATATTATTATAATTGAGCTAGGCCCAAAAGCGAGCCCAAAATATAACCCTAATAGCTCTTTATAAATACGATATGTTATAATTACTCAGGTATACTATTAATCTAATAATAATTACTCTGACCTATACAATCACTGACTTGAGCGTCGGAGTCCTTGCAGGTCCCCCACCCGCCGTCGTGGAGCGTCGCCGGAGCACCTAGAGACCGAAGTTCTACCCGTGGATCCCATCATTAGCCAGGTACCCTTATTTTATGTCGTTCTTATATTTTTAGAACGCAACAACCTTATTGAGCTCATTTAAAATAATGTGAAATAACGGTTGCACATAGAAATGAAGAATTAGAGACATGATTAGAGGCTGATTCTTCAACTAATCTATGTGCAATCGTTATTTCACTAAAAATACTTTTCAAATATCATAGACTTGCTTATCTATAACATAATTAAGCAATACACTCTATTATGTGTAAATATACATATTGGTATACTTTGTGAACCCTAATCTCATTTTAATGAAGTCTTTGTACATTGGAGGGTCACACATCTCTCACATTTATTGTATTTATTATAGATATTTTTGTTGACTTAATTCAGAGGTATGATCATAATTACTTCTATAAAAATTACTTGACTAGATTAAGGGGAGTGCTACTTTTGGCACTATGGGGCATGCTGGCTGCATCATAGTTGTCTTATTTTTTTTCCAATTTTAACCCCGAAACGAGTTCCAGAAACTGTTTCGCTAAGTTACAATACGGTAACCAGAAACCGTATCGCTACTTTTAATTTTTTTTTTTTTAATTTTAAAACTATTAGAAACCGTTTACAAAAACCGTTTGTAAATGGTTTCCAGAAACCGTTTTTTTTAAAAAAAAAAAAACATATTTTGTATAGCACTTATTTTGCATTGTTTAAAATTTAGAATTATAATTTTATAAATGTATTAATTATGCAGAAATGGACAATTTTGAAGAAGAACTGAAGAAATGGAGAAACCATATAATTATTAACAAATAATATTAATAATACAATAATTACTAATCAAACAATAAAAATAAAAAATAAAACAATAATACATTAATAATAAATAATTCTAAACAAATAAAAAAAACATAAAAAAAAATCACAATTTTTTTAAATCTATAAAATAATATTAAAATCCTATAGTAATTTTTTTAAAAAAAACAAAATAAATACTAACATTAAAAAATTATAATAAAAAATTAAAAAAAATTTCAAAAGTACCATACGATTTCTGGATTCTTCATATACATTCTTCAATTCTTTTTCAAAATTGTCCATTTCTGCATAATTAATACATTTATAAAATTATAATTCTAAATTTTAAACAATGCAAAATAAATGCTATACAAAATATGTTTTAAAAACGGTTTCTGGAAACCGTTTACAAATGGTTTCTGGATACCATTTCAAAACGGTTTCTAGAAACCGTATAGTTTTAAAATTCAAAAAAAAATTAAAAGTAGCGATATGATTTCTGGTTACCGTATCGCAGCTTAGCGAAGAAACCGTTTCGGGGGAAAATTTTGAAAAATAAAGACAACCATGGTGCACCCAACATGCCCCATGATGCCAAAAGTAGCACTCAATTAAAGGATAATTAAATTTCTAAATCTTATTTTTTAATAGTTAAGTTTAATGTGAAAAAACATTTTCAATGTTAAAAACCATCACAAAAATTAGTTCGCATTTCACAAATTAATTACCAAAAACAAAGTAGTTTATAAAATAATAATATTTAAAAGAAATAAGGTTGGTGCATATAGCAAAAAGGTCGGTTAAAAGAGGGTTGTACACTTAGAAACCAATGTTTTGGAGTTGGCCAAGTATTTGATACATTCAGGCATTGAGCCTACAAAGAAAGAGAAAGCATAAGCTTTTGTAGAGCCCTAGGATTGACACCACTTTATATTGGAAAGTGAATAATTTTTTTTTCATCTAGACAATTATCCGAAAGTTATATTCTGACTTTCAAATCCGTCATTCAAAAAAGGGGATAGTGCACCCTTTTTGTATGGTGTAAATCTCAACAACCAATATTGTATAATAAAAAGACCTAATTCCTCTTTTGGATTTGGTCTTTTTTCAATGAAATACCCTTCAACCAAAAAAAAGACTTATACTGTTTCTCTTTCTGTGTGCTTGAACAAAGCTACCTGACACTGGTTCAACACAATGGGTGGTGGCCCTTACTCATTCCCAAATGGGTGTAATGCTCCTACTAGTTATATAATTTAAGCTCTGTTTTCCTTCCCTTCCTCCCTTTTTCCCTTCTTGTCTCTATTCTCTTCTCGTCTCTCACTCCTCTGTTTGTTTTCTTTTGAGCACTCATAATCTATGAAGCACCAACTCCGACACGGACACCGTAACATGACACGACATAATACGGACACTGCAACACATTTAATGTCCAAAATATAGGATACTATGACACAACTTATATATAAATATTTAAAAAGTTAAAAAATATAAAAATTATACGGAACATGACAAAAATATTATAAGTTAATAAACAAGATGTTTATGTTTATCGTTCTAAAATAAATTGTTAAACTTTATAGTTTAACTTGATAGTAGAATAACTTTCATAAAAAAAATACCACAATGCGTCATCATAATGTAAACATTATGTCTTTTGTACCACTTAAACTTTGCATTTTGCCTAACCTCTACCATAATATGTCTCACCAAAAAAGAAATATTAGTCTTATCACAAAAAACTTTGAAGAGAAGTCTATGTCACATTATCTTAACCTTCCTCATCGAAAAACATAGCCTCTAGAAAATCAAGAAAAAAACGTCTCAGAAGTGTCGAGTTACACACAGGTGCTGGCTCGAAGTGTCGAGCCGATAAAAAAATATTTTCATTAGACACCACTAGAGAGGTATCAGAGACGTGTCACACAAGTGTCGAAGAGTGTCGATGTCGGACGCGTGTCGGACATACTGACACGACAGTTGAAAGGGGTGTCGATGCTTCATAGAGCTTAATACTCCAGGGAGGTGAGTTTTTCCTCCTTCTCCTTATTACCACCATGATTTCTCCTCTTAGTGGGAAATTTCTTTCCCTTTATTAGGTTTTTTTTGGTTATATGAATCAATTTCTCGTCTCATTGTAAGAATTCTACTTTTCCTAGTCTTTTCCTTTTATCATTTTCCACCGCCTTTGATTTCATTCCACTTTTCCTCTCTTTCACTGATTTTATTCTATATACTCTAATTTTTTTCCTTAGCTTATCCCCGGCTCATGGTTTTATCTTTGGCATCCTCACGACACTAATATGAAATAGAAAATATTATCTCCCACGATCTAAAATGTTATTTTTTCTTGGCTAAATTACTCTTCTGGTCCTCTATCTTAAGGGTTAAATTCAATTTAGTCCTCCAACTTTTTTTGATTTAATTTGGTCCTCCATATGTGACAGTTGGTTCACGTTTATCCTTTTTCGTTAAAATTAATGGAAGTTGACTGACTCCATTAAAACCATGACACGTGTCGTGTTTTGATTGGCCATTAATAAAATAATTATAATATATTTATATATATTTAAAAATAAAAATAAAAAACATTTTAATCTCTTAAAATAATAAAAAAAAACCGTATCTTCTTCATCTTCCCCAACTCTTCCATCCCCAACCCAACCACCACCATCGCCGGCGACGTCCACCACCAACCCATCCACTACCGGCGACCCTAACCCCACCACCACCGCTCACCATACTCGATGAGATTTGTGAGGAAAAAGGTATCTTGCGATGAATAGAGACCGAAAGTGATGATGATGGATTGAATCTGTTTACATCGATGGAGACTTATGGAAATTAGATATGTAACTTGCCCTCTGTGTTCCATAAGTTTGATCTAGTAGAAATCTTTTTTAATAAACTGGATTAAAAGCATTTCATGTTCAAAATAGATGAAATCAAAGAAACAAAATAGACAGAGAGTTTTAAAAACTTAACCCACCTGCTTTCCAAGCAGCATCGGTTACAAATGCAAGAAATTCAGAGAGGAAATTTTGTATGTTTGGTTCTGTTTTGGGTCTGCTAAAGAAAATGTCGAGTATGGTGAGCAGGTGGTGGTGGGGTTAGGGCCGCCGGTAGTGGATGGGTGGGTGGTGGACGTCCCCGGCAGCGGTGGTGGTGGTTGGATTGGGGATGGAAGAGTTGGGGAAGAAGAAGTTGGGAGTTTTTTATTTTTAAAAAAATTTAAAAAAGGTTTTTTTTTAGTTTTTAAATATATAAAAATATATTTTAATAATTATTTTATTAATGACCAATCAGAATACGACACGTGCCATGGTCTTAACGGAGTTAGTCAACCTCTATTAGTTTTAACGGAAAAGGATAAATGTGAACAAACTATCACATATGGAGGACCAAATTGAATCAAGAAAAAATTGGAGGACTAAATTGAATTTAACTCTTAAGATAGAGGATCAAAAGAGTAATTTAGTCTTTTTTCTTCATTGAAAAATATAATCTGGACAGAGTTAGAGAAAAGATAATTAAAGCTAGAAGAATGAGTAAGAAAATGTCAAGATTTAGAGTCAACAATTTTTTTGGTAAATTTTAAAGTCAACAATTTGAATGTTATAAAGGTGAACCTTAATTTTAGTATTTTTCTTGTCTATTCTATAATTTAGTCTTTAGTCTTTGTTGAGTTTTTCTCGTTGAACGAATATATTATTATATTATGTATTGTTTATTTGATGAATCATTTTTTTATTGCTCATTGAGTTTGTTAAACAATTTATAAGTGCTATTAAGATTACTTATAATAATATCTACATTGACAAAAAAAAAAAAGTGTAGTAAAAATTAAGGACATTGATTAAGTAAACTCTAGCCACCATATATCTTTTCTCCAAAACCTTTTTCAAATTCAAGTATTGGAGATCTCTTCCCTTTCTTTTTACCAATTGCATTATTTTCCTGTTTAGTATAGGAATTTCTATTTCCTTATTTTAGGGTATTCGATAAGGTTTTTTTTTTTTTACTTTTGCATTTTTCTCTCATAATATATAGCATATTGTCAAATTATTTAATTGAATTATTATACAACTTTATTCTACTTTGGATACGGAGTGTAACATAAAAAATAAAGGATTAATTGTATTTTTAGTCATTTGATAATGGCATTTAGTCCCTCAATTTTTAACACTTTCTATTTTACATTTTTCTATGATATTCAATTCATTCCTACAATATTTTACCAAAATTCTAATGGGTTATACTAAGCGAGAACTTTATTTTTATAATTATTTTTTGTAATATCGTTGACAAAAAAATATGCATTAGTATGATCTATTAATTTTTTAAAAAAAATATTAAAAAAATGAATAAAATTCTATATCTTACAATTAATTGGGCCTAAAACAGCTCGAAAAAAGAATAGGATGAATGAAGTCACACATTAGCCATAACTAGTTGGGAAATTAAAAGTGTAATTAAACCCATAAATAAACAGATAAAAGCGTACATTATGTTTAAATTTAATCACGTATTTGAAAATTTTCAAATATTTATTGGGAAAAATAAAATGTACATACAACCAACTTAAAGTAATAAATTAAACAAAATATTATCATCTATATATGTTATTTTTGTTTGAAGCAAGATCAAAGATAATTGTGGCAATGTGGAGCATCTTTTGGTTGGCCCTTGAGATCTTGACCACCCTTTACATCAATGGTCACTCTTCCTCTTCTACATGGACCTCTCTTTCCTTGTCCAAGCAATCTCCTATTACTTCCACCCATTTCAATATTCATTCCTACAAAATAACAAATTAATTAATAATTGACATAAATTACTAAAGATTTTTTTTAGGTTATTACCACTCAGCGTTCATACGTATTTTCGATGGATAGCTAAAGACTAATATTTAAAAAATATATAGATTACCAAAATAAATCTTTTTCTCATAACAAAATATTTTATATACACACTATCAAAATTCGAAGCCGTGTCAAAAATATATCAAAATCCGTATAGGAGCTAGTCTTTGTTGGTCACTGTTTTTTTCTTTTACACTATAGTTTATATAGCCTTCAACAAAATTAACATTAATGGGGCCTAATATAGTAACACCAAAGGCATTGATATGTGGAATTTTTAATATATATATATATATATATATATATTTGTTTGATGCTGCATCTAGTTTGAGATGTTACCAAAGGGATTTAGGATGCAAAATGGATGTTTGGAAAAAAAAATTTAAAAAAAGAAGCCAAACTGAATTTTAATTTGGTGGCCAAACAGAATTTTATTGGATTCTTGCTTTTAGGTTATGAATAATTTGTAAGAATAAATTACTATATATTAAACTTAATTTTAACTTATCAAATCAATTATATGAAATCAAATTTTTTTTTTAAATTAATTTTATAAATGCGAATTCAAACACACATAACCAGAAAGGAGGAGAGGAGGTAGCAATTCATCATCACTTACCTTGATGAAGTTGAGAAGCAACTATTGCATTGTTTGCAGAAAAACTGAACATACAGAAAAAGAAAATCACCCAAATAAGAGAACAATAACTCTTGGAATTGGAAGCCATAACAAGTCTTAGCATGTCCTCAGCACATGCTTTCTTATGTTTATATATTACTTTAAAATCGGTAGGTAGTACGTGTTCCTTGCTTTTTAATCACTTTTTATTTTAATCTATATAATAAAAATAATTTTGGTACTAATTGGCAGATAGTTGAATTATTTAAATATTCTTTCAAGAATTAGAATTTAGGGTACACGCACATTAAACAAAAAGGCTTTATTGATGAATTATACCTATTTTGATAATCTTTTTGTCTAAAAAAAATTAATCTTTAATTATTGATTAAGGATACCCTTATGTATGAAAGATAATAATGATAATAATTTGGAAGATATTAAATAATGTCTTTAGGGCATTTTTTAAGTAACTAAATATAATAAAAAGGTGTTGAAAATTATGATTTTTATATTTTCAAGACACGAAATATTGTGCACTTATGATTAATTTTCTTAATATAATAACCTTAAGGTACAAATACCCTTAAGCATTGTTTAGCAAGAACTTAATAATTTTTGCGCTGTGTGTAAGTACTTTGCTACCTCAGTTTTGTCCTTTTTTCTTTTGTCATCAATAGAACAGTGGCTGCTGAGAAATTTGTGTATATTATTCTTCAATGCTTCCGCGTAAATTACCAAGTCAATATGTTTTTTCAACCTAAAAAAAAAGTCAATAGTATTGTGCATTTTCACATGGATTAGAATAAAGTGAAAATATAAGTCTCACATCGTGTAATTTAAAAAAATAAATAATAGAATATTCAAATAAATAGTTTCGTTATAATTACATTAATCTATAAGGTGTAATTAACATCTGAGTAATTTTTTTTATAGACTAAAGTGCATTTACAAGAGTTTGAATTGAGGATATGCTAAACGTAAAATCTGAGTAATTATGTGTTATGAAAGTCTCTTTTGAATAATATATAGTTGCTATCGATGAATATGACTTTTGTTTTGATGCAGAGAGAATAGCATTGTTTAATTTCAAAATATATATCCATGTGAAAATTAAAGGAAAAGAGTTTGACAATTATTAATTTAATCCCTCTTGCGAAAATATATTATTCCAAGATGTAAATTGATCTAATCCCTCTTGCATGCATAACGTACAATTTCACAATCAGATCCTAGAATAATGTGTAATTACTCATACGTACGCGTTTGAAAGAGTTGACTCTTTTTTTATGTATATTATATTAAAAGAGTTGAAACTTTATTAGCTAGTTAAAAGAAAAATAATTGCAATTATTTTTCGGTTTCTCCCTTCTTGAAATGGTCCAGAGTACCAGCATAATTAGGATTGATATAAGTGATTATAGAAAAATTCTTTAAAGTACGAAAATCCTTCATGTTATGGAGACGCAAGGAAAGATACTTGAAGAATTTCGAGTTGAGAAAAGGCGTGCAGAGGCAGTCAGGGTTCATCAAGCTAACCTTGGCGTTCAACCTTTGAATCAAGGACCCCAGAGAACTCCACCGAGGCATATACCTGATGTTTTGGAACAAAACAACCAGCTAGCGCGAGAATTACCAAACCCAAATCCTATCAGCAATGCAAGAGTTGGATCATGGATCGGAGGAATGATGTTCTGAAACCCTGCTACTATCCTGGATCTCCAACCGGTCATTCCCATTCAACCACAAAAATTGAATGAGGTGGTGGCTGAGAATGATCCAGCCTTCGGGTACTGCAAGAACCCGTTCACAACTAATATTATGGCCCGTGAACTCCCAGTAGGATTTCAATTTGGGAAGAAGCTCAACGATTACAATGGGACCAAAGATCCCAATCAACATGTGCAAAACTTTGAGCGGGTCGTGACTTTTCAAGGCATTCGGGACTTTGGCATGCCGAGCCTTCTCTCTGACCTTGACTGAAGCTGTTGGCCGATGGTTCACCAATCTACCAGCCAATTCTATTGGAAGTTGGAAAGTTTTTAAAGATAAGTTCCTTCGACATATTACTAGTAGTAAAAAACAGTTTAAATCTGAATATCACCTCAAAAGTGTAACTCAGGGAGAAAAAGAGCCCTTGAGAGACTATATAGTCAGATTCAATAAGGAAGTTTTGGAAGTTAAAGATGTAGCTCCTAACATGATTTTGTTCTTTTTGATGGAAGGCTAAAAGTCTGGTTTCTTTAAACAGGAACTTACAGGTAACAAGCCACAAAGTATGCAGGAGCTCAAAGATAGAGTTGTTCTAGATGCGAATCAAAGAACAATTGAAGGCCAATCGCGATCCCTTACTAGTGAAGGTTGATGATAAGGGAAAAGCACCTAAGAAAATACAAAATACATTGTTTTCAAAAAATTTCTAATAATTTAGGTAATTTAAAAGTTGCGTTTTTCTTTTTACTTCAAAAAATACCTATTGTTCGAGAGTACATGAATTTCACAAAAATTGTTGCAATTTTTTTAAAAAAATGAAATGACTAAATTGAGCTAGAAACTTCAAAGTAAATAATACAATGTTTTTAAAAAAGTTTAATTAATTTAGGTAATTAAAAAATGTATTTTAATTTTTATTTTGAAATGCACTCTATTCTTCAAGTGTATAGTGACAATCTCTATAAAAATTATTACAATTTTAAAAATATAAAAACTTATATAAATAGCGCTAGAGAAATCAAAGTAAATAATAAATTATTTTAAAAATTTCAAATAATTAAGGTTATATGAAAAATGGGTTTTCAATTTTATTTTGAAAAACACCTATTCTTCAAGTGTTATAGTAAATCAACTCTACAAAAATTGTTCCAATTTTAAAAATACAAAAACTTCAATTGATTTAGATAATTTAAAAATTGTGTTTTCATTTTTACTTCGTAAAACACATTATCTTTCAAGTGTATAGTACACAATCTCTAAAAAATATTATTGCAACTTTAAAAATATAAATACTTTTCTAAGTTAAACTAGCAAATTCAATGGGAATGATATAATGTATTAAAAAAATTAAAAATAATTTAGTTAGTTTAAAAATTACGTTTTAATTTTTATTTTGAAAAAGACCCTATTCTTTAACTGTATAGTATATGATCTCTAAAATTTTTTATTTGCATTTTTAAAAATATAAAAAAAATCACCTACATTGAGCTAGAAACTTCAAAGTGAATAATACTTTGTTTACAAAAAAAATCTCAAATAATTTAGGTGATTTCAAAAATGCATTTTAATTTTTATTTTGAAAAACACTCTATTCTTCAAATGTATAATACACGATTTTTAAAAAAAATTGTTGCAATTTAGAAAATAAAAAAAAATTATGTAAATTTAGGTAGAGAAATCAAATTGAATATGACATTTTTTTTTTCAAAAAACTTTAAATAATTTAGGTAATTTAAAAATTTTATTTTCATTTTTATTTGATAAAACACGCTATTCTTCAAGTGTATAGTAGATAATCTATAAAAAAAAAAATTTGCAACTAAGAAAATACAAAATATTATATAAATTGAACTAGAAACTTCAATGACAATAATACATTGTTTTCGAAAATATTCAAAGAATATAGGTAATTTAGAAAACGTATTTTTATTTTTATTTTGAAAAACACCTTATTCTTTAAGTGTATATAGTAGCTGATCTTTAAAAATAATTGTTACAATTTAAAAAATATAAAATATGTGTAAATTGAGCTTAAAATTCAAAGTTAAGATGACACTGTTTTAAAAAAACTTCAAATAATTTAGATAATTTAAAAATTGTATTTACATTTTTATTTGATAAAACACCCTATTCTTCTATGAAAACTTTAAAAATTATTACAACTTTAAAAATACAATAAAATATTTAATTGAACTAGAAGCTTCAATTGGAATAATATTTTGTTTTTGAAAAAAACTAAATAATTTAGGTAATTTAGAAAATACATTTTCATTTTTATTTTGAAAAACACTTAGGGCTTGCTTGAAACAATTTTGGTTTTTAGTTTTTAAAAATTGTATTATAAAATAGTTTTAAGAAACAGTTTTCAAAGAAAGTGAGAGCAATTTTCAATATAAATTTGTGTGTAAATTCAGAAAACTGAAAATTGAAAACCAAAATAAGATGTTTTCAAATTTTGGTTTTTAAATGCTGAAAAACAAAAATGGTTCCCGAAAATATTTTTTGAAAACACGTCTGTTTTTTAAAATAGAAAACTGTTTTCAAAAACAGAAATCAAACAAACCCCTATTCTTTTTGTAAATAGTACACGATTTATAACAAAAATTATTGCAATTTTGAAAATATAAAAAATGATGTAAATTGAACTAAAAATTTAAATGGATTATATATTGTTTTTTAAAAAAATCAAAGAATTTAGGAAATCTAAAAAGCACGATTTCCTTTTTATTTTGAAAAACGCGCTATTTTGAAAGACTTCAATGTGAAAAATACAATGTTTCAAAAAAAACTTCAAATAATACATTGTTTTCATTTTTATTTTGAAAGACACTCTAAAAAATTTTTTGCTATTTAAAAAATATTAAAAATTAAGAAAAATGAGCTCAACTTCAATGTGAATAATATAATGTTTCAAAAAAAATTCAAATAATTTAGGTAATTTAAAAATGCATTTTCATTTTTATTTCGAAAAACAGCTTATTGTTCAAGTATATAGTACATGATCTCTAAAATAATTGTTGGTATTTCAAAATATAAAAAATTAACTAAAATGAGCTAGAGAATGCAATATGAATAATACACTATTTTAAAAAACTTCAGATAATTAGGTAATTTAAAAAATGTGTTTTTCAATTTTATTTCAAAAAATATCCTATTCTTCACGTGCATAGTACACGATCTCTAAAAAAATTGTTGCAACATTATAAAGATAGAAAAATTACCTCAATTGAGCTAGAAATTCAAAGTGAATAATTCATTGTTTTTAAAAGAACTTCAAATATTTTAGTTAATTTAAAAAACATATTTTCATTTTAAATCCGAAAAGCACCCTATGATTCAAGTGTAAAGTACACGATTTCTAAAAAAAAGTTTCAAGTTTAAAAATATAAATATTATGTAAATTGAACTAGAAACTTCAATGAAAATAAAATATTGTTTTCAAAAAAGTTCAAATAATTTTGATAATTTAAAAAATGTGTTTCATATTTATTTGTAAAAACAACATACCCTTCCAGTGTAGTTTTCACCACTAGTCTTATCCCCTATGCTTAAATGATATGCATATTTTGAGGGGGAGTTAATTCATTTCGTAAAGAGGAGCTTTTGATCTTAACATGCTTATTATCCTACGCTCCTAAAACTCTAATACTTATTGAAAATCGTTTGTTTTTGGTCATCATAAAAAATGGGGAGTATGTGGATGCAAATGCTATGCATAGCCCTAATTTGATGTTTTGATGATTCCACGACAACCGGTAGTTGATAAACAAATGATATCAAGCGACCTAAGCGCTAAATTCAAGAAAGCAACAATGAAAAGGGTATATAAGTTTTAAGGAATAATTTTGTAATTTTAATTAAGGCCCTCTAAAATTGTTTGAACTGCTTTCTAATCGTTTTTAATTAAAATGTGCTTTAAAAATGTTCTAGAATGATTTGAAAAAAGTTTTTTATTTTTTTTTATTTTTATCATGGATGAGTGCTTATCGTGTTTTAATCCCCTTTATATTCAAATATCAAATTGCTGTTGTACTCCAACGTCTTTTTTTTTATATATATTCGATTACCTATTTGAATATGAGTGTTTTGTTTTTTGAAAACTAAAAGTTTAACTGTCATATTTAAATATATATATATATATATATATATATATATATATATATATATATATTCGAATACATATTTGAATATTGTGTATGCAAAAGCTATTTTAGCAAGTCTTTTCAAGGGCTTATAAATACCTTTCTTCATTCCTTTTGCTATACACCTTTCTCCATCATTTATTCTCTCCAAAACTTTGATCCCGTTGTTAACCATTTTATAAAACTCCAAATGATTAACTCGTTTCAAGTATAGGTAAATGTGTATCGTCTACGGGGAGCAATAAATTTATTTGTTTAAGAATTGAGTCGAAAGGATGTCAAAAACATAGTGAAGTGTAAATTTATGAAAAGAAAAGAACTTGATAAAATGTTAAATAAATAAAATGAAGGATCACGTGGGATTGAATTTCATTACTTAACTTTGTTCATCTCAGGAGTAGTTAAATATTATATATAAAAAGATATATACTCAATGTCACAAGTGCAAATATCTTTGCACTTGATTCTAAAACACTAGTTTCTAGAGCTCAATCTCTTGAAACTTTAGGAACTGAGTCTTGCTTTAAGCAAAGTATTTTGAACATTCATAAGAACTTCTATCTATCTCTAGACTAGAAGGTTTTATGAGAGTTTTTCTCCAAATCCATTTATCAACAAGTTTCTCAACTTTGCAAATAAACTAAGAATGGTAAAGATGATCAAACTGAACCAAGAAAAGAAGAATAGAAGACGAACTCCAATTCATATATAATAGAATAACTAGTAATTGAAAGTAATAAAAGATAAAGTAATTACATTCAATCCCGGCGGAAAACTTAGCCAAACAAGGCCAAGAATTTCAAGAATAAAACCTAAGAGTACTAAAACTCCGACTAAAATGATGTAACTTAGTGTTTTTTTTTCTGTACCATTTAGTATATCTTCCTTACTCAGCAGAGCTGTATTTATAGATGTTCTGGACAAGAGTCTGGCGCTCAAGCGCCAGAGCATTTATGCTGGCAGTGAATATCCTATGCTAGCTCAGTTCCCAGCGCTCAAGCCTCCTCATAGCGCTCGAGTGCTGGCTTCTTACATGTTCCAGCACCTTGACTTTCTTATTTAGCTTCCAAAACACTTGAAAATACATTTCTAGAGTTAAAAAGAATATTATTTCTCACTTTTTACTCTTGAACTTACAAAGTGAGGATTGAAAGTGAAATTTACACAAAACTTGTTATTTTATGAGAAGATAAGTACAAATTCTTTATTATATAAACACATTAATTTGCACCTATCACCCGTGTACCTTTTTTTCATCACTCTCATCAATCAACCTTTGTTCTCTCAAAGGAATATTTACTAGTGCATTCAAAAGTTTTCTTTGTCTTTCTCTAAATCTAGTTCAATCAAACACAAAGAGCCTTAATTAATTGATTCTTAGTGTTTCAATTTGGGGAATGGATCCCCTCATGTTAAAAAATAACATGATGTATCATGTTAATGTTTTTGTGTTTATCTCTCTCCTAATATGTATTAAATGCATATTAAATTTGTGGGCCCCTTTAAACATTAATGAGGAGAGAGATAGACACAAAAACACCAACATGATGCATCATGTTATTTTTGAACATCAAGAGATCCATTCCCTTCAACTTGAATCATCATCTCTCTTGGGAGCTTTCATTTGTTGTAATCATTGATTAAATTCTAGAGTGAAGGCGAGATATCATTCTAAAAGTTAAGGTTGGAGTATTCCTAATTGAGGCTCTTACACATTAGTGACAGATTCAAGTGTGTGGGAAGTCCTAACTTGTACTGCTCTTTCAAGAATTAATACAAGGTTTTCTAGGATACTGTTTGAAGACTAGACGTGGATCATAAGAAAGTTTAGTGATCAAACCAGTATATATTTTGGTGTTAAATTTTCTCTAATCCTAAACTTTTTACTTTGTGCTTTGCATTTGGATTTTAGCATTCATTTTCATTTTCTATTATTGTCATATCTTGCTAAAGTGTTCAATACAAAAACTTTTGTTGTTTGAGAAAACTTTTGCATAAGGTTTTTAAGCTGAATTTACCTCCCTTTATGCATTGAGGCTTTTTTCTAACATTGGGCAACTCTTATTTTGAAGAAATATAATCCTTTAGGATTGCATATTATCCACTTCAAGACTAGAAGGTTTCTAACTCAACGTCATTAGTCGTAATTTAAACAGTTGAGTAGATTGCAATGCAAAGTTTGCTGCTATGAATGGTTATGGTTTGTGGTTATGTATTGTTTCACAACATCACATTTTATTTTCGATTTTGATGAAATTTTTGATCTATTTTTCTTTCATGATTAATACATCTTTCTCCTAAAAAAGAAAATAAAAACATAGGGAGTATTAATTTGTTTGAAATTTAATAATGAATAGGTCATTGCTCTTGAGCACCCTTTTAAAAAGGTGTATAGTTTCACCTCCACAATATTTACTTATTAATTGATATAGTCGATCATACAATTTTTATTTTTTAAGATTTGATTGAGAATATAGACATAACATGGCCAAAATCAAGTGTTTTTTATGAAAAAATTTGAGAAAAAAGAGAAAAAAAGTAGAAGCAACCGACATAACTGGTAATAGTTATTTTTTTATTAATATTTTTCATAAAAAACACTTGATTTTGATAATTTTACATCTATGTACACTAAACAAAATGAAAATCAACTATATTTATTAATGAGTAAAACATCGTGAAGATAAAAATTTACACCAATTTAAAAAAGGATGGAATGTAGCAATGACGTAATGAATAATTATAATTTTTTTTTGGTTAGGAATAATTATAATTTTTTACGTGGGTTTTCTCTAATATTTATATTTATAAATAAATGTGAATTTTCTAATTTGTCATATTCTTACAATGTTTCTTCCATCCATGCAAACATAGCGTCAGTTTTTGTGCAAGTGATCGCTAACCGGTATTCCATTCCAGCATTCCCCAGTCTTCACCCAGCAACCGGTTTTGGGTTCTTCTTTCCGCGTTCTCTTTGGATGCGCATTCTGCATTATTCTCTGCGAATCGATCGGAAACGACATCGTCGTTCGTGTTCAACCGAAAATGGCGACCATGACGAGCTTGATCGGCCTCATCAACAAGATCCAACGTGCCTGCACAGTGTTGGGTGACCACGGCGGCGAGGGCTTATCTCTATGGGAAGCTCTTCCCTCCGTCGCCGTCGTTGGAGGACAGGTAGTACTATTTTGCCCCTTTCATTTTCCGCGTTTGTCCTGTTTTCAAAAATGCATGATCGACTTGTTTCCATTTTTGTGATTACATTAGAGTTCAGGGAAATCGTCGGTGTTGGAAAGTGTGGTGGGAAGGGATTTTCTGCCACGAGGATCTGGTAATCGTCACTTCCTTACTTAGCTTTTGCATTAATCCCTGTTTGTATCGATATCTCAAAGAAATTTTATTATGTTAGAGTATTTCTATTGCTGTAAACTTTATTAAGTTGCTTTTAAAGTTAATTTTGATTCCTATGATCTCTCTACCTAAAAAATTTAATATTAAGCAACTCAGCTCCCTAGTGATGCAAATCAACAAAATTTATTAAATGGATCCAATAAGCTACTTACAATAATTGTAATTATTTATAATAGGCAAATGCTATCCAGTTCCCATAGGGCACTTTTTAAGGAGCCAAATGTAATAAAACATTGTTGGAAAATGTAACTTTTTTATTTTCAAAAGATGGAATAACGTGTACTTATGAATATTTTTCTAATTAACAAGTGTCCTAAAGGCATTGTTTAGCAAGACGCTTTATAATATAGAACGCAAAAATCTTCATTAATTATGAGTTGATATCATCCTCTTCGGTCTCCAATAGTGCAACTTAGATAAGCAACTCTTCTCAACTTTAAGTAACTTGTTAAGCAACTCTGATTAGAAATATTGTTAGCATGGAAGTTACGGTGTTCTCTACTTATGGAAGGTTGATGATCTAAGTATTGAATTGAATGTATTTTTACATTATCTTTCATTAATTGTTAGGCATTGTTACGCGGAGGCCACTAGTGCTGCAACTTCACAAGATAGATGATGGGCAACAGGAATATGCTGAGTTTCTTCATGCATCAAGAAAGAGATTCACTGACTTTGGTAAATGAAGTCCAAACTAACGTTTTCTTTTTTTCTAATTCAGTGATATTTGTAGAAAGGTTAGCTGACACCAGATGTAGACATGCACTTTTGTAGATCATAATTTTAGAAACTAATTTTATCATTTTCTTTTCTGTCCCATGCAGCTGCTGTGAGAAATGAAATTTCAGATGAAACTGATCGTATAACTGGGAAGACAAAGCAAATTTCAAACATTCCGATTCACCTCAGCATATATTCTCCACATGGTATCTTTTTTTACAGTGACCCTTGATAATGGAAGCAAATAGAAAATTAATTTATATTTTTTAAAACATTATAACGGTATCCTGTCTGTCATTTTACCATGTCCATCCTCTCTTGTTCAACATTTTTATTGAGGTAATTAATGGTAGCTTGTGGTTTAAGCAAAGCCTAATTTGTGTCAAGTAGTTGAACTATTCTTGTCTTCTATATATTCTTGAGAATATTTTCTCATGCTTTCTTACCTTTTGAAGTTGCCTTTACTAATTACTACTCAGATGCATCTAGCAGTCTCATTACTAATTATTTTCCTGTGAACCAATGAGGTGGATTTCTTCCTTTTTTCAGTTTGTCTTAAATAACATTATAGTTTAAATTGTAAGTTTTGTTTTGAAACGCTTATAAGATTAAGAGGAATCAGCCATGCTTAAGCATACATGATATGATGCATAGAATTCACACCATTATTATAGCTTGATTTACAATTTGATCTTAGACTTTTACACAAATACAGTTTATTTAAGCTTAGCACTTTGATTTGGATTTCATGATGATTTCGCATGGCTTTGTATGCAGTTGTGAACTTAACCCTCATAGATCTTCCTGGATTGACAAAGGTTGCAGTAGGTAATGTTTTACTCATTTCCTGGCATTTGTAAACAAATTGGTTGGTATTGGAAGAGTAATATCACATATCACAATGTTTAATGAGTAACAAGATTTGTGTTTCTTAACAGAGGGGCAATCAGAAACCATTGTTCAAGATATTGAGAACATGGTCCGTTCTTATGTTGAGAAGGTAATTTTACTTTTAATCTTAAAAGAATCATTGTATATGGTTCAAAATTGCATCAAACAAGGGAGATATAAAAATTGACTAAATCAGAGTTATTAAAGGATGAAAGTTAATTCCATATGCTATAGGCTCCCTTTAAAAAGGACACCATTTAAAAGTAACTAACAATTAAACTTAAACACTAAAATCATAGATGGAACCTCGTGTCAGTGTTCCTTCCAATGATTGGAGAAAGCAAGAAGGATTCACTCTGCAAATGAGTAAATTTATTTCAGTCATCTCTTTTCATGCGACCTAAACCATTTTCTAGTTAAGTTGTAATGTAATCAGCCATAAATTCATCTCATGAACATGATTTTGATCAACTAGCTTGCACTAGAATGCTGGAATTTCAAACTGATGAACATAAAGAGAATTTGAATACTGTATATCAACTAATATTTGAAGAAAGTGGATGATAGTTGAATTATTAGGCTTGTTTGGATTGGTGGTATAAGACAGGTTCATTTCATTGGTTGTTGGAAATTGAATTTGATTATAATGACACTCTCTATTTATTAAAATAATGTATGTTAAATGTTAATAACAATAATTTATAATAATATAGGGTAATTTTGTCAAGTCGTGTTAAGCAAACTGAACCAATAAATATGTTTTTTTTCCTAATTCTCTTGATTGAATCTTACTTGTCACTCAAACAATGTAATTGAGATTTCTGATTGTGCAGCCCAATTGCATTATATTGGCCATCTCCCCTGCAAACCAAGATATTGCCACTTCGGATGCAATAAGAATTGCAAAAGAAGTTGATCCTTCAGGTCTGTCTTTTATTTTGAAAGAATTTTAAGTGTAGACATTGTTTCTTCTTATCATTTTTTTCACTCTTTCTGTTTTAACCTAGATTAATTTAGAATAGCCTTTGTTATTTGATGCATGTTTCAGGTGAAAGAACATTTGGAGTGTTGACAAAACTTGATCTTATGGATAAAGGAACTAACGCCGTTGAAGTACAATTTCTGTAACAACTCTATAATTATCTTCCATACCAAATTGATTTCCAAGTTATTGATCTTATCATGTAGTGAAAGCTAATGTATTTATATGAATTTCAAGGTTCTCGAAGGAAGGCAATACAGGTTGCAGCATCCATGGGTTGGAATTGTCAACCGTTCTCAAGCTGATATTAATAAAAATGTTGACATGATTGTTGCTCGCAAGAAGGAGCAAGAATATTTCGAGACAAGCCCTGAATATGGGCATTTGGCACATAAAATGGGTGCAGAATATCTCGCCAAGCTTCTATCTCAAGTACTCCCATTAACATTTTCTTCACTTTATTTTTCCTCAATGTTGAGGTTATGTTACATTTTTTCAAGTTATTTCTGTATTCTTTAATTCATCCTATGATGAGTAACTTTCCTTTCTTTCTTTCACTCAGCATTTGGAGATTGTTATAAGGCAGCGGATACCTAGTATCATTGCCTTGATAAATAAAACCATTGATGAGCTCAATGCAGAGCTGGACCGCATTGGCAGGCCTATAGCTGTGGATTCAGGGGTCAGAATTATGACCAATACTGGAATCCATCTTCTGATATTTGAAATAACTGATTTTTACTTGTACTAAATATTTTTATTTATTTATAGGCTCAATTGTACACTATTTTAGAGATGTGTCGAGCATTTGACAAAGTATTCAGGGAACACCTGGATGGAGGGTAAGTGCACTTGTTAAGTTTTAGCATTATCTTAAAAAACTATGATAAATAGTTTAATTAAGTTTTGTCATGAAATAATTCTGTGCAACTAATTAAATATATGTGATTAACAATTACTATTTCAGACGTCCTGGTGGTGACCGGATATATGGCGTTTTTGACCACCAATTACCAGCTGCTTTGAAAAAGCTTCCCATTGAGCGTCATCTTTCCTTGAAGAATGTGCAGCGAGTTGTAACAGAGGCTGATGGTTATCAACCCCATCTAATTGCTCCAGAGCAAGGCTACAGAAGACTTATTGATGGATCTATCGGCTATTTCAAAGGCCCGGCTGAAGCCTCTGTTGATGCTGTAATCTCTTCGCTTTGTGCTTTTTTTTCATGATTTTAATGATCTGTTCAATGTGGGTATCACAAATGAATTTATGCCCTGGATCTGTTTGATATGTGATGGAAGTACTAGATGTTTGTAGAAAAATATGACATTACTTCCTGCATAGTGTTTTTTGTAATAGCACCTTCTGCGTAATACATGATTGTCTGTATATACTGCTTACATAATATATTTCTTGAAGTGTTAACGTGATACTATGTCTCCTTGCAAGTACTGCACCTTATCTTCCATGGACAAGAATATCTGAGGGATTTCAAGGTCAAATGGATTTTTAGTGAGAACCAATCAACCATGCTGTGACCTAAATTTGTGAGCATATAGTAATATCTGTTCTGATCTGAATGCCTTATTAACTTTCTTACCTTTTACAAAATTCCAACTTAACTACCCAATCTGGCCCATGGTTAAAACCCAAATTTAATGCCTGGAAAATCCTGCAGACATTTTTTTTTAACTTTCAAACGCTTTCAGATGATACATCCATTCCAAGCTGGAAAACAAAACAAAAAATGTGTACCCTACCTCAGAGAGATAATATTGGCAGGTTAAGTGTTCAGATGTTTTTTAACCTGTGTTGTGTCGATTTTTCTTTCATGTTTCATTTCAACTAGGTAAAAGAAGTGAGTCCAAAGAATGGGGTTTCTGGTTTCCTCTTCTATATTTCTTTAACTAGCATTACTTCTTCTCTGAAGAAAGTTGCCTGGTCGGCTAATGTTCTTCAATTTCCTCTATTCCTTGTTTGCTCTACTTACACATTGTTTGCTTTCATATACTTTCAGGTCCACCTTATTTTAAAGGAACTAGTACGGAAGTCAATTTCAGCAACTGAGGTAACCTACACTGTTTCTTTTAACTGATATAACTTTTTAAGAAAATCCCCTGATTTTTTGAACGACACGCATCCAGGTGGGATGGAGATTGATTCATCCTTGTGTTATGGGAAAGGGGGGGCATTGCTCGTGAGAAAATTGAATGATTGTTCTTGGTGGCAGAGCTTGAACAATTTATTTGGGGTGCCTAAATAATCAAGTGATCAACTCAAGATTTAAAGTCACATAATTTTTTATATAAAAACAAGTGCAAAAAACTAATATATATATATATAAAATAATATAAAAGTAAGAAAATAAAAAAAATCATGAAGCTAAGATATTCAAAGGAATTGTGAAAATTATAAATATATATATATATATATATATATATATATATATATATATATATATATATATATATATATATATTACAACTATATTAATATTTTATAATATTAAATTATATATATTATAAGAAATATTTTTGATATTTTCAATTTGAAATTTTATTTCAAAAATTATATTCTAAATTGTATTCTATATTAATAGAAATCGAATACCATTAATATAGAAAAATGAATATACAAAAATAGAATATTAATTCTAGTTAGCAAATAGTAAAGGATCCGTTTTTGACATGAAATGGATATATCCATATATCTCATACTTATATTTATGAAATAATCAAATATGGCAAAACCTATACCAAAAATGGGTTCACGTAAAAATGGACGTATTGGTTCGCGTAAGCACGCTGGCAAAATACCAAAGGGAATTATTCACGTTCAAGATATATATATATATATATATATATATATATATATATATATATATTTGTGAGACAAGTGTTAAAAACAGTTATGAGATAGGTGATCTAATATTTTAAGATAAGCTAAAACTGCAAGATGTACGTTAGATAGTTGGGTCTCTTAAAAATGCTAACCAAGGATCGAATCCTATTTGTGTGTATGAAAAATTCTTTGTTGGGAAAGACTATACCTCCTTCTTAATCTCTTCATTTTGAAGGGTTTAATGTTTGGAAGTGTTTTGTTTTGCTGTTGGTTGTATAAATGAGGAATTGGAGTAAATAAAACTAGATGCAAATAGGTAAAACAGTATAAGAAGTGATGTTCTAAAATAAATTCATGTAGCACAATTTGGGTATCAATTTAGCTTCTAGTCTAATTGATTTTTAGAATTAGGGAAACCAACTAAAATACTCTTTTCACTAGGAAGTCCAACAGAATAGCCAAGAAACAACTATCCATTTGTCAGATGAATATGTCGTGAAAAAAACTGTTGCTTTATGTACAAGTGCATATTTGTCTTAACATTTAAAAGTCTGTTTGCTTGTGTTGGCTAGTCATATTTGACTCCATTCATGAACACCCTTTGCTTTCTGGCATGTAGGAACTAAAGAGGTTTCCAACACTTCAATCTGATATTGCCGCAGCTGCAAATGAAGCTTTGGAAAGATTCCGAGATGAAAGTAGAAAAACAGTGACCCGGTTGGTTGATATGGAATCTAGCTATTTAACAGTGGAATTTTTTCGGAAGATAAATCTTGAACCAGAAAAGAACTCAAGTTGGAGTGGTCCAAATCCCAATATGGACAATTTCACCGATAACCACCTTCGGAAAATTGGTAAATAACTTTCTCCAAGCCTTCTCACCACATGCCCAATGGCAGATTTCAGGGTCTTTAATAAAATATAACAAATAGATTTTTGGTTCTTTAATTGTTTTTCAATTCTTATTTCAGCATCAAATGTTCAGGCCTACATCAATATGGTTTGTGACACACTTAAAAATTCTATACCAAAGGCTGTGGTTTATTGTCAAGTTAGAGAGGCCAAAAAATCATTGCTTAACCACTTTTATGTTCAAGTTGGGAAAAGAGAGGTATGAATTTATAATTTTTGCTTCCTTTTTTTTTTTTTTTTTCTGGTAGATCCATTTTTCACCTTTATTGTAGGTTTCTCTGTATATGTAAATATTGTCTAGATTCATTGAATAAGAAGCTAACTATATCATGTAGTTATGGTAATTACTAATTAGGTTAAGTGTAATATGTGTATTTATATATTTTTTTCAAATAATTCAACTCCACTATGCAGTTTAGCACATGAATTTCATTGAATGACTCTTGTTTCCTTTCCTTTAACTACACATATTTGAGTAATTGTTTACATAAATACTATTTTCAGATGATATCTTTATTTATGTAAAGTCTGTGTTGTTTGGATTTCCTTTCTCGCTTCAATACTTTACCAGACTCTCAAGTACTCTTCTCTGAAACAAAATTGTTGATGCATGCAGAAGAAGCAATTGGGGGCGATGTTGGATGAAGACCCTGCTCTTATGGAAAGGAGATCACAAATCGCCAAGAGGCTTGAATTGTACAAGCAAGCTAGGGATGATATTGACTCTGTTGCCTGGAAATAATGAAGATCCCACATATTTCAACATAAGCTGAGTAAAATTTTGCCCATCTACCCATTAAGGTAGATTTGTCATTGATTTATTATTTTTTCATTCATTATTCTTTATTACCATTTTCATCAATCTCAAAGTAGAAGCATAGTTACTGCAATAAGTTGTATTTGTGCAATAAGTAATATTTGCAGCTGCATCTGATTCTTTTGCCCCTAGTGTACAAAGTTTGAGGTATGTATTGGTATCTTATATAAAATCCTCACATTAATTGTTAGTTATGCTGAATTCTTGAACTCTTCTCCATTTGACTTCTCGTTGGTGTTTAATTCTGCTGCTATATGCCAATTAGGAGAACTAAAATAGCACCATGGTCCCTGATCTAACAAGCTTAATTATAATAATACCAAATAAGGACTAAATTCATGCAATAAATATTAGGAGAACTAATATCCCACATTGATCCTAACATAGAAATAAAAAGTGCAATTATAACTAAAACAAAATTAGGGGAAATTGCTGATAGCACATAGTAACATTGGGCAAATGGAGCCAGAGGATGAACAAGAAGCTTGCTTGGGAAAAAAAAAAAAAGAAGAAAGAAAAGAAGAAAAGGTTAGTTAATGTTACATGCTCTTTAATTAGAAAGAACATTTGTCTTGAATTCTTCCCACGTTACATCCTTATGTAGATACTCTATATTGGCAGGGTCAAAAGGTCCTTTGATTCTATCAATGGTCTTTATCACTGCCCTGGCTGGAAGAACACTTCTTGTTGGGTCAGGGGAGGTACTATAGCTCAAGCATGATGAGAAACCCTGAAAAAATGAAAATGTATACGAATTGCAACTAAATTTATCTATGTAAACACCTTTTTAGAGTGATTATAACCAAACAATTTGTAACTAACTTATTAACACATTACACATTGGGAGACCATCTCCAAGACTTGAAATCAAAATTTTTTAGTACATGTCAAAGGGATTCGGATCCTCTCAATTAACTGTATATGTAGTTTCTTACTTTTAATGAGTAAACCCCCCAAATTAATCCTTGAGATAAACCCCCCAAATTAATCCTTGAGATTGTAGATGTTGTGCAGATTAGTTTGACAAATTTTAAAAACTTCAAATTAGTTTTTAACTTTGCAAAACAACATACATCTTAGTGCTTTTAGCTATTAAACTACATTGAAAAATTAAATTAAAAAACACTAAAATAAATGATTTTTTTGTAAATTCAGTGACTAATTTAAAGTTTTCAAAATATCAATGACTAATCTATAAACAATTACTATCTCAAGGAGTTTAGGGTTTATTCCACTTTTAACCATCCAATTAACAATCAAATGGTGAATTTTAGCCCACCTAGCTAACATATTGCCGGGTTATAAATTATTATTAGATTGATAATTGGATGATTGAGAGTGAAAGCTTCCCAACCCAAAAAATTGAGAGGATTTTCCCAAATTAAACTCACCTTGAAGATAAGAACATCTACTTCCTCTTGATCCACAAGAGCATGAACAAGGAGTGCTTCTCCTCTTGCCGTTAGACTATAGAACTCCAACTTAGCAATATCCTCATTATGCCCATACTCATCATCTCTATCTTCATCCCTAACTCGCCTCCTTGCTTCACACAAAAGTCTTGTACCTCTTTTGATGCTCGAATCCAAAACTTTAGAGGCACGACACAAGCTTGCATTATTAGTGGGTAAGCTATTCGAAGATGGTAATGGTACTTGAAGCATAGGTGATGGCATCACTGTCCATATGGCAAAATTTTTATATGTTATGGGAAGTTTAGTATGATGCATATCGCATAGTATGGTGAGTCTTGTATTTTTTGTCAAAATACTTTGTTTGCTTTAACAAGCAAACCAAGGGACATAGAAATGGTTCTGAAGATAAGGTTGGGGTTGGTGTGTTGGCAATTTTAGTGAACCTCTTGTGGTTGTAGAACCACCTTTTTGGGCCCCGAAATAGGTTAATTTATGTACTACACTCTTCACTCGTGCTATCTTTCTTTGAATTGTAGGAGAGAAAATAGGAAAGAGATTTACAAAGATAGAGGAAAGAGGGAAAATGAAAAGAAAATTGTAATTGTTAGATATAAGAGAAAAAAAGAAAAAAACTTTTTTCTTCTAACATGAAATTACGAAAAGTTAGAAGGAAAAAAAATAGATTTAAAAATTAAATGACTAATTACCCCTTGTATGTATATAAGTTTATTTAAATGTGTATTTATATTTTTATATCGCAATCTTTTTATTTTTTATGTATTAAATGAGTTTTAATATTTTATGCTATTTAATTTTTAATAAAAATTATATATATCTGAATTATTTTTTTATGCATTTGATAGATTAGATAAAAAATTAAAGGTTTAAATTAATCATTTAGTCTTCTATATGTATCTTTCATTTTTGTTTTAGTCCCTATACATAAACAACGTTCCTTTTAGACTTTATACGTGTCCATCATTTTCGAATTGGTCCCTATAGTCGATTTCAATACTAACGGTGTTAATTTCGTCCTATGTGGCTAACGAAACCTTTGTGAGTCAATCAACGACGGACACATAGATTGTTGATATGAAAATTAACTAATCGCTATATATATATATTTATTTTTCGTTTTAATGCCGGTATATGTACTAGTTTTTTATTTCCGTTTCTATACATGTACTTATTTTTTCATTTTAGTCCATGTAGTTGTTTTTTAATTTTAGTAAGGACTAACGATAAGATAACGGAAGCACCAAAAACACTAGTAAAGACTAACGATATAGGGACTAAAAGGAAAGGTTTTTACGTATAGGGACTAAAACAAAAATGAATGATACTTATAGGGACTAAATGATCAATTTAACCAAAATTAAACTGATTATATAAATTTAATACTGACAAATTGGAAGTAAAATAAAGTTATTCTATTTTCTAAGGGTGAAGTGCCACAGGTGAATTTTCCTGGAAATGATACGATATCAAATTAGGAAATGAATCTCTCCAATATTTTAGGAAATGAACATAATCTAATCAAGTAAATTTTATGATTTAAAATAAAATAAATAAATTAAAATATAAAAGAGATGGAAAGGCCCATTAAATTAAGAAGGATTAAATATCTTTTTGGTCCCTAAACTATTTCAAAAATCTGTTTTTGGTCTCTAAACTAAAAAAAGTACTCCCTAAACTATTCGATTTGTGTACTTCAGTTAAGCTTTTTTGTCTAACTTCAGTTAAGTTTTTGATGGCGTGGCTAATGGAGTCCACATTAGCATAGCTTACATGGATAAAAATGAGTGAATTTCCTTAATTACCCTTAATGTGTCCTAAATTTAGGGATTTGAGAAACTTAGGGTAAGTGTTATTTTGGTCATTTTACATTTCACATTAAGGGTAATTCAGGAAATTTACTCGTTTTTATCTATATAAACAAGTTGATATGAACTCCATTAACCATGTCATAAAAAACTTAACAGAAATTAGACTGAGGGACTAAGAGTAGACAAATCGAATAGTTTAGGGACCAAAAGCGTACTTTTTTTAATTTAGGAATTAAAAGCAGATTTTCGAGATAGTTTGGGGACTAAAAACATATTTAACCCAATTAAGAAAATAGAGAAGAAATTAAGAGGACGCATGCATTTCCCATCATAAAATAGGATGCAAAAGGGTAGAGATGAACTACGGATAATAGATGTGCATAAAGAAACGAATTCACAGAGAATTAAGAATTTATGTAAGGAAAAAAAAAGGGGCTAAATTTGTATTTTGGTCCTCTATGTTAGGGGTAAGATTTAGTTTGGTCCTTTATTTTTTTTTATTCAATTTGGTCCTATATCTTAAAAAGTTAGTTCAAGTTTATCCTTTCTATTAAAGCTAACAGAAAAAACTTAACAATGTTAACTGAAAAGTCACGTGTCACGTTATGATTGGTCTATTAATAAAATAATTACAATAATATATATTTAAAAATAAAAAAAGTCAATTCTTTAAAAAAAAAATTAAAAATACCATTATCCCTTCTTCTTCCTCTTCCACCCCAACCTTTCAGTTTTCATCTCCCATAAATTTCAATCTTGTGATTCTTCTTTCGTACCACCGTCACGCCCCCCACTTTTCTAATTCTTCAATTAACATTATCAAAGCCAGTAATTCAATATTCTTTTACTAAACCTACAATCAATTGATTCTTAATTATGTGAAATTAAGAATTTCAAAATCCTATTCATTAGAAGCCCTATGAAACCATTTTGCAAAGACAACGAAGTGAACTTGAATTGAACATTATACTCAAAAGGTTTGGTCTTTAGATTTGAAGCCTTGTGCTACCAGTCTAATAGAATCAATGCAAGATTTGATAGAATCGACCAAAGGCATTACTTTGATGCCTCAATCGTCCCTCTCCTCAACGTCTCAACTCTCAACCACAGTTCCGCTCTAATTCTATTAGGGTGTTGGAATGAGTTCGCTTGGGGTGGAGGAGAAAGAAGAAGGGATAAGGGTATTTTTTATTTTTTTAAAAGAATTAACTCTTTTTATTTTTAAATATATATTATTGTAATTATTTTATTAATGGACCAATCATAACATGACACGTGGCTTTTCAGTTAATAGCATTAAGTTTTTTCCGTTAGCTTTAACAGAAAGGGTAAACTTGAACAAATTTTTTAAGATAAAGGACCAAATTGAATAAAAAAAAAAGATAAAGGACCAAATTGAATAAAAAAAAAAGATAAAGGACCAAATTGAATCTTATCCCTAACATAGAAGATCAAAGTACTAATTTAGCCAAAAAAAAAAAAAAAGTGAAAAGTAAACAATTTTATCCATCTTCAGTTTTCACGCTCAAGGAAGAAAAAGTTTTCTTTTTTCTATAACTTTATCTAAAACAAATAAATTACTATTTTCTTCTCTTTCTGTCTCTGTTCCAAACATAAGGTGTTTTTTTAGGTTGATTGAATAAAATAATTAATTTCTTTTATTAGTAGTTAAAACATTAATAAATTATGATATCCTCCCTAAGTATTATTTTTTATGAGTAAAATAAAAAAATACTTTTAATAATGTATTAAAAATATAAAATAATAATCTTTTGAAATAAAATTAATTCGCTAAAACAACATTTATTATAAAATGTTGGCAACGTCTAAGGTGGTCAAGGTTGTCCAAGGACTACCGTGCACCACCTTATTAAATTAGAATTCCATGTAACTAGCACTACAATGGACATGAAATTATAACCGTTTAATATAGATCTTAAAAATTAATGGTTGAGAATAAATCATTATATTTTTTTCCTTTATTATTATTTAATTAATTGCCCTAATTCCTTTCTATTCCAAACCCTATCCTATATCTTCATCTTCCGATCCCCAAAATCTCAGCCCGTATCGTACCCTCACTCTCACCATCTCTTTCTCGCCCTCTCATCTTTTTCCTGCCTGGGATGGCGATAGAGGAGGCTTGAGGTGCGAACGATGCGATGCAAAGGACGGGGTGGCTCGGTAAGGAAGCTATGCGAGGATGCAGTGGCTCTACAACGAAGCGATGTGGTGGCACAATGACGGCGCAATCAAGTTGCGTCCAGACTAATAGGCTATAGATCTGTGCGTTTGTGGCTCTGCCTTTTTTAGGCGACAATTTCTATTATCCCCCATGTATTTCTACGATAGAATATATTTCCTCTACAAACTGGGTAATTGCTGTTTAATTTCTCTTTGAATTTCCCTATTTATAAAATAAAACAAAGACTTAAGTATGTTACCAGAACAATGGGTTACTTCAATTTCATTTACCTGTCCAATATTACCAGAACAATCATCAATCATCAATCATCATGAACCCTAAAAAATGGGAACATCAAATACCAATCACAACGAAGCAATGATCGAACAAATATGTTAAAAAAAACAGAGGATTCACCTTCTTCGCATACTTAGAGCCCACATTTGACAAGTTCAATGTCATACAATTGGATACTTGATAGTTCAAAACATTGTTAACTCAGTTGGGAGGAAACAATGTAATTGGGGAGAAATAATATAATTATCAACAAATACATGTATAAAAGAAGAACGACCAAATTGTAAAATTCGAAACATCATAAGTTCACTCCTTATTAAAGGTCTCCCACACTATATAACTAGTTCACAGTGATCCGTACACTGATTTATGGTGGTCCATTGAAAAACTAACCAGACCTAAAATGTTGGGATTATTTTGTATTTGACACGTGGGCTACATTTAGAAAGGTTTGTTCGTGAAACAACGTATTTCGGTCCTATTTTTAAGACGTTTTCAACTGAGTTACACAGGTTAAGAAAAGTAATTTAGTATAGTTAACTTTATTGATTTTCTAAAAAAGTGGATGAGATATCATTTTTACCCTTCATTGAATAATGTGTTAGCCAATTATAATTAAGGAGTACAAATAATAATATATTTAATAAGGATAAAAAAGAAAATAAGCAATAAATATATTATGGAAACTATAAAATATCTTATAAAAAAGATCATGAAAACCTTTATATGGTGTCTTATGAAAAGGACCAGAGGGAGTATTTAGAATAATTCTAAATCCTCTTAATTCAAGATCCTAAAAATCTTCTTACTTATTTATTAAAGAATATTATCAATACTTTATATATTTTCAAGATTAAAAGTGCATTTAATTCCATATTTTATATGGTATTAGGAGTAAGGGTGTTTATAACCGAATCAACCCATTTTAAACCGTCAAAACCGATCCAAAAAATCGAAAACCGAAATAACCGTATAATTTTATTAGTTTGGTTCAGATTTCGGTTCCTTATATTAAAATCAAACCAACCCAAACCAAACCGCGTATCCTAATATAGATTTATAATTTTTCTATATTATTCATCTTTCTCTTAAAAGATTAAAAGATGTGCTCAAAATATTTTTTTTTATAGTTTGTGTTTTCTTTCAAATATAAATATTGTTTGAGTTTTTTTCGAATATATATGTATCATATATAAATAATTAAGTAAAAAATTTAGACAACAAAATTTGATCTGAATATATGCATCATATTTACGTTTTTTTATTAGTGTCTACTATTTTTCTAATAAGAATATATTTTTAAAAACTAAAACAAAAATAAAAAAATCGATCCAATCTAAACTACAAAAAATTGGTTTGGATTAGTTCGGATATAATCTAGAAATAAAATCAATCAGATGGTGAGATGATAAAACTGCAAAGATCGGATCAAATGAATTTTTCCTTTGAAACTGAACCAATCCACATCGCAAATGCTCCTAATTAAAAAAATAAAAATGAAAATTATTAAAAAGATATAAGATTACTCATATAATTTATAGACAGATTTACTATAAATCGAATGTCAGCAATCGTATAGGAATCTTTCAAAATTAGGAAAGAACAATAACAAAAGGAAACAAGAATTAAACACTATTGAAAAAGCAAAATAGAGACGAGCTGGACGGTTTCAGAGAATCTCGCACAAGCCAATGTGGCAGAGATCAACTTGAAATTTGGAGAAGAAGAAATACAGGTAAGACATTAGTTGTAAGAGTCTTTTCATTTATAAACTCTTCATTTTGATTTTAATTATTTAATATGAGACTTAATTTATTCATTTTATATTTGACTTTTAACACGTCCCTTCAAATGTGAATCATTTTTTACATTGGAATGATCTCTCTCCAGCGGGAGTCTTTTATTCATCCACGAGTACTCATGGTCTTCAATATCCCATGGTCACACCAGAGTCGTATCTCTTGCATTCTTCGGCACATGGAAAGACTGCTTAATCTCACCATGGAGAGGCACGTACTCATCTCCGCCTATCACTAGATCGACCAGGCTCTTGATACTATTGTTAGAGTGTACATGAGATGGAGTATATAAGCGAATGACACCATAATGTAACTCAAAACCTTAACACATTTTAACTTATAAACTCTTCACTTTGATTTTTAACCATCCAATATAGGATTTCATTTACCCACTTCACAACTTTCAATACAAGAAAATAGATTATTGAAAGTTCAAAGGAGGAGAGAGAGAAACAGAATAAGACGCTAGGAAGAAGATCATACCATACAAATAGTCTTCATTTTTTGCGTAAATTATCTTTGTCAATTGAAATACTAATTGGCAGAACCAAAACTTGAGGAATCTGAATTGTGTTCCTAAGAATCACCCTTTAAGCTATTACCTGAAAGGGTTGAACACTGGGATCAAATTCTGTTGGCCACAGGTAAAGGAAGGTATTGTTATGAAGGACTGCCTTGAAACTTTTTAAGCAAGGAAATATGAAACACCAGATGTATCTTAACTATATGTGGTAATTGAAACTTATAAGCAAGTGACCCTATTTTTTCAATCACCTCAAAGGGTACAAAATCCACAACCTATAATTCTTACGCAAGGGTAGAGGTCTGTCTATAAGGTTGAAGCTTAACCAACGCATAATCACCTAATTCTAAGTGAAAGTCCCTCTTTTTCTTGTCTGTCTGTTGTTTCATGTAATTTTGTGCTTTTAACAAATTAGCGATACCGCAAAACTATATCCCTTTCTCTGAGAGTTTCTTAAATGGATATAAGATCTCCAGGCTTTATGTCGTAACGAATCACCACAGGAGGATCACGACCAAAGAGAGCTTTATAAGGGTCCAATACTGTCATGCAAAGATGAGTTGTACTAGAACTGTGCCCAAGGAAGCATTGAAAACGAGGACTGTAGTGGATTGTCAAACACAAATCAAAGAGGGTACATCTCTAGTGTTTTGTTCAAATTCTCCGTCTGATCATCCGTTTGTGGATGATATGAAGAGCCCATCTTTAAAGAAGTGCCTTGAGCTCGAAACAGATGCGGCCAAAAGGAACTGATAAAAACTCGGAACGTAACAATATTGCTGATAAATGCCTCAGCTACCACCTTGTTGGAAAATGTTGGTTTTGATCCAATGAAATGAGAAAACATATATAAACGATCTATAACCACCATGATATTTGTGTAACCATGATAAGAAGACAAATTGATGATGAAGTTCATAGCAATATCATCCCACACCATTTGTGGAATAGGTAGGGGTTGTAGTAACCCTACAGACAAAGCCGGCTCTACCTTAGTTCTTTGGCATATAGAATATTCTCTCACAAATTTTCGAATATCTTGTTTCATCCGATGCCAATAAAATTGAGAACAAATCCTTGTTGTTGTCCTCATGCACCCTGCATGGCCTCCATTCTTAAAACAATGGAATTATTTTAAAATTCGATTGATCAAATCATGATTGTTAGGAATCATCATTCGACCTTTCCAAAATAAGACCCCATTCTTTAGTGTATAATCAACATTTACCCTTGCTTTATTGACACACTGCTGAAAGATTGGAAGCAATTCTTGATCCAACTAAGTTAATTCTACCACCTTTGCTGGCCACTTACAATTGGGTTTTGACCAAGCCATCATCAAACTCCTGGACAATGCATCTGTAAGGATATTTTCCTCGCCCGGCTTGTACTGAATGATGAAATCATATCCCAAAAACTAGGGTTACCATTGTTGTTTCTCCGGTCTTTGAAGATTCTACTCAAGCAATTCTTTAAGACTCTTTTGATCCATTTTGATGACAAATTTGTGACGAAGTAGATAATGAAGAAACTTAGCTAATGCTTCATTAATAGCATAAAATTCATGAATATAAGTGGACCTTTTCTGCACTCTAGGAGACAATTTCTTAGAAAAATACACAATAGGGTGGTTGGCTTGGCTTAGGACAACACCTATGCCAGAACCCAAGGATCAATTTCCAGGGTAAATGGTTCTTTAAAGTTTGGAATTGCCAAAATTGGGGTTGAAGTCATCTTCCTTTAAGTGTAGAAGCAGTCATATTTAATGGGTCTTTTTTTAAGTAAATCTCTCAATGGTGCAGCTATGGTAGCATAGTTCTTTACAAAATTCCTATAATATCATGTGAGACCCAAGGAAACCTTTTAATTTCTTAAGGGTTTAGGGTTGAGGCCAAGCTTTGATAGCTTTTAGCTTACCACAATCCATTTCCACACTAGATCCAGAAAGCATATGACCCAAGTATTCAATTTCAGTAACACCAAAGCAACATTTGGAGAATCTTACAAACAATTGTTGTTGTTGTAAGGTACATAAAACCACTTCCAAATGGTCTAGATGCTCCTTCTAAGAGGAACTATAGATTAATATATCATTGAAAAAGATAAGAACAAATCTCCTTAACATGTGCTTGAAAACCTCATTCATGAAATTTTAAAATGTAACAAGTGTGTTGGTCAATCCAAATGGCATTACAAGCCATTCGTAGTGTCCATGATGAGTGCGAAATTCTATTTCATGTCTATCTTCCGGGTTAAACAAAATGGTGTTCAAAGCTCGATATTCTGTACACACCCTCCAAGAACCTTCCTTCTTCTTAACCAAGATAATTCATGACGAAAAAGGACTCTTATTGGGTTGTATGATACCTTCATGTAACATACCCTCAACCAACTCCCCAAGCTCTTCTTTTTGGCTATGTGGATAGCGTTAAGACCCCACCTTGACTAGAGATGAGCCTTTCAATAAGGCAATAAAATGATCATGAGCATGCGGAAGTGAAAGAGAAGTAGGTGTACTCAAGACCACACCATAGGTGTGAAGCAGCAATGCCAACTCAGGCTCTATATTAGTAAGAAGTTGTAAGAGGGCAAGTGCAGGTTAATCCACAAGAAGGATACTGTACACTTCATCAATGGAATTTGTGGTAACAAGTCTTCTTATATGATTCAAGTGAGCTGGAGTGGGTAATGTATCTTGTTCCCCTTGTAATATGGCCATCTTACTCTTACGCAAGAATTTAAGTTGTAAGACAACATAATTGGCCAAGTGAGGACCGATTGTTTTTAGCCAACTAGCTCCTAGAATCAAATTTGCTTCTGATATAGGCAGTAGATAAGCAGGAAAAATAAAGTAATTACCCTGAGCTTGAATTGTCAAATTCTGAATGAGCCCTTTTGCATTCATATAGTTGCCATTCCCAACCATCACCTTGAACACCGTTGGAGGTTGAATCGGAAGTTTCAAGAATTTTGCCACCCTTGGTTGAAGAAAGTTATTAGAATTTCCTCTATCAATTAACACCTTGATAAGTTAGATATCTATATAAGCCATAAATCGGATATCCCTACACCAATGCCTCCTTTCAAAGCATTCAATGATAGATGATGATCTTCTATAGACATTTCAGAAGTAGGCAAGGTCGTTGAAGAACATCTTGTGATATAGACTGGGCATCCTCTTCCTCAAGTTGCAAGAATAAAAATTGCCTATTAGGGCATCATCACAAAATAACATAGACCCTTCTCTCTCCGAATTTGCATTTTAGTTGGGCTAATCTTCTTCACATTGTGTTATTATTTTGTAATGGAGGACCTAAAGAAGTAGGTAATAAAATAGGCAAGGTTTGTTCGCTAACAGGCTTATTGTAAGTGTGAGGTTGTCCATGAGCATATATAGACACTGGGGGAGTATTTGATAGTCACAGAGTGAGAATTAGCTTTGACATTAGGAAAATACCTGGCCTCATACAACTTAGCTAATGAAACAACCCTTAATAAGGGCGTAAGTGATTGTGCAACTACATTTCTACGGATCCTAACATGTAATCCACTCAAAAAACAATTTAATAGGGCCTTAAGAGGTAAACCAAAAGATCTATTAGCTAATGACATGAATTGCAAATAATAATCAAAAACTGAAGTTGATTGTTGCAACTGAAACAGATCAGCTATCGGACAATCAAATGGCGAGGGTCTATAATGAATATAAAAGGCCAAATGCACCTTTTGGTCCTGTATCTCTTATGTGTATTTCATTTTGGTCCTATATCTTTTTTGGGTTATATTTTGGTCTGTATCTTTTATAAACGTTTCATTTTGGTCCAATCTGTCAACCCCATCACACCCGTTAACAGAATTGACCTAAAAAGAACAGAGTCAAATTATGCCATTTATCTTCAAACCTAGAAAAACCATAACATACATGTGAACCCTAATAAGAACAGAGTCAAATTATGCCATTTATCTTCAAACCTAGAAAAACCATAACATACATGTGAACCCTAATAAGAACGGAGTCAAAATACCTTGTAACAGAGTGACAGAATTGACAGATGAGACCAAAATGAAACCTTTATAAGAGATACATGACCAAAATGTAACCCAAAAAAGATATAGGACCAAAATGAAATGCACATAATAGATACAGGATCAAAAGGTGCATTTGGCCAATATAAAATATGGAAATGGTACAATTAGTGACCAAGGGTTATTGGGCTTTGTGGGCTGAAGACAGTTATCAAAGACAATTATCACCTGAAGCGATAACTGATCATAAAAGGGAGAAATTAGAAGTTGAAAGGTGTGGATTATTGTGGAACCGTCTTCCTCTCTCTATGGCCTTTCTCAAGAATTTCTCATTTCTGTCCTTCCTTCTATAGTATCTTCCTTTCCTTCCCCACCGTTTTTGGTTTCCCTTCTCTTCTTTGTAATTTCTACTATTAATGTACTTGACTCTTCAATGATAAGAAAATTTCAGAAATCTTCTTCATATTATCATCTTTTGTTTGTGCATTAATTCTAATTGCTCCAAGTAGTGTATCAATTCTATAGATACATTACATTGGTGCTTTCATTATTCTCATATGGCTACATCTGCAATTGTCGATTGTTCGTCTGAACTCCTTTGATGCATTCAAATTTCTATTAAAATGTTTTGTATCCTCTATTGCAAATCAACATGAGAAACGTATGGCTCAATTCGACAGGATGGATCAACTCTTGGATAAGATAGCTGAATCCACAACATCTATTGCAAGAAAAATTGCTCTACTCTGATCCGATAAATTTGACTCTAGAAAACCGTTGTTCAATAATGTTGAGTCAATTTCACTGATTCAACCACAAATTGAGACAAACCTTACGGATCAGCAATTTGATTCAGTAGAAATTGTCTCTGTTCTGACAATAACTGAAATGGTTAGTTACATTTCAGAAATCTCAAAACCAATTGATGGCCTTGTGGCAACATAATTTGATCGTAATATCCAATCTGAAAACACCGGTGTTCCACTGCCGGAGGAGGATTTTGTTGATTCGGCGTTGGATATGCATTCAGATGCAGTGAAGATTTGTGGCATTTGTGAACCCTTGCCTTTGATTGTAGAACCGATTTCTAAAATCACTGAATCTTTCCTTCAATACTCGTATGAATTTGGGAAGTTCACATTCAATTTTTCTAATTTCACTAGCGCATTCATTCTCTCACGATTGTTTTCCTCAAGATATGTGTTGTTGGCTCTTGCTCACATACGTATCATTAGACATCGAAGTCATATAAAGTCTCAGATGATTTGGCCGCTCTGTATCAAGATTCTAATTTTGGTGGCTTATTGTTCTTGATTTAGGATTTTTTGTATTTATTGAAGCATAATTACCCATGGGATCCTGGTCCGAGGTCACTATTGCAGGGACATCACGTATTTGTATAGTTCGACCACCAAGTGCTTAATAAAACGTCTAGAGAAGTCTTCTTGTTAGAACTTGCTTATGAATGGTTCTGTCTCGTACATTCCTATATCCCTTGTCAAAAATTACTCAAACCTATATACAAATTGTTAGATGGAGTTCCTAAATTGGTAACTATATATAGCAGGTTATTTGGAATTGATCTTCCACTTGTAGAAAAAATCATTGGATCTCTTGTTACTACTTCTACTATTGCTAGCAAACTTCACATCTTTAGGATTCAACTTTACATGTCTTGTTACTACATCCATATTTGCAAAATTTGCAGCAATAGTTGTTGAAATGAGCACATTGAATTCCATGGCATTACAACAACATGGGGTTAGGAAACTTGAACTCATGATAGCATTTCTAGTACTTTCATTTGTCTCTTGTTGTATAGCGGAACTGCAATGTATACAACCTACTACTGAGGGACTTTTTGAACTTGCATTACCAAGACGTGGTGCTATTAGCTTTGCAAAGTCATTTTTTGGGCTTTGGTCATGTTGATTGATCTCATTTTGTTTCTCCTTACCACTTGTGCAACGTTGTACACAAATTACTTGCGAGCATTTTAATACTTGGCCTTGGAAGTGCTTGTTGCGGAGGAGTTTTACTTCTGAGATTTTGTTGCACAGTTGTGAGTGTAAATCAAAATGTGTCACAAATGTTACTACAAAGCCATGTGTCCTTGAAATTTTTATGTCATCTCAATATTGCTCCTATTATCAAGAAATTCCTAAATAGAATTACACCTTCAAGCAATGATTATAGACTTTATCTGAAGTTTGTTGTTTATATATTAAACCGTCTTCAAGAGGAAACCAGCAAGGTCATGAGGGGCTTGTTGTACAACAAGGCTGCAGAAGTGATAAGTGAAAATAAGTGTGTTTATTTAATAAAGAATTTTGACTTATCTTCTCGTGAAATAACACGTTTTATGTAAAACTTCACCTCTAATCCATACTTTGTAAGTTCAAGAGTAAAAAAGGGAGAAATAATCATTCTTCTAACTCTAGACATGTATTTTCAGGTGTTTTGGAAGCAAAATAAGAAAGTCAAGGTGCTGGAACGTATAAGAAGCCAGCGCTCAAGCGCCATACCAAGGCTCGAGCGCTAGGGACTGCAATAGCATAGGATCCTTACTGCCAGAATAAATGCTTTGGCGCTCGAGTGCCACACCAAGGCTCGAGTGTTGTACAAGGGCCTCAATGCTCAAGGAGGGGGGGGGTGAATTGAGCGTATAAAACTTTTATATAAATCTTTACAAAAACCGTTTATATCAAGATTTATGAATTTAGATATATATGAAGTGAGATGAAGAGAAGATGAAGAACAATGCAATACTAAATATAAAATATGCTGAAAATAAAGAGTTAGGGATAGAGAGATCAAACAACACAGTTTATACTAGTTCAGCCACTAAACCTCCTTGTGGCCTACGTCCAGTTCTTCAAGTCTCTACCGAATCTTTATTAACTTTCCAAGCTTTAACAGGTGCTTGTAACCTTTACAATATTGAGCGCTTCTCACACCTTGGGATACCCCACCCAAGTGCTTAAGCCTCACAATACCTCTAGGGATGCCTCACCCTAGTGCTTCCAATGAGGGATACCTCACCCTCACCAACTTAAACGAAAGAAGAAGAAGAAAAGATGATGAAACTCTCTCAAGAGTAGATTATACAAATTGAAGTTCTATAATGAGTATGATATCACTAAGATAGAGCAATACTCAAGCAAAAGCAATAGAAGTAGGAAATGATATGATCAATGTGAGAAAATAAGAGATTTAGGGCTTTGCTTTATTGTATCTGAATGCTTAGACACACATATTTATAGCCTTGATGAAGATATAGCCATTGGAAGGTCAAAGGGTGTGTCTTTTTGGTGTTTTCATCGAGTTTTGGAAGTTATAAGTAGTTAGGAACATTTTTCAACCATTTTTGTGAAACGTTGCCAGCGTTTGGTGAACAGACACCAACTTTAAACGGTCATAACTCTTTGTTTATTTATCCAAATTATGTATATGGCCATTCATTTTAAATCTCTATGTGTTTACTTTCAAATAAAACAAGTAGTGTTCCAAAACGATGAGTAAAGTTACAGTTATGATCAAAATAGTTAGCAAAGGTCATTTACCGAAATTTTTAAACATTGCTAACTTTAAAAATTCATAACTTTCGTATTGCTCGTCCATTTTTGACAAACGACCACTCATTAGAGAGATAATTATATCTACTTTCATATAAAATAAGTTTCAAATCAATATCATATTTTTAGTTCAAGATATGACTAAAACCGTGAACAAAGGTCATTTTCGAAAACATGAAAACCTCACTTTTTCAATGGCTGACTTAGAAATACCATATCTTTTTCTTTTCTTACTCAATTAAGCTAAATAAATACTTGTTAAAAAGAAAATTGAGTCTAGTTTTATATAGAACAAGTTTCATCTTAAAATACAAATTATTTTGTAAGTTATGATTAAAACAGTGAACATATGTCAACTTATCTTATTTTAAGGAACCTTTTAGGAAGTGGCTATAGTTTCAATTGTTGGCTATAAATATTAGTGTAAAAGCAAGAATGAAAAATTGCTCTACCAAATGATAACTTGCTAACCTTACACTTGCTTAGCCTAAGTCTTGTATCCATAACCATTGAAGCCTTCTTGGACTTAGCACAACATGTTGTTTATCTTGAATCACTTGCTTGGAATTGTTTGATTGGAATCATCAAAACTCTTTAAGTCATTTGCATCCACATCGAGCGCCAGACATATTAACAAGGCATTAAAATTCATTAACAACGCATTAATGGCCAGCGCTCAAGCGCTGAAACTGGCGCTTGAGCACCAGACCCTTGTCCAGAACACCTATAAATACAACTCTGCAAAGTTAGGAAGATATATTGGATTGTAGAGAAAAAAACACTAAGTTATAGTCAGAGTTCTAGTACTCTTAGGTTTTGTTCTTGAAGTTCATGGCCTTGTTTGGTTAAGCTTTCCACCGGATTGAATGTAATTACTTTATCTTTTGTTTCTTTCAATTACTAGTTATCTATTATATATGAATTTGAGTTCTTCTTCTGTTCTTCTTTTCTTGGTTTAGCTTGATCACCTTTTCCTGTCTTAGTTTATTTGCATAGTTGAGAAACTTGTTTATAAATGGATTTGGAGAAAAACTCTCATAAAACCTTCTAATCTAGAGATAGATGGAAGTTCTTATGAATGTTAAAATACTCTGCTTAATGCAAGGCTTAGTTCTTAAAGCTTCAAGAGATTGAGCTCTAGAAACTAGTGTCTTAGAATCAAGTGACAAAGATATTTGCACTTGTGACATTGAGTATGCATCTTTTTATATATAATATCTAACTTCTATTGAAAGAAACAAAGTTAAGTAATGAAATTTAGTGCTTTTATCTTTATTACTAGTTCACACTTTATTATGTTTTTAACACTTTTTTGACTCAATTCTTAATCAAATAAATTTAGTGCTCCCTGAGGATGATACATGTTTTATCACCATACTTGAAACAAGTTAATCCTTTGAGGTTTTATGAAAAGATTAACAAATTTCTGGCGCCGTTGTTGGGGAGCGCGGTAGTTTATTTTTAAGTTTTGAGTTGATTTGTAAAAATTGTGAATGTAATTCTTTTTGTAATTAACTGTATATTTGTACCTAACTCTCACCATTGTTCCAGTATTGTTGTATGCTTACTCGTAGCAAAAGCCAAAGAGATAAGTTACTGTATATTGACGAAATCGAGGCATTTGCAAGGCGAAAGTCTGCATTACACCACCGTGAACAAAAGGAGGGAGAGAGTTCCTCAATTTTCTCTAGTAACTCTACACATTCGGCTACTCTTATCATGGCTGAGGAAGTTCATAATCCTCCACCGCCGAGGGTTATCCTTGGTGACTATGTGATTCGTCAAGGTCCAAGAAATCGGTCCGCTATTGTCTTGTCCCCCACAGCTCAGCAAGTGGAGATTAAGCCATATTGGTATAATCTCATTCTAAGTAATCAGTTCACGGGGAAAGATCATGAGGATCCGCATAATTTCTTGGAAACCTTTTATGATCTTATAGCAACTATGGGCTTGGATGAAGCAAGTGCTGAGGATTCCTATATAAAATTATTTCATTTAGCACTTATTGGAGATACGAAAGAATGGTTTAAGACTCTTCCAAGTCAAAGTTTGAATACATGGAGCGAGGTTGAACAAGCCTTTTTAACAAGGTTCTTTCCTCCTTCTAAAATGATCCAAGTGCAATCTGAAATATCTGCTTTTAAGCAGGGGCAAGATGAAGCATTTCATGAGGCTTGGGAAAGGTATCAAAGGTTGTTAAGAAAATGCCCAAATCATGGGTTGACAGATGTTGCAAAGCTAAATATCTTCTGTGCAAGCTTGAACCATCAATGGACAATCCATCTCACTGCAACTGCTGGAAGGTCACTTAAAACAATTGATGTACCGACTGCAATGGAAATTATCACTTATATGGCAGCAAGTGATAGAGCTGGTCATCAGCCTAGAAGCCAAGTCTCAAAGCCCAATGGTGTTCTTGAATTAAGTTCTTCTAATGCAATTCTGGCACATAATAAGCTTATGACTCAGCAAATTGAGCTCTTGAGTCAAGCTATTACTCAATTGGTTCCTAAGCCGCAACAAGTTCAAGTAGTGAATCAACAAGCTCAAGTAGGAGCATGTGAATTGTGTGGTGAAGCTCATTCATACACTCAATGTCCACATGCCTTCGGCCAAAAAGATGAGGAGTTGAATTTTGTAAATAATCAGTCAAGAGGAAATTTCTTTTCTTCACCTTTTAAATCTAATGTTTCCAATGCTGGAATACAAGGGTAGAAGAATCCTCAAGGACGGAGTCAAACGAACTGGAAAAATTCAACGAATTCATCTAACAGGCCGCCATTTGTTCCATTGGTAAAGAGGACCATTAAATTGGAAGATACCTTGGATAAATTTATCCAAGCCTCACTGGCTAATCACCAAAATAATGAGGCTTTCCAGAAAAACACTGAGGTGTCTATCCGGAATCTTGAGGCGCAAGTTGGTCAAATCTCTAAGCAACTGGAAGAGCTTACCACTACTCCTTTCTCCGCTAATACCACCACAAATCCTAAAGAACAATACAAGTCCATTGTAACAAGGAGTGGTAAGGAGACAAGTAAAGGTATTGGGGATCATTTGGATGAACCCAAGGATGTGGAAGGAGGAATTGAAAAAGTAGT
This sequence comes from Cyamopsis tetragonoloba, assembly GCA_037177725.1. Taxonomy (NCBI): domain Eukaryota; kingdom Viridiplantae; phylum Streptophyta; class Magnoliopsida; order Fabales; family Fabaceae; genus Cyamopsis; species Cyamopsis tetragonoloba. The sequence continues at coordinate 40,598,781 of CM074121.1, forward strand.
CATGGAGGAAGCAGAAAAGGAAGTTGAAAGTGAAAGAAGTGAGGAGAAAAATAATGTAAATAATGAAAAAAATAAAAAAATAAAAAAATAAAAAAGAAGAGTGAGGACAAGGAGAAGATGGATGGAGTACCTTAGGTGAAGGAGGTTCTTTATCCTGTGCATTCATCGAAGAAAATGAAGAAAAAGTAATATGCTCGGTTTCTGGAAATTTTCAAACGGCTTCAAATAAATGTGCAATTCTTGGAAGCTATGGAGGAAATGCTCACATATGCCAAGTTAATGAAGGACATGTTGACTAAAAAAAGAAAGTTCAAAGATGAAACTATGGAACTAGAAGCCAGGTATAGTGCTATTATTCAAAAATTTTTGCCTCTTAAGACCAAATATCCGGGTAGTTACTATCCCTGTTACTATTAGTGCCCTTCCTGTAGGGAAGGCATTATTGGATCTTGGTTCAAGTATTAACCTCATGCCGTTGTCCATGTTAAAACAGATTGGTGATTTGGAAGTGAAACCTACTAGAATGACTCTCTAACTGGCGGATAGGTCATTAAAGTTCCCTTAGGGTGTAGCAGAGGATGTTCTAGTGAGGGTAGATAAATTCGTTTTTCTAGTTGACTTTGTCATCATGGATACTGAGGAAGATTTGGAGGTGCCTTTGATTTTAGGGCAACCTTTCATGAAAACGACAAGAGTCATTGTTGATGTCGATAATGGTCAACTAAAGGTACGAGTTGAAGATGATGAGGTTAAGTTTGATGTTCTAGAGGCCATGAATCACCCCAAAGGAGAAACAGTCAACCTTTAGGGTGGATGTCATGGAAGAGGCGTTTCTTCTAGGGAAGCAGGAATTGTGTAGTGCAAGCCCTTTAGAAAAAGCCTTAGTGAAGTCTCATGCAAAGTTATATGACTTGGAGGAAGTTGAGATTGAAAAATGTTTGAGGGACCTAGATACTCTTAAAGAGGTCCCCATGAAAACATTTGTCCCAGAAAATTTACCAAAGGAAGAAAAGTCAGAAAATAAAAAGTTGGAGTTGAAAGTGTTGTCGTCTCATATAAAATATGCATTTCTAGATGAAGGGGGAGGCAAGCCAGTTATTATTAATAATTCACTATCTTCTGCTCAAGAGGCACAACTCTTAGAGGTTTTGAGAGCCAATGAAGAGGCAATAGGATGGGCATTGACTGATCTTAAAGGTATAAGTCCTTCTTTTTGTATGCACAAAATACATATGGAAGAAGATTTCAAACCTGTGGCCTAACCCCAAAGGCGATTGAACCCGACTATAAAAGAGGTAGTGAGGAAAGAAGTTCTCACGTTACTTGAAGCTGGTATGATTTATCCCATTTTCGATAGTGAATGGGTGAGTCCAGTTCAAGTGGTCCCGAAGAAAGGTGGGATGACGGTTATTTAAAATGAAAAAAAATGAATTAATTCCCACAAGGACAGTGGCCAGGTGGCGCATGTGCATTGATTATCGAAAATTAAATTAAGCCACACGGAAAGATAATTTTCCTTTGCCCTTTATGGACCAGATGCTTGAGAGACTGGCTGGTCAGGCATATTATTGCTTTTTAGATGGATATTCTGGGTACAACCAAATTTTGGTAAACCCAGAAGATCAAGAAAAGACAGCTTTCACATGTTCATTTAGAGTTTTTGCTTATAAACGTATGCCATTTAGACTGTGTAATGCGCCTGCAACTTTTTCAAAGATGCATGCTCACCATTTTTTCGGATTTGGTTGACAAATGTATCGAGGTGTTCATGGACGATTTTTCCGTATTTGGTAAGAATTTCGAAGAATGTTTGAACAATCTGAATGTTGTGCTGGGTAGATGTGTTCAAACGAATTTGGTACTCAACTGGGAGAAGTGTCATTTCATGGTGGAAGAAGGGGTGGTGCTTGGTCATAAGATCTCTACTAAAGGGATTGAAGTTGACAAAGCAAAAGTGAAAGTCGTTGAAAAACTTCCACCACCCGTGAATGTGAAAGGAGTTAGGAGTTTTTTAAGACATGCCGATTTCTACTGGAGATTCATTAAGGATTTCTCCAAGATAGCCAAGCCACTTAGCAATCTTTTGGTTAAAGATGTGACTTTCAATTTTGAGGCTAAGTGCTTGGAAGCATTTGAGAGGCTAAAGAAAAATTTGATTATGGCTCCAATCATAGTCACTCCAAATTGGTCTTTGGATTTTGAGCTCAATTGTGATGCACGTGACTATGCTATTGGTGCCGTATTAGGCCAAAGAAAAGACAAAATTTTTCACCCAATACATTATGCTAGTAAAGTACTTAATGATGCACAAGTTAATTATGCAACTACAGAAAAGAACTACTAACTATTGTATATGGGTTGGAAAAGTTTTGATCTTATCTTATAGGGTTCAGAGTCATTGTCTTTACTGACCATGCAGCCATTAAATACTTGGTGACTAAAAAAGAGTCGAAGCAAAGATTTCTTTGTTGGATTCTCTTGCTGCAGGAATTCAACCTAATCATCAAGGATAAGAAGGGCTGTAAAAATTATGTGGCTGATCATCTTTCACGACTCAATAACACAGAGGTGACTAGCGAAGAAGAAGAGATTGTCGAGGAATTACCAGATGAACGTTTGTTGCTAATACAAGAAAGGCCATGGTTTGCGGATATGGCTAATTTCAAAGCATCTGGTATCAATCCGGATGAATATACTTGGCAACAAAAGAAAAAGTTCTTGAAAGACTCTTCTTACATCCGTTCTTATTTAAAATTGGAGGAGATGGTCTTCTAAGGAGATGTGTTTCCCGTGAAGAATTGGAAAGTATATTGTGGCATTGTCAATATTCACCCTATGGGGGACATTTTAATGGTGAACACACTGCAGCCAAAGTATTGCAGTTTGGTTTCTATTGGCCAACAATTTTCAAGGATGCCCACATAATGTGAAGCAATGTGATAAGTGCCAAAGAATCGGAGGAGTGACAAGGAGGAATGAGATTCCATTAACCATTATGCAAGAGATAGAGGTATTTGACTATTGGGGAGTTGACTTTGTTGGTCCATTTCCACCCTCTTACACCAATGAATATATCTTGGTGGGAGTGGACTATGTTTCAAAGTGGGTAGAAGCAATTCCCTGTGCAAGAGCAGATGCAAAGACGGTAGTGACATTCTTGAAAAAGAATATATTTTCAAGATTTAGGTCCCCGAGAGTACTCATCAGTGATGGGGGTTCGCACTTTTGCAACTCTCAGTTGAAAAAGGTCTTGGAACACTATGGGGTGAGACATAAAATTGCTAGTCCTTACCATCCTCAAACTAATGGTCAAGCTGAATTCTCGAATATAGAAATTAAGCGAATTTTAGAGAAGACTGTTAGTGTTTCAAGAAAAGATTGGTCATTAAAATTGGATGATGCTCTGTGGGCGTATCGGACAGCTTATAAAGCTCCCATAGGATTAACTCCTTTTCAGTTAATCTATGGGAAATCCTGTCACTTACCGGTCGAACTGGAACATAAGGCATATTGGGCTTTAAAGTACTTTAATTTTGACCAAACAACTGTTGGGGAAAAACGAAAAATACAACTTCATGAATTGGAAGAGTTGAGACTCCATGCTTATGAGTCTTCAAGGATATACAAAGAAAGAAAGATGTTGTATCATGATAAAAAGTTGGTCAAAAAGGAATTTAGTCCCAGGCAATATGTTTTGCTATTTAATTCTCAATTGAAATTGTTCCCGGGAAAAATAAAGTCCAAGTGATCTAGACCCTTTAGGGTTAAGGAATTAAGACCTTATAGGGCTGTAGAGATTGAAGACCCAGTGAAAAATAAAAGCTAGGTGGTTAATGGTCAAAGACTAAAGATGTATCTTGGTGGTGACGTCGAGCGGCTAACCACCATAATGGATTTAAAAGAAGCATAGAATTGCTACAAGCTTCGATCTAATGACGTTAAACAAGCGCTGATTGGGAGGCAACCCAATTTTTACTTGTTTTATAAATAAAATAAATAAATACATTTGATGAGTTTTGAAAGAATATTTGTGAGAAAATTAAAAATTTGAGCACCTGAAGAAGGCTTCTTCACTGTCAAAATTTTGGACTTGGTGCTCAACTGCCAGGAGGGCGCTCAAGTGCTAGGGTTATTAATTTGGCACAGTTTTCAAAATTTTTTAGTCAGATGTTGGTACTCGAGCGCCAACATCAGCGCTCGAGTGCCAGAGACACCTGAAAAGCCTTTCTTCTTTGCCAACAATTTTGGGCTGGCGCTCAAGCGCCAGAAAAGCGTAACAGTTGATATGGTAATCAGTGCACCAGCGCTTGCGCGCCAGTCACGTGTTGGCTTTTAAAAACAGTGCAGAATCAGTTTTTTTTACAAAATATCTTCTTCTCTCTTAGCTATTACGCGCAAAGATCATTTTCTCACACAAAAAAATTCTTCAAAATCATCAAATACTTCAAGTTTTCTTTTCTGATTTGAGTTAATCATCATCATCATGTTCAGGTAAATTTCATTCTCATTTTTTAGCTTTCATGCTTTCTTCTACCCATATGTGTTGCTTATTCTGAATTGAGAGGGTGTTGAAAATGAAAACTAGAATAGGTGGAATTTTGAATACATGTATCTTATGGTTTTTTATTGAAAATTTATTCTGGACTGTTTTCATTATATGATTAGGGATGTTTCATAATTCTGAGTTGGAAATTCTGATGAACACTCTATGTGAAGAAAATGTGCGTAGGGATTTGTATGAATTTAAATCATGATATGTGTTTTTCTATGAAAATAGTCCTTGTTAAAACCCAAAGTTATAATTTATTTCTCTACATGAAGATGATGGTTATGATATATTGTTACTAATTTAGGAGTTAATGTGTACAGAAACCGAGGAAAAGCCCCTGCCAACGAGCCCGAGCGTGCATCGAAAAAGAGGAAGGAAAGCCCCCAAAGGAAGAGAGGAGGCTCCTCATCCCAGGGTGGTGGTTCTGACCACCTCCACCGGTTCATTGACCGAGAGAGAGCTGAGAGGTTCTGAGTCATTGATGACTGAAATTTCATCGCGGAGCGAAGGGTTGAATTACGGGATGGAGAGTGTCAAGAGTTCACCGGCATGCTCACTCTCTGAAACTGGTGATCCATAGCCTCGGTTCCAGAAAAGTTCGATCCGGAAATTGTCAACGAGTTCTATGTCAATGTCTTTGGGGGTAAAGATAGCAAGACTCGGGAGAAAGTCTCCATTGTTTGAGGCATTCGGGTGCCGTACGATGCCGATTGGATCATTGAAAAAATTGGCGGAGGAGTCATTTCACCAATCTCGTCCTACGAGAGAAGTGAAGGGGTGGTTGATGACTTCACCCAAATGAGTAATTAGGGGGAATTGGATCTCCAGACAACATTGGAGAGGATTTGCTATGAGGATAGGAGGATTGCGGAAACCACTAGGAACGGAGTTCCTCACAAGGTTCTCTGGGGCAACATGAACATGGTTTCCAAACTTTGGATGACGTTTATTCTCACCAATCTCCGTGCAAAATCCCATCCCTCTGATCTCCCACTTGAAAAATGCCATCTCTTGGGCTGTATCAAGACTCCCGGCATCACGGTCGATCTTGCTCGGATTATTTCTGATATGATTTGGGCTAATGTGCACAAAGGTGGCACGAAACAAAGTTTGGCATTCCCGTCTCTCATCACTAGCTTGTGTGAAGATGTGGGTGTCCCGGTTGTTCGTAGCCAAAAAATCCTAGAGCCCATTGACAAGAAATATTTTCGTAACAACTGTGTGGACAGGGACCCGAATGCATCAACTGCACCACTACCGCAAGTTCCCCCGACAACAATGGAGGATTTGTGGGGCCGTATTAGCTCGAGGCTTGATCACAATGACAAGCAATTTGATACCCTACATCGGGGGTTGACGAGCCTTCACCTCTCCCACTATTCCATGGCTCAGCATTCTATGTCGGGTCAAGTGTTGTAGTTTATTTTGTTTTAAAAAAAAATTGAAAAAAAAATATATTACATAAAATGGTAGTTTTGTTTCAGTGGCAAGTGTTGGTTTTGGTTGTGTGCAAATGAAAATTTTTATGGTATTGCATGGATAGGAAAAGAGAAATTGTGAAAAATACTAATTTGAAAGTTAACCGATCATGAGATGATTTTTGTGAATTGAGAAATGTGAAAAATTATTTTCAAGGTTAAAGCCTTTTTAGCCTTGTATGTTGAGTGAATTCCACAAATTGTATGAGAGTCCTCTTTGTTAACTTGAATGAATTTTGTTTGAATTTGTAATTGCCATGATCAATTGAGACATAAAAATGATAGAGGCATAGTTTTCTTGATTGAGTTTGAGCCAAAAAGCTTACCTGTTAAATTACATCTTTTGTTGGTAGCCACTTTGAGCCATAAATTCTTTCTTAAACCCTATACACTTATGTGAATGTTTTATCCTTACCGTTTGAGTTGGAGAAAAATATTTATATATTTAGGGAGAATAATGGTTATACAAATGATTTAAGATTTTGTTGGCTTAAGAAGATGAATCAAGTGTTTCTGATATTTGTATAAATCCTTGGGCAGCCTTGTGTATATATGTGAAAAAAAAGAGAAAAATAAATAAATAAAGAAATTGAAAAGGTGCCTTGGAAAATAAGAAAGAGAAACACTTGAAAGGAAGTTTGGGGTGAGCATGTTGTGTAAAATAGGTTAGGGGGTAGCTTGTAATTATATGAATATATATTGTCCAACTTGTTTTGTGTAACTAGAAAAACAAAGATTCTTTGTAGACCAGCCTCGTTACAACCTTTTGAAAAGATCTCTTGATTATTATTCGATTTTGTGAAATGGTTTGATGGCAAATGAAAAACAAAATTCAAGTTAAGTGACATTGAGGATTGGAGCGAAATTGACACCATGTAAGGTTTAAGAGTAAACCTTTGTTAATGGTTGATTACAATTTCTTTTGCACTTAAGTCATAAACTGGTCCGTTGCTTCTGTAAATTAGGTGATCATAAATTCTTTCTTAACTCTTTCCATGCTTATCAGGAAGAGTGAAGTTTGACACATTTTACTTAACCCATACTTGCCATTTTTCTTTTGTTTGTTTTCTTTGTTTTAGGGGTATTTCTTGAGGACAAGCAAAGTCTTAGGTTGGAGGGAATTTGAAAAGTGCAAATAAGTGTGTTTATTTAATAAAGAATTTGCACTTATCTTCTCATGAAATAATATGTTTTATGTAAAATTTGACCTCTGATCCATACTTTGTAAGTTCAAGAGTAAAAAGGGAGAAATAATTATTTTTCTAACTCTAGACATGTATTTTCAGGTGTTTTGGAAGAAAAATAAGAAAGTCAAGGTGCTGGAACATATAAGAAGATAGCGCTCGAGCACCACACCAAGGCTCGAGCGCTAGGGACTGCACTAGAATAGGATCCTTACTGCCAGCATAAATGCTCTGGCGCTCGAGCGCCACACCAAGGCTGGAGCGCAGGTATCGGTTCAGCATTGGATCCTCACGTCCAGAGTTATGAGTCTGGCGCTCGAGCGCCACACGAAGGCTCGAGCGCCAGACATATTAACAAGGCATTAAAATTCATTAACCAGCGCATCAATGGCCAGCGCTCAAGCGCTGAATTTGGCGCTTGAGCGCCAGACCCTTGTCCATAACACCTATAAATACAGCTCTGCAGAGTTAGGAAGATATATTGGATTTTAGAGAGAAAAACACTAAGTTATAGTCAGAGTTCTAGTACTCTTAGGTTTTGTTCTTGAAGTTCATGGCCTTGTTTGACTAAGCTTTCCACCGGATTGAATGTAATTACTTTTTCTTTTGTTTCTTTCAATTACTAGTTGTCTATTTTATATGAATTAGAGTTCTTCTTCTGTTCTTCTTTTCTTGGTTTAGCTTGATCACCTTTTCCATGTCTTAGTTTATTTGTAGAGTTGAGAAACTTGTTTATAAATGGATTTGGAGAAAAACTCTCATAAAACCTTCTAATCTAAAGATAGATGGAAGTTCTTATGAATGTTAAAATACTCTGCTTAATGCAAGACTTAGTTCCTAAAGCTTCAAGAGATTGAGCTTTAGAAACTTGTCTTAGAATCAAGTGACAAAGATATTTGCACTTGTGACATTGAGTATGCATCTTTTTATATATATTATCTAACTTCTATAGAAAGAAACAAAGTTAAGTAATGAAATTCAATCCCAGGAGAATCTTTATTTTGTTTGTTTAACATTTTATCAAGCTTTTATCTTATTACTAGTACAGAATTTATTATGTTTTTAACACTCTTTTGACTCAATTCATAATCGAATAAATTCAGTGCTCCCTGAGGACGATACACGTTTTATCACTATACTTGAAACGAGTTAATCCTTTGAGGTTTTATAAAAAGATTAACAAGAAGTTAGTTCATTATATTATATTAATGGCAACTGTTATTGTCTCCTACTAGTTACTCTGGCACAATTTTTCCTTTCCATCGACTTGAGAAGGCATGGGCGACTATTTATGATCATGTCCACCTGGAGTGATGATCACATTACATTTGATCTTGCGGACAAGGTCAATTTCAAATGGGGGTAGTATTATAATGAATATAAATATGGAAATGGTACAATTAGTAACCAAGGGTAATTGGGTTCTGTGGGCTAAAGACAGTTATCATCTGAAGCGATAATTGATTATAAAAAGGGAGAAATTAGAAGTTGAGAGGTGTGGATTATTGTGAAATCGTCTTCTTTTCTCTATGGCCTTTCTCAAGAATTTCTCACTTCTCTCATTCCTTCCATAGTCTCTCCTTTTCCTTCACCACCGTTTCTACTTTCCCTTCTCTTCTCTATAATTTCCACTATCAATGTACTTGACTCTTCAATGATAATAAAATTTTAGAAATCTTCTTTATATCATGATATTTTTTATTTGTGCATTAATTCTAATTGCTTCAAATAGTTTATCAATTCTGTAGATACATTACAGGGTCCAAACTGCAACTCCAAGGAGCTGAAAATTGTTGAATCATTTGAAACCATGGAACGACGACTTTCTTGAAATGGATAGCATCTATGTCCACTCCTTCAGTATCTGGTGTGTGGTGATAATAAAAGAACTTCTCTACTTTATAAATCCACTCTAGAACTAGAGTTTGGCCATCAAAGTGTGGAAATCCCTGAGAAATATTCTTATCAAGTAATGCAGCGTTTACCGAAGGAATCAACAAAATCTATGACATAGAGGTGTTTGAGCTCGAACCTCCAGGAAATTGAGATTGATTCTGAACAAGAAGATTAATGGCAAACTACAACTGGTCCATACGAGCTTGATCAGCTATTTGAACTTGATTAGCATGGTTACAGTGTTCTTGATCTTGCAACTCCAAGAGCTCGAAAATACAACAGAACTCTTCACCTTGGTTACGACTTTTAGTATGTAATTCCTTCAACCTAGTATTCTCAGCCATAGAGGACAATGAAAGCACAAGTGAACCCGTGCTTGATTTAATAAACGGACTTAGTGTAAATGGAATATTAGCAATTAGTATAGGAATCTTTCCAAAATGGGAAAGAACAATAACATATGGAAACAACAGTTAAACGATAGTGAAAAGGAAAATAGAGACCTAGTTAATAAGACTTGTTGTGATCGTACCTGGGGGATAGCCTGAGATGGCAGCAATGGCAAGTCCTCGATCAACACTAAAGGTCCAATACGGCGTCCTGACTCCACAACGGCGGTGTGTCACCTGCAGGGACTCCGACGCTCAAGTTAGTGCTTGGCTTAGGTTATGAGAGGTATATTAGAATAGAACGTACCTTGCATGGTGTGTTTATATGGGTATTTATAAGAGGTGTATTACGGTTGAGCATGAGTCATCGTGGGCCTAACTATCTTGGCCCAATCCGAAGTTCCTATCGTATCATGTAAGTCGCCTAATATCTCCTTAGACGAGGGCGAGTTGTGACTTGCTAGCTCATGAGACGACATATAGGTGGGGTGTCAGGTTCTCAAGATCCCGGGCTATAACAGTTGCTCCCCAAGTCGTCGACTTTCCCTAGGGGGAAGTCGACGAGTTGTAAAAGTCACATGTCGTCATGGTTTTGTGATGCTATCTCGTTGCCAGGTGCAAATGATTGATCTTCATTTGGGGGCGCGTGAAGACACGTGCTTTTATGGGTTATCGTGCACTATGATTGCGCAGGGTCTCGAGCCACCCGCTTATTAATGTGACTAGGTTACTCATCTGTCCTTCTTCTCTCTGCCATACATAGCCTCTCTCTTTCCCTTACGCTCACTTTAGAGACTTTGCCTTCCTGAGACTATCAAAAGCTTTTTTCTTCCAGCTCTTCTTCTCTGCTTACAGAATTGTTATTTCTCATTTCCAGTCTTCCACGGTTCGCTTTCTCCGCATCATTCAGGTACTTTCTTCTCTTTTATCTCATTTTGTTCTACTTCGTTTATTTCATTTTCTTTAGTGTGTAAGTTTAAATCTGCTTCTTAGCGTTTTTTGGGTTTTTCATTTTCCTTTTCTAGTGTGGTCTTCCTGTTCCAATGGACGAACGAGTCATTGTCATTACCAACAGTTCTTCCTATGATTCCTGTAACACTGAAGTTCTTAGGGCTTAAGCAAATAGGATCTCCAAACCCTTAAGAGTTCCAGATCCTGACCTCGTAAGAGGTATGTGTTCTGTCAATCCTCCCTTCTTCTCTGAACCTCGTGTTATATGGGCTTACTCCCTCCAAAGCTCTGAGAGTGGAGAATCTGTTACCCAACATGTGAGCATTCCCTTTAACGTTCTAAATCCTGAGCCCCCAATCTATGTAGAGGTGACTAGGAAACCTTCAGGAAATCCTGATGACTCAACGGAAGGACCCTCTAAAACCGGTCGTATGTTAGTAAAAACCAAACTCGCCAATCCTAATCCCGGAGGTCATTCAACAGATCCCAACAAGTTATCTTCGTCTATGACCAATTCCCTAGATTCTGAATCCGATCCGGCATATCAACCTTCCTTTACTCCCAGCTCTTCTCTTTTGGGATCTAATCATTCATCTTGTGCACTTGTAGATATGGCGCCCAAAAGAACTTGTCGTCGAGTAGCCAATGCCGCCAGTGCCCGGGCTGATCGAGATGACGCTGAGCATGCTGGTCCTTCTGGGGTCCATTTCAATTTACAAGAGATGAGAACCGAGTGGTCCGACATTCGGGGTATCAGGCATTTATTATGGGTTCCCACCACCTGGTTAAACCAGCCCAGTGCTATCTCATCCCCGGATCAATTGAAGCTTGTTGAGATGAAATGGAAAAAATGTTTCCATCATGGACCCAACACGCCCGACAACTCTTACACTTCTGATCCTTCGGTAGACTATAAATTAGAGATCCCGGGGGACGACGAACGGATTTTCTCCTATGCCACCGATGGGTCGCGAGCCTTCTTCATGGCCTATACCGCTATGTTTGATCAATTTTGCATTCGGTTTCCCTTCTCTGATTTCCAAATAGAAGTCCTTCATAATCTCCACTTAGCCCGTTCTCAACTTCATCCCAACGGCTGGACCTTTGTGCAGGCCTTCGAAGTGTTCTGTTGGGCCAATTGGTGGAAATATTCATCAAATTTGTTTTTATACCTGTTTGGCCCATATCGGGGATCTTCGATCTGGTCTTCACTACAAGAATGCTCTCTATTAGAGACCGAAATATTGGTGGCAAAAACGCAAAATCCATGGAAAAATTTGCATTTGCGACGGATTAGCGACGGACGCGAATTCGTCACAAAAAGAGGCGTCGTTGATATTAGAGACCGAAAAATCCGTTTCTAATTTGCCACCCACTAATCCGTCTCTAATTTGCCACCCATTTATCCGTCTCAAATTTGCCACCCACATATCTGTCTCTAATTTGCCACCCACTAATCCGTGTCTAATTTGCCACCCATTTATTCGTCTCTAATTTACCATCCACAACATTTTAATTTTTATCTCCCATTGAGACTGATTATATGTTCCATATATCTTAATTAGAGCAAAGTGGATTCTCTGAATGGAATTAATTGACAAAACTCAACATCAACACAATTATAATAACAGTACAAAATTTATTTGTTCATGATATCATATTAGTCCCTATAAATATAAGTGCTTTCTTCATATACAAATCAAATTAACTATCAAAAAATGCTCATGGGAAAGAGACCTACTAAAACACCAAACAAACTAATGAAGAGAAACAATGATAGACCCCAAGAAAACCACCAAAGCAACACCATTAGCTACTAAAATCAACTAAAAAACATGAAACATAGGAATAAAAACCTACAGCCACCGGAAAGAGAGAGCTCGTGGAGGTAGTACCGTAGCCGGGGAGAGAGCTCGTGGAGGTAGTGTGTGTGTCTACGATGGAGAGAGGAGCTTGAGACGTTGTAGAGAGTGAGCGAGAGAACTAGAGGAGGTGTGAAAGGCCACCACCGTCGTCGGAGAAGAAGACGTCGGAGGAGGTGTGTATGGATCGGAGAAGAAGAGAATGAAGAGGAGAGCATAGAGGAGGTGTGAAGGGCCTCTCTGTTTTTTCTTTCATGTTTATCTGCTTAATGTGTCTTGTGTGTAAAAAACGGTGGATGGACAGGGTTTTGTGTGTGATGTAGGCAATTTTTTAAGTTTTATTGGGCCATAGCAACGGCCCACAGCGTGGCAAAATTTAAAAAAAAAACTGCGCTAGGGAGCCATATGACCGTGGAAAATTGTGAAACTTTTTAATAAAAAAATAAGTCATATACTTAGAGACCCAATATTTCGTGGCAAAACACTGACATTTAGAGAACCGTTTTTCCATCGCCAATTAGAGACCCATTATTCCGTGGCAAAACACTGACATTTAGAGACCCAATTTTCGTCGCCAATTAGAGACCTATTTTTCCGTGGCAAATTGTGAAACTTTTTTAATAAAAAAATAAGTCATATACTTAGAGACCCATTATTCCGTGGCAAAACATTGACATTTAGAGAACCATTTTTCCATCGCCAATTAGAGACCCATTATTCCGTGGCAAAACACTAACATTTAGAGACCCATTTTTATGTAGTAAAACACTGACGTTTAGAGACTCATATGACCGTGGCAAAGTGTGAAAGTTTTTTAATAAAAAAAATAAGTCATATACTTAGAGACTCATTATTCCGTGGCAAAGCACTAACATTTAGAGACCCATTTTTCTGTCGCCAATTAGAGACCCATTATTCTGTGGCAAAACATTGACATTTAGAGACTCATTTTTCCGTGGCAAAACATTGACGTTTAGAGACCCATTTCTCTGTCGCTAATTTAGAGACCCATTTATCCGTCGCAAACCTGGAACAATAAATAATTTTTTCAAAAAAAAAATACTTACCCCAAGAATTAGGGACACATGCATTCGTCGCTACTTTAGAGATCCATATTTCTGTCGCTAAATTCAAATTATTATTAAATTAAATTTTATCCCGTAAATATTCAGCCATTAGGGACGGTTATTTTCGTCTCTAATTTAGAGACGGATATGTTAGTGGCAAACTGTAATTATCTGTTGCTATTATGTCACGAGTTTAGGCGTGGGTACTGTTTGGTAGCTAATCACGCGCATTCTAGTAGTGCTTGGGTGTCCCTGCGGCATCGCAAGAATGTTACCCAGATGTTTATCCCGTGGGATGATTCCGTCAAAGCCCGACGGGATTTGTATGTGAAGGTTATGCCCAAGAAGGACGACTTTATAGCTTTCTGGGAGAAAGCTGACTGCGAACCACTTTTTCCATTGTACTGGTCAGCTGAGCATTACTCCATGCCACTTGCAAGGAGCTTGAATGTGGTTTTCTTGATGATGACGATGCAAGAACTTTTAACTACTTGCATGACTTTGTCACTAGTCAAGGGATGCCCATCCACTGCCGGGATGTGCTTGGGGCCTCTCAGGCAAGTCCCGCCTTATGTTTATGTACTAATCTCCCCCTCTTTATCTTCATTTTATTGTTTTGACTGAATATACTGACATTTTTTCATTTGCATCTTATATCATGACCAAGTTTTCTGCTCGCTTTGATGCCAAAGCGGCCAAAGATGCTAAAGCGGCTAAGGATACTAAGGGCAAAGGGAAAGCTAACCCGCCAAATTCTCTTTCCCAAGGTGGGGTGGAAGTTGTGGTGGGAAGTAATCTTGGGGCTGGTACTAAAGCAGCATCCACTGCCCGGGGTTCTCCACTCGCGGGAAAGACTCTGGCTGCTTTCGGAGCTCAAAAGGGGGGCGAGATCCGTCAAAGCAAAAGGCCACGGGTAACCCAAGGTAAGATTCATTCACTCTTATTCCTTTTGTAACTCCAATGTGTTTTATTCCTCTTGGTTCTGTTTCATGCTTTTGGGGTCTTATGTGCAGTTGAACCTATCACGGTTAAGGGTGGATCCTCCAAGGCTCTTATCTCGGCCATAATCAATCAGCCTCAGGTCTGGGAAGGTTTTCAACCTCCTAGTATCCAGTTTAAGCATGGCGATTTATTTCAGAAGGGAAGCGCCGAGACCAGAAAAAGTAACTCTCCCTCTGACATATGTATCCTGTTAAGATTTCTTTTTCGTGTTTTGACTAATTTGTTCTTTCTTTGTTGTAGGGCCAAATCCAATCCCTTATGGGTTTGATGTCTATGGGTCTATCCATGCTCCAGGTTGTCCAGGAGGAGGCCGATCATTCGGAGCAAGTATCTCAGTTGAAAGTTGAACTCCGGGATACTAAGGACGACCTTGAACTTAAGGAGACTCTGCTCAAAAGTTCTAAGGAAAATGCCGGCCTTCTAGAGGGCCAGCTAGCTACCCTAAAGGGAGAAGTTGAAAATAAAAACAAGGCCCTGGCCGAGCGAGATGAGCTATTTGCTGCCGAGAAAAAGAAGGCGGATTTCAATGCCGCCAAGCTGAAGGAATCGGGGAATAAATTGCTTAACTCAAAGCTCAAGCCATCAAGCTTAAAGCCGCCCTGGATGTGAAAGATGATGAACGGACGACTGAGCTCACGGAGGCCGGGTATGACGCTTACCGTGAGGCTGTCAGGTCTATCGTATTTCTGAATCCCGGTGTAGAACTCAATCTCCGCGGGCTAGATCCCTTTCATGGGTTGAAAGACGGGCAGTTCTAGGATTTCCATGATCATCGGAATCCAGTTCTTCTTGATCCCGCCTCAATGGAGCCGTTAAATTGTGATTCTCCTCCGACTGTTGAAGAGGAAGATGAAGTCGTCGTCCATGCTGATGATGGCGCGTAAGCTTAGTTTTTATGTCATTTTTACTGTTCATCATCGCCGGCTTGTAGCCTTTAACTTGTAATCTTGACAATTTCGACCTGACTTTTGAGTAGAATATATCGTACTATATTTTCTCTGTTTGACTTTTGGATTGAATATATCGTACTATGTTTTCTCTATCCTTGTCTTTGCTCGTTTGTCGTTGCTGACTTGTAATGTCGGCATCTTTAAATGGTTTAAGCTTTTACTTTCTTTAAACGGCTTTGGTCCTTGCCATCAGGTTTGCTAAATGTTGTCATGTCGTTGGCTTTGTAAGCCATTTAATGTCGGTATGACCTTTATCGCCTTCTTTGAAGGGACCTTGGTTGCCGGCTTTGTAAGCCGTTTAATGTCGATATGACCTTTATTGCCTTCTTTGAAGGGACCTTGGTCGTCGGCTTTGTAAGTTGTTTAATGTCGGTATGACCTTTATCGCCTTCTTTGAAGGGACCTTGGTCTTCGGCTTTATAAGCCGTTTAATGTCATAAATTGCTTCCGGGATTTTCCTCGTCGAAGTTGTCGTGATTCCTGCATTTAATAAAACATAGCACAATAAATTGAAAACAAACAACCAACATTTTATTGCATGGGGTTTGTCGGTTGGAGCCTCGTTAAAACCTTCAGCAGAAAAACCCTCCTTAGGGATAAAACCTGCTGTAGGAAAAAGAGTACCCCTTATTACAATGTCAAAGTTACATAGTCATTCAACTGTAATACCGTCGTAAATCAACGACGTTGAAAGTTCTTGGTAGCTTCTTGCCCTTCAAGGTTTCTAGATGGTAGGCTCCTTTTGTAGTTGCACTCTTAACTCGGTATGGGCCTTCCTAGTTGGCCTTGAGTTTGCCGTCTATAGCCTTTCGATTGCCAATGCTAGCTCTCCTCATGACTAAGTCCCCTGCTTGGAAGTTTCTCTTAACCACTTTCAGGTTATATCTCTGTGCTATTTGCTGCTTCCTTGATAATTCTTTTATTCTGGCGATTTCCCGGACTTCTTCCACCAAATCAGAGTCTTCTCGAAGTAATTGTTCATTATTCTCGACAGGATACATTACCCGCCAAGAGGGTTGGCCTATTTCCACCAGGATGACCGCATCAGTGCCATAAACCATTCTGAAGGGGGTTTCTCCAATGGTGTTGTGCGGTGTAGTTCTGTAGCTCCAAAGTACTTGGTACAAATTCTCTGTCCAAGTGGCCCCTGCTTTTTCAAACTACTTTCTCAAGCCGGTCAAGATGACCTTATTTGCTGATTCCGCCTGTCCGTTGGACTGGGGATGTTCCACACTAGCAAAGTATTGCTTGATATGGAGTCTTGCTAGCATTTCTCGAAATTCTTTATCAGTAAATTGTGTACCATTATCACATATTACCTCTGCCGGGATACCAAAACGACATATAAATTGGCGGAAAACAATTTTGAACTTTTATAGATGCTATGCTAGCTAAAGGTTCCAATTCAATCCACTTAGAATAGTAATCCACGGCGACAATTAAATGTTTCAACTGACCTGCTGCTGGAGCGAATGGTCCCAGAAGATCTAAGCCCCAAGTGTGGAATGGCCAAGGCGTCGAGATGCTATGCAGGTTTTCAACAGGAATGCAAGTAAGGGGACTATGCTCCTGGAATTTCTGGCATTTTCTCACATACTCTGCTGCATCTGTGTTCAAATTCGGCCAAAAATATCCCGCCCGTAGAGACTTTCTCGCCAGAAACTTCCCGCCAATATGGTGGCCATAACTACCTTCATGTACTTCTTCTAGTATGTACCAGACTTCGGAAGGTCCGATGCACTTGAGTAGTGGTGTGGATAATCCTCTCCTGAAAAGTTGCCCTTCAATCACCACTTATCTAGTCGATTTCTAAACAACCTGCTTAGCCTCCTTCTGATCATTGGGCAACACTCCCTTAGCGATATAATTCTTTAGCAGAGTCCTCCAATCTTCATCGTCTATCTGGAGAACCGCCCCTGGCGCAGGGATTACTTCTTCTACTACTGAATGTAGGGCCGAAGCCAACTTTGTGCTTGCCAATTTTGACAACAAATCAGCTCTACTATTTGATAAGTGCAAATTAGTGTGTTTATTCAATAAATGATTTGCACTTATCTTCTCTAGAAATTACATGTTTTATACATAATTTCACCCTTTATCTTTACTTTGTGAGTTTAAAAGTAAATAAGTGATAATAATAGATTTTCTAACTTAGAAATGTATTTTCAGGTGTTTTTGGAAGCAAAAATAAGAAGATCAAGTTGCTGGGGCATATAAGAGGCCAGCGCTCGAGCGCCATACCAAGGCTCGAGCGCTGGAAGCTGAGGAACATAGGATCCTTTCTGCCAGTGCAAATGCTCTGGCGCTCGAGCGCCATACCAGGGCTCGAGCGCCAGTAACCTTTGAGCATTGGATCCTTTTCTGCCAGAGTTATGAGTCTGGCACTCGAGCGCCACACCAGGGCTCGAGCGCCAGAATACGTTGAGCATTGGATCCTTTTCTGCCAGAGTTATGAGCCTGGCGCTCGAGCGCCACACCAAGGCTCGAGCGCCAGAACATTGGATCCTCTCTGTCTGAGTATTAAGTCGGGCGCTCGAGCGCCACACCAGGGCTTGAGCGCCAGACGCATTAACTAGGCAATTAAGCTCATTAACCAACACGTGTCAGGCCAGCGCTCAAGCGCCAGGAGGGCGCTCGAGCGCCAGACCCCTGCCCAAAACACCTATAAATACAGCCTTTCAGAAGTTAGGATGGATATTGAGTTGGATAGAAATAAACCACAAAGTTTAGGCTTTTAGTCAGAGTTCTAATACTCTTAGGTTTAGTTCTTGAAGGTTATGGCCTTGCTAGGCTAAGCTTTCCGCCGGGATTGAATGTAATTACTTCGTCTCTTGTTTCTTTCAATTGTTAGTTTATATTATTTATGAATTGGAGTTCTTCTTCTGTGCTTCTTTTCTTGGTTTAAGCTTGATCACCTTTTGCCTTGTGTTAGTTTATTTGCGCAATTGGGAAATTGGTTTATAAACGGATATGGAGAAAAACTCTCATAAAACCTTCGGATCTAGGGATAGATAGAAGTGTTTTATGATTGTTTTATACTCTGCTTAATGCAAGACTTGGTAGCTAGAGTGCCAAGGGATTGGGCTCTAGAAACTAGTGTCTTAGAATCAGGTGACAAAGGGATTTGCACTTGTGATATTGAGTATGCATCTTTTCTTATAATATTTAACTAACATAGAAAGAAACAAGGTGAAGTAATGAAACTCAATCCCAGGTTACTCATTATTTTATTTGATTATCTCTTTATCTATTGTTTATTTTATTTGCCATTCACAATCTTAATATGTTTTTGAACAATTCATCAACTTAATTCTTAATCGAATTAATCCAAGTGCTCCTTGTGGACGATACACGTATAGTCACTATACTGAAACGAGTTAACCATTTCCAGCACCATTAAAAAGGTTAACACTATTTTCCGAGCGTGGGACGTGCTTGATTTCAAACTTAGAAAGTCCCACCAAGCTTTCTTTGACCAGGGCGAGATACTTCTGCATCCAAGGTTCTTTTTCCTGATAATCTCCCTTGATTTGAGACATTACCAGCTGAGAGTTTGAGCAAAGGGTTACTGCTGTAGCCCCCAACTCCTTGGCCGCCCTTATTCCTGGTAAACACGCCTCATATTCCGCCTGGTTATTAGAAGTCGAAAATTAAAAATTAAGGGAATACTTGACTGCCACTCCTTCTTCATTTTCTATCAAGATCCCTACTCCAGAACCCTTTGTATTCGAGGAGCCAGCAACATATATCGTCCATGACCCCGGGTTTTGATCTCCGGGATGTGTCATTTCTGCTAGAAATTCTGCTAAGACTTGTGCTTTTATCACCTGCCTTGGTTCGTAGGATATATCATATTGAGAAAGCTCAACTGCCCAGGCCATCATCCTGCCGGTGAGATCGGGTTGGTGCAAGACTTGCCTAATCGGATGGTTGGTACGAACCGTGATAGGATAGAACTGGAAATATGGGCGCAACCGCGTTTAAACCAACAACAGAGAATAAGCAACCTTCTCGAGCCTTTGGTAATTTAACTCAGATCCTTGCAAAGCTTTGGATACGAAATATACCGGGCTCTGGGTCCGGGATTCCTCCTTAACTAAGGCGGCACTTACCGCTTCATCTGCCACGGCCAGGTACACAAACAAGGTCTGGTCGAGATCTAGTCTTGACAGAACTAGAGGTGATGCTAAGACCCCTTTCAACTCTTAGAAGGCTTGCTCACATTTTGAATTCCATTCAAAACTCTTCTTACTACGCAGCATCTTGAAAAACGGTAGGCATCTTTTAGCCGGAGCCAGCAAGAAACGGGTTAGAGCTGCTATCCTTCCCGTCAATTACTGGACTTCTTTTATAGTTCTAGGACTCTGCATTTTCAAAACAGCATTGCACTTGTCCGGGTTGACCTCAATCCCACGATTAGTTAACATAAATCCCAGAAATTTACCAGCTTCGACACCAAAAGTACATTTATTTGGATTTAATCTAAGATCATACCTGCGTAATTGATCGAATGTCTCCTACACATCCGCCATCGGGTCTATGTGCTCCGAAGTTTTGACAATCATATCATCAATGTAGACTTACAAGATCTGACCTATCTTCCCTGCAAAGACTTTTCTCATCATCCATTGGTAGGTTGCGCCGGCATTCTTCAATCTGAATGGCATCATGTTATAACAGTATACCCCCATGTCGGTGATGAAGGCAGTTTTCTCCTGATCGTCGGGATGCATGGGCATTTGGTTGTATCCAGAATATGCGTCCATGAAGGACAAATATTTATATCCCGCCGAGTTGTCTACCAACTTATCAATACATGGAAGTGGGAAAGGATCTTTTGGGCAGGCTTTGTTCAAGTCGGTATAATCTGCGTAGCGAATCTCGCGAATAAATCCGGCATCTAAGAGCTCCTTCACTTGTTTCTCAATGGCTTCTGTTCTTTCGAGCCCCATTCTTCATTTCTTCTGGGCTATTCGGGAGCATCTCGGCTTAATAGACAAGCGATGAAAAGCTAAATCCAGCTTTACTCCCGGCATATCTGACGAGACCTAGGAAAAAAGGTCTTTGTTTCTCTTGAGGAGCTCGATAAGCCGCCCTTTGATTACTGGGGGCAAATTTGCTCCCACCTTCACGGTTTGGCCTTCTTTTGGCCCAATCTGAACCAAAATTTGATCTCCCTCTGGTTGAGACCTTTGCTCTTCAAGGTCTACACGAGGATCTAGGTTGGTCATCATTACCCCAGCCTCATGTATCAAGTCTCGACGTTCCATTTTCTTCTTACCCTTTCCTCCATGAATCTCGGCGGGCTTAGATGGCATCTTCGTGATCTTAAGGCTTTTCTGGTAACATCACCTAGCATCACTGCTTTCCCCCCTAACCGTGATGACGGAGCCATCTTCCCTGGGAAATTTCATGGCCAGATGTATGGTTGACACGATGGCGCCCAAGTGGTTCAGGGTTGGGCGTCCCAGTATGGCGTTATAAGCAGACGGGTAGTCCACTACGATGAATTTGGCTATCACTATCTTGGTGCCTGGCTTTTTCCCAAAGAGGACTTTCAAATCTACATATGTTTTTGGCATTATGGTGTCTCCTGTGAAGCCGATCAGACTGCCCTTGTGGGGGATTAAGTCCTTGGAGCCCAAGCCTAGTTTGTCAAATAGGATTAAGTGGTTCAGACTGCCCAGAACATGATATCTGCCAAACTTCCTTGATCAATGAAGATCCGATGAACTTCGAATCCTGCCATGTTGGCGGCTATCACCAGTGGTTCATTATCTCTGACCTATTCCTGTGGCAGATCAACGTCAGAAAAAGACAATACCAGATTAGTTACCTACGCTACTTGTGAACATGAGTCCCTGGCATCGCGGGTCCTTTTTTTATCTTCCAAGCCCTTCCAACTTGTTCCTCCTGCTATAACCTGGATTACTCCTCTGGGAGGGGATCCTTTATTACGTCTAGAGCTCCGAGATCTATTTCGGGCTTCTGGTCCCGAATGTCGGTTGGCTTGTGGTAATCTCGGTCATCGATCCCGGGGATTGGGGCTTTGCTGATGGTCTCTTCTGTCATTGGAGTCCTGAGTGTAATTTCTGAGTCTCCCTTGTCGTATCAACTTCTCAATGGCATCCCGGAGCTGGACACACTAATTTGTTGAATGGCCCTTTTCCCAGTGGTAATGACAGTAACGGTTCTGAAATCGTCCCGGGTTCTTGAGAGGTGGGGTCTGTCCCTTATCTCTAAATTCATCACTTCTTTGTACACAGTCGCTGGCGACACTGTCAACGGGGTGTAAGTATTAAACATCCCTCGGGGTCCCTTTGATGGTTTATCCTGGGCCTTGTCTTTCTTCCCCCAAGATTGAGGGTTCTGCTGGTTTTTTTCTTTGTCGTCTTTTTTGGCGGCTTTGGCTGCTTGGGCCCTCTCCCACTCCTTGATTCTTATCCATTTATCAGCTCTGGCCTCCAAGTCGTCCATGGACACTGGCTTCTCACCGGCCAAGGCTTTGGCGAAGGCACCTGGTTTTAATCCTTTGACAAAGAAATATAGTACTACGTTAGGTTCAACATTCCTAACCTCTAATACCTCATTATTAAACCGAGTTATATATTCTCTTAAAGACTCGTCTTTCATTTTTTTAATCATTTCTAAGTGAAATTCGGATTTAAACTATCTTTTGCTACTAGTAAAATACAAAACAAACTTATCTTTAAAGGTCTTCCAATTGTTGATGGATTGTGGTGGGAGGTCAAAGAACCATCGACTTGCTGCTTCTGACAGAGTCAAGGGGAAGGCCCAGCATACAATGGCCTCATTGAATCCTTGGAAATACATGGCTCTTTCGAAGGTACTCACGTGCAAAGTCGGGTCCATCGTCCCATCATACTCTTTTAATTGCTTCGCAAACTGGAATCCATGAGGTAAGGCGTGGGACATGATCCAAGGGGTGAACGGGTTGTCAATGTAGCCAAACTCTGGGATATTCTCCCCCATGTGCTCTTGTGGACCGGCCTATGGGCCTCCCTGAAGTACCAGCTACCCGGGATGCCGCCCGAAAATCTTGCTGGACAACGTCTTCTCTTTGCCGGCTCACCCTAATCTCCACCTGTCTCTCCGCGTTTCGCAGATCAGGATTGCCATTCTCCGGATTATTAGGGTTATTTAGTTGCCCATCTCCGCCGTTTCCTTCGCTACGTTGAGGCTGTCTCTCAACTTCCTGGATTGGATCCTCTTCCACTACTTTTTCCATACCCTTCCGAACCTGTTCTCATTTCTTCAGGGTTTCTATCTCCTTGGCTTGTGCCTGCACTAGCCTTTGCAACTTGCGAAATTATGCTTCTAGGTTGAAGGGTGGTTGCGACCCTGTTTGCTGATCAGAACCCTCGCCATGTTGTCCATCTCCCAGATCTTGGAGAACGGGATCATTATATCCCTGTTGCGAGTTGAATACACCATTGTTGATAGTAGAGAGAACACAACTTTTTGTTACGTTCCCCACAGACGGCGCCAATGTTATGATCGTACCTGAGGGATAGCCTGAGATGGCAGCAATGGCAAGTCCTCAATCAACACTAGAGGTCCAATACGGCGTCCTGACTCCAACTTTTTGTAAGTGCTTAGTTAAAATGCTTCCAACCATACTCACTATCGTGGCGGAGCTATGAGATTCAAAGCGGTTAACGGCATGGACCAACTGAAATGTAACGGTAGGGTTTAAAGTGAAAATGGAGAAAACATGTAGAGACTAAAATGAGCATTTTTTATAAGGACTAAAACGAAAATAAAGCGTGAACAAAGACCAAAATGTCAATTTAACCAATAATTGATGAAATTAAGAGTATAATGTGGTGGCCTCGACATATAAAAGGAAATGAGACAAATAAAACGGTAACCTCTAAAGTCCAAACTTACACATTAAATTCATATTAGGTTTCTAACGTATACAAATCTAGTTTCCCCAAATTATGTTTTCATTCATGTCTCACGAATAGAATGTCGTCATGTTATTAAAGATATTCACTTTAGTTTTACTGTTTAATTTGATAACAAAATTTTTTTAATAATGTAACAACATTCTATTCATGAGATATAAATAAAGACATAATTTGGGGACATTAGATTTGAATCTGTTTCTGACATGGTTGTTATGTGCTATTGGTTATGGATTTTTTTTTTGTTACAAGACAAAATTAAAAACAACTAAGGCCTAACAAACTTAATGCCAATGGCGTCAGCTACCAAAGGAGAAATAATGTTAACAGGGGGACTCTTAAGATAGCTATAGTGAGTCTTCCTTTGCACTCCAAGCTTAACGAGAAAATCTGCACAAAAATTTCCTTCACGAAAAATATGCTTCATAGACACCAACCAGTCCTTGAAGAGAAGTTTGGGAACATCAACGCGCATATGTACTTTGAAGGAAACATTAGAGTGCATAAGTTTGACGCTTCATGCATCAGTAGTAAAATGCACAAATTAGGCTACATTTAACAATTTTGAACGTGCAAATTAGGGCTCCATTTGACCTTTATAGAGAAAAACTACCAAATAACACTCATAATCATATAAAACAATTAAGTTATACAATCAATCCACCAGTCAATCAGAGCTTCTAATTTAAGGTTCAAATTTGTGCATTTAATCTCCTGTACTTTTAACCTAGGGACTGCCATTTCCATTCTCAACATGGAATTACTTTCAAATTGTGCATTTTAATCTTCTATACTTTTTAAATTGTGTACTTAAGTAGAAAGTTATATTTAGCGACAATTTTAACCGTTGCTAATTTTGATTAAAAAAACTATCACTAAATGTAATTTTCGTACTTAAATGCACACTTCGAAAAAATTAGGGGATCAAAATACACAATTTAACAGCAATTACACCTAAGTGCACATAGACTAAAGTTTAGAAAACTTAATTTGTTTTAACACTTTAATTTAAAAGAAATTGTTGTATTAAATTTAAGTAAGGTGCAACAGCGTTTATTTTTTTTTAATAAATGGGGCACTAAAGTTCAAGTGCATGAGCGCTAAATGTTAGTAATTAAATTAAAGGATAAATAACATTTATTAATGTGCTTTATTTTATTTTTTATTATATTAATTTAATAGGTGAGCCAAAATAATTTGAAAGCCAATAAGTGAGACTGACAATATCAATTTAGAGTGACAATATTTAATTCCTTAAATTTATTTTAAAAGAAATTGTTGTATTAAATTTAATGAGGTGGATGAGCGTTTTTTTTATTCAATGGAACACTAAGACCATCTCCAATGGGGTGCTTAAATGGGTTCTTATCATTTAAGTACCCCATCTCCTTTAGAATATGGTGATGTGGAATGGGATGCTTAGCAAAGTTACTTAAATTAGCAGCTGATTCTTATAAAAAAAGTGGGCCCAATTTGTATTAAAAATAAATAAATAAATATGAGATGGTTAATTTGTGGGTATATATGGGTCCCATCCAGAGTGCTTATTTAAGAACTTGCATTGGAGTACTTTGGGTGCTTAAATTGATAAAGTGATGCGTACACGTGGGAACAAGCAAAATATAATAAATTAATTCATAAGATCCTAATTAAGCACCTCTCCATTAGAGAGGGCCTAAGGTCCAAGAACGTTAATTGTTAATAATTAAATTAAAGGATGAATATCATTAACGCATTTAATTTTATTTTTATAATATATTAATTTAAGACAAGAGTCAAAATAATATGAGAGATGGAGAGTGAGAGTGATAATATCAAATTTAGAGTGATAATATTTATTTCCTTAAATTTATTTTAAAAGAAATTGTTGTATTAAATTTAAATGAGGTGAAAGAGCGTTTTTTTTTTTTATCTTCAAGGGACACTAAGGTCCAAGTTCATGAGTGTTTAATGTTAGTAATTAAATTAAAAGATGAATAACATTTATTAATATACTTAATTTTATTTTTATATTATATTAATTTAATACAAGAGTTAAAATAATATGAAAGAGCTCGTAAGTGAGAGTGACAATATTTATTTCCTTAATTTTTTTAAAAGAAATTGTTGTATTAAATTTTTTTGGTCTACAGGAGCGGGATTACCGCGGGGGAGGAGGAATGCGAATTCTAGGATTCGAATCTCATACCGCTTATTTATATTCATGCCACACACACCAATTGTGCTGGGCTCACGGGATAATTGTTGTATTAAATTTAAGGGTGGTGCATGAGAATTTTTTTTTATTCAATGCGACAATAAGGTCAAAGTGCATGAGCGTTAAATGCTAGGAATTAAATTAAAAGAATAATAGTATTTAGTATCGTAATTAATTTTTTTTATTTTAATATTAATTTAATACAAGAGTCGAAATAATATGAGAGAGCTCGTCAGCGAGAGTGACTATATGAAATTTAGAGTGACAATATTTATTTCCTTAATCTTCTTTAAAAATAAATTATAGAGTGGCAATATTTATTTTCTTAATCTTCTTTAAAAATAAATTGTTGTATTAAAGTTAAGTGAGGTGCTGAGCATTTTTCTTTTTTATTCAATGCAATACTAAGGTCCACGTGCATGAACGTTAAATTTTAGTAATTAAATTAAAAGATTAATAGTATTTATTAATGTACTTAATTTTGTTTTTTGATTATATTATATTTATATTAATTTAATACAAGAGCCAAAATAACGTGAAAGCTAGTAAGTGAGAGTGACAATATCAAATTTAGAGTGACAATATTATTTTTTATATATATATTTAGAGTGACAATATATATTTTATTAATTTATTTTAAAAGAAATTGTTTTATTAAATTTAAGTGAGGTGTAAGAGGCTTTTTTTTTATATTAAACAGGACACTATGGTCTAGTTGCATGATTGTTTAATGCTAGTAATTAAATTAAAAGATGAATAATATTTATTATTATACATAATTTTATTTTTATATTATATTAATTTAATACAAGAGTCAAAATAATATAAGAGAGCTGGTAAGAGAGAGTGACAATACTGAATTTAAAGTGATAATATTTATTTTCTTAATTTCTTTTTTAAAGAAATTATTGTATTAAATTTGTTGTGGACCAGAATAATAGTATCCCGGTAATGCCAGGTCATGTCGCGACAAACACCTTATGGGAATCCCGGATACATCCCGGGAGGTCTAAGGCGCATGACGTTACCTACGGTAAGGGCCCGAGAAATACAGATTTGGCCTAGGCACTGAATCCATGCCCAACACGATCCACACTCAGGTCATACGCTCCTCTATAAATACCAGCATAAATGCACCATGCAAGTTACGTAATTATCATATCACCATACACAACCTTAATTCACTCACTAACTTGAGCGTTGGAATCCTTGCAGGTGCATACCACCGCTGCCGGAGCTCAAGCCTAAAAGTCATCTTCATCCTCCCTTGCCTGACAGAAGGATTACCTTGTTCGCCCGACATCTCCGCCAAGTTAGATCACAACATTGGCGCCGTCTGTGGGGAACGCAACAAAAGTCTTGCTTTTATCCACTATCAACGATGGTTCGTTCTACTAGAAATAGGGAGTATAACGATCCGAGTGTTCAAAACCAGGGAGAAGGACAACAAGGTGGTACGTCCAACCAGGTAGGGGCATCACAGCACTTCAATATTGAAGCAGAGTTTCGTAAGCTACAACAGCTGGTGCAGGCCAAGGCCAAGGAAATTGCAGCCCTAAAGAAGAAAGAACAACAGCGAAAAGGTAAGGAAAAAGTTGTTGAGAAGGATCCGGAAGAGGAGAGAGCTGAGAAGCATACTTAGGCAAACGTTGGGAATGTGGAAAAAGATCTGATCCTTGATGCAGAGAAGCAGCAAAAAACATCCGTACATGATGAGGATAGGGATAGCGAGCCTAAAAATCCGGAGAAGCAATTAGAAGTACAGGTAAGCCGACAACATGAGGGCGCCCCACACCTATCCCAGGTGGAGGGAGCTAACTCGCCACCTGTCCCCCCTGGGGGCCAGCAAGTCGGGCAACACGCTGGGCACCAGGAGCACATGGTGGAGAATATCCCAGACTTTGGCTACATTGACAACCCCTTTACTCCCTGGATCATATCCCACGCGTTACCCTGGCTTCCAATTTGCCAAGCAACTGAAAGAGTATGACGGGACCAAAGATCCCACGTTACAGTAAGCACTTTTGAAAGGGCCATATATTTCCAGGGTAAACGAGGCCATTGTATTTCGCGCCTTTCCCCTCACGCTGTCCGGGGCTGCCAATCGTTGGTTCTCAGACCTTCCACCGCAATCCATCAGCAATTGGAAAAGTTCATCCTTCACTTTACTAGTAGTAAATGACAATTTAAATCTGAATTCCATTTAGAAACTGTTAAACAGGGGAAGGATGAATCCCTGCGAGATTATATAACGCGCTTTAATAATGAAGTTTTGGAAATTAGGAATGTTGAACCTAACTTGGTACTATATTTCTTTGTCAGAGGATTGAAACCAAGGGCTTTCCCCAAACAACTGACGGGAGATAAGCCCGTTTCCATGAATGATCTGAAAGTATGAGCTGAAAAGTGGATCAGAATAGAAGAATGGGAGAAGGCCCAAGCAGCCAAAAAAGAGGACAAAGCAAAAACTACTCCTTCTAACCAATCCCGGGGAAAGGATGAGAAACCCCGGGATAGATCTCCCAAGAAGCGTAAAGGTATATTCTCAAACTATACCCCGTTGACAGTCCCGCCAGCCGCAGTTTTGAAAGAAGTAATGCATTCCGAACTTAGAGACCGGCCACCGCCATTGAAGACGGTCGGGAAGTTAAAAAATAAGTACTGTGAATACCACCGAGATCGTGGGCATTCCACCAATGAATGTATCCAGCTCCGGGATGCAATAGAAAAGCTGATCCGACAAGGCAGGCTCAGAAATTATGCTCGTGCTTCCCCAGAGAGGCGGGATCGCCGACGAAGCCAATCCCCCCGGAACCAAGCACCGAGATCTCCCCCAGGAACCGAGATCAGCGAATGGAGGGATGACATAGATCCCGTAGTCCAAGACGTACTCAAGAATCCCCTCCCAGGGGGTAATTCAAGTCATAGCAGGGGGCAGACATCATGTTTTGGAGCCACCGAATTTTTATTGATCAAGGAAGCTCGGCAGACATCATGTTTTGGAGCCTCTTTCACAAGATGGGACTTGGATCCAAGGATTTGATCCCTCACAAAGGCATTTTGATTGGCTTCACAGGGAACACAATTATTCCCAAAGGATAGTGGACTATCCAGGTCGTACCCCGACGAAGTCGACTTCGAGACTTCACCACGAATCAGTCTTAACGGTCGATTCAGCATCTAGTCAGACCCGAAAAATCAGGGAAGACATAAGCAAAGATCATGCGGTCAGCAAAGATCATGCGGTCAGAATCCAATCGAAGACACCTCAATCAATTGACGCAATCAATATACCGACAACATATCAGGAGATACTTTCCTAACTTAGAATGAACCTGGACACTGAGAGTCTCAGAACTAGGCTGTATAAAAGGACTAGAAACACTCAAATGTAGACATGCTCACAGTAAACACCACAGTTCTTATTAGGGTTCAGACATCAGAATACTACCGTCGTCGGGACCCGGGAGCTGTGAGTGAACATCTGGCGCCCACCGTGGGGCCGGAAGATCAACTCCCAACCCCACAAAGACGAACATCTCTAAAGCAAGAACTCAGACATGGCAAACACCCGTAGCGGAGCACACAAGAATACGAACACTCAAGAAGGACAAATTATAGAAGAAGCAAACATGAGGGCTCACGATAACGGCGGAGGACCTTCTTCCGATCCGTTCAGGGCATTGCAGGAGCGCATGGATGCCTTGCAAACGCAGAACGAGTTGGCGGAACAGAGAAACTAGGAACTCGATGAAAGAAATCAGGACCTACAGAGGCAGATAGACGACCTCAAATCCAGTGATAGGAGATCAGAAAGATGTGCGGAAAATGCCACTACAAAGACCAAACACCATACAACTGCGCCGCAACCCTCATCGAATCAATTCAAAGATTCCCCCTTCTTGGATGAGCTGATGAACGAAGAGATCCCCCATAATGTCAAACCACCTGATATTCGTATGAATTTGATATGCTTTATGTTGACGAATGATGTATGTGATGTTGTGAAACATGTTAAAGGTATAAATAAGGTTTTCCAGAATTGAATGTCACACTAATTGGGAATATGGTATTGAAATGATTTCAAATTGGTTTTAAAAGGGTTGAGTCCCAATATTAGCATATCCAAATATGTATTTGAATATGGAATGCCACGTTCAAATAGATATATGAATATAACACGTTTGTCACATAGAATCCGAACAAATGAGTATTGGTAATCGGATAAGAGTATATTGGAAACCCTTATTTATACGCTATATGCTTGATATGAATGCGTGATGCAAGGATTGAAATTTGAATGATGATGAACTCATAAGAATGATGGACAAGAAGGATTCCAGGTAGTTATGTGACGGAATAAGGACTTTAACTTGAACGCATTGGAAACAGTTTTAGAAAAATAAGTCCAAGGGTTAGTACATTCAAATATGTGTTTGAATGTGGTAGGCCATGTTCAAATAGATATTTGAATGTATCAAATTTGTCACATAATTTTCAAATACAAGATGTTGATATTCGAATAAGGGATTACTGGAATTCTTGTCCGAATGATATGGAATGATTATGATGCTTGATGCATTAGAACCTATAATGTGAAATTCAACAGAAAAGAAATGTGGAGATTCTCTTTACCACTCAATCGAGGTTGAGCAAGAGGGTTAAGTTCCGCCGGAAGTAGACCGGGTAAGAGGACCTTTCCCACTCAAATGAAGTTGAGCAAGAGGGTTAAGTTCCACCGGAAGTAGACCGGGTAAGAGGACAGAGCAGAAAATGGAAAAGATGAGAATGTAGGGTTATCCCGAAAAGGGGAAAATAACCTGAAGTACTGGGCTATCTTCACGAGGTAGGTAGTCTAAGTACAAAGGGTACTATCTTCACGAGGTAGATGGTTCCCTGGGCTAGCTCGAGAGAGAGTTAGTAGCCCGGCAGGAGGATCCTTAGGGGATGCTCGCCAAGACCGTGATGATGATGAGCTCAATACGCGTTACTGCCACGTGTTTTTGTGGATTCCCGGTGCACAGGGTTTCCCGTTAAAAGAGGAAATAAAGAAAATGGAAAATGGAAAATGATCATGGCATGCATACATGTTATATTGTCATTGCATACATCCTGTGTGTGTTTGCTAGGAATGTGATATGGGGCAGTTTTCCAGTTAGACTGGCTGTAATGCTGTAAAATGTTTTTAGTTAGACCGAGGGTTACTCGGTTATATGTTTAACATATAACTGACGATCGTAGTATTGCAGGTATTGGAAGACTATGGAGCTAAAGCAATGGATAAGACAAAGCGTTAGGCTTTGCTTAGGTAAAACCACACTTGGTAAACCTAAGCTTGTTGTTCAGAGATTTTGTGGTTCAGCTGTATAGGAAATTATAACTTGAATAAAGAAACGTTTTCCGCTGTATTTTTAAGTGAAACCAAGTAATCAGATTTGTATTTTCAAGAAAATTTTTAAGTATCAGGTTTTCAAAGCCAACATTTTTCAGTAACTACTCTTTCCAAAAATTAGGTGTCACACCCCGTGACTACAAAGTTATTGCCCAAAACAGTCAATCACTCCAAAAAAATGTGAAAGCTTATAAATGACAGAGACAATATTAATTTTTTTTTTATATTTAGAGTAACAATATTTATTTCCTTAATTTACTTTAAAAGAAATTGTTGTATTAAATTTAAGTGAGGTGCATGAGTTTGTTTTTTCTTCCTCTATTTTTCGATTATAAGCAATATTTCGTAGAATTTTTGGGTGTGTTTGGATTAGATATTTTTAAACGTATATTGGATACACTTAAAAAACTTTTGATTATTCTTTTAACAAAGGAAAAAAAATTTGTCCTACATCTAAAAATTGGGCATTGTTTCAAAAAGCTTCAAAATCGTTTTTGATAGCTTAAAATTATCTTAAAAATAACTTCTGACAGCAAATATATCCAAACAAAAATCGATTATATCTCAAACAATTGATTCTTTTTCACAACTTATTTCAGCTCATCCAAACACACTCTTATGTTACTGATTATAAGCCAATATAACTACTTTTATTGCTTTTAATAATAAAATATCTAAAATACTCCTAATTCATTTGCTACTTGTAAAAAATATTTTTTTTCTCTATAATAAATTTGATAGGAATAATTTAAGAAAGTAAGTTATTTTTTACTTAAAATTAACCATATTAAAGATTCACCATAATTTTTAATAAATATATAATTAATTACTTTTACTTATAATAAAAACCGAAGGGAGTAGTATTCAACGGGACATTAAGTCTAGGTGCATGCATTAAAATAATATATTAGTGTAATACAAGAGTCAAAATAATATGAGAGAGCGGGTAAGAGTGAGTGACAATATCAAATTTAAAGTGACAATATTTATTTTCTTAAATTTTTTTAAAAGAAATTGTTGTATTCAATTTAAGTGTGGTATATGAGCATTTTTATTTTTTATTCAATGTGACAATAAACCCGCGTTAAATTCTAGTAATTAAATTAAAAGATGAATAGTATTTATTTATGTACTTTAATTTTTGTTTTTATTATTTTAATATTAATTTCATATAAGAGACAAAATAATACTACCTACGGACTCATATATAAGCAAAATTTAAGTAATTTACGCATATTAAAAAATTAGTTAGTTACATTTAATTTTCTTGATTTCATGTAAAAGATAAACTCCAATTACTAAAATAACATTTATCATATTTATTGCAAGGTAAAAATAGTAACATTAAATGAAGGATAGATTTAGAATAATAGCATTAAATATAAAAGAAATAGTTAAAATTAGCGTATATTTTGAAATAAAAGAGTTTCTTTACTTATATTTACTTATATTTAAGTCAGAGTTAGAATGAGAGAGTTGGTAAGTGAAAGTGACTATATGAAATTTAGAGTGCCAATATTTATTTTCTTAAGTTTATTTATAAAGAAATTGTTGTATTAAATTTAAGTGAGGCACTGAGCGAGTTTTTTTTTATATATATATTCAACACAATACTAAGGTCCAGGTGCATGAGTGTTAAATGTTACTCCCTTCGTTCTGAAATTTTAGTCACTTTAGGAGATTTCACATAGATTAAGAAGAACATTTACATAAGTAAACTAAATTAGTTATTGACTTTGAGGTTTACTCAATAGCTATTGGCTATAAAAATAATAGAAATGAAAAAAGTTAATAAATATAGCATTGGTAATGTAAATATGACAAATATTTTGGAACAATTTTTTTTTACTAAAGTAACTAATATTTCAGAACGGACGAAGTAATAATTAAATTAAAATACGAATAGTATTTATTAATGTACTTAATTTTGTTTTTTTTATTATATTATATTATATTTATATTAATTTAATTCAAGAGCCTAAATAATGGAATTATTTACTATTTTGGTCTCTCATTTTAAAATAATAGGTCATTTTAGTCGCCAGCTTTGTAAAATGTCTGTGTTAGCCCCTGGCTTTGTACTCTATAGGTTAGTTTAGTCCCGGTGTTAAGTAAAGTTGGCAAAATATCTGTATGACACGTTAAGTGCTAATATGATATATTAGTTGACATTTAGGAGTCTACATAAGCGATAAAATGTGTTGTTTTGCTTCATCTCAAAATAAATAACCCAATTAATCCCTAAAGTCACTTATAACTTAATCAAATTTTAGTTCTCAAAACACTATGTAACTTCATAGATTAAGTAAAACATCATTGTTTGGCATACAGACACTTAGTATGTCATATAAGCATTTCATCAATATCAATTAACGGTAGGGGCTAAAGTGACTTATAAATTGCAAAATCAGGGATTATTTTAGTCATTTTAAAAAGTCATGGATTAAAACGCTCCGTGACTACAAAGTTAGGGCCCAAAACAGTCAATCACTCCAAAAAAATGTGAAAGCTTATAAATGAGAGAGACAATATTAATTTTGTTTTTTTTTATATTTAGAGTAACAATATTTATTTCCTTAATTTATTTTAAAAGAAATTGTTGTATTAAATTTAAGTGAGGTGCATGAGTATGTTTTTTCTTCCTCTATTTTCGATTATAAGCAATATTTCGTAAAATTTTTGGGTGTATTTGGATTAGATATTTTTAAACGTATATTGGATACACTTAAAAAACTTTTGATTATTCTTTTAACAAGGAAAAAACTTTTTGTCCTTCATCTAAAATCTGGACATTGTTTCAAAAAGCTTCAAAATCGTTTTTGATAGCTTAAAATTATCTTAAAAATAACTTCTGATAGCAAATATATCCAAGCAAAAATCGATTATATCTTAAACAATCGATTCTTTTTCACAACTTATTACAGCTCATCCAAACACACTCTTATGTTAATGATTATAAGGCTATTTAACTAGTTTTATTGCTTTTAATAATAAAATATCTAAAATACTCCTAATTCATTTGTTACTTGTAATAAATATTTTTTTTCTCTGTAATAAATTTGATAGGAATAATTTAAGAAAGTAAGTTATTTTTTACTTAACATTAACCATATTAAAGATTAACCATAATTTTTAATAAATATATAATTAATTACTTTGACTTATAATAAAAACCGAAGGGAGTAAAATTCAACGGGACATTAAGTCTAGGTGCATGCATTAAAATGACGTTGTTTTGCTTCATCTCGAAATAAATAACTGAATTAATCTCTAAAGTCACTTATAACTTAATCGAATTTTAGTTAGCAAAATGCTCTATAACTTCACAGATTAAGTAAATCATTATTATTTGGTTATTTTCTTGAATTCATATGTGGCTAATAACATGTCATACAGACACTTAGTGTGTCACATAAGCATTTGATCAATGTCACTTAACGATAGGGACTAAACTGACTTATAAAGTGCAAAATCAGGGATTATTTCAAACATTTTAAAAAGTCCGGGACTAAAACATAATGTGACTATAAAGTGAAAGACCAAAACAGTCAATCACTCCAAAATAATGTGAAAGCTTATAAATTAGAGTGAGAATATTAATTTTGTTTCTTTTTTGTATTTAGAGTGACAATATTTATTTCCTTAATTTTTTAAAAGAAATTCTTGTATTAAATTTAAGGGTGATGCATGAGCATTTTTTTTTATTCAATGGGACATTAAGGTCTAGGTGCATGAATTTTAAATGCTAGTAATTAAATAATTAAAAGATTAGTAGTATTTATTATCATACTTAATTTTATTTTCTTATTATTTTGATATTAATTTATTACAAGAGTCAAAATAATATGATAGAGCTCGTTATTGAGAGTGACTATATGAAATTTAGAGTTATAATATTTATTTCCTTAATCTTATTTAAAAAGAAATTATAATATTAAATTTAAGTGAGATGCTGAGCGTTTTTCTTTTTCATTCAATGCAATACTAAAGTCCAGGTGCATGAACGTTAAATGTTAGTAATTAAATTAAAAGATGAATAGTATTTATTAATGTCCTTAATTTTGCTTTTTGATTATATTATATTTATATTAATTAATTTAGTACAAGAGCCAAAATAATGTGAAAGCTAGTAAGTGAGAGTGACAATATTAAATTTAGAGTGACAATATTATGTTTTTTATATATATTTATAGTGACAATATTTTAAAAGAAATTGTTGTATTAAATTTAAGTGAGATGCAAGAGCTTTTTTTTTTATATTCAACAAGATACTGAGGTCTAGGTGCATGAGTGTTTAATATTAGTAATTAAATTAAAAGATGAATAACATTTATTATTATAATTAATTTTATTTTTATAATATATTAGTTTAATACAAGAGTCAAAATAAATGAGAGAGCTGGTAAGAGTGAGTGACAATATCAAATTTAAAGTGACAATATTTATTTTCTTAAATTTTTTTAAAAGAAATTGTTGTATTCAATATAAGTGTGGTATATGAGCATTTTTATTTTTTATTCAATGTGACAATAAGGCCGCGATAAATTCTAGTAATTAAATTAAAAGATGATTAGAATTTATTTATGTACTTGAATTTTAGTTTTTATTATTTTAATATTAATTTCATATAAGAGCCAAAATAATATAACCTTCGGACTTATATATAAGCAAAATTTAAATAATTTACGCATATTAAAAAATTAGTTAGTTACATTTAATTTTTTTGATTTCATGTAAAAGATAAACTCCAATTACTAAAATGACATTTATCGTCATATTTATTGCAAGGTAGGGATAGTAACATTAAATGAAGGATAGATTTATAATAATAGCATTAAATATGAGAGAAATAGTTAAAATTTGCATATATTTTGAAAGTGACTAAATGAAATTTAGAGTGCAAATATTTATTTCCTTAAGTTTTTTTATAAAGAAATTGTTGTATTAAATTTAAGTGAGGCGATGAGCGGGTTTTATTTTATATATATATTCAACACGATACTAGGGTCCAGGTGCATGAGTGTTAAATGTTACTCCCTCCGTTCTGAAATATTAGTCACTTTAGGATATTTCACACAGATTAAGAAGAACATTTAATTTCTATAGAATGTAACAAAAGGTACATAAGTAAACTAAATTAGTCATTGACTTTGAGGTTTACTCAATACCTATTAGCTATAAAAATAATAGAAATGAAAAAAGTTAATAAATATAGCATTGGTAATGTAAATGTGACAAATATTTTGGAACAATTTTTTTTTACTAAACTAACTAATATTTCAGAACGGAGGAATTAATAATTAAATTAAAATAAGAATAGTATTTATTAATGTACTTAATTTTGTTTTTTTATTATATTATATTTATATTAATTTAATTCAAGAGCCTAAATAATGGAATTATTTACTATTTTAGTCTCTCATTTTAAAATAATAGGTAATTTTAGTCCCCGGCTTTGTAAAATGTCTGTGTTAGCCCCTGGCTTTGCACTCTATAGGTTAGTTTAGTCCCGGTGTTAAGTAAAGTTGGCAAAATATCTGTATGACACGTTAAGTGCTAATATGGTATATTAGTTGACATTTAGGAGTCTACATAAGCGATAAAATGCGTTGTTTTGCTTCATCTCAAAATAAATAACTCAATTAATCCCTAAAGTCACTTATAACTTAATCAAATTTTAGTTCTCAAAACGCTATGTAACTTCATATATTAAGTAAAACATCATTGTTTGGCATACAGACACTTAGTATGTCATATAAGCATTTCATCAATATCACTTAACGGTAAGGGCTAAAGTGACTTATAAAGTGCAAAATCAGGGATTATTTTTGTCATTTTAAAAAGTTATGGATTAAAACGCCCCATGACTAGAAAGTTAAGACCCAAAACAGTCAATCACTCCAAAAAAATGTGAAAGCTTATAAATGAGAGAGACAATATTAATTTTTTTTTTTATATTTAGAGTAACAATATTTATTTCCTTAATTTATTTTAAAAGAAATTGTTGTATTAAATTTAAGTGAGGTGCATGAGTATGTTTTTTCTTCCTCTATTTTCGATTATAAGCAATATTTCGTAGAATTTTTGGGTGTATTTGGATTAGATATTTTTAAACGTATATTGAATACACTTAAAAAACTTTTGATTATTCTTTTAACAAGGAAAAAACTTTTTGTCCTTCATCTAAAAATTGGACATTGTTTCAAAAAGCTTCAAAATCGTTTTTGATAGCTTAAAATTATCTTAAAAATAGCTTTTGACAGCAAATATATCCAAACAAAAATCGATTATATCTCAAACAATTGATTCTTTTTCACAACTTATTACAGTTCATCCAAACACACTCTTATGTTATTGATTATAAGCCAATTTAACTACTTTTATTGCTTTTAATAATAAAATATATAAAATACTCCTAATTCATTTGCTACTTGTAATAAATATTTTTTTTCTCTGTAATAAATTTGATAGGAATAATTTAAGAAAGTAAGTTATTTTTTACTTAAAATTAACCATATTAAAGATTAACAATAATTTTTAATAAATATATAATTAATTACTTTTACTTATAATAAAAACCGAAGGGAGTAATATTCAACGGGACATTAAGTCTAGGTGCATGCATTAAAATGACGTTGTTTTGCTTCATCTCGAAATAAATAACTGAATTAATCTCTAAAGTCACTTATAACTTAATCGAATTTTAGTTAGCAAAACGCTCTATAACTTCACAGATAAATAAAACATTATTATTTGGTTATTTTCTTGAATTCATATGTGGCTAATAACATGTCATACAGACACTTAGTGTGTCATATAAGCATTTGATCAATGTCACTTAACGGTAGGGACTAAACTGACTTATAAAGTGCAAAATCAGGGATTATTTCAAACATTTTAAAAAGTTAGGGACTAAAACGTAATGTGACTATAAAGTGAAGGACCAAAACAGTCAATCACTCCAAAATAATGTGAAAGCTTATAAATTAGAGTGAGAATATTAATTTTGTTTCTTTTTTGTATTTAGAGTGACAATATTTATTTCCTTAATTTTTTAAAAGAAATTGTTGTATTAAATTTAAGGGTGGTGCATGAGCATTTTTTTTTTATTCAATGGGACATTGAGGTCTAGGTGCATGAATGTTAAATGCTAGTAATTAAATAATTAAAAGATTAGTAGTATTTATTATCATATTTAATTTTTTTTCCTTATTATTTTGATATTAATTTAATACAAGAGTCAAATAATATGATAGAGGTCGTTAGTGAAAGTGACTATATGAAATTTAGAGTTATAATATTTATTTCCTTAATCTTATTTAAAAAGAAATTGTAGTATTAAATTTAAGTGTGGTGCTGATCGTTTTTCTTTTTTATTCAACGCAATACTAAGGTCCAGGTGCATGAGTATTAAATGTTAATAATTAAATTAAAAGATGAATAGTATTTATTAATGTACTTAATTTTACTTTTTGATTATATTATATTTATATTAATTTAATTAAAGAGCCAAAATAATGTGAAAGCTAGTAAGTGAGAGTGACAATATCAAATTTAGAGTGATAATATTATTATTTTTTTATATATATTTTTAGTGACAATATTTTAAAAGAAATTGTTGTATTAAATTTAAGTGAGGTGCAAGAGCTTTTTTTTTTATATTCAACAAGATACTGCGGTCTAGGTGCATGAGTGTTTAATATTAGTAATTAAATTAAAAGATGAATAACATTTATTATTATAATTAATTTTATTTTTATAATATATTAGTTTAATACAAGAGTCAAAATAATATGAGAGAGCTGGTAAGAGTGAGTGACAATATTAAATTTAAAGTGACAATATTTATTTTCTTAAATATTTTTAAAAGAAATTGTTGTATTCAATTTAAGTGTGGTATATGAGCATTTTTATTTTTTATTCAATGTGACAATAAGGCTGCGTTAAATTCTAGTAATTAAAATGAAAGATGAATAGTATTTATTTATGTACTTTAATTTTAGTTTTTATTATTTTAATAATAATTTCATATAAGAGTTAAAATAATAT
Organism: Cyamopsis tetragonoloba; assembly: GCA_037177725.1. NCBI lineage: Eukaryota > Viridiplantae > Streptophyta > Magnoliopsida > Fabales > Fabaceae > Cyamopsis > Cyamopsis tetragonoloba. The sequence goes on from CM074121.1 coordinate 40,637,678, forward strand.
TACCTTCGGACTCATATATAAGCAAAATTTAAGTAATTTACGCATATTAAAAAATTAGTTATTTACATTTAACTTTTTTGATTTCATATAAAAGATAAATTCTAATTACTAAAATGACATTCATTATATTTATTGCAAGATAGGAATAATAACATTAAATAAATGATAGATTAAGAATAATAACATTAAATATGAGAGAAATAGTTAAAATTTGCATATATTTTGAAATAAAAGAGATTTTTTACTTATATTTAAGTCAAAGTTGGTAAGTGAAAGTGATTATATGAAATTTAGAGTGCCAATATTTATTTCCTTAAGTTTATTTATAAAGAAATTGTTGTATTAAATTTAAGTGAGGCGCTGAGCGGTTTTTTTTTTTTTTTTATATTCAACGCGATACTAAGGTCCAGGTGCATGAGTGTTAAATGTTAATAATTATTAATATACTTAATTTTGTTTTTTTATTATATTATATTTATATTAATTTAATTCAAGAGCCCAAATAATGGAATTATTTACTATCTTGGTCTCTCATTGTATAATTACAGGCCATTTTAGTCCCTGAATTTGTAAAATGTCTGTGTTAGCCCTTGACTTTATATTCCATAGGTTAGTTTAGTCTCCGGTGTTAAGTAAAGTTGACAAAATATTTGTATGACATGTTAAGTGCTAATATGATATATTAGTTGACATTTAGGAGTCTACCTAAGCGATAAAATGACGTTGTTTTTGCTTCATCTCGAAATAAATAACCCAATTAATCCCTAAAGTCACTTATAACTTAATCGAATTTTAATTCTCAAAACGCTATGTAACTTTGTAGATTAAGTAAAACATCATTGTTTGGCTAATAATGTGTCATACAGACACTTAGTGTGTCATATAAACATTTTATCAATGTCACTTAACGTTAGGGGCTAAATTGACATTAAAGTGCAAAATCATGGATTATTTTAGTAATTTTAAAAAGTCATGAATTAAAACGCCCCATGACTACAAAGTTAGGGCCTAAAACAGTCAATCACTCCAAAAAAATGTAAAAGCTTATAAATAAGAGTGACAATATTAATTTTGTTTTGTTTTTTGTTTTATATCTAGAGTAACAATATTTATTTCCTTAATTTACTTTTAAAAAAATTGTTGTATTAAATTTAAGTGAGGTGCATGAGTATTTTTTCCTTCCTCTATTTTCGATTATAAGCATTATTTCGTAGAATTTTTTGGTGTGTTTAGATTAGATTTTTTTCAACGTATATTGAATATTTGTATTTTACACTTAAAAAACTTTTAATTATTATATTAACAAAGGAAAAAACTTTTTGTCTTTTAGTTAAAAATTGAACATTGTTTGAAAAAGCTTCAAAATTGTTTTTCATAGCTTAAAATTATCTTAAAAATCTCTTTGACAGTAAATATATCCAAACAAAAATCAATTATATCTCAAACAATCGATTCTTTTTCACAGCTTATTACAGCTCATCCAAACACACTCTTATGTTATTGATTATAAGTCAATTTAACTACTTTTGTTGTTTTTAATAATAAAATATCTAAAATACTCCTAATTTATTTGCTATTTATAATAAATATTTTTTTTCTCTGTAATAAATTTGATAAGAATAATTTAAGGAAATAAGTTATTTTTTACTTAAAATTAACAATATTAAAGATTAATCATAATTTTTAATAAATATACAATTAATTACTTTTACTTATAATAAAAACCGAAGGAAGTAATATTCAACGGGGTATTAAGTCTAGGTCCATGCATTAAATGCTTGAAATTAAATTAAAGTATGAATAGCATTTATTAACATACTTTATTTCATTTTTTTATTATATTATTGAGTATATAAATGTAGTTAATTTTGTCTTTGGATGGCATTGTCTTTCCCACCATTATCATCTCTATTTCCTAATTTTCTCATTCACCCTCAGCTTTCCTTTTCCCCTTCTCTTCCCTCTCATATTCATTTCTGAATTTCTTCCTAAATTCCCTCTCCGCTACAAAGATCTTTGATTATTCTCCTTTCCCTCACAGTGATGCTCTCTCTCTGACATTGTGCACTTCTCTCTGAGTTCGCGAAACGACAACGTTGCAGTAGCCATGGCTGCGTCGCTGCAGAAAGTGGCGCATTCGAGCACCAACGGTGTTTCCGCGGAGTTCCCGGCGGGTCTTAGAGTTCTCGTCGTCGACGATGACCTCCTTACCTTGAAGATTATCGAGCAAATGTCCATTCGCTGCAAATACCGCGGTTTGTTTACTTTATACACCGAATTATAGTATTTCTGGTGGAATTTCATGGTTTCTCTTTTCACCTGTGTTCACCTTTCCGAAGAAGTTCGTAGTTTTCACACTGTGTGTTTTTCTAGCGTTGCGTATATGCAAATATACTTGCGTTAAGGGTTTCACCTTTTCTTCCATCATTTGACTAAACTTACTAAGCTACTTCGAGTGTTGAGTGTATATGGAACATGACGCTCGATTCTGATATCTTGTTTAACGTGAATTGTGTTTTTTGTTACTTGAACCGACGCCACTGATAAAGCTGTTTTGTTTTTATTAAGTTCAATGCGATTTGCTCAGTTTGACTTTGACCAGTGCAATGCGACTGTTTGATTATGATCTGTTATTGCGTTTTGTTTCTAAAATTTAGTTCCTTAGGTCTTTCAATGTTTGTGTATTTTCCGTTTTTGTTGTTTGGCTCACTAGGTTTTGCTTCGGCTGGTTGCTTCAACTTTCATGAACTGAGTTTGGAAATCCTATATATGTTTGGATTTTTGCATCTACAGATAAGGAAATCCTCAGAAGATTCACATGATTTTCTTGCATTCACAGTTGTTATACCAAAAAGATTTGTGTCTTCTATATTTTCCTTCCTTTAAGGATAGACTTGTGCATTATATGCATTTTCTTTTGAGGCTTGATCCATTTTAGTTGATATTTGATTTTTTTCCCCTTCCTTTTTGGGTTCTAATTTAATCTGTCAGCTCTACATACTGAATGTAAAAAGGTTTGGTTTCTTAGATGTTTTGTGGAGCTAAACTAAATTCTGCATGACATTGGTGGAGAATATTTGCACACTTGCAGGGCTATTTACTATGACCTGGGATTTGTATACAAAATGGCCTGGAAATTTAAAATTGATATCTGTAGATATTGTAGATCTAGTTCATGATGGCATGTATAACATGGGTGGCTGCTGATTTGCAAGACATGTTAATTTGAACCTTAATTCTCAGTATATTTCTATCTTCCAGTTACTACATGCTCTGAAGCTGCTGTTGCTTTGAATCTTCTGCGGGAGAGGAAAGGCCATTTTGATGTGGTACTGAGTGATGTTCACATGCCAGACATGGATGGCTATAAACTCCTTGAGCATGTCGGGCTGGAAATGGACCTTCCTGTTATTAGTAAGCACTGTTTCTCTTGTTCATAGAATACTAAGTATATTTATAATGCTTAATGTTGAAAATTGGTTGTCTTCGGCTTGCTCTGCAGTGATGTCTGCTGATGATACAACAAGTGCTGTCATGAAGGGAATTAAACATGGGGCTTGTGATTACTTGATTAAGCCTGTGCGTGAGGCAGAACTAAAGAATATATGGCAGCATGTTGCTAGAAAAATGTGGAATGAAAATAAAGAACATGAAAATTCTGGCAGCCTGGAAGGTATTGATCGGAATAAGCGAGGGAATGATGATGCTGAATATACTTCTATTGTTGACACAGAAGAAGGAATAGTTAAAGCACCAAAAAAGAGGAGCAGTTTAAAAGACGATGATGTCGAATTGGAGAATGATGATCCATCTGCATCTAAGAAGCCCCGTGTAGTGTGGTCAGTAGAATTGCATCAACAATTTGTCAGTGCTGTGAATCAACTAGGGCTTGAGAGTATGAATCTCCAACTATTTTTCTTTCTGTGGCTTACTTTTTTCCGCAATAAGCATAAGCACAAGTCAAAAAGTATATTATTTTCCTTTGGAGTATTTTTAAGCTTTTACTGCCACTTAGCTTATCAGTTGTTCCTAATATTTGTATTTCAGAGGCTGTGCCGAAGAGAATACTAGAATTGATGAATGTCCCTGGTTTGACCAGAGAAAACGTTGCAAGTCATTTGCAGGTTTGTTTTCACTTCAAAATGTTAAGTAATTATTTACCATCTTCCCTAGAACTGTTTTGAATTTTTTAATTTACAATTGTTGGATTTGTGGTTGATCTCTCTGGCTACACTATGTTTATGTTTGGTTTTTTCCCCTTGACTTTTATAAAAATATGGATCTTTAGCTTTTTAGTTTTATATCTAGTGTCAATAAAGTCAATAAGGACTTGCTGGTCTCACCACTGCTTGATTACTCTGTCTGCATGATTAGTCTTTCTTAAAATTGATGGGTTGGCAAGAGTAGAAGTAGCTATTAGTTATTTGTAAGGGTCATCTGACAGTTCACATTTTGTTATTTGACAATTAATGGCTCCGACCATAAATGAAACTCAGTTTAATTTTATGATATCTTCTCAAATTCCAATTTAGGAAGGAAAATTAACATGGTTGCATGTCATAAATGAAGTTTTGGTTTTTTAATTCTTTGAAACTGACTAAATAAATCTAATGCCGAAGAGGTTCTAAAGTGCTGTTGATCATGTTTCACTGTTATGTGTATGAAATGTTAATTAGGAAGAAACACCATGTTGATAAATGTTTGCTTGACTTGACATGACATGGACTTGAAGATTGTACAATGTGGGTTCAGAATTGCCCTGGAATGAAGAATGAGTGTGTTGATGTATGAATAAGGTCAAGGTCAAGGAGTGACATGGCAAAAATGATAGAAAGCACTTTTCAGTTTTAGATTTTTTATGCATTCTCCTCTTTTAAGGACATGTGAGTTTATTGGTGTCAGCAATATTAAGATTTTAAGACCACAGTCACTCATTACTAACCAGAATGGATTTAAATAATTGGAACATTGTTTGCTCATATGTAAAAACTTGATAATTGTTACAAACTGAGGCAATATATTCTTATGTTTTCTAGCTCTTAACTGTAATTAACATTATATTTGTGAATTACAATATTGATTGGCAGAAATTTAGACTTTATTTGAAGCGTTTAAGTGGAGTGGCACAGCAACAGAATAATGGGATGCTAAACACAGTTCCTGGGAGTATAGATTCCAAGCTGGGTGCTACCGGAAGATTTGACGTACAAGCTTTGACTTCTGTTGGCCATATTCCCCATGAAACACTTGCAGCCCTCCAAGCTGAGCTCTTAGGTCACCCGACGACTAACATAATGCCCACATTGGGCCAGAGTACCCTACTGCAACCATCCATACCGGGGCCAAAACTTCCCCATCCTGAACCTGCTTTAGCATTCGGTCAGCCTCTTGCAAAGGGTCCTTCTAACATTGTGAAGAAATTTCCTTCGTCCACTTTAACTTCAGATAATACATCATCGAGATATGGAGCGTGGCCATCGGCTAATGTATTTGGTCCAGTGGGATCCAACAGCAGTGTTGGGTTGGTGGGTGTTCATAAAAACAACATGCTGGCGGATATTTTGCAGCACCAACAGCAGCAAAAACAACAGCAACAGCTGCAGCAACAGTCACTGATACATGATCAAAGTCGTTCAATCAATGTTCAACCATCCTGCTTGGTGGTTCCCCCTCAATCTTCTGACACTTTCCAGGCGGTAAATAGGCTTGCCTCTGTCAACCCGGATTGCAGTTTTGGCAGGAATGCCATTAATGATTACAGTCGGCTGTCACAAAAATCAAATAATTCATTGAGTGTATCTCAAATCCCGGGTGGTGACTCGACTGCTGGAGGCATTCTCTGTGGGTATAGTTCACCCTCCACTGCTTCACTAGGCTCCAGCAGTAACAATGTTCAGCAACTTCAAAACTCAGCGCCAACTTTTGATGCGTTGACACCTTTGCCTGATCTTCTGCCCATGTCTGATACACAAGTTCCATTTGGTTTCGATTCAGCTGATTCATTCGATGAACTATTTCTTGGGAGTCCTGTACTTTTGGAAAATGAAATTGAATCTTCTGTCTGTGATTTTAGTCAAATGAAAGTTTCTGTAGAAAGCAATGGTAGCGCGGAGGAGCCAAATTCTATGAATAATCCAAAAGTTAGCCAACCAGTTATGCAAAGGTATCCATTTTGCGATCAGTCAAGTGTGTTTGTTGAATAGGTAACTTAATTTCTTTGAACATTATGTTCTGTAAGATTATTAATATTAGTTTCAACATGGTCAGTGATTCAAACATTTTAGGTTATTAGGGGTTATTGTACTTCTAGGCAGATTGCCCGATTGTAAAAGTAGAATGATGATTAAATCTGTCTTAATAAAACATTTTATGGTCAGTTATTCAAACATTTTCTGTTATTTCTCTGCAAATTATCTGCACTTTAATAGTTTACAACCTTCTGCAAATTATCTGCAAGTCATAGACTAAAAGTTAATTTTAATAATAAAATTAGGGACTAAATTGAATGTCATTCTGATGTATTACGATTTCTCTTCCATATCCTTTAGGTCAATTTTGGCTTTGATTTTACTGGTTTATCGTTTTACTTTGTCTGCATTTTGCATAAAAATGAAGTAGAGAAAAAAGAAACAGTTGAAAGAGCTTGCACCGTTTGTCCTCCTCCAGTCTTTCTTGATGCTATTGCCAAAAAAAAATAAAAATGGATTATTATTTGGGCTTCTTTGTTTATAAGATTAAGCGCTCAATTCATCTAGCATTGCATACGGTTTCAAAAAAAAAAAAAGTAGCATTGCATACTGCTTAGAATTACTAGTGTTGGTCGAAGCATTATCCTAGTGAGTGAAGTAAGTTGGTCTTATATTTGGTCAACGAGTATCTGCACGTTTAGATACCAACCAAATTACATTAACGTGGATCTATTTCACCGTTAGAATTTATAGTTTTTACTGGATACGCTTTGAATTATGTGTCAAATTGATTTTATCTATTAATATGTCTATCCTAACGTAATTTGACGTCAATTTAAACACACTATGTGTGTGTGCTTGGAGCTGCGTTTGCAGCCCAGAATAGATTTTGTTGATTAAAAATTGATTTTAGATGATAAAATAATTGTGTGACTATAAAGCACGAGAGATACTGCTAATAAGATATGGTGACAATCCTGATTTATTAAACTTATAATACAATATTTAGTACTACTACGTATACGAATTTTCTTTGATATATGTTTTTGTTGTACCCATATATTCTTTTAAAAAATTTTCCATTTTTGTGTATCTTTGTTGTATCATATCCGATATTGATACTCATATTCGTATCCGTGAAATATAGATAGATACCTTCTAATAATTTCTCTCGTGGTCCTTTTGACTTCAATTGGAGCGTCAAAATATGTGATTTCAATTTTTTTTTTTTTTTGGAGTTCTGTATTTCATTTCATTAAAGAACAGAAAGGCCAAGGACCAAAATAATCACACAACCTGCTCATTAGGAGATAAGTCTGTACCAAAAAAAAATTAGCCTAACTCTACATAAATATCTATCTAGTCTTTCATTAGTCTATCATCATCAAAAAATATTTACCACATCAAAACTCTACAAAAAAAACCCTTTCACCAGAACTTACATGAACCTCCATGCTTAAGACTAAGGTATTCTCTGCTGGTGGGTTGGTATTGAGTATGCCTTGTCCTGTTATCTTTGCTAATTCATGGGCCAAATTGTTTGCCTCTCTGTTCCATTGAAAACCCACATGATCAAATCCCAATTTCAGTTGAACTATATCATCCAAAATATTCTGCATCCTCCAACACTTTTGATTCTTCCAAATTAGTTCTAATAATTTCCTACAATCAGATTCAAAAATAACACTTACAGTCCAAATTCTGAGCAATAATCATATTGCTAGAGATTCAGACATCAATGCAGAATTTGCAAAAAAATTCATTGTAATAGAAACAAGGATTCTTCCTTCCTCATCTCTAGCAATTATACCTGCTGCTCCAAGTTTCACCGAATCAAAAAAACTTGCATCTGAATTCTATTTTACAAAACTTTTTGGTGGTGGCCTCCGAGAATATCTTAGTTGCTTTGAAGCTCTACTCTGATGCACATTTTTTTTCACTGTACAACATAAGTATTTTTGAAATTATTCCAGCGAATTTAAAATTAATTTTCTTGTAAAAACAGCATTTGGCCTTCTATTTTTAAAGACAAAAGCATTCCGCATCTTTCAAATTTGCCAAAGTGTAACTGCTACTTCACTCAATTTTTGTTGAGAGCTTTTATAACACCTTCATTTATATATACATAATTTCTTCTTTTTACAAAAAAAATATTTTTAATACCATAAATTTTTATTACAATTCATGATTTCAAATCTTGAAATCATACTAACTTATAACTTCTTTTTATAAAGAACTAATTTACATATAATTGAATTGTCGATAATTAATACATGATTTCCTTCAAAATATATACTAAACAAAGATCCTAAATAATACATCCATTTAGTAAATTTCTAATAGTTATCATTTTCAGTTCTTCATTCTTCTGCTTCAATAGTTATCCATCTAAAATGCTACAAATACACATAAAAATAAACCGGGTGAGAATTCACATTCTTAGAAATTTTCTAACACATTTATAACTAATAGCATTTTAGGATTTCAGAGTTATATGAAATCAAAACTGCTTTTTATTATAAAATGAAATAATTCAAAAACCAAAATATTTTTCTCATAAGAAACATACAAATATAATAATCACCATCAACGTACAAATACAGTACTAATCACAATCAACCTAATTATTATTACTTAGGATTTCAAGCACAAGACAATTTAACACAAATTGTCAATCAATTGAAACAAACAACTAACTTCATCGTAAATTCATTCAAACCATAACCAAATACTTAATGCAAGATTCTAATGCATGTTCTACAAATTTCATTATATTGAAGAAAAAAATCAAGGGTGTACAAGCCCTATTGGTAACCGCCTGTCCTGGTCGGCTCAACACAAAACACAACTATTCCTGGTGTAAGGGGACTTTATTCAGACTCTAACTGATAATGAATCCCTCTACACTCTGTCTCCTCAAATGAACATTTACTTGGATAATGACCTGTTTTCTCGCAATGTGTTAAGCTATATGCAACTAACACATGCTAGCCTTGGGGTTGACACATATACATATCATTCCATTAGGCATCCTATATTCTAGTCTCGTGGCATTTTCACCCCAACATTTCTCAAATCATTGTGACTGAGTATTACGTATTATTATTTTCAGTGCACAAAACAACTCTTCACTAGGCGTCCCCAATGATTTCAACACTTTTCAACTTAGATAACAAGTATTAATAAATTGTAACAACACAATATAATATTGTATAAATACTGTATGAATAGTAAAATACACGTATGAATAGTAAAATACACGTATGAATAGTAAAATACGTATATAAATAGTGTCAGTGATCTACAACTTTTATTCTTACTCAAAATTTCATTAAGTTACTAATAAAGAACATCTAAATAAACTCGGAAATAATATAGAACAAGTTTTAAAATTTTAATTTTAACTAGATAGTAAAAATCTGTACTACTTAACAAAATAAAAATTATCCATTTAACTTACAAAAATTGTCAATAGAATCTATTCATCTGGTAGGGTTTAAAGATATACATTTTACTTTTAAAATAGTAGAAAAAATACAGTAAAATCCCTATCTCAGTCTAAAGTAAATATTGAAAGTTGTCTATTTGGAAATCTGAACCGGTAGAATTAAAGATTTCGACACGTAAAATATTTCTCCTAACTACTTCATTACGAACCGATCACATTAAGGCCACCATCCACCCACCGTAAGCCACCCTCTTCCTCTCATTTCTTTCTCCTTCTCGATGTTTCTTTTCTTTCTCTTTGAAAGCTCAATAATGAGCATAGTGACCTTGAGTCACTTATATATATATAACTATATTATAATATAATAATATTATAATAGTACTATTTCTAATTTTCGCCATACAATAAATTTTTATTCACCACATGTTACTATCTAAATCAATTTAATTATACTAATAAGTTCTAAATATAATTCTTAGCCTATAGTAATTTTTTCTAGTATTTTTGGAAATTTATAACTATTTTTAAGGTATAAATATGTCTTTAAGAGTAATTATTAATTTACTCTAAGACTAAGCCTTAAAATTATTTTTGACTAACTAAAAATCCACTAATAAAAAAAGTGATTCTATAATTAGCCATAATTTATTCTAATTCCCTTAACACGTTTTTTTTTTCTAATTGTCTCCATATCAGCTTATTTTATTATAATTTATTTCTTAAGGCTTAAAAACTGAATTAAATACAGTTTACATATCAAACTAACTCATCAGTGGGTGCATGTGCACACCCTCACCAACAAGTGGCTCCGCCCTTGCTATAAGCAGATAGGAGATGATAAAGATTTTTTTCTGTTTCACCCCACCTATTAATTTGTTTTCATCTTAACTTTTGTCTTCTAAAATTTAAAATAGAAATTTTGAAAATGAAAAATTTAAGAGATCAAATTTGAAATGGTGAAAATTTAAAAATTTAACACAAAAAATATTATTAGAGAGAAAATGCTTAGAGAAAAAATAAATTTTGGAGATAGATCGACAAGAGTGAAAAATTAGAATATAAAAATTGAAAAATAGAATGAAAATTTTAAAAAACTATTAAACGGTTAGAGTGCAAAGATTTTAGAGAAAAATTTAAAAATAATGTGACTTGATATAATTCATGAGGTATTATTTTAATTATTATGTGTTTTTTATAAGAGAAATACTGTTTTTCTAGAAAACTAAATGAAGTTTGACTAAATTCTTTTATGTATATTATATATAATATAGATTTTTAATTTTAAGTATAAAATTTAAAATATAACTATAACTAAGTTATTAATATTTTATCATTAACTTAAAATTAATATAATATTTATTATAATATAATTTAACTAAAATATAGATATAATAATATAATATGGGTGAGATCCACTTACTCTGGGAGTAAGCATTGGATACTTACTCTATTTTATAACTCAACATCAACATTGAATTTCTCCAATTCAACCGTTCAATTGAAATCTCGTATCATGATGATTGTTTGTATCAAATTTCCAAAAAATCGAACATTTCTAAATATGTCATCTTATATGCAATATTTACTTATATTTTTAAAAGTGAAATATTCATTAAAATGAGGTATAAAGATGAAATATCAACCTATCTTGGAATAACGTATAATTTTATATGGTTAATCTATTTATTGAGAACTTTCAATTGAATAGTTGTATTGATGAAATTCGATGCCGATATTGAATTATAAAGCGGAATAAGTATTCAAAGACTTACTCCTACAGTAAGTGAATCCTCACCCATATAATATTATCATGTGTGCTATGCAGTAGACACAAACATTAAAAAAGATAAGATCTTAAGTGACTATTTTTCTATTTCGTTGTTAATCAACTTCTATATATACTTATCCTATCATGTCAATCATACAAACCTTAAAAATTTAGAGCTTTGGTATACTATATTTCTTCCATTAGTAAAAAATGACAAATTAAAGTGAAATAAATATTCAATTAATAATTTTTCTATTAGTGAGTATTTTTAGAAAAGAGTATTTATAGAGATATTTATATTTACCTCATTCAAAGAAGATTAACGATAATTTGAACTTAAAACTTGTCAAATATAAAAGCCTATCATGCTCTACTTGACTAATCTCTTCTAGTAAGTATTTTGATAGTACACTTATTAACTTACAAATGTCTCCTCCAGAGCAACTAATCATACAATAAAGAGAATAGGTTTTCAAATTTTATCATAAATAGTTTTAAATATATTCTCTCTATTCTTATTTATGTGTTCACTTGAGAGTAAAACACGCTTATTAAGGAATGTAATTATTACTCTTGTTTTTATCAAAATAATTTTAGAGTCTCTATATTATGCTTTATCTCTAGTTGTGTTATTAATTTAATAGTGGAACATTAATTAGTACCCACGTAAACATATATAAGGGTATTATAGGTAAAAGTGCAATTAATAAACATAAGTGGACAGATAAACAAGAACAATTTTTTTTTCTCTATATGGACAAATAAAAAGGAACAGAGGGAGTATTATACTACTTCCGTTCCTATATGTAAGCTCCCAAACAAAAAAAACACATATTAAGAAAAGTGCTTACATCAAGAAAATACATTGATAACTGATTGCCGTAATCGCCTTATATATGATGAGCTTAACTATGATAGGAAAGCTCTTGCCGTTGAGAATATTCAGTTACTTTCAAAGATGACATCTGAACAAAGGAAGATATATGATGAAATAATTGAAGCCGTTGCAAATAATTCTTGAGGTTTGTTCTTTATATATAGATATGGAGGTATTGACAAAACTTTTATCTGGAGAGCAATATCTGCGTCTATACGTTCTAAAGGAGAAATTTTTATTACTGTTGCTTCCAGTGGAATAGCGGCATTATTGATTCCCGACAGTAGAACAACTCATTCAAGATTTGCCATTCCTATTAATGTTAATGAAGATTCCACTTTCAACATCAAGCAAGGTAGTCATTTATCTGAACTTATTGTAAGAGCTAAATTAATTATATGGGATGAAGCTATTATGTGTCACAAATATACTTTTGAGGCTGTTGATAGGACGTTGAGAGATATCATGAGATTCTCTAACAGTAACAGTATAAATCAAACATTTGGAGGAAAAGTTGTTGTACTTGGAGGTGACTTCCGTCAAGTACTTCCTGTTGTACCAAAGGGCAGTCGGCATGATATAATACATGCTTCTATCAATTCATCTTATCTGTGGCGTAATTGCAATGTAATGAAGCTTATGAAGAATATGAGATTACAAAGTTCTTCTTCTTACAGATTGATGAGTTGAAAAAGTTTTCTGAGTGGATTTTAGGTATTGGAGATGGTGTTGTTGGAACACAAACTGATGATGAGATCAAAGTTTCAATCCCACATGATTTGTTGGTTGGGTCAAGTGGCAATTCGGTGGTTGATATTGTAAATGCTACTTATCCAGACTTCTTGACAAATATGTTTGATCCATCTTTTTTTAAAGATCGTGCGATTTTAGCTCCTATTAATGATGTTGTTGATAAAGTCAATGATTACATGCTTTCTTTAATGCCTTATGAAGAAAGAATTTATTTGAGTTATGATAGCGCATGTCAATCTGACAATGACTTTGGTAATCAAGATAATATTCACTCTGCAGAATTTGTTAACATGATCAAATCATCTGGAATTCCAAATCATGAGCTTAAGTTGAAAGTTGGTGTACCTATAATGTTGTTGAGGAATATTGATCAGTCACTTGGCATGTGTAATGGCACACGTCTGATCATAACTAAATTGGCAGATTATGTTATAGAAGCTAGCGTCATTTCAGGGAATAACATTGGTCAAAAAGTGTACATGATTATCTCTAACACCTTCGGACAAAAGAATTTCATTTAGGTTTCAAAGAAGGCAATTTCCAATTACTATCTCATTTACAATGACTATAAATAAAAGTCAAGAACAATCTTTAAAGCATGTTGGCATATATTTTCCAAGACCTGTTTTTAGTCATGGACAGTTATATATCCCTATTTCAAGAGTTACAAATCGTAAAGGACTGAAGATTTTTATAGAAGATGAAGGTTTGTTCACTGAAGAAGCAACTAATGTTGTATACAAAGTAGTTTTCCGCAACTTATATTAATTGGTAAAATATAAATCCTTAACGATTTTCATAATGTTTAATGTTATTTTTGTATTTGAAATTTTAATATTTGTATTGTGACCAATGAGTTTTGTATTTTTTTAGGATTGAACAGAACAATTCAAATAGTTGGTGGTTTGTGATATTATCCACAGATTTAAAGGTACATTTTGTGCTATTGAGCAACAACTAATATTTGCCAGTTTGTCAATCATCTTATCTTATATTAGTAAATATTTTGTAATTATTTTTGGTCTGACTTTTTAATATATTTTATAACCAACTGAAATAAATTTTGGCGTGCATCGCACGGGTAGTATTATAGTTGAACTTTAAAAAAGGTTTAATGTCTTTTCACTGTGTAAAGGATATTAGGCACTCTAAGATAAGTTAGGTGTATTAAGCTTGTAATATGGATTAGCTTGTTAGTAACACTAATTCATTCTAGTCTCTTTATGTTAATATATAGCTTATAAATAGCTTGAAAATAATTCAAAAAATTGTATTGAAACAATTATCCAATTAATGAATAATAATTTATATATATCTTTCTCTCTCAAACCCTTTCTCTACATGGTATTGTTAACCTTTTAATGGTGCTGGAAAGGATTAACTTGTTTCAGTATAGTGACTATACGTGTATCGTCCATAGGGAACACTTGGATTTATCCGATTAAGAATTAAGTTGACGAATTGTTCAAAAACATCATAGGTTGTGAATGGAAAATAAAATAAACACTTGGTAAAAAGATAAACAAATAAAATAACTATTCACTTGATAAGATCTAAATTTTTCCAACCCATATACAATCGCTAGTAATTCTTTTTCTGTAGTTGCATAGTTTACCTGTGCATCATTAAGTACTCTACTAGCATAATGTATTGGGTGAAAAATTTTGTCTTTTCTTTGGCCTAATACGTCACCAACAACATAGTCACTCGCATCACAGTTAAGCTCAAAGTCCAAAGACCAATTTGGAGCAACTATGATTGGGACCATAATCAGTTTTTCCTTCAGTCTCTCAAATGCCTCCAAGCACTTAGCATCAAAATTGAAATCTACATCTTTAACTAAAAGATTACTAAGTGGCTTGGCAATCTTGGAGAAGTCTTTATAAATCTCCGGTAAAAACCGGCATGTCCTAAGAAACTCCTTATTCCTTTAACATTCACGGGTGGTGGAAGTTTTTCAATAACTTCCACTTTTGCTTTTTCAACCTCGATTCCTCTAGACGAGATCTTATGACCAAGCACCACCCCTTCCTCTACCATGAAATGGCACTTCTCCCAGTTAAGCACTAGATTTGTTTGAACACATCTTCCTAGCATAATATTCAGATTGTTCAAACATTCTTTAAAACTTTTCCCAAAGACAGAAAAGTCGTCCATGAAAACCTCGGTACATTTCTCAACCAAATCCGAAAAAATGGTGAGCATGCATCTTTGAAAGGTTGCAGGCGCGTTACACAGTCCAAATGGCATACGTTTATAAGCAAATACTCCAAATGGACATGTGAAAGTTGTCTTTTCCTGATCTTCTGGGTTTACCAAAATTTGGTTATACCTAGAATATCCATCCAAGAAACAGTAATATGTCTGGCCAGCCAGTCTCTCAAGCATTTGGTCCATAAAAGGCAAGGGAAAATGATCTTTCCTGGTGGCTTGATTTAATCTTTTATAATCAATGCACATGTGCCACCCGGTCACTGTCCTTGTAGGGGTTAATTCATTTTTTTCGTTCTCAATGACCGTCATCCCCCCTTTCTTCGGGACCACTTGAACTGGACTTACCCACTCGCTATCGGAGATGGGATAAATCATACCAGCTTCAAGTAACTGGAGGACTTCTTTCCTCACTACTTCTTTCATTGTCGGGTTCAATCGCCTTTGAGGTTGGGCAACAGGTTTAAAATCCTCTTCCATATGTATCTTGTGCATACAGAAAGAAGGACTTATGCCTTTGAGATCTGTCAATGCCCATCCTATTGCCCCTTCATTGGATCTCAAAACATCCAAGAGTTGTGCCTCTTGGTCAGAAGATAGTGAACTGTTAATTATCACTGGCTTGCCTCCCACTTTCAATTCCAGCTTATTTTTTTCTGACTTGTCTTCCTTGGATAAGTCTTCCGGGACAAATGTTTTCATGGGGTCCTCTTTCAGAGTATCTAGGTCCCTTAAACATTTTTCAATTTCGCCTTCCTCCAAGTCATATAACTTTGCACGAGACAGCACTAGAGCTTTTTCTAAAAGGCTAGCAATGTACATTTCTTGCTTCCCTAATAGAAATACCTCTTCCATAACCTCCACCCTAAAGGCTGATTGTTTTTCCTTTGGGTGTTTCATGGCTTCCAACACATCAAATTTTACCTCATCATCCTCAACTCGTACCTTGAGTTGTCCATTATCCACGTCAATGATGACTCTTGCCGTTTTCATGAAAGGTCGCCCTAGAATTAAAGGCACCTCCAAATCTTCCTCTATATCCATAATGACATGGTCAACCGGAAAGACAAATTTATCAACCCTCACTAGAACATCCTCCGCTACTCCATAAGGAAATTTTAATGACCTATCCGCCAGTTGGAGGGTCATTCTAGTGGGTTTCACTTCTAGATCACCAATCCGTTTTAACATGGACAACGACATGAGATTTATGCTTGCACCAAGATCCAGTAATGCCTTCCCCACATGAAGAGCACCAATAGTAACAGGGATAGTAAAACTACCTGGATCTTTGGTTTTATGAGGCAAGGATTTTTGAATTATGGCACTACACCCGGCTTCTAGTTCCACAGTTTCATCTTTGAATTTTCTCTTTTTCGTCAACAAGTCCTTCATGAACTTGGCATATGTGGGCATTTCCTCCATAGCTTCCATAAATGGTACATTTATTTGAAGCCGTTTGAAAATGTCTAGGAACCTAACGTATTGCCTTTCCTTTATTTTCTTCGATGGATGAACAGGATGAGGAACCTCCTTCACCTGAGGTACTCCATCCATCTTTTCTTTGACCTCAACCTTCTTTTTGATTTTTTGATTTTTTTCTTTTTCAATATTTACATTATCTTTCTCCTCACTCCTTTCACTTCCACTTTCCTTCTCTACCTCCTCTATGGCCACCTTTTCAATTCTTCCGTCCACCTCCTCGGGTTCATGCAAATGATCCCCTATTCCTTTACCAATCTCCTTACCACTCCTTGTGACAATGGACTTGCATTGTTCTTTAGGATTCGTGGTGGTATAAGCGGAGAATGGAGTAGTGGTAAGCTCTGCCAATTGTTTAGAGATTTGACCCACTTGCGTTTCAAGATTCCGAATAGACGCCTCGGTGTTTTTCTGGAAAGCTTCATTACTTTGGTGGTTAGCCAATGAAACTTGGATAAATTTATCCAAGGTGTCTTCCAATTTGATGGTCCTCTCTACCAATGGAACAAATGGCGGCCTATTAGATGAACTTGTTGAATTTTTCCAGTTCATTTGACCTTGTCCTTGAGGATTCTTCCACCCTTGCATTCTCGCATTGGAAACATTAGATTTAAAGGGTGTAGAAAAGAAATTTCCTCTTGACTGATTATTCACAAAATTCAACTCCTCCTCTTTTTGGCTAGAAGCATGCGGACATTGAGTGTATGGATGACCTTCACCACACAATTCGCATACTCCTATTTGAGCTTGTTGGTTCACTACTTGAACTTGTTGCGGCTTTGGCACCAATTGTGTAATAGCTTGACTCAAGAGCTCAATTTGCTGAGTCATAAGCTTATTCTGTGCCAAAATAGCATCAGAAGAATTTAATTCTAGGACACCCTTGGGATTTGAGACTTGATTTTTGGGTTGATGCCTAGCTCTATCACTTGCTGCCATAGAAGTGATAATTTCCATTGCAGTAGGTACATCAATGGTTTTCAATGACCGTCCAGCAGTTGCAGTGAGATGGATTGTCCATTGATGGTTCAATCCTGCACAAAATATATTCAACTTCGCAACATCGGTCAACCAATGATTTGGGCATTTTCTCAATTACCGTTGATACCTTTCCCAAGCCTCATGAAATGCTTCATCTTGCCCCTGCTTAAAAGCAGATATTTCAGATTGCACTTGGATCATTTTAGAAGGAGAAAGAACCTTGTTAAAAAGGCTTCTTCAACCTCACTCCATGTGTTCAAACTTTGACTCGAAAGAGTCTTGAACCATTCCTTAGCATCTCCAATAAGTGCTAAATGAAATAATTTCATATAGGCATCTTAAGCACTTGCTTCATCCAAGCCCATAGTCGCTACAAGATCATAAAAGGTCTCCAAGAAATTATGCGGATCCTCATGATCTTTTCCCGTAAACTGATTAGTCAAAATGAGATTATACCAATACGGCTTAATCTCCATTTGCTGAGCAGTAGGGGACAAGACAATTGCGGACCGATTCCTTGGACCTTGCGGAATCACATAGTCTCCAAGAACTACAACCCTCGTCGGGTTAGGACCTTCCGCAGCCATATCAAAAGTAACAGAATGTGTAAAGTTACTAGAGAAATCTGAGGAACTTTCTCCTGCCTTTTGTTCACGGAATTTAATTGCAGACTGTCGTCTAACAAATGCCTCGATTTCGTCAATATATATTAACTTTTCTCTTTGGCTTTTGCTGCGAGTAAGCATACAACAATACTGGAACAATAGTGAGAGTTAGGTACAAATATACAAATACTTACAAAAAGAATGATTATTCACAGGTTTTACAAATCAACTTAAAACTTAAAAGAAATAAACAACTGTGCTCCCCGGCAACGGCGCCAGAAATTTTGTTAACCTTTGAATGGTGCTGGAAAGGATTAACTCGTTTCAGTATAGTGACTATATGTGTATCGCCCACAGGGAGCACTTGGATTTATCCGATTAAGAATTAAGTTGACGAATTGTTCAAAAACATCATAGGTTATGAATGGAAAATAAAATAAACACTTGGTAAAAAGATAAACAAATAAAATAACTATTCATCTGGGATTGAGTTTCATTACTTAAACTTGTTTCTTTCAATTAAAGTAAATATTATAAGAAAAGATGCGTGCTCAATGTCACAAGTGCAAATCTTTTTGATCACTTGATTCTAAGACACTAGTCTCTAGAACCCAATCTCTTGGCACTCTAGGTACTAAGTCTTGTATTAAGCAGAGTACTAAGGCAATCATAAGCACTTCCATCCATCTCTAGACTAAAAGATTTTATGAGAGTTTTTCTCCAAATTCATTTATAAACCAGTTTCTCAATTGCGCAAATAAACTAACACATGGAAAAGGTGATCAAGCTTAAGCCAAGAAAAGAAGAACAGAAGAAAAACTCCAATACATATATAATATAAACTAACAATTGAAAGAAACAAGAGATGAAGTAATTACATTCAATCCTGACGGAAAGCTTAGCCTAGCAAGGCCATGAACTTCAAGAACTAAACCTAAGAGTATTAGAACTCTGACTAAAGCCTATACTTTTTGGTTTATTTCTATACAGTCCAATATATCCCCTAACTTCTGAAAGGCTCTATTTATAGGTGTTTTGGGCAGAGGTTTGGTGCTCGAGCGCCCTCCTGCCGCTTGAGCGCTGGCCTGACACGTGCTGGTTAATGAGCTTAATTGCCTGGTTAATGCATGTGGCGCTCGAGCCTTGGTGTGGCGCTCGAGCTCAATGCTCATAACTCAGGCAGAAAGGATCCAATGCTAAACGTATTCTGGCGCTAGAGCCCTGGTGTGGTGCTTGAGCGCCAGAGCATTTACACTGGCAGAAAGGATCCTATGTTCCTCAGCTTCCAACGCTCGAGCCTTGGTATGGCGCTCTAGCGCTGGCCTCTTTTATGCTCTAACAACTTGATTTTCTTATTTTGCTTCCAAAAACACCTGAAAATACATTTCTAAAGTTAGAAAATCTATTATTACCACTTATTTACTCTTAAACTCACAAAGTAAGGAAAAGAGATGAAATTATGTATAGAAACATGTAATTTCTAGAGAAGATAAGTTCAAATCCTTTATTATATAAACACACGCACTTATCAGGTATCAATATATATAGCCTCCACGGTTCGATTTTGCTTCTGCTCTTGTTCGTCGTCGCCTTTGTAGTTCTCCGCCATGGCTTCTGATTCGTGTAGCTTTGTTCCTCGAACCTTCTCCATCGCCATTTCTACAAAGCTCAATGATGATAATTTCTTAACCAAGATGGACATGCTAAAGTGATGATAAAAGGATCGATTGAAGAAACACATTCTTGGTGCTCAAGAGATTCCAGCGGAGTATCTCTCCAAAGAAGAAGTTGAGAAGCGATATGTGAATCCCCTCTATGAGAACTTTGAACAACAAGATTCTCTCTTGAAGTCCTAGATGTTGGAATCTATGGATTCTTCCTTCAAAATTAGGGTTGCTAGGTGCACATGATGCTACCAAATTTGGAACATGTTGAAGACCTATTTCACATCACAAGAAAAAGTGCGTGTTAAGAAAATCAAGATTGAACTCTAGAATATTCGTAAGATAGGTTCAATTTTGCAATATTTGCTTCAGATGAAGCAGCTTGTTGAAACTCTAGCTGTTATTGGTTCTCCTCTTACCACTAAGGAAGATATCAATATTATCTTTGATGGTCTTCTTGAGGAGTATGATTCTCTTGAGAATTCTTGCAACACTAGAAGTGATAGCTACTCTGTTGCAAAAATTGAAGTTGTTCTTCTTCACCAAGAGGAGCAATTGGAAAAGAGGAAACAACGTGAGTCTAATTCTATTTAGGCCAATCTTGCTCAAAGTTCTTCAAACAACCAAAGGGGAGGTTTCAATTCTTCACGTTGTTGCATGATAAGTGCAAATTAGTGTGTTTATATAATAAAGAATTTGCACTTATCTTCTCATGAAATAATATGTTTTATGTAAATTTCACCTCTGATCCATACTTTGTAAGTTCAAGAGTAAAAAGGTAGAAATAATCATTTTCTAATTGTAGAAATGTATTTTCAGGTGTTTTGGAAGCTAAATGAGAAAGTCAAGATGCTGGAACATATAAGAGGCTAGCGCTCGAGCGTCACACCAAGGCTCGAGCGCTGGTATCAGTTCAGCATTGGATCCTCACTGCTAGAGTTATGAGTCTGGCGCTCGAGCGCCACACCAAGGCTCGAGTGCCAGACACATTAACCAGACATTAAAATTCATTAACCAGCGCATTAATGGCCATCACTCAAGTGCTGGAACTGGCGCTTGAGCACCAGACTCCTGTCCAGAACACCTATAAATACAGCTCTGCAGAGTGAGGAAGATATTGAATTGTAGAGAAAAAAACACTAAGTTACATTACTTTAGTCAGAGTTCTAGTACTCTTAGGTTTTGTTCTTGAAGTTCATGGCCTTGTTTGGCTAAGCTTTCCACCGGGATTGAATGTAATTACTTCATCTTTTGTTTCTTTCAATTACTAGTTGTCTATTATATATGAATTGGAGATCTTCTTCTGTTCTTCTTTTCTTGGTTCAGCTTGATCATCTTTACCATATCTTAGTTTATTTGCAGAGTTGAGAAATTTGTTTATAAATGGATTTGGAGAAAAACTCTCATAAAATCTTCTAGTCTATAGATAGAAGAAAGTTCTTATAAATGTCAAAATACTATGCTTAATGCAAGACTTAGTTTCTAAAGCTATTGAGCTCTAGAAACTAGTGTTTTAGAATCAAGTGACAAAGATATTTGCACTTGTGACATTGAGTATGCATCTTTTCATATAATATTTAACTAGTGTTGAGATGAACAAAGTTAAGTAATGAAATTCAATCCCAGGTGATTTTTTATTTTATTTATTTAACGTTTTATCAAGTCCTTTTCTTTCTATAAGTTTACACTTCACTATGTTTTTGACAATCTTTTGAGTCAGTTATTAATCGAATAAATTCAGTGCTCCCTGGGGACGATACATGTTTTATCACTATACTTAAAACGAGTTAACCATTTGGAGTTATATAAAAAGGTTAACACCGCAAAAATGGACGTGGTCAATATCGTGGTAAAGGGAATTTTGGAAAAAATAGATCAACTAATGGTGGACGTGGTTCTAAGCCTCATCGTAAGCGGTGTGACAAACCTGGCCATACAACCTTTCACTATTGGCACCGGTTTGATGAGAATCTTGGTAATCCTGCTACCCAAAACAACAATGCTCCTGCTGGTTTTGATTAGCATCCACAAGCAATGGTAACTTCTTCTCAAACTACAACTATAGATGGTGACTTTTGGTATCCTGACTAAGGAGCTGCCAACCACTTAACCAAGATCTCTCTAATTTGGTGGTAAGGCAAGAATATCAGGGTAAGAATCATATCTATGCCTGTAATGGAGACATCATTTCTATTTCTCATGTAGGTCATTCAAAAATGCATTATTTTGCCAAAATTGTATCTTTTCCATTGAAAAATCTCATGTATATTCCTCATATTTCGAAAAATATGATTAGCATTGCTAAATTCATTAAGGATAATAACGATTTTGTAGAATTTCATCCTAATTCATGTCTTGTAAAATGTCAGGGAACAAAGAATGTTCTTCTCAAAGGGCATCTTAGGAATGGATTATATGTCTTTGATGATCTTCATACTGCTGCTCCTTCTTTTTGTATTGTTGATGAATCTTGTAACAAAATTGTTTCTTTTAACAATACAGTTTCATGTAATGATGTTTCCTTATGGCACTCTAGGTTAGGACACTGTACATTCAAGACTGTTAAGCATGTCATGTATGAGTGTAACATGCTTGTTCCTATGAATAAAATGCCTTTTGTTTGTTCTGCTTGTTGTAAACGAAAAGCTCACAAGCTTCCCTTTCCTAAGTCTAGTTCGGTGTATCATAAACCTTTGGAACTAATATTTTCTAATATTTGGAGACCAACAAAATCTCCTAGTAGAGATGGCTTCAGGTATTATATAGTGTTTTTAGATACTTAAACTCGTTTCGATTGGGTTTATTTTATAAGAAATATGTTTGAGGCCCTACCATGTTTCATTAAGTTCAAGATCATGGTTAAGTTGCAACTTAACAGCAAAATTCAAAGTATTTAGACGGAGGAAGGGAAAGAATATGTTGTATTTGAAAAATATTTGAATGACAATGGTGTTGTGCACAGGTACAGAAGTGCGTATAAACATGAGCATAATGGATTTGTTGAGAGAAAACATCTCCATATCACATAAACCAGATTAACTATATTAGAGGAATTCAATTTGTCTTTTAATTAATGGTATGATGCTTTTGCTACAATAGTTTTTGTGATTATTCGTATTCCTTCCTCGGTTATTGGCTATAAGTCTCCTTTTGAAGTGCTATTCAATAAAATTCCCGATTATCATGCTTTCAAACCATTTGGCTGTGCATATTTTCCTTTTCTTAGACCATATAATAAGTATAAAATGGATCCCAGATATGAGCTTTGCATTTTCTTAGGCTATAGTACTTCTCATAAGGGATATAAGCGCATGACATCTACTGGAAAAATTTATGTCACTGGGCATGTTAAGTTTGATGAAAAATACTTTCCTGCAAAGAGTATTAAAAACTTCTTTAGAACTGAATGCTTAAAGGAAAATGAATCTGTCTCTATGCCTACTATGTTAGATATTGTAGTATTTCAAAAGGTTGAAGTCCCACATTGCTTAGTTTACACTTTCTAAAAGAGTTTATATACCAAAGAGGGTCTCATAGTGGTAAGCTTGAAAAGAAAGTGGGTTGGTTTTGCGCGCATGGGATTAGGCCCCTCTAGCTCAATTCAGTTTAAATCAGAGGCTACCGTCCATTCCTTGTAAATAATGTTTTACATAGGAATCTACGGATATCAGACCTATATAAGGGAAGCTTTCCTTGGTTTCAAAACACACCAACAATCTCTTCTCTTCTCTTTCTAAACTCGTTCTCCTCCCTCTAGTCTCTGGGTTACATACTTTTATATCTCGCTAGCTTCTGCATCCTAATTACAAATCGGAAGGGTCTGTTATATCGTGAGGGGTTTGCGGAGTACGAGCCGGATAAACCCTTTAGGACAATATGTTCCCACACGTCTCAGGCTACATCCTCCATCTATTTTTTCAACAATCTAAAGGGTTTATTTGTGATGGAGAACAACGTTGCTGCTAACAACGCTTTTGCTAACGGCGTGTTAACCTTTTTTAATAGTGCTGGAAATGGTTAACTCGTTTCAGTATAGTGACTATACGTGTATCGTCCATAAGGAGCACTTGGATTAGTTCGATGAAAAATTAAGTTGATGAATTGTTCAAAGACATATTAAGATTGTGAATGGCAAATAAAATAAACAATAGATAAAGAGATAATCAAATAAAATAATGAGTCACCTGAGATTGAGTTTCATTACCTCACCTTGTTTCTTTCTATGTTAGTTAAATATTATAAGAAAAGATGCATACTCAATGTCACAAGTGCAAATCCCTTTGTCACCTGATTCTAAGACACTAGTTTCTAGAGCCCAATCCCTTGACACTCTAGCTACCAAGTCTTGCATTAAGCAGAGTATAAAGATATCATAAAACACTTCCATCTATCCCTAGATCCGAAGGTTTTATGAGAGTTTTTCTCCATATCCGTTTATAAACCAATTTCCCAAATGCGCAAATAAACTAACACAAGGCAAAAGGTGATCAAGCTTAAACCAAGAAAAGAAGCACAGAAGAAGAACTCCAATTCATAAATAATATAAACTAACAATTGAAAGAAACAAGAGACGAAGTAATTACATTCAATCCCGGCGGAAAGCTTAGCCTAGCAAGGCCATAACCTTCAAGAACTAAACCTAAGAGTATTAGAACTCTGACTAAAAGCCTAAACTTTGTGGTTTATTTCTATACAACTCAATATCCCCTAACTTCTGAAAGGCTGTATTTATAGGTGTTTTGGGCAGGGGTCTGGCACTCGAGCGCTGGCCTGAGACGTGCTGGTTAATGAGCATAATTTCCTGGTTAATGCGTCTGGCGCTCGAGCCTTGGTGTGGCGCTCGAGCGCCAGGCTTATAACTCAGGCAGAGATGATCCAATGTTCTGGCGCTCGAGCCCTGGTGTGGCGCTCGAGCGCCAAGCTCATAATTGTTGGCAGAGAGGATCCAATGCTTAACGTATTCTAGCGCTCAAGCCCTGGTGTGGCGCTCGAGCGCCAGAGCATTTGCACTGGCAAAAAGGATCCTATGTTCCTCAGCTTCCAGCGCTCGAGCCTTGGTATAGCGCTCGAGCGCTGGCCTCTTATATGCCCCAGCAACTTGATCTTCTTATTTTTGCCTCCAAAAACACTTGAAAATACATTTCTAAGTTAGAAAATCTATTATTACCACTTATTTACTTTTAAACTCACAAAGTAAAGATAAAGGGTGAAATTATGTATAAAACATGTAATTTCTAGAGAAGATAAGTGCAAATCCTTTATTGAATAAACACACTAATTTGCACTTATCACGGCGCTGTTGCTAACAACGCTTCTGCCAACGGCGCTGCTGGTGCCAACGGAATCCCCGTGTTAGCTGTTCCACTCGTCCCTCCTCCCTACGCAAAGTCGTTTCCCGATATTTCCAAGGTTGAATTCGGAGGCCAAAACTTCAAGCGTTGGCAAGAGCGAATTTATTCTATCCTGGATATGTATGGAGTTGCTTTTGTGTTGGAACAACCTAGGCCTGAGACCGATGAGTCTAAACAATTTGAGTCATGCTCTTATGCCAATAAGCTATGCCGTCACACTATCATTAATACTTTATCTAATGAATTGTTCGATGTTTACTGTTCTTATAAGGAAGCAAAGGATATATAGGAGTCAATGACATTGAAGTATACTGCTGAGGATGCGAGAAAACAAAAATTCGTAATCGGAAACTTCTATAGTTGGGAGATGGATGATGATAAGGACATCACATGCCAGATCAACGAATATCATAAACTACTTGAAGATCTTAAAAGGAGAAAATATCAACTTTTCGAACGAGTACGTAGCTGGTATCCTAATAGAGAAGCTACCAAAATCATGGAATGACTACAAGCAACAACTAAAGCACAAGCACAAGCAGCTCTCCCTTGTAGACCTCATCAAACATATCATAATCGAGGATACCAACCAAAGTGATGTCAGAACCACAAAAGCTAAAGCTTTGGAATCTCGAGCCAACTTGGTACAGAGTAAATCACACAAGTCCAACAAGAAAAGGTATGATAATAAAAAATCCAATCATGAAAATCAAAAGTCCAGTCACAATGTATCCAAAACCAAATTTTAAGAAAAAAGGAATGTGCTATGTATGTGGTAAGCCAGGACATCATGCAGCCCAGTGTAGGCACAAAGTGAGAAATGATGATCCTCCTAAACCAAAGGCCAACTTGGTTGAAGGAGACGATGTTATAGCTGCGGTCATTTCTCAAGTCAACATGGTAACTAGTATAACTAGATGGGCGGTAGACTCTGGTGCTACTAGACATATCTGTGCTGATAAGAATGTGTTCACCTCCTACAAACCGGTAGGGGAAGGAGAAGAAATGGTATACATGGGGGATTGCAGAACTGCACAAACTCATGGAATTGGAAAAGTTCTTCTCTAACTTACTTCTGGAAAAACCTTGGCTTTAACCGAGGTACTCCATGTACCTACCATAAGGGTTAATCTGATATCTGTGTCGTTATTGAACAAAAATGGGATAAGAATATCATTTGAATCTGACAAAATAACTATGACTAAAAATAATGTTCTTGTGGGAAAGGGATATTGTGACCAGGGACTATTTGTATTGAATGTGTCTGAAATAGTGAAAGATAATGAATTTTCTTCTGCTTACATGGTTGATTCTGTTGATTTGTGGCATGCTAGATTAGGGCACGTAAATATGTCATATGTTAAAAAATTACAACAACTAGGCATAATTGTTGCTAATAATAGTACACGTCCTAATAAATGTGAGATATGCGTAGAATCTAAACTTACGAAAAAAGCTTGTCACTCTTTTCAACATGAATCCTAACTCCTTAGTTTAATTCATATTGACTTAGGAGATTTAAAACAAACCATGACTAGAGGAGGAAAGAGGTATTATGTAACTTTTATCGATGACTGTTCTAGGTATACTAGGGTATATCTCATTAGAAATAAAGATGAAGCGTTTAATATGTTTTTATCCTATAAAGATGAAGTTGAAAACCAGTTAAATAGGAAGATTAAAAGGATTAGATTTGATAGAGGAGGAGAATATACTAACTTTAATGACTTTTGTGAAAAGGAAGGAATAATTCATGAGATAATTCCCCCTTATTCTCCTGAATCAAATGGAGTAGCTGAAAGGAAAAATAGAACTTTGAAAAACATGATGAATTCTATGTTAGTTAGTGCAAATGCACCTGATAACCTTTGGGGTGAGGCTATATTAACAGCTTGTTACTTACAGAATAGAATTCCTCATAAGAAAACCGATAAAACCGCATACGAGCTCTGGAAAGGTTATAAACCAAACTTGAAATATTTTAAAGTGTGGGGGTGTCTTTCCAAAGTCATGATTCCTGATCCTAAGAAAAGGAAAATAGGTTCAAAAACTTCTGATTGTATGTTCAAAAACTTCTGATTGTATATTCATGATTCCTTGTGATTAAAAGTGATGTGCATGATTGCAATACAATTATTGAGACTAAGAATGCAGAATTTTTTGAATGTATATTTCCGTTAAAATCCGATAATGTTCCTAGTCAACCTTTGAATAATTCTAAAAATCCCTTAGAAGATAGCGATGAACATGCATTAGAGGAATTAAGGAGGAGCAAAAGACAAAGAAAAGAAACTTCATTTGGAGATGACTTTTATACATACCTAGTTAATAATGATCCCTTGACATTTGTAGAAGCTGTCAACTCCTCTGACTCAAATCTATGGAGGGAAGCCATACAAGTAGAAATAGACTCAATTATGAAAAATAACACTTGGATTTTAGTTAATCTACCTCCCGGGGCAAAGCCTATTGGATGTAAATGGATCTTTAGAAAGAAATATAATCCTGATGGGACTATAGATAAGTACAAAGCTAGACTAGTGGCCAAGGGATATACCCAAAAGGAAAATGTAGATTACATTGATACTTTCGCTCCCGTAACTAGAATATCATCTATACGAGTTCTTATAGCTTTGGCATCCATTCATAAATTAGTAATCCATCAAATGGATGTTGAGACAACGTTTTTAAATGGAGACTTAGAGGAAGAAATTTATATGACTCAACTTGAAGGTTGCGTAGCTCAAGGACAAGAAACAAAAGTATGCAAACTAGTCAAATCCTTATATGGATTAAAACAAGCCCCCAAACAATGGCATGAAAAATTTGATCAAATATTGACTAGTAATGGTTTTTCTCATACTAATGTAGATAAATGTGTTTATACTAAGTCCTTGAATGATGATTATGTTATAATCTATTTGTATGTGGATGATATGCTTATATTTGGAACATGTGAAGATGTTGTGAAACAAACAAAATGTTTCATAGCATCACAACTTGATGTGAAAGACTTGGGAGAAGCAAGTGTAATTTTAGGAGTTAAACTCATAAGGAAGGATGATAGTATAATATTATCTCAAGAGCACTATGTTGAAAAACTGCACAAGAGGTTTGGTCTCTTTGACGTAAAACCTGTGAGTATCCCTTATGATGCTAACTCTCAATTAAAGAAAAACAAAGGTGATCTTGTAGCCCAATCTGAGTATGCTCAAATAATAGGGATTTTGTTGCATTTAATGAACTTCTCCCGACCTGACATTGCTTATGCAGTAGGGAGATTAAGTCGATATACTAAAAATCCCAATCAGGATCACTGGGATGCTCTCTCAAGAGTCATTAAATACTTGAGGGGTACCATGAATTATGGTATCAAATATAGTGGATTTCCAGCGGTACTAGAAGGATACTACGATGCGAATTGGATCTCAGGATCCAATGAGACTAAATCCACCAGTGGTTATGTACTTACCATTGGTGGAGGTGCTGTTACCTGGAGGTCAGCAAAAAAAACGATTCTCGCGAAGTCCACTATAGAGTCAGAGTTTATTGCTCTGAAACTAGCAAGGAGTGAGGCTGAGTGGTTGAAAAACCTCTTGGCAGAGATTCCATTAGGAATTAAGCGCACTTCATCAGTATCACTGCACAGTGATTGCCAAGCGGCAATAGCGATTGCCAAAAATAAAGAATATAATGGCAAAAATAGACATATCGATCTGAGACACAAGATTGTGAAGCAGCTACTGAGAGATGGAATAATTCCCATCGATTACATGAAATTAGAAATAAATCTAGCGGATCCCGCTAACCAGACCTCTATGTTGAAAAAAGGTTTTCGAAACATCGAGGGGAATGGGACTAAAGCCAATTTGAAATTAACAATTGATGGTAACCCAACCTTCATGAATGGAGATCCCATGAAGAAGGTTCATATGGGTAAAAACAAGTCAATTGTTAATTCTGCTAGCACTAAAACTTGTCCCTTCCTATGGTGTGAGAAGTGCTAGACTGCATCAATGAGAGGATAAGCATAAATGCTTTTAATGATTTTCGTAGCCCTCATGGGTGGTGTATGAGTTGCAGCATACACTTGATGAAATCACCTATATGAGTGTCAAGTGGGGCCGCTTGCATGAGATTATGGAAAAATCTCTAGAGTACTCATGAATATCGGGCGTGCGCAAGTCCCATTTGCGCATAACAGCGCCAACAGCGAGAATTGTGGGGGTGCAATCTGGTTGATAAACCTCTAACATACGCAAAAGTGTCTTGTTTCATAGAGTTTGTTCCACCAATTCACTTGTGTGTTAAGTCTCATCTACCTAGGTCTGGTTCATAGTCCAAAAGACACCAGATTCGAAAAATTGCACTCATATAAAGTAACCCTTGTTAACTCTTTCTGTACTCCTTAATTCCTAATCCAACCTTTTGAAATATGTGGGGGATTGTTAGATATTGTAGTATTTCAAAAGGTTGAAGTCCCACATTGCTTAGTTTACACTTCTAAAAGAGTTTATATACCAAAGAGGGTCTCATAGTGGTAAGCTTGAAAAGAAAGTGGGCTGGTCTCGCGCGCATGGAATTGGACCCCTCTAGCCCAATTCAGTTCAAAATCTCTGATTTCCCCCCTATGCGCAAATAATACGGGTCATGAGTTATTTTTATTTGGACTAAGTTTATATTTTTGGGCTTATCTGGATATCCTTGTTTTAACGAAATTCAATGTGACTGCGCACCGTCCATCCAAATCCAAATTCAAGCACACCGTCCACTGGCCACATTTATTCCTCTGCCTGAATATAGTTTACATACATTACTTTCTTGGCATTGAAGCCAAACCTCTGCCCGAGGGAAGTATTATCTTAACTCACTCTAACTATATTTCAAATTTTTTAACTAGAGTAAGTACGTAGGATTGTAAAGCTGTAAAAACTCCTCTTCCTCATGGCTGTTAGCTAGCAACAGATTCCACCAATCCTGTGGTAGACCCAATGCTATATAGATCAATATTGGGAGAAACACAATATGTCACCATGACAAGACTTGATGTGGCGTTTGCTATAAATAACCTCAGTCAGTTTATGCATAATCCCTTAGAAATGCATTGGAAGTGTGTTAAGAGGGTCCTTCGATATTTGAATGGCGCAAAGGACTATAGGCTACAATTTCACAAATCAAACATATTAGATATAATTGGATATGCAGGCTCAGATTGGACTGCGGATCCAAGTGATATGCGGTCAACCTCCGATTATTGTGTGTATTTGGGTCAGAATATCGTTTCATGGACAACGAAGAAGCAACAAATTGTGTCAAGATCCAAGTACAGAGGCCGGGTTCAGAAGTCTTGTAGCAGTAGTGGCTGAAATTTCTTGGATAAAATCATTACTCACAGAACTCAGGATTAGAACTATGAAACCCCTTTTGATATGATGTGATAATCTTGGAGCGATATTACTAACTGCAAATCCTATTCTACATTCAAAATCAAAACACTTTGAGTTTCATCTCTGGTTTGTGAGGGAGAGAGTTGCTCAAGACTTAATCATTGTTAAACATATTCTAGTGCAGTTTCAAGTGGTAGAATTGCTAACCAAAGCTCCAACAAGTGTTAATTTTCTATCCTTGAGGCCAAAATTGAATGTGATTGCTCCATCTACCTTCAGTTCGAGGGAGTGTAAAGAATATTAGGGACTCTAAGATAAGTCAGGTGTATTAAACTCATAATATAGATTAGTTTGTTAGTAATAACAACTAATTCATTCTAGTATCTTTATGTTAATATATAGCTTGCAAATAATTCAAAAAAGTGTATTGAAACAATTATCCAATTAATGAATAATAATTCGGATATCTCTTTCTCTCTCGAACCCTTCCTATACACACTATTACTTTCATTAAAATCTAGATATATCTCTTCGTCAATCAAAACTCGATCCAATCACCCTAATTAATTAAGAGTGCGTTTGGATTAGCTATGATTACTTGTGAAAATAAGTTGTGAAAAAGAATCGATTGTCTAAGACATAATTGATTTTTGTTTGGATATATTTACTGTTAGAAGTGATTTTTAAGATAATTTTAAGATGTGAAAAACAATTTTAAAGTTTTTTTGAAACAATGTCCAATTTTTAGCCGAATGACATAAAACTTTTTTTTTTTTTGTTAAAAACATAATCAAAAGTTGTTGTAAGTAAAATAATCTAATTCAAACACGTCCTAACAATAAAATTAAAAAGACATAATAAATACTTATCGTTTTTGTCGTAGGAATTTATAAAAAGTACCACCAAAATATCTTTTAAGAACTTATATATAATAATAGATTTAATTGAAATACTCCAAAAAAAAAAAAAAAGAAATCGAAATATGAATCATCACATATTTTGTGGGTCCTAACCGATTTTGTAGTATGTGCGTTTCTCTGCGGTTTCTTCCCTGCTGTGCGGTAAACGACAAATGAAATCAACGAGGTGTGTTTCTTTGGCACTGTTCCTTCTCTTCTTCCTCTCCCGTTTAGTCAACGTAACTCACCCATTTTTCTTCTCGTCTCTTCTTCTCTAAAACCTTCCACGTGCTCTTCCTCTTCCTCTACTCTTCATCATTTCACATTTATAGCACCCACACTCTCCCAATTCAACAAACTGATTAGGTCACTTTCCTCCTTCCTCTCTCTAAAATAATAATGGATGAAGGAAGTGATTCTGCTCTTACTCTGATGAGGAAATCTGTTGAGAAGCTCGATTCTTCTACCGAGGTGATCATCGAATTGTTCGTTTCTTGTCTAATGTACTAGCTACCTACCTGTGTGTTTATTAATTTCAATTTATTGTTATAATTTAGGGTTTCGATTTGCCTTTTGTAGGGATTTGGGGACCCTACACTGATGAGGTTCTTGATTGCGAGATCGATGGAGCCGGATAAAGCAGCTAAGATGTTTGTACAGTGGCGGAAATGGAGGGCTTCTATGGTCCCTAATGGCTTCATTTCAGATTCTGAAGTTCCAGATGAATTGGAATCTGAAAAAATCTTTTTGCAGGGATTGTCTCAGGATAAATACCCTCTAGTGGTTGTCCAAGCACGCAAACATTTTTCTTCCAACGATCAGATTCAGTTCAAGAGTAATTTCCTTCCTTCACTTCATCTAAATTGCAATACTAAATATATTTAATTAAGTAAAAAAATATGTTTTCAATTTTATGAGAATGAAAAATCTTCATACAATAACTTTGACCATCCTTATATGAGTTGTATGGTTTATGTTAATTAGGCAAAATATTATCAAGTGTCTCAAATAACATTTTTTAAGAAGTTAAATATAGTAAAAAATCGATGAAAAATATAATTTTTTATTTATTTATTTGTTTATTTATGAAAGACGAAATAATGTGCATTTAAAATTATTTTTCTAATTCTAATAACACTTATCTTAATAAGTGTGTATTCTTTAACAAGACTATTAATTATTAACTTGATATGTGATATATTTAATTGCATAAGTTACTCCCCCATCCCTATTTATAAACACATAAATAAAAAAAAAATTTATTTATCCGGTGCAATTTTGCAAATTGCATTGCACATGTTAAAAGTTTAACAATAATAATTTTTTGTTGGGAAAGAGAAAAATTGAATTATCTTTATATTGTATTAGAATAATAAATGTTTTACTACTTTTTTAATTAGGTATTTTTAACTTGTGTAAGTTTGCACATGATAAAAAAATCCAAATAAAAAAAATTGATATTCTTTTTTTATAAGCACCAACTACAAAACTCCGAAGCATTTATTGCATTTTTTTAATTTTATCCTTAATTAATGAAATTAACTAAGTTTAGATTTAAATGATATGAATAGTAGAGTTTGACTTAAATAAAGATAAAATTATAACGAGATCACTATTTATCGAGTAACTAATATATTTTATTAAAGTTAATATTTTTTAGGTCCATATATATAATATAAGTAAGAAGAGAAGGTGTATATCGTAATTATCTTTAATTGTTTGGCTTTGGAAAGTTTGACGCTAGTACAGGCAGTTCAAAGATGCCTCTTTGATGTAATTTGTCCTTGTGGGGACCATTAACAGAATTTCCAATTTAATTTATGTGACCAATTGGGTTCATTTGGTTCACTTTCTTTGACTTCTTATTTTTGGCTACGCCTACGTGGAATTAAACTATTAGTTTATTGAGTATTTATCAAAATAAAAAAAAACTATATTTTTTTTTATAGGCGAAAATATATCCGAAGGGTTATTTAAAGTTTCACTTCTTAACCACTCAAACAACTGGATGAAAAAAAACAACTACATTATTGACTTCTCAGAATCCAAATTTTAGTCTAGGACACTGAGTTAAATGTTAATTTAATGGGTTCCTTTACCATGTGTTTGGTTGAAGAGAAGTAGAGAGGAAAAAAATAAGATGGAAGGAAATTATGGAAAGAGAGAAATAAAAAAGAAAAAAGTTTTTAAAATTTTCTCTCTAAAATTCAACTTTTTCCACTCAATTTATGAAAACCAAACAAAATAAATTGTATTGTTCTCCATAATCTTCTTTCTCTTTCTTATTTCTTTCCTTCCAAGCAACCATAAGGTTAGAGTTATCATCCCTGTAATCAACTTTTCATTTCATGCCAGATCCTCTATTTGTCTTCTTATCACACAGTCAAACCATTATCAGATTCAAATAATTACTCCCTCAATTTCAAAACTATACTCTTTTTATACTTCAATTTTCATATCAAAACTATTGTTATTTTAGAGTTTTAAAATGCAAATTAATATTTCTTTTTCTAATTTTATTCTTATCTAATAAATTTATATCATAATTAATTATTTCTCATTATCTTTGTCTACCAATTATAAATAAACGTAATTTAGTCAACTTATTATAAAACTTCACTAAAATTTAGTCGTGTTCATCGGTTTCTATAAATTCAAGACCGAAAGAAATATATTTATATTTATATTTTATATGGTTATAGTAAGAAGAATGCACTTCACAAAGCTGCGTTCTTATTGTAATATTTGTCAGAATTAGGGAAATGAATTTAGCAAATATAGAATGAGTGGCAGAGCATATCTAGCTACTTCTATTAGACTTTTGTGGTTGAAAATTAATGTATAGACTCGTGGTGGTCCTGGTAGAAAACTGCAGATTGTGGACTAATCCATTTGTCATCTAGGACGTATCTTTTGCTTTCAAATTTTATGATTCATGAAAATAAATTAATTTTTCATTTTTTCTCTCAATTAAAAGTCGCCCTTATTAAAGTTGGTACTAGGTTTATCCAATATTTCCATACTGGTCCTGGAAAATTAAAGTACCTACATATTTTGTTGCTCTAAAGTGATGGTCATTTTTCTTTTATTTATATCCTCTTATCAAATATAGAACATTTGAATTTTGAAATGCTACACCATCAAACAAATGAAAGAAAGAATAACTACTTGATCTAAGATATGATATTGAAATGGTCTAACTCTGTTTTTATGTTTCATAGCTACAACTATCTAGCTGACTATTCTGTTCTGTATATTGATTCAGAATTTGTTGTGTATCTTCTGGACAAGACAATCGCGAGGTACTTTTGATTTTCCTACTACTGTGATGATTTTACACTTTCTGTCTAAAAGAATTAATTTTCCATGGACAAAGGCATTGGCTTATGGAAGTTTTCTAACTGTCATTACTCAATGAGATTGATACTTTGTCACAACTTTCCGTAGCCTAAAGCTAAAATGTAGTTCCCAAAGTGAAGCTATGCTGTTAATCCTACTCAATTTCAATGTGCCACCTGTAGTTAAAATTTCTTGCCTTCCTCCCTCTGGCTTTTTCAGATCATCCTATACCAATCTTTACAATTTTTCATTTTCAACAGAAATGACTTGTGAGAGGCACATCTATGCATAGTAAATCTTTTAGGGTGTTGACTTGAGACACCGAAAATGACGTAGTTTTTTGTTGTATAGAGTGGTTATGTGATAACTGAACAAAATTCAGAGGTGCAAACTTCAAAGTGAAGAGTGACACATTATATAATCGGAAAAATCACAAGTCAGGAAGATGAAGTTTACCCTTTAATAGAGTTGTTAACACTGCTGGTGAAAAGTTCTACTCTGATGATTGCTATGGACTCTCCATTTTAAACATTAACAATTATAATAACAGTAAATATGTGCATTATGAGTTATGAAAACATGAGGGTTGAAATTGTGCTCATGAAGAACATAAACAGACTTGTGCGAGTCAGAGAGATTAATTACTTTTTCTGCATTTTCCCACTTACCCCATGCTATAACTTGATTATTCTAGAATTCTTAGTGCATGTTTGGAAAACTGTTGAGTTGGAGCAGAATTGATTTTGCAGAGCCAAAATCGATTTTGATTGATAAATCAGCTGTTTGTTTTTGCGTTGAGAAAAAGTTAAAATTGATTTTGGGTTGTCAAAATTGATTTTGGCTGAAGCAAGGTTAGACTTGCTTTCCCGTTGAGTTGAAAAATTTACACTGTATTTTTATTCTAAACTTGATTTTGAGAAAAAAAACCCAAACATAAATCACGTTACTTTAAAATCAATTTTACACGAAATTAATTCTATAAAATCACGTTGATCCAAAATCAATTCTACCAACGCTAAACCAAACACACATTACTCGGTAGAATTTCAATTTCAAGTTGGGAAGCACACGTGGACTTGTTCTGTTATGTTATCTTAGCCTTCATTCCTAAAATAAATGCAGTTCATTTGTATTTCATTCCTCCTATCAGCATTTCAAGTTTATCAAATAGTAATTTTCAGCTGCATTCTGTCTTGTATTCTCATTGTTATCATATAAAATTGAGAAATTAACTGTCAATTCTTCTTATCATCAGTGCTTTCAAGGGAAGGGAGATAGGAAATGAGCAGTTGATTGCGGTTCTTGATCTGCAGAATATTTCATATAAAAATGTTGACGCACGCGGGTTAATCACTGGATTTCAATTTTTACAGGTGACTTTCTTTGATTATAACATATCATATGTCTGCATTAGCATCCATTTAGTGTGGCCTATATCAACATTTGTTTGATAGGTAAAGAAAGCATATATTCTAGATGTTTTTCAATGGTGTTTTTGGTTGAATTGCAGGCTTACTACCCTGAACGTTTAGCGAAGTTATATATTTTACACATGCCATGGTTTTTTGTGAGTGTTTGGAAACTAGTTTCTCGCTTCCTAGAGAAGGCAACGCTAGAAAAGGTACATAACTATCAAGTTGTATTAAGTTATGATTTATTAAAAACTCTTATCAAACTATAAGGGCTTAGAGAGAAGCTATCTCAAGTAGCTTTTGGAAAAATTGTGATAGAGAAGATTATTTGAGAAGCTGCCATTTGACATTCATGTAGGAATAGTTTATGATATTAGTGTTCAGACAACAAACTTCTTAGAAAACTTATCCATTTAGGTTGGACAGTATACAAACTTACAAGGATATGGAAAGAAATACAAGTAATCTTTATGCATTTCTATTTTGACCTTTTTAGTCAAGCATTCTTAAAAATCTAAAGCATCAGAGTAAAATAATAAAAAACCTCTTTTACAATTTGAATGGTACATAAGCTGTATTGAACTAGAAGGAAATAGAGTCACCATTGGAAATTGGAAAGTTTATAAAACTAAAGGTACCACTTTCAAGCTAACATGTTCTGTCTCCTAAACGTTATATGGTGTTTAAGTTTTGTATGTTAGTTTATGCTTTGAGTAATTATTTATGGGTGTTGTTAAGGTTACTAATATAAGAATATTAATCATAAGTGCACATTTTTTCTTCTTTTGGGAATACAAAAAGCTACATTTTCCAACAACATTTTATGAATATTTGGCTTCTTTTGGGAATGCAAATGATTCAACATATATATGTCAGTTTTTCCATTTTTAGTATAAAATGAAACGTGTTTTGACTTTGTTTTGGGTGGTGGATGCAGATTGTAATTGTAAGCAATGAGGAGGAGAGAAGAGAGTTCATAAGAGAAGTTGGTGAAGAGGTTCTTCCAGAAGAATATGGTGGAAGAGCAAAGCTTGTAGCTATCCAACATGTTCACTTGACACAGACAACACCCCAAAATGGAACAACCAATTAATTAAAGTATTTGATTGCTTCACAATCACAGTTAATTTAGGAGTCTTGTATGGGTAGCATGTTATAAGAATTTCGCTTCCCAAAAACTTGTTTAA
Source organism: Cyamopsis tetragonoloba (assembly GCA_037177725.1). Lineage (NCBI taxonomy): Eukaryota > Viridiplantae > Streptophyta > Magnoliopsida > Fabales > Fabaceae > Cyamopsis > Cyamopsis tetragonoloba. The sequence goes on from CM074121.1 coordinate 40,675,230, forward strand.
TTAAAACTTAATCCTCTGAAAGAAATTAGTTCGCATAGCTAACGTTTCTTGCGCCTAAAAAAAAAACTATTACTATCTTGAATTGCTTTTTAGTTCGAAGCAAAAACGTTTCTTGTGCCTAATATTTATTCAAAATTAATACTACCTTTTCTCTGATTAAATCTAATGGGACAATCTTTAAACCAATAATGATATTGTTATAAATTTATTGAGTAAAGCCTCAATTTAGTCATTGGAATTATATATTTCGGTCATTTTAGTTTTTAATTTTGTAGGATCTCACTTTGTAAAATCTTTTATTTTTAGTTTTTTACTTTATAAAAAAAATAATCACATTATTTGTCCTAAAAGAAGTAATTAATAGTGAAAAGACAAATATGATGATATTTATAAAATTTTAATTTTTTTTTAAAAAAAATTGAGAGACTAAAATTGACATTGCATATAATATAAATGTGGAAAATTTATCCCACATTGCAAAAGTAGTTTATTAGATAGTAATTTTAGATTCCAATATAGATCTCATGGAAGTGTTCTTACTTTTAAAAATATTTTTACTTATAGTAAAAGTGTAGTCAAAACTAGATACTAACTCCAGCAATGCGCGAGTGCTTGTTATTCTTTTAAAAAAAATATTGGCGACATATGTTATGATCTTAACGAAAGAATATGGATGATCTTAACGAAAGAATATGGATTTGAGCCCTAAAAATAACACTAGTAAAGAAGGCAAATTTTTCTATGCTTGAGTAAATAGTCTACTATAATAATAGGGAAGGGATATCTAAGAAAAAAAGAGAAAAAAAAGATTTTGAAAAATAAATGAAAATACAAGATGCCTCTCTCTCTCTTAATTACAAAATATTTTTTTCATGTTTAATCATTTGAGTTACTAATAAATAATAAAGCTATAAATGCTCAGGTATTTTGTAATCTATTTGTCAAAAGTGAAATGAATAATACCTTAAGAAATATTAACGATTGAATTAAGTTTTGAGGGAACCTTATAATATGTAGGACCATGAATTGTATAAGGCCTTCTGTTCGGGTGACACTCTCCATACAAAGGTTGCAGAGTTCATAGGGGTGGGTACCTGTAAAAGAGATTTCAATGCTAAAGTCAGTATTGTGACCTAGCTGTAAATACATCATATAATGTGTACTTACCTTATTTGGTCACTGATTATTCTATTTATATTGCAGTCATTAGATTTAGGGTTTAGTGCTTTTCTAATTTCATAGGTACCCAACTATTGTCAAAAGTAGTCCACATCATTGACAAATGTTCTTTGGATAGTCATCTCGCTATATTACCATGTCGTATCGTCTCCATGTCACTAGACCATCATGTCATTATTCTTAAGGTGTGAGCCCTTACTCTTTATGACTAGTATCACGGTCCATAACAATTTCCCCAAGTCGGTAACTCAATATATTGTATTGTCGAGATAAAACTCCAAGCTTGAGATCTTATCATGATTCTTCTTTGCTTGTCTTTTCATATCATATCTTTGACATGTGTCGTTATGGGATTGATAACGTCTACTTCGAACAGTGTCCTCCTCATCATGGGTCACATCGTAGGGCCCAGCTCATAGGCTCCGTCTTTCTTTCTTATGTTCAAAATTCTAAAGTAAACTTCCTTTTAGAGAAAAAAAACCTTTCTTCCACCTTATTCTTCCTCATTCAACTTATTCACTTGAAACTTCTCATTCTCCCTCTCTAGCCTTCATTCCCAATTTACAACTTTTCTCCAACCTTGTGGTTGACAACATGCTTCTTTTTCCTCCTTCCGGTAAGCTTTTTATTTATTCTATTGTTTATTGGCTTCATGTTATCCTACCTTTTGACATTATTCTAATTTATAACCTTTTCCCTTTCCTCCATCCTTTCAAAAATTGACTAACTCTTTCCCGTTGCATTGTAGTTCCTTCAGCTTTTCTCATTTGCCTTTTTTTCAAGTACCTTCCTTTTCCCTTGGCTTGTTTTGATTCACAAACTTTCATTTTCTCTCATAATATTAGGGTTTCCTACTTTGAATCATATCTATTTCAAAGATTTGGATAACTTTCCTGATTTTTCTCTCTTTACCTGCTTGCATTATTTTACCATAACCGAATTTCTTAAACCCTAGGGTCATCATGGTTAGAAACTTTAAAAAAAAATCCAGATTTTAAGAATGTAAGTAGTGGTAATATTAGTGTTAATTGTGTTCCTCCTACTATAATCCAAACCCTTTTGAACACCGGCAATCTTTCAGAATTCTAGGATTCTGATTTTGAATTCTCTCAAAGTTTCTAGTAGATCGATGCTTCCTTTCACTCATCGGCATCTTTATTCAACTTCTCCTCCTACTAGTGGAGGTTCAGTAAACCTAGATTCTCCATTATTTTCCCTTTCGTCAACTTCTTATGACAATAGTGACCACATTTGTGACCCTGATTATGTCTTAGAAAATATTGAACTTTTTCTTCTTCTAACTCTGCCAAAGACAAGATTATTCTAACGATTTGATCCCACTAGATTTTTTACCCTTTTCATTTGTAGACATGTCTTCCAATCCAGGTGAAGTAGGTTTGTCGCAACCATATCGTATACTGACTCGTTCCCGTAGACTAGAGTTCATCTTGCAAATTCTCCATATGATGATGAAGAAGAAAATATTATAATTCCAAGTCTTCCTCCCATCAACTAAGCTTTGATCCTGTTTAGGCCTGAGACCCCCTATTCTATTGAGATTGAAGATGATGCCAGTAGATCCCGAGTTGGATGTTGAAGATGAGCCCGAGATATCACCGAACCGGAAAATCCCCTTGTCGAATCTTTAATTGGTATTGGTGCGATTACCCGGGATAAGTGACCTAATGAATGATATGTTATTCAAGGGATTCAAGAACTTACATGGGTCAGAGATCTAATGTCATAGATGTCGTAAGCGACATAATAGAAGGAAGGCGTTTTGTTGTTGCTTCTACCGCTTTCAAGAAAGCTTGTGCTCCCTTGGTTTGTGCAATTACATACATGAAAGGGAAAACTCTTCTTCAGCCTCCTGTTCTAAACTATTTTGACTATATTTTTTATTCAATTCATTCATCATCTCGGTTATGGTTGAAATCTAGATGCAAAAGATTTTGTTTTTCTTTTGGGCAATGGTTTTATAATCCTTTGCATGTTGTGAGTTGTAATTTTGCTTTTCTTGCTTCTGTAATATTGAGAACTAGATGAAGGCCCGCGCATGCGCGGCTGTCTAATGGAATATGTTTATAGATAATGTTTTTAATATATTGTAAAACATAAAATTGAAATATGAAATATGTGAATAATTTATGAAATTAAAGTTGCAATCAATATAAAATAGAATTGTTGCGTTATAATAAAAAAAGATATTATAAAAGTGAAATTGTGCCTTAAAACTTTTTTAGGGTGCAAATATTACCTTCTTAGAAATTACTTTTAAAAGTTAGAATTAGCTTTTTTTTCTCATCACTACATGTATCTTGTTTAAGAGTTTATCAAAAGTTAAAGTTAGTATTATCAATTAGAATTAAAATATTCAAGCTTATGAAAAAATTAGTTGATGTTGTATCTTGAGGATGATGCGAAATATAAGAATATATGGCCAAATATTCATTCTAGTTTAGGGATTGAAATAAAAATTATTGTCAAATATAAGAACTGAAATCAAATAGTAGGAATTAAAGTGAATGTTGATATGTGTAAAGGTCAAATGAAACATTTTTAGTGTGGGGATCAAAACTAAATGAGTTACATGTACATATGTATATGAACAAAAAATTTAACCAAATAAATTATTTATGTTTACTTTTAGGATATTTTTATTATAAAAAAATAGATTTATATTTATGTTTATAATAAATTTTAAAATGATAAATACTATCAAATAACAATTAATAATAGGTATCTATAATTTTTATTGTTATAATTTAATAATTAAATTCGAATTAATACATTCATATGTATTTAGTTTCAAATATTATTATAAATATCATTATAAATAATAAAAAAAAGTTATTACAATTAACTTACAAATATATGAATGAAAATATTTTTAATTTGTAAAATTCCTATCGTAATCGTAGGATTATTGACCTCTAAAAAAAATAAATTAGTTAATATAATATATAGTTTTTAGATAATAATTACGAGAGAATGTAGAAATTAAATTGTGAAAGTGTAATTTATTTTAAATTTTATGGTATGATATTGTTCTCTATGCCTAAGAAGTGACAAATAGGAGTAAAAGCTGACATGGCAAATTGATAGAAAGTTATATTGATGAGGTGTCGTGATTCTAACATTTACTTTTGTTTTAATGTATTACTAGATGATTACCCGCACGATGTGCGGATGTAAGCATAAACGGATCATAAATAACATTGTTTATAGGTTATAAAATTGAAAATCAATTTATTAAATATGTCAACAATTTATAAAAACTAATTATGTAATTAATATAGAAGAAATTTGTTGCATAACAACTTGAAATAAAATTGAATAGAATTGATAGAATATTTTTAGGCATATTATCATACATATTTTTGCAATAATCTTTGAATTTATTTTAGGAAGATAGATTTTTTTTCTATAAATAGAAAGATGACTTTATATTGAGACATACTGCATTTGATATGTTCTTTTTGTTACGCTTTGAATGAAGATTTTGTGTTATTTAAAGATTCTATGTTATTTTGTTCTTATTTTGTGATAAAAAATAGCTCTTCATATAGTATTCTTCTTAAGTTGTTTTCTAGGAACGAATCTTTTATGTTAGTAAATTTAAAAGAAAAACATATTAAAATGTTTACAAAGCCCTTTTTTTATATGCACTATTTGTGAAGTTAGAACAAATATATAAAAGAAAAATGAATTTAAGAGGGACATATTGTAGAGCATATAAAAAATGTTATGTTAATTTAAGATGGATGCATCAATATAAAGAGCTAGATATATGAAATGGGTTTCAATCATAAAAATAAATCATGATGTTTTCAAAATTAGGAGGCTTCTTTAATTTGTCATCAAACTTTGGAGTGAAGTCATTTTTTAGGCGAAAAAGCAAACTTTAATATTTTTTTAGAGTAAAAATTGAATGTAAAAATAGTATATTAGTTTTTTTTTATGTTTGATTTTATGATGAAGTGTGCAATTTATTTATAATTATCATAGTTTTTGGTGCAATATTTATTATATTTCAAAGTGTGGTTGATGGTTAATTCTTTTTTCCATTAAAGTATAACTAAACTTTTAAATTTATCATTATAACTAACTGTAATTTTTTTTTTGTGTGTTTAAAATTTTTTGGTTTCTATTAGCCAATTTGGCTAATTGCGACTTACGATGCTACTATTTTCTTCTTAGGTATTCATTGTTTTTTGTTTACATAAATGGGTTAGAGCACCTCTTTTGGTCTCTTAAATTTGATTGTTTAGCTAATAAAATTATTATTTTTGTTTTACATATATTCGGTACATGTTATTTAATATATCTAAAGTAATTTAAATTTGGCTAAACAAAAATTTTGCATGCATTAAATATGACTATGCAAAAATGCAAAATTATTTTATAAAATAAACATTTGGATAGTTAAATTTATATCCATTATAAACTAAATAATTAAGTTAAATAATAAATTAGGCTAAATTTAATGTGTTTGTTATGATAATCCAATAAATCCATTATAATATTTTATTTTGGGGTTTTGTTAGAGCCAACTATTGTCTTTGTTGTGGATGTGGTTGTGTTTAAGTTAGAGTTAACACATAAGTAAATATGCTGATCTGGCAAATTGAGGCTGATAGCATGTGCAATGTGTGAACACTAACATTGTCTTCTGTTTTAATATATATAATAGATAATAGATAATAGATATAAATATAGATATAGATTGTTGTAGCTTTATTTGAGCTTGTAATTTTTTCCCTTGCTTATGCATTTCTAGTGCACATAAGGTTTTATAATTTGTTTTGCTGAGCAAAAAAACTAATGATATTTTTGTTTTCAAAACTCACATGGACTATAGTATGAACAATTAAATTCTTTGAACTATATTTTTTTTAAAACGTTCAACTATGTACCCATCATTCTCGTATGTCATATCATTTAGTTGGAACTTTTTTTATATATAATCTTCTCTTGATTAAATGCAAATGAAGTGATGTAACACTATAATCATCCACAATAGCACATAAATCATAAATACACAATTATTCTACAAATAATCATAACAGATATAATTATAACTAAACTAAATTATAAATTAGTAAAAATAATATAAATATCATTAAAGAAAAAGCAAACATAATATAAATTACTTGTATATTATGAATTATTGTTATAATTATTTTTGTTATTATTGAAGTTTTTCTTTATTTAATAAACTATAGTCCATAGTTGTTCAATAATGTTTGAAAAATTATTTAAAATTGTCCTAGGTCTTAAGGTTCAAATAAATCCAATCTCATAGAAATTAGATCCTTCTATCTCTAATCATAGTTCCTTGTGCTCATGCTACAAAGGTGTATATATATATGGGTTTTGCTATCTATTATCCTAAAGGCAATGGTTAAGCAACCCTTAAATAAAAATTTAGTGTTGAAAAATGTAAAGTATTTATTGTTACGAAATTATTTTTAATTTATATTAAGTGCAAAATTTTCATTCATAAGTTGCTTAACCATTACCCTAATGACAATGATTAGCAAAACCATATTATATATATATATATAAAGGTAATAGTCCAATACCCAATAGCCAATTTCTAAAAGTTTATCAAATATTTATTAAAAGTCATAAAATTATAATCTTTTAAGTAAATAATATTTTATATCTTAGCTTTAATCTAAAATATTTTTTATAATATTTAATATCCACAACTCAACTTATGACTTTTACAAGTATGTAGTAAAAAGTCAGTTATTTATATCACAACATAATCTAAATTAATAATAAAACTAAATCAAACACAATAATTATATTCAAGGAATGCATAGTAACAAGTAATTCAAGTACGTTAATAATAAAATAATCAAATAGCATTAAATTTATGGAATAAATAAAAGCAAATATAATAAATTCTATGAGTGTAGGGTCAATACATAATTCTTAATTCATTGCTACCTTTAAAACTCAATGATTCTTCCTCCCCCTTGTCTTATACTACCTCTGGTTCTTTTTATAGGACCATTTAACTAGGATTAATTTAATATCTTGTCTTGTAAAAAAATAGTACAATTGTTAAGTAAACTAAAATACTAACTCGTTTCAATATAGTGGAAAACAAGTTATCGTACTCAGGGAGCAACTACAGAACAATTTAGTTCAATTAGAAAACTTACTTGGATTTGAACTGTAAAATAAGTACTCGTAATTGTTAAAAAAGGTTAAAAATAATTTATAAAAACACTTGGGCTTAGCACTGACAAGGATCCCTTATTTGCCAGATTCTATGACAAAATTATATCGATTAAGAGTTGCCACGCAATAAAAATTCCCTTTTTAAAAGTGGTTCATAAATGAAAACTATCTCTAGACTTTCATTGATGAAATTCCTTTTCACAGAGTCCCTTTTCAAATTAAATTCTCATTCAATAAGAAAAGTTAGAAGGAGAGAATGAAGGTGATGAAGCTTTCAACTCTAAATTAAACAGAGAAAAGAAAACCAATCAATTTAACATAAATAAAAACCTGAGTTTGAGAATTCACACAGCAAGTTAAAGATGGCTCTCCTAGCTCCTAGTGAATGGGGCTTTTTAAAGAGATCCCAAGTGGTTTATCTTTGCTCAAAATAAGATAAAATAATATGAGATAAGGTTTCTTCAGATCTTTTTTCCTTTTTGTTCGCCCTTATCTTCTGTGCTTTTATCTATTTACCTACAATCCAATAATTTAGGGATCAAATCTTATCTAAATCAACCCATAAGATATGGATGAAACTCAAATCAACAAATTCTCTTTCAAATTAAGATAAGTATTGAATTTACTAAATTTAAGGGAATTTAATTAAAAGATAAACATAATATCATTTAAAATATATTCAAATTAACCACAAAATATAGTAATAATTATCCGTCATCAACAATATACCAAATTTACCCTTGTTTAAAGTCAAAATTTTCAACAAATAGATTAATTGTATCTACTATCCATTCATTTATTACAAGGGTAGACAAGAAAAAAACTAATAATTGTTCTTGGACTTTCTAAGGGATCTTATATATAGGAAAAAAAATTTTCCTCTAAAGGGTTTTATATTTAGGACCGGAGGTAGTATATGAGTAGGACTTGAAGAAGATGAAAAGATCCTCAAACTTCAAGTATTGAAAATTTCTCAAAAGGAATCACTAGAATAAGTGATTTTGTATACACTTAGGTTCGCTGGTATTTAAAGCTTCACTCCTTAGGCACCAAACCAACTTGTTGGATGCCACTAGAATAAATGATTTATTTTTGAGTTTTGATAAGTATAAGTAAAATTTTGTAAAATATTTTGAGAATGAGAATTTGAGAGAGATTATGATATAAATTAAGCTTCAAGAAGAGTGGAGAATGGTGTGAATTTTTTTATAAGAGTGCTTGCTATTTATAGAAGAAAAATAGAATAGTTAATCATTTATTTAATTGATATTAAGAGAAAAAAATTAATAAAAATTCACTATGTGGACTTATCACTAAGATCACAAGTTCTTCTCTTTCTCCTGTCTTCAAATAAAAATTTTTAATAAATTTTTTTTACCTTTTAAAAAAATTATTTGTCATTTTGCAAATAATTTGTGAGACAAAATCTCAAAAATTGAACAAAATTAGGTGAAAGAAGGAATCTGATGCAATTAATGGCTTTTGAGGCATAAAGTGGTCAGATAATACTAAGACTTGGTGTTGGAATAACTATTGAATGTATTCTGGTAATTATAACATATTTTTGAAGTATTTTTGTCCAAAATTTCAGAAAATTACAAATTCACATAGATATATAAATTAATTTATTTATAATCCTAAAACTGTAATATAAAAGCTATAATAATTTTCTGAAAATTTTCCGAAATGATTTACAATTTATAATGAAATTTGTAAGATAATAAGGACTAATTTGTAAATAAAATTATAACTCGTTAAGTATTACTAAAAAATTCAAAATAATTTTAGATTCAAATATATTACACATAAGTAGAGTCAATATAATTTTTATAAAATTTAAATTCAATAAAATAAATATTTCAATTATTTTAAAAATCTTAGGAACATTTTGGTCTTTTCACTCCTAAAACTGTATTACTTGAAAAATTACAGAAAAATATCTTAAAATATTATTCTAAACATAAAAAAAAAATGTTTTATATTTTTCTATCTTCTCTTGCTATTTACTAAAAATACCTTTATATAGAGCAATACATGGGCATTTTGATTGTTGTACAACTATATAATTTTAAAGAAAAATTAAAATTTCTAATAGATAGACTTTTTCAAATGAAATTTAATTGATATAATTAAAATTTTGAAAATCCTTGTAGATTTTGAGATATAAAATTTTTAAAAATATAAAATTTCTAATACGCATTAATTTTTAAAAGTTCAAGTGCTACACTCCCACTTTATTGAAATCTATCAATCTAAATACTGTCCATTTAATTCATTTTATTAACTACTTTAGTTCACATTTCCATTTTCAGTTATCTATTAATTTTTTTTTCAATCTACAAAATGGTGTTCTATTTTTTTGAACAAAACAAAATAGAGTTGCAGAGACAATAATAGGATCATCTTAAATTATTACTATACCAATTAAGTAAGCTCATGGATTTAAATTAAATAAATATTACTTTAATGATCTTTCCTAGTTCCATCGTAATTGAATAATCAAAGGTAACATAGGACTGAATCCTAGTTTTGCTCCTAGGTATGTGAGAATGTTAAGGAAAGAATATAATGTTTGTGCTAGTGCTATCCTTGCCCTCATATGGGAGAAAAAGCAAAGCACATATGCCTCAATGCCCAAAAGTATGGAATTAAAAGAAAATAAAGGAAATAAAATAAAACATATTTAACTTTATTCATGAAAGTAATTACATATGCCCACTTGTGACTTGTGAGTAATAATACTTATATTAGATGTGATTGCATAATTGCATGCTTTCAGTTCTGAGTACTGCTGCTGTTGCTGCCTCTTGCATAATTTGGTTAACTTGAGTGTAAGAAATTCTACAAACTGTCTTTTAAATTAATGCTTAGTCATACTTTTGATCGTTATAGTTAGTTAGTCGTACAATTTTAGTTTTTATAGTTTCAATTGAGCGATTTTGATTTTAATAAAATTTAAAATTTGATAATTGATTCTCAAGGTTCAATTTTTGTGCAATTTAAACGATCTGCTATTTTCAGTTTAGTTAGCAGTGTTACCGATCATTAATAAAAAATTGATCACAATTCTTATTATAACTTTTAGTAATGTCACTGACTGGGATTCAAATCAGGTGTCCCCGAATCATGTCGCAAATATCGCCACGTCATTAAAATATTTTTTTTAATTTTAATGTTTAATTTCCTAATAAATTTTTTTAATGACGTGACGATATTCTATTGGTGGGACATGATTTGGGACATGATTTTGAGGACACATGATTTGAATCCCACTAACGAATAATTTAATTTAAACAAAAATTGGATGGACAGACACAATTTTCACATTTTAAATTCTATAAAATCTAAAATTGCTTAAACTAAATTACGGAGACTAAAATTTTATAATTAACAAATTAAAGTAACTATAAGTGGCTTAAATTAATTGCTTTAACATAGAATGTCGTAGTTTTTTCTTAAAAAATTCCTTGCTTTTGACTTCAGTAGGAAAGGATACAAGTGTTTAGATTTTGAACGTCTATTGTATAATTTGATTGTTTTAATGTCAAATTCAAAGCTTTGCTGTTTGATGATGAAATATCTTCCTTTGTGTGTTAAGATTCAAATTCAAGCTCCAAATGTTGTTATGCTGAAATAAATTTGTTGACTTAGCCATGAAGTTTGAAATATTGAACTTGATGAACAGTGCCCAATTTCTTCCCCTTTAGGTATTATAAAAGATAATGATAAAGATGAAGCCTAACATTTTGTTTTTTCACTTCAAATTCCTCTTTTTTCCTAGTTTATATGTGCTTCTAGTTATGTTTTCATAAAATGGAAATATCTAAAGGAAATGTCTTCATTCTTCACAATCATCATCAAATAATAAATCATGTTTTTTTTTTTTTGGAATTTTATTTATGCAATCACTAGTCTTCATCATTCATAGATAAAATTCAGGTAATCTAATCAAACACCATGTATAAGAAAATTCAAATGCATTGATTCCCATCTAATGTTTCTGCTCTTGGTTACTCAAAACCTATCTTCACAATGATTATGTTCCAAATGCCATAAAAACAAAACAGGAAATTTTGCCAAAGCCAAGGATCTTTCCTTATAGCATGGATGATGTAGTTGTGTACTTTGGATGTCAAACTTCCAAGGAAAAACTTGGTGTATTTTGGGAACATCCAAATGCTTCTGTCAAATTTGGTTCCAGATTAAGAAAGATGTATGTATTTTTTCATTATTTGTCGACGGATTATAAGCTGCAGATTTCATCCGAGAGTATTTCGCGTATTGAGCTACGTCCTTCGCGTGGTTTAACCAAGAATCTTCTCCTTTTTTAAGGTTAGTTTTGTGCATGAATTCTGTAAGACTCAAATCAGAATGGCCATTTAATCCCTTTTATCTTTACTGATTAATTTCTTAGGAAAGTGGTAGTTAGGCTTCACCCCAATACAGTTATTCTTTGCAATTGCACCATTATGGGTTGATCACTAACTATTTTTCAAATTTATATGTTCATCTTTCTAATTTGTTTCTTTTGTGATTTGTTACATAGGCAGATAGGTATGTGAAAATAGTAAGGTATGCAATTCCTTATGAACAGAGTTCAGAAATCAGACAAGTACATTTTTTGCAAAGTATCAATAGTTACACAGAATATGCAGAAAATGCTGCCTCTTATAGCTCTTTTGCCAATCCATCATGTCAAAAATTGTTCGAAAATCGAAACTATCTTACTTTAACATGAACCTAATGATTGTAGATGAAACTTGACTAATACTGATTGATAGTCATAAACAAGAAATCTTATACTTCCACTTCTTCGAATGTTAGTTACGCGGCGCTCCTAAGATCTATGAGAAAGTTGTTTCCAAGAGCAAATATTTTAATGAGGCTTATGATAACCAATGGTTCAGAGGAGTAGACTTCACTCCATCAAATTGCATTGGACAGTCTTCTGCTTTATGTCTTGAGCTTCCACAAAGCGCCGAGATGCTGAATTTTCGTCAGCAATTTCATAACTATAGTGAAGTTGGAAGCATCCTTACTCTTGAGGAACACCTTGGTTTCATTTCTAACTTAAATTTTGTTCCAATGGTGAATCCACCAGAAGGCTTCAACTTGCCATACAAAATTCTGTTCAAGATCAACTCTTTAGTCCAACATGGTTGTCTTCCTTTGCAAGCAATTGACATCAATCTGTTTAATCTCGTCGATCCTCGAAGAATAAAACTTGAATACATAGAAAGTGCCCTGCATAGATTGTATCAGATGAAAGAATGCTGCTATGAACCTGTAAAATGGTTGGAGAAACAATATCAAAGATACTCAACAAATAGTCTAATTCCATTATCTAGTGCCATTTGTTTAGATGATGGATTGGTGTATGTGCATAGAGTACAAGTAACTCCATCCAAAATATATTTCTGTGGCCCTGAAGTGAATCTTTCTAATCGCGTCTTGCGCAACTATCCTCGAGACACGGACAACTTCCTGCGCGTTTCTTTTGTTGATGAGGACATGGAGAAGCTTCATTCAGCAGATCTAGTGCCTCACTCTTCATCCTCTATGGGTTTGGAAAGAGAAACAAAAATTCATGAAAGGGTGCTTTCTACACTGAAAAATGGCATAGAAATTGGTGATAAGAAGTTTGAGTTCCTAGCCTTCTCGCCGAGTCAATTAAGGGACAACTCTGTGTGGATGTTTGCATCAAGAAGTGGACTTACCGCGAATGACATTCGAAACTGGATGGGAGATTTTCATGAGATTAGGAATGTTGCCAAACATGCAGCCAGATTAGGGCAATCATTCAGCTCTTCTAGGGAAACATTCAGTGTTGGAAAACATGAAATTGAAGTCATTCCTGATGTAGAATTGAGAAGAGGTGAAGTAAAGTACTGTTTCTCAGATGGAATTGGGAAGTTATCTTTTGAATTGGCTCAAAAAGTGGCTAAGAAATGTGGTTGTGGTGATCATGTTCCATCTGCCTTTCAAATAAGGTATGGTGGATACAAAGGTGTTGTTGCAATTGATCCAACTTCATCAACAAAACTCTCCTTAAGGAAGAGCATGTGCAAGTATAATTCAAAAAACACAAAATTAGATGTTTTGTCATATAGCAAATACAAACCTTGTTTCCTTAATAGAAAAATAATCACTCTCTTGTCCACACTAGGAGTCAAGGATAGAGTCTTCATAAGGAAGCAAAGGGAAATTGTTAATCAACTAAAATTGATACCAACAAAGCCATTGAAGGCACTTGACTTGATGTCCTCAGGAGAGATCACAAACATTCTAAGGGAAATGCTCATTGGTGGCTTTCATCCAAGTAAGGAACCTTTTCTTTCCGCGATGTTGCGAACCATTTGCGCGTCGAAGTTGCAGGAATTGCAGCTCAAAAGTAGGATATTTGTCAAGAAAGGAAGAGCAATGTTAGGATGCTTAGATGAAACTAGGACATTGAAATATGGAGAGGTGTTTGTGCAGATTTCTCAAGGAAGAAACAAAAGTAAACATGTTGTTAAGGGAAGAGTAGTTGTAGCTAAAAATCCTTGTCTGCATCCTGGAGATGTTAGGGTTTTAAGAGCAATAGATGTTCCTTCCTTGCATCATATGGTGGATTGTGTTGTTTTTCCACAAAAGGGAAGAAGGTAATAAGACTTTCATCTTGTAATTTCCCATTTTCTAATCACAGAACACATGAACACATAGTTTAGTCATAGATGAGATTACACTTATAATGTGTATGCTGTTTTCTGACTTTAACTGATTTCTTTTGGAGTAAACCCTCACTTGAATCATTCAGATTACAATGCATCAATCATTTTAATCCTTGACTTTATAGAAATTCCACTTTAATCTTTGACTTTACAGAACCATTGACATTAGTTCATAGAAAGGGCTAATATGAATGGAATTTATAAAAGTCAAAAACAATTTAAAAATTTCTTTAAAGTCAGAGACTAAAGCGACCGACTCATTCAATCGGAAGGATTAGGGTGAAAGTTTACTTGGTTTCTTATGTAGACCACATCCTAATGAATGTTCAGGAAGTGACTTGGATGGAGATATCTACTTTGTCTGTTGGGACCATGATCTTATTCCTCCTCGTCAGGAAAACCCCATGGATCATTCACCATCTCAACCTAGGAATGTGGATCATGATGTTACATTACAGGTATTCATTTCAAAATAGACAAGTTTCCTAGCAAATTGATAAATTCATTCTGTTTTATATCAGAGTCCTAGTAAAGACTTTTATTTTTTGACTGCCATATTACTGATATTAGTATCATAATATGTTTATAAGTTTTGTCCCTGATCAATAGTAATAGTAAGAATATGTTGATAGTTTTTGAAATTTAAAAATGTGTTTTTAATCCCTAAACTTTTATGAGAGTATGTTTTTAGTCCTTAAATTTTAAAAATGCATTTTTGGATCCTTAACTTTCGCGAGAGTTCGTTTTTAATCCATGAACTATGCGTAGAGTTCATTTTTAGTCCCACCATCCAATCCAACTAAAGTTTAAGAACTAAAACTATACTTTTGTTAAAATTCATGAACTAAAAAATTGTTTTAAAGTTTATGGATTAAAAACATATTCTTACTAAAATTTTAGCAATTAAAAAATATATTTTTAAAATTCAGGGACTAAAATCATACTTTTACTAAAAATTTAAGAAACGAAAAACTTAATTAACCCTACATAAATTCATTATGATATTATAATATTCTAGATTGCATACATGAATCTGAAAAGTTAAAAATGTGAGAAAATATGACTTGACACAAATTTAGATAATACTCAATGGCTAACACCTCCATAAGATATCCTGTATTCCTGTGAGTATTTAAATATTGAATTCTGTTTTTATGTTTTAACTTTTTAAACAAGATAATTTCTATGAATTTTCACTACATGCCCCAGGAAGTTCAGGAGTATTTTGCCCATTACATAGTTAAGGACACATTAGGAATTATTGCAAGTGCACACACTGTCTTTGCTGATAGAGATTCTGCAAAGGCAATGAGCCCTTCTTGTATTGAACTTGCAAAGCTACACTCTATCGCCGTTGATTTCGCAAAATCCGGCGTTCCAGCAGAAATACCACAACACCTTCGCGCCGAAGAGTATCCAGATTTCATGGAAAAGCCAGACAAACCAAGCTACCAATCAAACAGCATAATAGGAAAGCTTTATTGCGAAGTAAAGAAGGTTTCGCGACAAAAAAGCCACACCAAACCCTTCACTTGGAAAATGGCAAGGCAATTGTATGACCATGACATGGAAATTGATGGTTTTGAAAACTACACAACTATTGCTAGTGAATACAAGAACATGTATGATTGCAAATTGAGGAGTTTAATGGATTACTATGGAATAGAAACAGAAGCAGAAATAATCAGTGGAAGTATCTTGAAAATGTCAAAATCATTCAATGAGAAAAAGGATCTGGAAGGAATTAATCATGCTGTAATGTCACTAAGAAAAGAAGCTAGAGCCTGGTTTAATGACATGAAAATCAAAACAGATAATTCTGAAGGTGAAAATAATGACTATGCAATTGCTTCAGCTTGGTACTATGTAACATATCATCATAGTTATTGGGGTTTTTATAACAGTGAGGGGGAAAATAGGAATCATCTCCTTAGTTTCCCATGGTGTGTATTTGACATTCTCATCAAGATTAAGAAGGAGAAAGTCAGTAGTAGAACTTACCCAATGAAGTGTTGGAGTTTGACAATGCTGAAAGTAGTACTTCCTGTATTTCTGTTTTGCTTCCTATTGTGGATGATGGTGCATAATCCAACTTAGCTTAAATATGCTAATTAAAATACTTGCTTATATATTGTTTAATGTGAACTATATTGTACATTAACTTTTTATTATTTTCCCTTTACTTAACATTTTTGCTTTACGAGTTTCTTAATATTCCTTCGATTCTTATTTATCTGACCACTTGAAAGTAAAACACGTGCATATAGAAATATAATTATTATTTTAGTTTTCATCAAAGTAATTTTTAAAATCTCTATATTACCCTTTATTTCTTATTATGTTATTGGTTTAATAGTAAAACATTAATTAGTACCAAATTAAATATAAGGGTTAATAGATAAAGGTATAATTAATAATACATTAAAAATATAAGTTGACATATAAGAACAAATTTTTTTCTCTATCTAGAACGGAGGTAGTATTTGATACATTGCATTAATTAATGTCTTAATGAGAAATGAAAGCATTTTTAACCATAAAAATACAAAAAATATTACTACTTGTGATTCATGATAAGTTTTGTATAAGATTTTGACATAATAATTAAGAATTTCCTTTAATAATCTTGATTGTATGAAAATATTGTTGGGTTACCTATTATAACTTTGACTAATATAATAAATTAGTGGTGAGAGAAGAGACGATGATTTTTAATGGCACACTTTTCAAAACAAAATTTTTAATAACTATCAAAGGATAAAATTGGAAAAATATCACTAATGTATCATTGAAATTCAAAATGACAACTATTGTTAGAAAAATAAAATTTGTTAAAATGATACTTATTATGAACTGGAGGGAGTATCGACAAAACAAAGCATAATTAATTAGTAGATAATTGAGTCTCTTAGCATGCTAACTATATTTTATTCTTAGTTATGTGTGCTGAAAAAACTTTGTTGGGAGATCTCTCAAATTCAAAAATGATTAGTCTTTTAATGTCACTGAAAAATACTCTGTGTCAAAAAATAAATGCAATTTTTTAACATTTAATTTTATTTAATAAAATGTCTATAATAAACCATAACTAGTAGTAAACTTAAAACGCCTATTACAAGTTCTGAAACCTTCAACCTCCATTGATGAAGCAAGCAGAAATGACAATGAAGGTGAAGAAGAAACTCAAACACAGAGAAAAGAGGCAAGAGCCGAGAGAGAGATGCATAAAGAGTATATTATTATTATTATTATTAAGTATACAAGATAATTACAAGTTAGTTTTATATATCAACTGAAGTAGAAAAAATTAGTAACTAACTTCTATAACAAACTAACAGAATGATGAAGCCGACTCTTAAGTAACTATCCGTTAATAATACTTAATGATGATACAAACGGTTTTCACCCCCCCCCCCTCAAGGTAGATGATGGTGGGATCTCAGAGACAACCATATAGCAATAGTAGTCCTTGAGATGGTTAAGTGGATGAGAAACTCGTGTAGATATCCTAGGTACAATCTCATTATGTTCTTGTGGTTCAATGTGAGCAACAAAATTATCATTAGCAGCAGATGTCTCAACAGAAACATGGACTTCAGTAGGTATAGCAACAGGAAAAGGATCATCAGGTGAAAAAGGAACTTCACAGGTGGGGATTAAAGGAGGTGCATTTTTTCACCGTGTAAAGGAAAAATATATTTTCATAATACAAAACATCACAAGAGATAAAAGTTTCTCTAGTTTGAAGATCATATAACACAGATCCTTTAGTCCCTGCACTATATCCTAAAAATAAGCATTTTCGCAATCTTGAGTCTAGCTTTCCACGTGCATTAGAACTAGAACAAGCAAAAGCCAAACATCCAAAAACACGAAGATGGTCAATAGTAGGATCAGTTTTGTATAAAACAGAATATGGTGACTTGTTTTTTAAAAGTTTTGTTGGCAACCAATTAATGATATGCACAGAATGGCCTACAGCATAGTTCCAGAAAATCTTGTGCATTTTAGATTGAAAAATCAGTGTTCTAGCCATGCGCAAAAGGTGTTGATGCTTCCTCTCAACAATACCATTCTGTTGAGGAGTATTAACACATGAGGTTTGATGTATGATTCCAATATCAGCATACCAAGATTTCAAAAGAAATTTAGGTCCATTGTTGGACCGAATTGCTTTGATATGAATGTGAAATTGAGTCTCTACCAATGTAACAAAATTCATCAAAAGTTTAGAAGCCTCGGCTTTAGTTTTCATAAAGTACGTCCAAGTGTAGCGAGACTTGTTATCTACCACAGTTAAAAAATACCTATATGACTATATCCAAAAACAGAAGGAAAAGGGAGAGGTCCCGATATATTCACATGTATGAGATCAAAAATATTTGCTGAAATACTATGACTATTAGGAAAAGGAAGTCGTTTTTGTTTAGATATATGACAAACTTCACAGGGGAATGTGGTTTTATTGCATTGAACCATAGGATACATTGATTTGATTACATCAAGTTTATCATTGGAAATATGTCCTAACCGCAAATGCCATTTATCACTATTGTAAGTAAAGAAATTGTTTGTGTAATGTGTGATTAATTGCATTTGTGAAGTGGATCCTATTGCATATAGTCCTGCCAAGAGATCAGCTGCACCAATCATCTTCATGGAGGATTTGCCCTGAATTTGACAATGCAAATCATCAAAAATTAGTTGGCAGGATAGAGATTTAGAAAGTTTGGATACAGATATGAGATTAAATGTGAATGATGGAATGTACAAAACATCTTTCAGGTATATTTTAGGAGTTATAATCACTGTTCCAGAAAAACAATCAGAAATGCGAGAACTATCGGGTAGTGTAATTGGAAAATGTTTTATGTGTTTATAGGATTGAAACATGTCAATATTTTTGCAAACAAGGTCAGTGGCTCTTGTATCTATGATCGAGAAGTGAGGGTAGAATGTAAAGTAAGAACTTCACCTGAAGAAGAAGCAGGGAGCACAACAGAAGGATTAGCAATCTGGTTCACAGAATTACTAGGATGACTACCTGCATTAGATTGTTGAAGGAGGGACAGCAAAGCGCGATGCTGCTCAGGGGTGAAAGTCAAATGAGAACCCTCTGATCCTCTTTTTTGAGAAGTCACCGAAGGTGCATCATCCGAGTCATCATCTGAATCTACCTGAAAATGATTGACAGTACTTGATTTCTTGAGGTGAGGAGGCAAACCATGAAGTTCGTAACAAGAATCAATCAAGTGACCAGTTCTTTTACAATAAACACAGACTTTGGAAATTGTATATTTGTTGTTAGAGGCAGTTTTCAGATATTTGGATCCTTTGGATTTAGATTTCTCATCAGAACCGGCAGCAGAATATGGGAAGGCATAGCAAATGATCCTTGTTCCCTTTCCTGTTGGAGTAGCATTGAGAAAACCTTTTGAACAGAAGGCAAATGATCCATAAGCATCACCTAAGATATTACATGACAATATTGTTCATTAAGACCCTTAAGAAATCGGATAACACATTCTCTCTCTTGGTAGGATTTAACAGTAGGAATTAAGTCGCAAGAACAAGGTATGTTAGAAGAACAACTAGGTATAGGATAAAATTGATCAAGTTCTTGCCACAATCCTTGTAGAGCTGTAAAGTAAGCAATTATTGATAGGGTACCTTGTTTGAGGGAGTAAATTGATTCAAACAGATTAGAAATCCTGAACATATTATGTTGAGCATATCTGTTCTTTAAGTCCATCCATACCTCAAAGGCGGTTTGCATCCAGAGCACACTCTGGACGATGGAAGCATCGATTGACTGAATAATCCAAGAAGGAACTAGCTTTTTGCAGCGATCCCAAGCAATTTGAGAAGGTCCAATAGCAGCAAGACGAGGAAGAGATCCATCTACAAAACAAATTTTGTTCTTCATGCCAAGAATAAGGAACATAGTTTGCGATAAAGAGTGGTAGTTCAAATCATTCAGAGGAGTAGAGATCAAGGTGAGAGCAGGATGCTCATGGGAGGAAATATAATAGGGACGGAGAGGATCTAACATAGGATTGAGAGGATTCACCATTAGAGGATGAAAAAGAAGAAGAATATTCTCCAAAAAAAAATCGAAGAAATGAGAAGAAGGTAATATCGAAGGGAAAACAATAGATGAGGAAAAAATTGCGGAAGAAATAGGAAAGGTAATACCACAGTTTTCCTGGTTAGGCTGATACCATATTACAAGTTCCGAAACATTCAACCTCCATTGATGAAGTAAGCAAAAATGACAATGAAGGTGAAGAAGAAATTCAAACACAGAGAAAAGAGGCAAGAGCCGAGAGAGATACAGGAAGAGTATATTATTATTATTATTATTATTGTTATTATTGTTATTACTGTTATTATTGTTATTGTTGTTATTATTATTATTATTATTATTATTATTATTATTATTATTATTATTATTTTTATTATTATTATTATTCAGTATACAAGATAATCACAAGTTAGCTTTATATATCAGTTGAAGTAGAAAAAATCAGTAACTAACTTCTATAACAAACTAACAGAACTATATGTTAATAATACTTAATGATGATACAAACACTTTTCACAACACCCTCCAACCAATTCATAAATGGTATGTATGGTTAGGGGTGACATCATTCACGCTGTACCGTTTTTAAAGCGTACTATACACTTTTTTTTTTCAAATTTAACCTTTGTTTGAATTTTAAACCTCGAGAGTGTTATCCCTTGACACCACACATTGAAAGCCACCGGGATCTAAACCCCGAGCGAATCTCATTACTAGAATTTGATTAGAAGTAGTTATAAGAATTCATTCAGTGTAAATTACCTAAAAAAATTAATTCATCACATTTCCTCACTTCATTCCACCATAATTTCATTTTACCTACATTCTCTCAATAATAATCTCACTTCCCATCATATCACATTCTATTCTTTCAACTAAAATTTGACTTTGTTTATGTGAAGGTATGTGAAGGTTGAAGCTCCATCTTTAATGAGTTTACACTCCTTTTCTTTTTTATTTCAAATGCTTTGTTTTCGTTTATGGAAAGGTAACACATATAGACTTATCGGGTTTTAGAACTCGTTTTGGTTTAAAATCTAGAATTTGTTACCACGTGGAATCTAGAATCTAGGTGTGCCCAATATCTAGAATCCCTTCGCGCCCTAATTCTAGAATTTGTTTCATACCTTATGGCTGATTCTCAATTATGTTTTTGTTTACCGTCCTTTTCTTCTTTACTTTAATTGTGTTTTTGACACAATAATTAAGAAATTTATTTAATAATCTTGATTTTATGATAATGTGATTGGATTACTTATTATAACTTTGACTAATACAATAAATAAGTGTTGAGAGATCAAAGAGATGTTTGTTAATGACACAATTTTCCAAAAAAAAAACTTTAATAACTATCTAAGGATAAAATTAGAAAAATACCGCTAATGTATCATTGAAATTCAAAGTGACTATTATGAGAAAAACAAAACTTGTTAAAGTGATACTTTTATAAACTAGAGGGAGTACCGAGAGAACAAAGCTAGTTAGTGGATAATTGAGTCTCTTTCCGTGCTAACTAGACTCGATTCTTAGCTATGTGTGCAAAAATAGCTTTGTTGGAGATTTCTCAACCTAAATTTTACCTTTGTTGAAAAATACTTTCAGTGTACAACGATAAATGCAATTTTTTTAACATTTATTTTTATTTAATAAAATTCATTTAATAGCCCCCTGACTGGTAGTAATCTTAAAACACCCTTTAATCCATTCATAAATGGTATCTATGGTTTAGTGGTGACATTATTCTTGCCACGCCGTTTTCAAAACGTGTATTATATAGATTTTTTTCAAATTTAACCTTCGCTTAGATTATACTCCTTGGGAGAGTTACTCCCTGACACCACACATTGAAACTCATCAGGATATAAACTCCTGGCGAATTCGGTAACTAGAATCCGATTGGAAGTGGTTATATGAATCCATTTAGTGTAAATTACCTAAAAAAATAAAACCATCCAATTTCCTCAATTCATTCCACCATAATTTCATTCTGTCTACATTCTCTCAATCTTAATCTCGCTTCCCACCATATCACATTTTGTTCTTTTAACTACAATCAACAATGGTTTTGTTTACGTGAATGTTGAAGTTTCATCTTCGGTGAATTTACACTCCTTTTCTTCTTCACTTCAAATGTTTCGTTTTCGTATATGGAAAAGTAACAGATATAGACTTACTGAGTTCTAGAACCCATTTTGGTTTAGAATCTAGTAGATTATGTTACAATGTACAAAATCTTGAATCTAGAAGAACTTTGAATCTAGAATCCGTTTGTGCTCTGATTTTAGAATTTGTTTCGTACCTTATGGTTGATTTTCAATTCTTTTTTTTGTGTGTAGTTGAAGCTAGCCAACGGATGAGCTCATGAGGTCATTGGTCCAATGCAATGGATACCGAAGCCATTAATGCCAAAATATTAGTGGTGCATTAATTTAATTTAGATGTGATGGAGTTGTATGTTAATTGGTTGTATAAAACAAACAGGAATCAATTAACCATGCTTGCTAAGAAGTGAAGTTGGAATCGAAGGATCAGTTTATAATCCAATCAATTGATTATGGACAATATTTTGAAACTAACTAGGTAATCCAAAATTCAAGTTGAATGTGTTACGAATGTTGGTGAATGTGTTTAATGGTTAATATGTTGTGTTTATTCTCTTGTTTTACAGGTTTTCTCTACTATGGAGTATTGAAAGTCAAGTGTGAAGTGGGAAGTAAAGTCCTACATTGGATGGTTAAGAGCTAAATGAAGAAATTATAAGTAGAAAGGCCTTTGCACCTAATGTCTTAAGGTTTTGGGTTGCATTGTGGTGTCCTTCACTTATATTCTCCCTTCCAACTACACTCCAACAGTGGGATCAAGAGTCAGGTCGATTCGGTGACCGAGACGAGTACGTGCCTCCCAATGGTGAAGTGACGGCGTCCCGCAAAGAGAATGACGGTGACAACATTAACCCTGGCAAGAGGCCGGTGGCACCCACGTATGGAGGGTGTGGAGCCGATAAAGTGATCGTTGAGTGAACGATCAGCCCACGTGTGGAAGAGCTAGACCATGAGAGTTGGAAGAGCACAAGAGATGCCGCTCAGTATGACCATGGGGCGTAACCATGGGTTTTTGTGAAAAAAAGAAGAAGACTTCCGCTGGAGAGGGAGCCATTCCAATGATGAAAGAGGATTCACACTTGAGGGGGAGTGTTGAAAGTCAAGTGTGAAGTGGGAAGTAAAGTCCCACATTGGATGGTTAAGAGCTAAGTGAAGAGTTTATAAGTAGAAAGGCCTTTGCACCTAATGCCTTAAGGTTTTGGGTTGCATTGTGGTGTCCTTCACTTATATTCTCCCTTTAAACTACACTCCCAACATGGAGGATATGATAAATTGGGCTCGAGATTTGGCAATAATATTGGTTTTGGGTTGTCACTAATAGGTCAGATAAGAGTGGTAGGAGTGGGAAAGGGAGGGCATTTGAGACTCGGGTGTGAAACGAGTGAAAAGTACAAGGAATACAAGAAGTCACTTAAACGAGAAGTTATAAAAACTAAAAAATGTGAATATCCTTTCAGACTTAGGAAGACCTCATGCTAATAAAGGACAACAACTTACTATAATATGTGGAAAGTACAATCACGAAAGAGATTTCACCCTATTGAGACACCAATATCCTGGTCGGTTGAAACTTGAGGAGAAGACTATTGTTGCAGATATGACGAAGAACTTGGTCAAACCTGGCAATATATCGCTTCCACTAAAGGGGTATGATCATGAGAATCTTAGTACCATTAAGAATATATACAATGAAAGCTATGCAAATGAAAAGTCACAAAAAGTGTCAGATATATGCAACAACTGATGCTGATGTGGGAGTCCAACAAGTGTTTCCATTTTAATAGAAAGGATAGAAAGGATGTTACAAGTGACATGGTCCAAGGCATTATTTTGCTTAATGATGATTTAGTTAGATTGTTTTAGACATTTCCCATTGTTGTCATCCTTGACGCAATTTATAAAATGAACGTAAGGTTCCTTTGCTTAAGATGGTTAGGGTTACATCAACAGATTTCACATACACTATTGCATTTACATATATAGAGTTTAAGTGCAATGATAACAATATTTGGGCTTTAAATTGCCTAAAACAACGTATTGTAGATGAAGATAGAATTCTAAAGGTTTTTGTTAGTGACAAGGACTTGGCACTGGAAGTGCACTAAGTCAATTTTTTTTTTCTGAATCGAAGCACTAGTTATGTCAATTCAACATAAACAAAAATGTGCAAGCTAAGTGTAAGTTACATGTTCAAAAGAAATATTGATGGGAAATAGTTTTGAATGTATGGCAATTCATTGTGGATTTTTTAACCGAGGAAGACTACAACACATGTGTGGAAAATTTTGAACTATTATGTAGAAAATTTAAGTCTTTTTTGACTATTGAATGAAGATTGTTGATTGCTTACATGGAAAGTTTTGTATACAGTCATGCACCTTGGAAACACTACAACTAACAGGTATCAAATACATTGATGACTATGTTATCTTTTAACTCCTTAATGTTATCTATTTCGCTGGTTAATGCATGCCATTTAATAAGGTTTAGGGTGCACATGGAAAAATAAAGAAGTTGTTGAGTCAAAGCCAAGGTGACTTCAACAAGTGTTTGGATGTCATGCATAGCCTTATTGTGTTGTAATATACTGAGATTGTGGAATAGTTTCAACTAAGTGCAATTGTTATGGATCATAGATTTAATACTAAGCTATATTGTAAGCTCTATGGAGTTGTTTCCAAAACCTTTTTGGATATGATTCACCAAGAAGTTGAACAAAGCCAAAATATTGGCATCGACAAGTCTACTTGTGGTTGTGTCGTCAAGACGACAAACGAAATACAACCTGTGAGATTGCATTGTGTTACTCATAGATCCCCCAAGAGAAAGTACACAACCATTTGAAAAGGTTGGATATTCGTTTAGAAAAAGGAACCCATATGTTGGCATCAAATGGTTCATCTTCCATGCGTAATGCAATTGAAACTTTGTGGCATTGTTTTCTTTAGCTCAATATTACTATAAGGAATGCACTTGTATTGAAAGTGAATAAGCTTGCTCATCCTAACACAATTTCATTGTGTTTTCCTATGCAAAAAGTCATGAAAAATGGGACATTGAAGGGCAAAGTATTAGAGAAAAATCGATCAACCAAGCGTGATCCATCATATTTTCTTATCGTTAACTCTCAGGTGAAAAGCAATATGTCGGTTGATGTGTATGATTGTGTGTCTAAGGGAAACAGAAGAATCATTTGATATACTATGACCACATTCCTACTTTGTTTTTCAATTATATGGATGAAGTCATTGATGTGGTAGTAGATGGAAATTGCGAATATCACCTTATTGCATCACATGTTGGAAAACAATTGTTCGAAGCCCTCTTTGGGAGCACTCAGAATTTTGTTAGTATAGTTGCAGCTGTTATGGTTGACACACTTATGGGGATGCAACCAATGGTCAAATGAATGCCCTTTCCAGAGATAGGTTAAGTCAAAGCCACAAAATATCATCAATTATTTGTGATATGTATATATAAAATATACATAATATAAAGTTATTTATGTTAAAGTTACGTCAATAACGATCTTTGTTTTTTTGTTCTTATATATTTAGGTGAATCTCAAGCCACATTGTATGTTACCAACTATTACCCCACAATAGAGTAGGTATTGTGACAATGGAGAAGCTAATACCAAGAACCACTAGGTGCAACTTAGAAAATAAAAAATAAGAAAATAAATATAAAAAATAAGTACTTTTGTGAGAGTAAGATATATTTTAGTGTATATTTAGAAGTATAGTATACTCTAAATTATAAAAACTAAGAAGCTAAATATAAAAAATTATGTTAAGGGGTTGAAAATAAAAAAATAAGTTCATAATATTACTCGTAAATTTTCAAGTTGATGCATCCCTTGTCTCTATATAGGTTTGCACTCTATCGTGATGCATTTGCTCATGCATAGAGGGATTACTATAAACATCAAGTTGAAGCATATCTACGTAAGTTTCAGTGTAAATGTTATAACAATCAACCAATAGCGTCACTAGCACATGATTGATACGTGTTGTATTTTAACTATATATTTATTACAATGATATGTGTTATTATTTTTTGACCACACCTCAATGTAATCATATGTTGTACTCAACAGAATAATAAATAAAATATGGTTAAAACAACGAAGAACAAAAAACACACATTTTTCATAAGTGAGTCATATACAACTTACATATACATGCATAAAACACAAGTCAAATGTAACGCAAATGCAGAAAAAAAAAAGTCTAATACAAGCTAATAGGAGGGACCAACATCTGTCCTCCTACGCTGCCTCGTACAAGTCTACCTAATATGATCCCTAGCTATGGTATGTATCCTTCAAATGCAATCATAGGATGCATCATCCATCTAGATCATCATCATGCAATATCAGCCACCTCCTGCTAGTCCTCCTTTGACTCAGACTAATCACACATCTTCGACTCATGTTGGCGTAGATGGATGTGCTCAGCGTATGCGGTGGACATCATATATGGGTGTGACACCCATAGGAACCATGCTCTATACCCCTCCACACACTCGCCTAGGTCATTGCTAACTTGGGTGAGATCTAATGGATCAATTACATGAAATCCCCCACAGATCCTACCTTTCATCAACCATGGTCCTAGGTAAAGCAAGTGGGATGTATTGAAAGTATCGAAAATGGAGCATCACCTGCTTAGGAACAAAGTGAACCACCATTGAGCCATGATGGAGAAATCCATAGAATATCATGCGATCCTCGAACATGCGATAGTCTCAGTGGTCATCATAGAGAGTCCAAATAACATGGTCGACATTCAACCCATCAAAGGTCAACCTATAAGATTCTACAGATCATGTACCTGCGTAGGATTCCACCTAGATATATGTGGCATGCCCAGCTCATAATCCTTAATCAAATGGTGGGTCATGGCTATGGAAAAGTGCTCATATTCCCATACATATATAACGAAAATATGTTAGTAGAGTAGAACAAGCCTATGGAAGAAGATTGTTTGATGTATTTCAGCATTCTTAAAGCAGCTTGGAAATGGATATTTGTAGGACATTGCAAGAATTGGCTTAGGCATCCCACTACATAAGTTATGTCAAGCCCGGTGTTAGTTAGGAAAAAGAGTTTTCCTACTAACCTTCTGTACCTAGTGGGGTCACGGAAAGGAGATCCTGACTCCTTGTGAAGTTTCTATGAGTAATCCATGGGCACTTGGTATGGTTTGGATACAAAAAGACCTATTTCTTCCAATAGTTCCAATGTATATTTTCTTTGGTATAAGCATATTCCTTTCTTTGTTAATGCCATGGCTCGATATTATGCTTTTGCACTCGATCTGACAACCACATCCTGCTTTTTGCTATTCAAGGATATCAAGTTACCGCCTATGAGTACATAGTAACCCATGGTTGATCGTCTATCCGAGGGTGACCCAGCCCAATCAGCATCAATATAATCCACAATTTGAGAATGACCTCTATCTTCGTAGAGAAGTCCCTGTCCTGGTGTTTTCTTGATGTATCTGACAATTCACATTGCCGCATCCCAATGAGTGACACGTGGGTCTTGTAGAAATTAAGTAACTACACTTAATGCAAAGGAGATATCAGGCCGAGTGATTCTAAGGTAGTTAAGTTTTCCAACAAGCCTCATATAACGCCTAGGATTCGATAAAGGTTCCCCTTGTTCTGGTAAATGTTTGATGTTCAGATCCATGAGAGTTTCCACTTGCCTACAATCTGACATACCAATTTCCTCTAGAATGTCAAGAGCATATTTGCGTTGGAAGATTATGATACCTGTGGAAGACTAAGCTACCTCAATACCAAGAAAATACTTGAGGTGACCTAAGTCCTTAGTCTGGAAATGCTGAGAAAGATGTTGTTTTAGTTTGCCAATGTCATTTGCATCATTGTCAGTAATGACAATATCATCCACATATACAATTAGAAATATGCTCTTGTGTTGTGCAGAGAGGCAATAGATAACAGAGTGATCCTTCTCACTACGAACCATACCAAACTGTTTGAGTACATTCTTGAATCTTCCAAACCATGCTCTTCGGGATTGCTTCAAGCCATATAGAAATCGGCACAAGCGAAAAACCAATCCAGACTCCCCCTGAGCAACAAAGCCAGGCGGTTGCTCCATGTACATTTCTTCTTCAAGCTCCCTATGTAAGATGGCATTTTTAATATCAAGTTGAAAAAGAGGCCAATGATGAATGGCCGCCATGGAGAGGAGAAGTCGAATAGAAGCAATCTTAGCGTCCGGTGAAAAAGTATCCCCATAATCCAATCCATATATTTGAGTATATCCTTTAGCTACCAATCAAGCCTTCAAACGATTGACCTGGCCATCGGAACCAACTTTAACCGCATAGACCCATCGGCATCCAACAGTAGTTTTTCTTGGAGGGAGAGGAACCAAATCCTAAGCCCCATTGGAATGCAAGGCAGACATCTCATCCAACATAGCTTGTTGCCACCCAGGATGGGATAGTGCCTCACCTGTAGTCTTAGGAATTGACACAAAAGACAAGGAAGAAACAAATGCAAAATATGGAGAGGATAAACGATGATACCTCAAGAAAGTATAGATTGGATGAGGGTTACAAGTAGTCTGATTATCTTTGCGAATTGCAATAGGAGGGCTAGCAAGAGGCAGCACCGGAGGAGGTAAATTCGTTGGAGCAAGACCTGAATCCATAGGGGTAGGAAGATGTGGGTGACGATAATAGGTCTGGATAGGAGAAGGAGGAGGAGGAGGATTTTATGGAAGAGGAGTGTTGTATTCTGGTAAAATAGTGAAAGGTGCAGGAAGGACATCAGTGATTAAGGGATGCTCATCCGAAGATAAAGAAAAAAATGGGGATTCTTCAAAAAAAGGTGACATCGGCAGAAGTGATGTAACGATCGAGGTCTGGAGAGAAGCATTTGTATCCTTTCTGTAAGCGTGAGTAACCAAGGAAGACACACTTGAAATATTTAGATGTCAACTCATCTTGGCCAGGGGTGAGAATGTGAACAAAGCACGTGCACCCAAAAATGCGAGGTGAGAGATAATATATAGGCTGAGAAGGACACAAGAGTGATACAGGAACCTATTTATGAAGCACAGAAGAAGGCATCCGATTAATTAAGTAGCACGTTGTAAGAACTGCGTCTCCCCAGAATTTTAATGGGACGTGAGTGTGAAGGAGCAATCTGCGGGCAGTTTCAATGAGATAACGATTCTTGTGCTCAGCAACACCATTTTGTTGAGGGGTGTGAGCATAAGAAGATTGATGAAGAATACCCTGAGATTGCATAAAAGACGTGAATTGTGTAGATAAATATTCACGTGCATTATCATTTTGCAAAATGTGAATAGAAGTATTAAATTGATTTTGAACTTCAGCACAAAAGGTCTTCAACACAGAAAATATCTCCGAGCGAGGTTTCATTAAAAATAATCAAGTACAGCTCGAGAAATCGTCAATAAAATGTCACAAAATATTTATATCCTATTGTTGTGGGAATCCGACTAGGACCCCAAACATCAGTCTGAACCAACGCAAAAGGAGATGTAGCACAATTACTTACCCGCTTTGAAAATGAAGAGCGAGTATGCTTCCCAAGTTGACATGACTCACATTCTAAGAAAGAAATGGTGGGGAAATCTGGGACCATTTTCTAAAGTTTAGAGATGCTAAGGTGGCCAAGACAATTATGATGTAATAAGGGAGAACTAGCGGACACAAAAGTAGATGGAGAAGGTGATAAGGTCAACTAATAAAGTCCATGAGATTCACGCCCTGCTCCAATCGTCTGTCTCGTATCCCGGTTCTCCACAAGAATAGAATTAGCACTGAAGAAGCCAGAACAATTAAGAGAACGAGTCAATTTACTAACAAAAATCAAATTAAAAGGACGACCTATAACATAAGGAGCGTTATCAAGAGGAAGAGAAGGGACCAGATAAATTTGGCCAAGGCCCTTAGTAATTGTTTGAGATCCATCGGCTAAGGTGACTATAGGAAGGTTGGATTAATAGGTAAGTTTGGTGAAAAGACGAGTGTTACCAGAGATGTGGTCTGAGGCTCCAAAGTCCAAAATCCAAGGTCTAAGGGATGATTGGGTGAGGCAAGCAACAAAATTACCAGTCTGAGTAACCGATGTAGTGGTGGATGAGTTGGTAGCCAAATACGTCAAATAACATTCATATTCAGCTGCAGGAATTGTCACATGAGTCGTAGTTGGAGAATCTGATGACATCATGGTGGCAACTGAAGTCATGGTGGAAATTGTGAAGTTACAAAATTTGAACAGTGAAAAACACGCTGAACAGTGAAGAACAGAACACCCCCAGAACTGAACGGAGCCAAACGGCCAAAAGAAAGACTGGGTAAGGTTCGCTGGGAAAAACCGAGCGCCACGGTGAAGACGACGGCCAGAAAAGACACCGGACGTGTCGTCACTCGCCGAAAAACCGAAAAGACCGCTGGAGATGGTGGTGATGCATGGCGATGCGTGACAGGGCTGGCGGCGAGTCTAGTGGCGGTGGCGGTGAGACCCAGAAACACACCCAGGTGGGTGGATTAGAACACAGCAAACGAGGAGAGAGAAACACGCGGCTGAGAAAGCACTAAACTTATACCATGTGAAGACTGATATTTTGTATGAATATGTTCAATTAGAAAGCACTGAACTTGAACTAGTATTTATACTGAGAGATTACAATATAATACATTTAATCTATACAGAAAATAAATAAGGAAACTAGAAAAAGATAATGAATATAATATTCTATACATCTATTAAACTAAGTGAACCTAATAATCTATACATTACTCATTAATTCAATTTCTACAATATCATTTAAAATATATTCAAATTATCTACAAAATAGTTTAATAATTATCCATTATCAGCACACAAGTGCTAACTTAGGTAGATGAAGGCCTTTGGAAGGATCCATGTATACTTCTTCGATTAAATCTCCATGTAGGAAGGCTGAATTTATGTCTAGTTGTTGAATTTGCCAATCCTTGGCTACTGCATTTGAAAGGAGAGTTCTTATTATAGTCATCTTCACAACTGGGCTAAAAGTTTCTGCATAGTCAATTCTTGCTGTTTGAGAGAAACCTCTAGCCACAAGTCTTGACTTGTGTCTCTTTATTGTTCCGTCTGCATTTAGCTTTGTCTTGAAGATCCACTTATAACTGATTGTTTTCTTTCCTTTAGGTAGAGTTGTTAGCTTCCACGTTTTGTTTTGAGGTAGTGCATCTAACTCAGCTTGAATTGCCTCCTTCTAGCAATCATGTTTTTCTGATTCTTCATATGAAGAAGGTTGTTGCATGGTAGACAAACACAAAGAGAAGTGTTTGTCTAACAATGCGTCATAGGATAAGAAGTCAGAAATAGGATACTTAGGGCTTGTTTGATTTCTCTTTTCGAAAACAGTTTTCGGTTTTTAAAAACATAAAACTAAAAAACCCGTTTGACAGTCGAGTTCTTAAAAATAATTTTCGGGAGCCGTTTTTTTTTTTCAGTATTTAAAAACCAAAATATGAAAACATCTAAAACATGTTTTGGTTTTCAGTTTTCAATTTTCTGAATTTACACACAAATTGTATTGAAAAATCCTTTCACTTTCTTTGAAAATTGTTTCTAAAAACTGTTTTATAATATAAATTTTAAAAACTAAAAACCAAAACTATTTCAAACAAGCCCTTAGTTTTGGTTTCCTTAGTATTTGAATCCGAGAAAGAAGCTAAATAGCAATGATAGTCCATTAGATGACTTATTCTGGTGGATTATCTTTGTGTGCTTTGTCCCTCCATAGTTTGTTCTATGTTAGTGGAGTCTCATGCTGCATATGATGTAGATTCAGCTGATATGAGAATATGATGTTTTGTCCTTCTTGTTCTTCTTCACCAATATCAAGATCAGATCCTGTAGGAACCACAAAATGGCAGTTAAGAAGTTCATCATAGATTAATTGTTCATCTTGATTGGAATGTGGTTGAACCTCTTCATTAGATGAACTAGATGGATTTGTAATGAAGGTAAATATGTTTTCATAAAATGGAGTGTTTCTAGAAATAAAAACTTCCCAATTCTACAGATCATAAACAATGTTTCCTTTTACTCCTACTTTGTAGCCTAGGAAAATTCCTTTCATAGCTCTTTTGTCCAACTTGTGCCTTTGTGCTGCAAGAGTAGAGGAATAGCAGAGAAATCCAAATAATTTTGTACTTGATATATCAGCAAGTTTTCCATGCATGACTTGATAAGGTGATGAACCAACAAGGTATTTAGTTGGTTGCCTATTTATCAAGAAAACAAAATGGGAAACACCAAAATTCCCAAAAGATATGGGTAAATTAACTTGAAACATGAGAGCTCTAGCAATTCCTAGAATATGTTGATGTTTCCTTTCCACAATCCCATTTTGTTGATGTGTTTGAACACATGATTTTTGATGTACAAAGAAATTAAAATCAACAAAGGTATAAGGGGAATGAGTAAATGAATGATCCAAATGATAAAGGTCTTTGACGTGTTTAGCTATACCAATCATCAGTTTCAGAGGCGTCTGCTCAATGTAGAAAGTTACATTCTTCAAAAATAACAAGGAAGTCAAATCAACCATCAATTTGGTGATAGACATAAGATTTACACCAGAGAAAGGGACAAAGAGAACATTAAGCAAAGTGAATTTTCATACTTTTACAGAACCAGAGTAAGTGACTTGAACATGACTTCCATTAGACATATTTACATATATTAGTGAAATCCTTTTTAGAAAGGGTAAAGGAAGATTGATTAGGACACGTGTGGTATGTTGCCCTTGTATCAATGATCCAAGGGCACAAATCATTACCTATAGATGTGTTTTGAATATTAAAGTTCAAATGGTTGGAAGAATGAGATATTGAAGCTCTTATATTGTGTATGAGGGCCATGAGAGCATTGTATTGACTCTGAGTCAGAGAGCTAGGAGGATCAGCAAAAATTTGTTGCTTGATAGGTTCTTCAATGTCTTCTTCTGTAGTATTGGTTGTTACTAAGTTACTTTCCGATCGAAACCCAATGATTTTAAACTTCATGGAGTCATTGCGGAACCCATGTAGCAAAAACAGTGATCAATAGTATGATTATTGTTGTTAGAGTGGGTACAATATTTCCCTCCTTTGATGTTAGGTTTTGTGTAACGGCCATTGCTCCCAATGGTGGAGTTTCCACCGCAGTTTTGAAAAGAAAAAGAGGTGGTTTGGGAGTTGTTTGCAACAATAGGGGTAAGCAGAGGATCACCAAGTTCATGTTCTTGTTGTACAATGAGAGCAAAGAGTTTGGCTAGAGGAGGTAGAATCATAATATTGGACCGTATTTGGGAAAATTGGTCGTTTAAGCTGCAAAGAAGTCATATGACATCATTAAATTCTTGATAAACCCTAAATTTTTCATTAAGGCCACAAGCGCATGGATTCTTGTAGGAATACATGGGGTCATGGGGAGAAGTTTGAACATTTCAAGTTCTTCTCATAGCATTTTGAGACAAGTGTAATATTCAGAGACATTAAAATCATCTTCTTTGCAAGCATATACAACTTCTTGAAGGTCTGCCATTCAGAACTTGTCGTTGCGAGAGTATTGATCGGTGAGATCCTTCTAGATAGCACTTGCTTTATCATCCACAAGGCATATTTCTGAATCAAAGGAGATAAAAAGTGAGTTAACCAAGAAGTTACCATGTCGTTGCATTTGTGACAAAGGTCTTAGAAGAAATCTGTCTCCAATGGTTCCTTTAGGGTTTCATTCAAGAATTGAAGTTTTCTCTTGGATCATATCCCACGTCTCACTATGCGAGACCATTGATGATAGTTGTGTTCATCAAGAGGCGCAGCGACGAGGCTTAGGGCTGGGGTTTCATTAGGGTGAAGATGGAAGGGATTTGAGGGGTTTGTGAGATAATTTTCAAATTTCTTGTAGATTGACTTGTCAATAGCTTCTTCGATTAGAAGATGAGGTCGAAGCTAGAGTGAGAACGAGAAGGATGAAGAAAATTCAATAGAAGCCAGAGACCATAGGCTCTAGATATCATTAGGGTGAAGATAGAAGGGATTTGAGGGGTTTGTGAGATAATTTTCAAATTGCTTGTAGATGGACTTGTCAATAGCTTCTTCGATTAGAAGATGAGGTCGAAGCTAGAGTGAGAACTAGAAGGATGAAGAAAATTCAGTAGAAGCCAGAGACCATGGGCTCTAGATACAATGTTATAATCTCTGAATCATAATTGCAAAGAAATATCAGGGACAATGGGAAGAAGAAAGAGAAAAGAAAAGGAAAAACAAAAACAAAAAGCTATTCAATATTGAAAGTGTGTCAAAATGGACAAAGAGACGATATATATATATATATATATATATAGAGTTGGGTTCAAATGACACCAAGGTGTCAAAGTTCTCAAATAACACCGCACATAACTTTTTATAAGAAACGAATTTTGCCGATCCAACTAATCAATTGAAAGTTTGTATGACGTAGATCAACTATGCAAAAATTCATACCATTTGAAAATGTGTAGGTATGTAATCTAACAAATGAAATTTACTTGTATTTTAAATAATGTATTAGACGTTCAAGCAAAACATTTCGATAACATATCAAATAATTTTCAAATTGTATGAAATTTTGCATAGTTGATCTACATTATATAAACTTTCAATTAATTGGTTGGATCGGTGAAATTCGTTTTTTATAAAAAGTTATGCGCGGTGTTATTTAAGAACTTTGACACCTTGGTGTCATTTGAACCCAACTCATATATATATATATATATATGTATATATGTATGTATGTATATATATATATGTATGTATATGTATGTATGTATGTATGAGCCCTTTTGTTACAGAGAGAACGAAAGACCAAAAAATAAAAAATATAAATATTAAGAAACAAAATGGGTCAACAATGTTAGCTGGGTAGATCTCCAGAGTCAGGTCCATTAGGCTTGCATTTATTGTCCAACAAGTAGAGGGATTCATTGCAAATT
The DNA here is from genome assembly GCA_037177725.1 of Cyamopsis tetragonoloba. NCBI lineage: Eukaryota > Viridiplantae > Streptophyta > Magnoliopsida > Fabales > Fabaceae > Cyamopsis > Cyamopsis tetragonoloba. The sequence goes on from CM074121.1 coordinate 40,710,528, forward strand.
GCTACATTGCAACTTCCAAAAGTCGAAATGCCTCCATTAAATCCCACTTTTCAACCTATGTGCATCAATGTATTTAATTATTCTGTATACTATTCCACATTCACACATTATGAAGAACTAAGAAAACTTAACTAACTCACACTAAGAACCAAATCCTAGCCCATGCTTCACTATGGCATACCAAACTCTCAATTTGCATTGGTGTTGTTGTCTTCACCTGCTTAAATGATTGGTAGGATTAAATTATACGTCAAATAGAAAAAAAAAGACAAATCCATTATCAAGAATTAATTCATTTATATCACAGACATTTGTGCTAACTATACAGAATAATAGTGTGTACAAAAAAAAGGAACAAATACACACAATAATAGTGACCTATTATTTAAATCTTTCTTAGTTATGACGAAATTACTCAAGTCGTTTCTACACAAGGTGAATTCATGATCCAAACTGATTGGTAAGCAATCGAGAAATGTTTTAAGAAGCAAAGATTTTTGTAACCATTCAACAATATACAGAAAATGGAATCATTTTAAAGAGAAAGGTATCACATTTTCGCTATCCCCAACACATAGAACGCAATATAGAGAGCCGCAACCACACCCGATAAGCTACCCAAAAGCCAACTTTTTCCTCCTAAAAGCAATATAAAATCATCTTGAAGTGAAAGATGTCACCTTTTTCCTTCATATCCTTTTTCCTTCTCCAATATCATTCTCTTAATGACAAACTACTCATTGATTTAATATGGTTCTGTCCGTAGAACAGCGAATGATGTGAGTCCTAATGCCATGGCTATGTTCTATTGCATCGTGTTGACATCGACATCGTCTTTATTAGAAAGTAGAAACGATTAGAAGAATAAGCGTCGAAGGGAAATATAGATGAGAGAAGAAGAAAAATAAAAGTAGAGAAGAATTTTGAGTAGGAAAATTTAGAAAATGGGAGAAACACTTGAATGGAAAACGTAGAGAAGCAATTGCACATGAATTGCAAAAGTTTGCCATTATAATCATTAACTGTGAATAAATGGAAATATACAATAAACCCTTACACTTTTGGAGGCAAGTTTCTCTCCAAGACTTAAGAACTTTATATATTATAATAATAATAATGATGACGATCCAAACATGCGTGAAAATTGGAATATTTTGAGTTCCACTTACATGAAATTCCAAAGTGGAACACTTCCCTAACCCCACACCTTAATTGCCATATGTGATTAAAGCACCAACACCTCTCTCAAATGTCTTGTCTGCATGTTGGACACTATCTGACACAAACACCTATACGACACTCATTCTATACGATTGCAACACCTCTTTATGATGTCCAATAAAAAAATAAACTTATCAACTCAACACGTATGAGCCGACACTTGTGTGACTCGACACTTCCAAGAAGACTTTCATAGTTGTTTTTTTTTTCAAAATTTAGGCTCGGATTTCTAGAATTTTGTACCTCCTTCACAGCATAGCATGAGGAACACATAGCATCCAAAGTCCAAACAACCACATTAGGTGCTTCATCCTTCATCAAGTAAAGTGGTGACATGAATTCCCCACGGATAGGCAAGTGAGTAACATTGGCACATCGTCTGGTGTAATGGACATCTCACCCACCAAGAGATCAAAGCTAGATGTCTCCCGGTGCTATTTCCCAACAAATTCGAACAACAAGCCCCTATCACAAATGCGGTGAATACACTATAACAAAGGATAAAGATCCACTCTTTGAAGCACCCCACAAATAAACTTGTAAGGAAGACGAAACTTGTCCAAACACAACCCATGAGAAATACACTTCAACTACTCCTTCCATAGTTGATACCAGTTTTGCACTATTAAATAAAATACAATATAACTTTAAATTCTGAATGACTAAAATACTAATACTTACACTATCATTATTCCATATGTAGTATGCCGAGTAAATCCAATAGCTAGATAGTAATGAGGTGTTCCCTCGGCCTTAGGTATCACTACCTCATGTATCTCTGGAATTGCCACAAGCTCAAGCTCAATATCAGCCTCAGACTTGGACTACCTGCTGGATACAACCTCAAACACTTTTGGTTGTGCTAGAGCCTCAAATACCTCTGGCTTTACAAAAACAGACAAAGCATCCTCTACCTCTAGCCCCTCGCCCTCGACCACAGCCTCTACCAGTTGCTGCTGCTACTTCCTCAATCTTTGCCGGGTGGAATATATGCTTGGAAGCTGTCGAACCATTTCAACTAGTCATGTATGCCTAACAATCAAATATTAAACTATTATCCGTTAAATCAAGTCTTAGAATGTTCAGTTTTGTTTTTAAGAATCAATGGGAAATACATAAACTAGAATTTGAAATTAAACGGAAACTAGAATTTGAAAGAAAACAAAAACTAGAATTTAACAGAAAATGGATACTAAAATTTAAAAGGAAATAGGAACTAGAATTTGTTTCCAAAGCTTCCCAAAGTCAACATGTTTGGAAAAATGAAAACTAGAATTTGGAAAGGAAAAAAAATGAATTCTTGTTTTTGGTTTAAATAACACTCAACATTGACAGACACGGAAACTAGAATTTGTTTGAAACAAAATCTAGTTTCCATTGTGGCAGAGAAATCATATAACAACTGCTATAGAAACTAGAATTTGTTTGTAGCAAATTCTATATGAGATTTCAGAACAAACATCTGTCAAAATCAAGAGCATGGGACAACATTGAGTAGCCAAAATCAACACAAAATTCATACCCTAAATTGCAGAACACAAAATAAACACATGTGATAGCCAAAATCACACAACCTAAACACGACATTTGACATACCAATAGATTTGACAAATAAAAACTCAAAATCTCAAATGTATAGATCCTAAAAGATTATAGGGATGGAAATTCGAAGGAAAGAAAGTGAAAGAAGGAATGAACCTCACGAAGTGGATGCACAAGAGCACGGGACTATGTCTATCTGGCGTTGGGCATCAAAAAAACAACCGTGAGTGGTGGCTTGAACTTGCCCTGAACAGTGAAGAGGAAGAGAGGTCGCGAGAGATGAAAGAGGAAGAGAGAAAGTTTTTTCAGTTATGTTTTCAATAGAAAAAAGAATCCATGTAGGTGCGCATCTAAAACAGAAACTAGTTTCTAGTTTAATGAAAAACGAAAACTAGTTTCCAAGAAAGGGGTATTTTTGGACAAAAAAATCAGCCGGCCGTATGGTCAGACGATGGTGTGGTGCTAATAGTGCCTACCTTTTTTGTGTGAAACTTAAAGATAGTGATTAGAAAAAATATAAAGCTTAGGAAAGAAAATATTTACATTATTGATGATGCCTCATGGTATTTTTATTTTTTTATTGAGACCCATTTATCAAATATCAAATAAAATTATAAAATTTAACTAATTATTTTGAAAAAAATAAATACAAACTTATTGCCACTCTACTTATATATATTTTTGTCGTGTTTCTTGTATTTTTTATTTTTTATGGAGTATTAGATGGTCTTCCCAAACAAACCTTTTATTATTTAGAAGGTAATATCTATGAAGCTACTGCAAAGGCTACCAACTTAGTAGTGGAAAACAAATCGAGAAATGACTTTAAATCTATGTATTGTCCCATGTCAAATTGCTTGGGATTCAAAAGTGAAAGAAATTATTTTATTTCAATATTATAATTTTGGTCCTATATCTTTAAGGGTAGGTTTAACTTAGTTCTCTATATTTTTTTTATTCAACTTAGTCTTAAATTTTCTTTTTATTTTTGATTCATGTTTGTCCTCAATGTTAAAAGCTAACGAAAAACCACTAACAGCATTAAAATAGTTCACGTATCTCAATATGAGTGGCCCGTTAATAAATAATAATAATATTACATTTTAAATAAAAAACTTTTTTATTTTTTTATTTTTAAAAAATTCCTCTTTTTTTTCTTCCCCAAACCCTCCACGTCAAACTCCACCCTTCCCACCACCGTTAGCCCTTTATCAACCACAGGAAATCAAATATGAGAGAATGAAAACGCTAAAAAACTTAAAGGTATCTAAGTACAAAATCACAATCTCTTGCGGTGTTCATTCGGTAAAACTTTCATTTCAAACAAATTAAGCAACCTGGTTAATCTACTTTACAACTTTATCAGTTTACAATCATAAGTCATCATTTCTATTTCTTTACTAGATTAATCTACGATAAGAAAACAAACCCCTGCTTGGAGATTGACACATGTCAGCTGCAGATTGATTTAATTTCCCACCCATTTTTGGCTATATTTAGCCTGATGGGTAAAAGTGAATGATACATGATGCTGGTGGACAAAAGCTTACTACAACAGTCATTTGTCATGTACGATAAGAAAACAAACCCTTAAACCCCTACTTGGGGTGTAAGAAATTTTTGGACACATGTCAACTGGAGATGGATTTAATTTCGACGCCCTTTTTTGTTGTATTTTTCCTTATGGGTAAAAGTGAATTATACATGATGTCAGAACTTGCTACAACAGTCATTTACTTTGAAAAAAACACTTTTGTTTGTTTGAAAAAATCAAAACTTTGTTGAAAGCATTTTCTTTTACAACCGAAAACACACTCCCTATTCACTTTTTATCATCTTCTCAAACTTGCTCAAGGCCCCCTCCGCACCCCTCCATCTCGCTCTCCATCTCCTCCTATTCTTCCCTCCTTGCGTTTTGCGATCTTTTGTTTGCTATGCATGTCTTCCTCTTCCTCTCTATTTAGGTTTTGTGTGCTTTGGATTTGTGATTTATGCGGGTTTGAAAGGTTTAGGATTTAAGGATTCCTCTCCGCTTTGTGAATCACTCACGTCTGTGCTTTGGCTTCGTCCGCTACAGTCCTCCCCCATTGTTGTTTACCTCCATTCCGTCACCTTGCGCCGCCGCGGCTTAGATTTCGTTTGCATTGCTCACATGTTTTTATTCTTTTTTCCTTTTCTTTTATTTTCTCACTCTTTTGTGTACTCCTCTTTTCTACCACCTTATTCTCCCTTTCCACTTCACTAATTTAATGACTCTCTCCTTTGTTGTTCACTTGCTTGGGTTGATTCTTGCTTGGGCGACCTCTTCCTTTTCTTTGACTTGGCAGCTTGCATCTTGGTTGATGGAGCTTTAATTTGAACCGGATATTGTGTCCCTTTTGTTTCCGTTTATTTGATTTTTATCTTCATTTCTCTACTAGGGTCGAAACAAAGCAAAAAAATGTGACTGACCTCTTCAATATGTATTGCTAAAGAGCATGAGTGAAACATTTTAAATTAACATGCTATTCTCTTTCCTTTTCATTTTTTTAATTGCTTTAGGATTTAATTTCTTATAATTTATTGTGAGTATATTATTGACCAATGTCAGCAATAGAGTTTGAAATCCTAAGTTACTCATAATTAAATCTATGTAGTACTTTATTATGTTAAATTATACAGTATACTCCATGTGTTCTTCTTTTCATTTTGATTCCTCTTTTGTTAATGGCTGAATGCATTGAATAGAACCTTATTGTGTTAAATTATATGGTGTACTCCTTGCAGTATACTCCATGTGTTCTTCTTTTCATGATGGTATGGCTGAATGCATTTTTGGTTTTGCAATAAAGTCAAAGCAAACAAATTTATCCAAAATCCTTCTACTTGCATAAATTTGAAGATTGGAAAGGAGAGTAGTGAAACCTCTTCCCTTCTATATATCTATATATGCTAAAAGCAAATAAAATTGAGTGATATAATTTCTTCCCTGCTATTAAATTTATCTATTGCATTCTTCTCTATGATCTATGATCCGTTCATGACCTCCATTCTGGGCTCCGATACGGTGGTTTTGGATCTCTGACCACTCACCTAGCGGAGAGGGTGGGTACCTGCAAGCACTCCGACGATCAAGTCAGTGAGTTTTCATAGAGAGGATAGTTCAGATATTAAGTAAGTAAAAAGCGTCCCAAATGAAGATAAGTCACATGTATATATAGAGGTTCACGAGCTACGAAAGTCAAACCTGCCACTGTTACGTCCCCGTGAATCATGGCACTAAGTACAGATCTGTAACTAACCCCACTTATGGGAGGGATGTCCGAGCCTCATGTCGGGCATCCATGTCGTGGATCACACGACATGCGATCAACGGCCTATCCCATTCACGTGGGCCTAGCACGTGCCTCTCTCACGGGTTAGGTCCATAATAGTTGCCCCCAAGTCAACGGTATGTCGTGCAGCATGCCGTTGACTTCTTATCCTGATATGATCTAGTGACTTGGGCCCCTTATATGTCGTTGTCATTTGGATTCCACCGCCAGTTTTCACCTCGGCACGTGTCTTTACTGGATTGGCCACGACCCTTCGTGGGCCACGCCCATCATAACTCTGTCACATCAGACCTGTGTGTATTTAATGTGCCCTGGGCCGTTACTTTCTCTTCACGCTTCATATTCCCTCCTTTCTATCTACAAATACCCCCTTGGTCCATTCAATTGCACTTTTTGGCGCCCAAGTCTCTCTGCTTATTTTTTTCTTCTCTACATTGCTGGCCAGGCTTTTCTCGCTATTCTTCAGCCATCTTTCAACCTTCTTCTACCTTCTCCCTCTCAGCTTTCCCAAGTATTTCCTTTGTTCTTTGCTTGTTTTCTCCTTGTGATTTCTTCTCTTTTCTACTTTTCTTAAAATGTCAACCCCTGAGAGGCCTACCAACTTCCCTCCTAAAGAATCCCTTTCTGGGGAAGTTGGGGAGTTTGTTTGTTCACCTTTTGGGCCTGAGATCAGCGATGGTAGTGGGTATCACATCCCCTCTCCCCCTTCAATTTCCGGTTCTGACGATGAACCTCTATTTGAGGCCTTTGGAGAGCATATTCCTGGTATTCCCCAGAGTGTTTCTTTCTCAGGGGCTCCATTCTCGTTATCTGCTGCCCCCAAACCTTTAAGGTATGAGGTTTACAAATATGAGTATGACGAATCTTCCGAAGGCAGCGATAACGTTGAATCCTATAGGTTACGACTTCCTGAGTTCCCAGTTGTTTGTTCTTCGTCTAGCTCTTCCAGTTTTGTTTCTTCTTCCACTACTGATTCCTCTGACTCTGATTCTTCTGACCCTTTGTATGTTCCTCCAATTTCTGTTGTAGAACCAATGTCGGCTCCATCCCCCATGTCGGATTCAGAGTCGCCCTCGACTTCCGTTCCTGCTCAGTTTTCCCAGAAACCTTCCAAGAGCAAAGCTCTAGAATGCCGACGGCAGATGATTCATGAGTGGTACAGCCCGCCAAAGAAAGCAGCCAGAATCGAGGTTCCCAAGAAGCTCCAAGGCATTCAGGAAGTGAGGAAGATGTACTGGATCAACCACGACATTCTTCAGGTGGCTTCTAGGTTATCCACGACATTGAGACTCCATATCATGTATTTAGATTTTCGGGAGGCTATGCACTTCCCTGGAGCTATGCTGGAAGAAGAGGCTCCCTCTGCCCCAATTACTTTATACAAGGATGAACGCATGGATCCCAACGAAAGGACTGGTTCCTGCCCCCAGAAAGATGCCCTATATTTTATGATGCTCTATGAGTGCTTCTTTCACAACCTTCACCTTCACTTCCCATTCTCGCACTTCCAAGTCGAGATTCTCAACCGTCTTGATGTCGCCCCCTCTCAGATTCATCCGAATGCCTGGGGATTCATAAACGCCTTCAAAATTTTCTGCTGGGCCAACAACTGGGAATGTTCCAGTAACCTTTTCCTATATATGTTTGTACCCTACCATCTCGGCAACTTCGGATACATCTCGTTCCGCCAGAAAAGGACCATACCTTTTTCAAGCTTTTTGAGGACTCTTTCCCTTCTTTTAAGGACTCCTACTTCAAAGTATTTTATACTGGGGAGGAGTACCCTTTTTGGACTGGTCCCAATGGGTCCCCCCTCTTCCCTCTTTACTGGAAATATGACCACTACCTCCGAGAAATCGAAACCTTCGTGACGAACCAAGGTTCACTGCTCGACTCTGATCATGCCACTCGACTCTGATCATGCCATTATTGATGGGCTCTGCGAGTTCACAGGGAAGCATGGGCTCATAAAGTGTAAGGATGTGATCAGAAGTCGCTGCATAAGTCGCACTGATACTTTGGGTAATATGACCTTCTGTCACCTGCCCTCGCTCCACACAATATCGTTGTTATTATGTCGTAAAGAATGGTGTATGCTTGTTTATTCTTGATTGTTTTTTTCATTTATGTCGTTATTAACCATGACTTTGTTTTTATCTCTGTAGGCGCAATCATGTCAGCTTATGCCCAAATGATGAAAAATAAAGGGGCTATGTCCAAGAAGCCAAGGAAAGAGACCCCTGCTCAGAATTTGGAGCGTGAGCTCCTCATGGATCACGAGGCATCATCCACAGTGGGCCCTCACCCTACTCTTGCTGATATCCCCAGCCTTCTGAGTCTCACGCCGCCCGGAAGAAAAGGATTGTTCTACGCAATCGCACGCCCATAGCGACTCCTTCACCTCAAGAGTTGGAGATATCCAATCCGGAAAGAGGGATGAAATAGCCATCTCGGACAACGATGACAGGGAGCCCATTGGTCGGGCTCTGAAGCGATCAAGAGGTTACTTGGTGCCTTACCCATGATTACTTCGTTTTATATTTTCCCAACGACTCGAATAATGTCACGATGTCATATCATTGACATAACTTACTTTCGTTCTTCCAGCTCCCACTGCTTCCTCAGGGGATGCATCGTCTTCCCGGTGGGAGGGCTTTAAGGCCCCCATCGTCTCATTCCACCACGGAGAGTTCTTCAACGAGCTCCCACGCTCTGTGCTGAAAGTATATCATATGCCATTTGCCTTTAAGTTTACGTGATTTTAATTTTGTTCTCGTGTTTCTAAGTTGTTCCTCCATCTTACAGGCCAACATCGTGGAAATCCTTGGCTGGATGACTCGCCAGTCAGCTTTATTAAGCTTCTTCCATGACGAGTTGGAGAAGCCCAACCCTGCTGCTGATCAGGAACAAAAATTACAGGCCAATAAAGCCTCAGCAGAGAAGCAAATCCTGACTCTCACCAAGGAACATGATGCATTCAAAGCTTCTCAGACTTCTCTACGATCTAAACTGTCTACCGTAGCCTCCAATTTCGATCAACTAAAGCTGGAGAACACTAAGCTTTCTGAGGTAAGGAAAGATGCTTTTGTTGCCCTGACCAATGCTAAGGAAGAGGTGGAAACCCTTCATGGGGAAAATGGCATATTAAATATATCTCATGACCAGCTAGCCGCTGAGAAGGTGACATTGGAGGCCGAGAACAAGAGGCTGCATGCTGAGATGCGCCAAAAGGAGCTGTTGATCTCTAACGGGGCCTATATGGCGTTCTCCAGTTGTCTTAAGCAAGTAGAGTTTTTGAATCCCGGGGTGAAGCTTACCTATAAAGATGTCCATCCCCTATATGGGGTTGAAGATGGAAAGTTGTTGGATTACGACAATGATCCTCTGACTTGTGTGGATCTCAATGATCCCGAGTTGGAGGCCTTCGATCGTCATGCTCACTAGGCCCTCCCCACTGAGCTGGATGAGGCCGAGGAAGCCGCTCCTGCAAACACCTCCATTTCTCCCAACCCATGACGTTATACTTATCTTTATAATAATTATATTTACTACTTTATGAACTCCTTGTTGATCCTTTAACTTCGTGGCCTTTGTCCTTCTGTATTTTGGCGATGCTCTCGTTATTTTTATATTTTATTGCAACTTCTATTTCGTTATTATTATTGTTCTCTTACAAAAATTATACATTAAAATCTTAAAATGTCTTGAAAAATAAATGGGCACACTAATCTCAACTATAATACCTCCGCAAGTCCACGACATTGAAAGTTCATGGTAACTCTCTCCCTTGTAAGGTTTCCAACGCATATGCTCTTTTCCTAGTGCTTCTTACTACCCGGTATGGGCCTTCCCATTTAGCTGCCAATTTCCCCCTTTGCATTCTTCTGCCCGATGCTGGCCCTTCTTAAGACCAGGTCGTTGACCGCGACTTCGCGTTTGACGACCTTGGCGTTATACCTTTGCGCAACTCGCTGCTTTCGCGACATTTCAGTCAGGCATGCCAACTCGCGGACTTCATCATTATTCTGAGGTGTATGCATCACCCTCCAAGATGGTTCACCGATTTCTACTGGGATCACTGCATCAGTCCCATAGACAAGTCGGTATGAGGTTTCCCCCGTTGTGTTCTGCGGCGTCATTCTATAACTCCACAATACTTTATATAAATTTTCAACCCAATTGCCCTTGGCGTCTTCAAGTTTCTTTTTTAAGCCATTCAAGATAACTTTGTTAGCTGTCTCGGCTTGTCCATTCGTTTGGGGATGTTTAACACTTGAAAAGTGATGTCAGATTTGTAGCCCCTCCAAGAGTTCCCTGAACTGACTTCCCGTGAACTGTGTTCCATTGTCTGTCACCATCTCGACAGGGATTCCGAAGTGACATATGATTATCTTAAAGGTAAAAGTTTGTATTCTTGCTGAGGTAATTGTGGCCAAAGGCTATGCTTCAACCCATTTAGTGAAGTAGCCGACGGCTACCACTAAATGCTTTAATTGTCCAGGAGCTTTGTGGAAAGGTCGCAGGATGTCCATCCCCCATGTATGGAAAGGCCAACGAGCCGAGAGATTGTGCAATTCTTCCGGCGGGATATGGAGGATGTGCGCATGTCGTTGGTATTGTTCACATTTTTTCACATGATTTATTGCATCCTCTTGCATAGTTGGGCAGAAATATCCAGCCCTTAATGATTTTCTAGCCAAAGATTTTGCCCCGACATGGTGTCTGTAACACCGGTGTTATAGTGTCCACAGCTCCCTTTGTGTATCTCGGCCAATACATACCAGACTTCTTCTGGTCCAATGCACTTCAAGAGTGGGGTCGAGATTCCTTTGCGAAATAGGTGACCTTCAATCACAGTGAATCTTGTCGCTTTTTTAATTAGCTGACTTGCTTCTTTGTCATCCCCTGGGACTGCTCCCCTCACAATATAACCGATCAAGGGAGTTCTCCAATCGGCTACCTGAACCTGTAGAGTAAGGCTAGGATAAGGGAGTACCTCTTCTACCACAAAGTGGTAGTTCGACGCCTTCTTTGTGTTGGCTAATTTAGAAAGGAGATCCGCACGGGCATTCTCTTCCGTCGGGATATGTTTTATTTTGGATTTGGCCAATCCTACCAAAGTATCCCATACCTTGGCAAGATATTTATGCATAACGGGCTCCTTAGCCTGATATTCTCCTTTAATCTGCGAAACAACTAGTCTTGAATCAGAGCGAATAGTAATAGCTGCCACACCTAATTCTTTTGCCATCCGGATTCCAGCAAGACAAGTTTTATACTCAGCTTGATTATTTGACGTCGGAAATTCAAATTTTAATGAATATTCAATCGCCACCATCCGTATTCTCAAGGATCACGCCTGCACCACACCCTTTGGTATTTGATGAACCATCCATGTATATCGTCCACTCCCCGAGATGTGACTCCCCGGGATGAATCATCTCTGCCAGAAAGTTGGCAAGAACCTGTGCTTTGATGGAAAGTCGTGGCTCGTACGAGATATCGTACTGAGTAAGCTCAATATCCCACGACTTTATTCTTCCCGCTAAATTGGGTTTGTGAAGTATTTTCTGTATCGTTTGATTTGTTCTAACTAAGATCGGGTAGCATTAGAAGTATAGACATAATTTTCTAGAAGCAATCAGCAGCGCAAAGGCCACTTTTTCAAGTCATTGAATATTTACCTTGGCACCTTGCAGGGCTCTTAAGACGAAGTAGATCGGAAGTTGTGACTTGCCTTCCTTGCGTATCAACACAGCACTTACTGCTTTGTCAGCCACCGCAAGATATATTATCAGTGTGTCACCCATGACCGGCTTTGTCAGGACAAGGGGAGAGGCGAGAGAGGTCTTGATCTCTTGAAAAGCAGTTTCACACTCTTGAGACAAGTTGAATGAGTCTTGTCGCTTAAGAATCTTGAACATCGGGAGCAACGTTTGGCCGATGTCGGGAGGAAGCGTGACAAGGCTGCAATCCTTCCCGTAAGTTGTTGTAAATCCTTAACCGATTTTGGGCTCGCCATGTCGAGGATCGCTCGACATTTATCTAGGTTGGCTTCTATCCCTTGACTTGTGAGCATGAAGCCTAGAAGTCTTCCTGCTTCCATGCCAAAGGTACATTTTAAAGGATTAAGTCGTAAATTATACCGTCATAATAGTTGGAAAACGGACTCCAAATCTTTGTTGGGTCGTGCCCCTCCTTGGTCTTGACAATCATGTCGTTAATGTACACCTCCACCTCTTTTCCTCTCATCCCTGCAAAGACTTTATCCATCATCCTCTGGTATGTCGCCCCTGCATTCTTTAAACCAAAGGGCATCACATTGTAACAAACTACCACTAGATCAGTTATAAAAGAAGTTTTATCTTGATCGTCAGGGTTCATGGGTATTTGACTATACCCTGAATAAGCATCTAAAAATGACAAATACCGATAACCTGCTGAGTTATCCACCAGTTTGTAAATGCAAGGCAGTGGGAAAGGATCTTTTGGGCAAGCCTTGTTCAAGTCTGTGTAGTCGGTACACATCCTCCATTTGTCGTTGGCTTTCTTGACCATGACGACATTGGAAACCATTCTGAATATTGTATCTCGTGGATGAATCCCGCGTCCAATAATTCGTTTACCTGGGCTTCGATGGTTGTTGTTCTTTCTTGGCCCATTCTTCTTTTCTTCTGGGCGATTGGTTTTGTTCCTTCCCGTATCGCAAGTCGATGACATACAAAATTCAGGGTCTACTCCGGGCATGTCGAATGCTATCCACGTGAATATGTCTTTGTTAGCCTGTAGTAATTTTTTCATGTCCTTCAGGATATTAGTCGGTAGGTTTTTCCTGACTTTCACAACTCATTCTGGTCTGCTGCCAATCTGTATTTCTACTGAATCGCCCTCAGGTTTTGGGCGTTGATGCTGAAATTCTCCCCTAGGATCGAGGTCCGACATCATTACTGGGGAATCCGCCTGATGAATTTTTGTTTGCCTTTTGAATCTCTCTTGGCATCCCCTTTTCGCTCTTCTTGCTCTTGTGGAGGTGTGGCTTTTGCTATTTTCAGGCTTTCCAAGTAATACAACTTTGACTCCAAGCCTTTTCCCCTTATAGTGATGATGTCGTCCCTGTCATTTGGGAACTTCATAGCCATGTGTAAGGTTGATACCACTGCTCCTAACGTGTTCAATGTCGGTCTACCCAAGATTGCGTTATAAGCCGAAGGGCAGTCAACAACAAGGAACTTCACTTCCACTGAGCGAATTCCTCCTCTTCCCGAGAAGATCACCTCCAATTTAACATATCCCTTCGGGGAGATGGTGTCCCCTGTAAAGCCTATTAATTTCCCTTTATGCGCAATCAGGTCCTTCTCAGTTAAACCCAATTTCTGGAAAAGTTCCCAGAACATAATAACAGCTGAGCTCCCCTGTTCGACAAACAAACTTTTAATTTCATACCCGGCCATCCTAACCGAGATGACTAGAAGGGCGTTTGATCCTGAGCCGTCTAGCAGAAAATCATCCTCTGAAAATGCTAACGTCATCCTACGCATTGCAATGAAAGTTAGGCAATAATCCCTCTCTTCTCGCGTTCTTTTCTTTGATGACTCTGATGATTCTCCTTCATCTAATCCTCCCGAAATTACGTTGATAATGCCCTTAGAGGCGGTATGGTCATGTTGCCGGGGACTTCGAGATCTTGACCGTCGCCTCTCATCTCGGCCATGATCTGTGTCTCTGTTCCCTGGACCTAGATACTCTGAAAGAGGACCCCATGATAACATTTGTCCCGGAAGACTTATCCAAGGAGGAAAAGTCAGAAAAAAATAAGTTGGAATTGAAAGTGTTGCCATCCCATCTGAAATATGCATTTTTAGATGAAAGGGGAGGCAAGACAGTGATAATCAACAGTTCACTATCTTCAGACCAAGAGGCACAACTCTTGGAGGTTTTGAAAGCCAATGAAGGGGCGATAGGATGAGCATTGACAAATCTTAAAGGGATAAGTCCTTCTTTCTGTATGCACAAGATACATATGGAAGAGGATTTTAAACCTGTGGCCCAGCCTCAAAGGCGATTGAACCCGACAATGAAAGAAGTAGTCAGAAAAGAAGTCCTTAAGTTACTTGAAGCTGGTATGATCATCTCCGATAGCGAGTGGGTAAGTCCAGTTCAAGTGGTTCCAAAGAAAGGGAGGATGACGGTCATTGAGAATGAAAAAAATGAATTAATTCCTACAAGGACAGTGACCGGGTGGCGTATGTGTATTGATTATAGAAGATTAAATCAAGCCACCAGGAAAGATCATTTTCCTTTGCCTTTTATGGACCAAATGCTTGAGAGACTAGCTGGCCAGGCATATTACTGTTTCTTGGATGGATATTCTGGGTATAACCAAATTTTGGTAAACCCAGAAGATCAAGAAAAGACAGCTTTCACATGCCCATTTGGAGTATTTGCTTATAAGTGTATGCCATTTGGACTGTGTAACGCACCTGCAACCTTTCAAAGATGCATGCTCGCCATTTTTTCGGATTTGGTTGAGAAATATATTGAGGTTTTCATGGATGACTTTTCTGTCTTTAGGAAAAGTTTTGAAGAATGTTTGAACAATCTGAATATTGTGCTAGGAAGATGTGTTCAAAAAAATTTAGTGCTTAACTGGGAAAAGTGTCATTTCATGGTAGAGGAAGGGGTGGTGCTCGGTCATAAGATCTCTTCTAGAGGGATCGAGGTTGACAAAGCAAAAGTGGAAGTCATTGAAAAACTTCCACCACCCGTGAATGTTAAAGGAATACGGAGTTTCTTAGGACATGCCGGTTTTTACTGAAGATTTATTAAAGACTTCTCTAAGATTGCCAAACCACTTAGTAATCTTTTGGTAAAAGATGTGGAATTCAATTTTGATGCTAAGTGCTTGGAGGCATTTGAGAGACTGAAAGAAAAACTAATTATGGCCCCAATCATAGTTGCTCCAAATTGGTCTTTGGACTTTGAGTTTAATTGTGATGCGAGTGACTATGTTGTTGGTGCCGTATTAGGCCAAAGAAAAGACAAAATTTTTCATCCAATACATTACGCTAGTAGAGTACTTAATGATGCACAGGTAAACTATGCAACTATAGAAAAAGAATTACTAGCGATTGTATATGGGTTGGAAAAATGTAGGTCTTATCTTATAGGGTCAAGAGTGATTGTCTATACTGATCATGCAGCCATAAAATACTTTGTGACTAAGAAAGAGTCGAAGCCAAGATTGCTTCGTTGGATTCTCTTGCTGCAGGAATTCAATCTAATCATCAAGGATAAAAAGGGTTGTGAAAATTTTGTGGCTGATCATCTTTCCCGACTTCATAACACAGAGGGGACCAGCGAAGAAGAAGAGATTGTCGAGGAATTCCCGGATGAACGTTTGCTGCTCATTCAAGAAAGGCCATGGTTTGCTTATATGGAAAATTTTAAAGCAGCAGGAATCATTCTGGATGAATCTTCTAGGCAACAAAAGATCAAGTTCTTAAAAGACTCTTCTTATTTCGTTTGGGATGATCCTTACCTATTTAAAATTGGAGGAGATGGTCTTCTGAGACGGTGTGTTTCCCGTGGAGAATCTAAAAGCATATTGTGGCATTGTCACAATTCACCCTATGGGGGACATTTTAATGGGGAACGCACTACAGCCAAAGTATTGTAGTCTGGTTTCTATTGGCCAACAATCTTCAAAGATGCTCACATTTATGTGAAGCAGTGTGATAAGTGCCAAAGAACCAGAGGAGTGACAAGGAGAAATGAGATGCCTCTGACAATTATGCAGGAGTAGAGGTATTTGACTGTTGGGGAATTGATTTTGTTGTTCCATTTCCACCCTCTTTCACTAATGAATATATATTGGTGGGAGTGGACTATGTTTCAAAATGGGTTGAAGCAATTCCTTGTGCAAGAGCAGATGCGAAAACGGTGGTAACTTTCTTGAAAAAGAATATCTTTTCGAGATTTGGAACTTCGAGGTTACTCATCAGTGATGGGGGCTCACATTTTTGCAATGCTCAACTAAAGAAAGTCTTGGAACACTATGGAGTAAGGCACAAGATTGAAAGTCCTTATCATCCACAAACAAACGGTCAGGCTGAAGTTTCTAACAGAGAAATTAAAAGAATATTAGAGAAGACTGTGAGTGTTTCAAGAAGAGATTGGTCCATTAAGTTGGATGATGCTCTATGGGCTTACCGGACAGCTTAAAAAGCTCCTATTGGATTAACTCCTTTTCAGTTAGTCTATGGAAAGTCTTGTCATCTTCCGGTAGAATTAGAACATAAGGCGTATTGGGCTTTAAAATTCTTCAACTTTGACCATACAGCTTCGGGAGAAAAAAGGAAATTACAACTTCATCAATTAGACGAGTTAAGACTTCATGCTTATGAGTCTTCTCGATTATACAAAGAAAGAATGAAGTTGTACCATGATCGGAAGCTGGTCAAAAAGAATTTTCAACCTGGACAATATGTTTTACTCTTCAATTCGAGATTGAGATTGTTTCCAGGTAACCTAAAGTCCAAATGGTCTGGACCTTTTAGGGTTAAAGATATTAGACCCTATGGAGCAGTTGAAATTGAAGACCCAGTCCAAATGGTCAAAAAGATTGAAATTGTGTTTGAAACATTGGTAGAATGTCCAAGGTGCGTCTTGAACTCTCTGACAAAGTCTTTTTCACTGTCCCAAATTTTTTGCTGGCGCTCAAGCGCTGTTTTGGCGCTCAAGCGCTAGAAGCATTAAGTTGGCGCTCAAGCGCTAGAAGCATTAATTTGGCGCATCTTTTCAAACTTTTTTGTCAGAAGTTGGCGCTCGAGCGAGAGAAATGGCGCTCGCGCGCCAGATGAGCATTGGGGATCAGTTTTCTCTGCCTGCAATTTTGGGCTCGCGCTCAAGCGCCAGAGAAGAGTAACGGTTGGCCTGGTTATCAGTGTCCCAGCGCTCGAGCGTTGCATTGTGGCGCTCGAGCGCCAGGAACGCGGAGGCTTTAAAAACAAAGCAGTTTCAGGGATTTGTTCGCATCTCTCTTTTCCTCTCTTCTTAAGTGCGTGTTCCTTCCGTTTTTGTTCACAAAACTCATTCTAAAACTTCATCAAACTTTGGTTTTGAGTGTGAAACTCCTGCAACATTCTCTTCCTATCTTCATTTTGTGCTCCTTCATCATGAGTTTCCGGTATGTTAATGGCTATTTCTTCATTTTTCATGTTTCTCATTTATGTGTATCTATTCTTAAACGAGGAATGAGTATGAAATTGAAGTTATAGGATCCATTTACATGTTGGTTAGTATCTCTATTATGGGCTTTTATTCTAATATGAGATGATGCCATGTTCTTGATGCTGCTATGTGTTCTTATTTGTTCATGATGGAACAGTTAGAATATGATAAAATTGATATGATTCTCATTTTTGAAGGCATCATCTCTTGTTTCATCAAAGTCTTGTATAGAAACTAATTCGACAATGTATGATACTCATGATGATGATAGTATGATGTGGTCTAATTGTGTGTTTTCAATGCAGTAACCGAGACAAAGCTCCTGCTGTTGAGACTGACCATGGGTCTAGGAAGCGTAAGGATGTTCCACGGAGGAGCAGAGGTTCTTCCTCCAGTGGAGGCTTTGACAGAGACAAATTTATTGACAGTGACCATGTTGAACGGTACTGGGTGATTGACAATTGGAGGTTCATTTTTGAACGGAGAGTGGAGTTGCGGGACGGAGAGTGCCCGGAGTTTACTCAGATGTTAACTCGCCGCAACTGGTGGCCACTTGCATCTCTACTGGAGAAGTTTGACCCGGATATCGTGAAGGAGTTCTATGCCAACACTTATGGAGGCAAAGACAGCAAGTCACGGGAGAAGGTTTCGGTGGTGAGGGGTACCCGAGTTCCATATACTGCTGGTTGGATCAACGAGAAAATTGGTAACTCAGTTATTTCCCCTATCTCTTCCTTTCCAAGAAGTGAGGGTGTTATGGACGATTATGCTCGTATGAGGAGCCAAGGAGAATTTGACTTGGAGTCCACATTGGCCATAATCTGTTATGAAAACCGCAGAATTGCGAAAACCAGTCATACCGGGGTTCCCCACAAGGTTCTTCGGGTCAATATGACTAGGATTTCAAAACTCTGGATGACGTTTATTTTGGCCAACTTGCGACCCAAGTTGCACCCCTTTGATTTGCCTTTGGAAGAGTGCCACCTGTTAAGCTGCATCATGACTGAAGGGACCACTGTTGACCCCGCCCGAATCATTTCTGATATGATTTGGGTAAATGTGCAAAAAGGAGGCAAGAAGCATGGTTTGGCATTTCCAAGTCTTATCACATGCCTATGTGAGGAGGCGGGAATTCCGATTGTGCGGAGTCAAAAGGTTAGGGAACCTATTGACTTGAAGTATCTCTGCAACAACTGTGCTGATCCAAACCCAAATGCATCGGTGCAGCCACCACCAAGAGCACCGCGGAGGACTATGGAGGAATTGTGGGCCAACATGAGCACTAGGCTTGATCATCAGGACCTACAATTTGCTGCCCTTCATAGGGGAATGACTAGCCTTTACCTGTCTCAATACTCCTTGGCCCAACATTACATGCCAGGCCAAACATTTTTTCAGAACCCGGAAGCCTATGCGGCTCATATGAACTGGCCAGGGGACCGGCCAGCTTCACCGGGGGAGGCAGGTGGAGAAGATGGTGAAGGAAGTGGTGGTGGTGAGGATGATGGGGGAAATGGTGATGGAGACATAGACATAAATGATTACTTGGAGGAGGATGATCCCATGTTTTGATAGGGAAGTTTCTGTAATTCCTGTTGGTTTCTCATGTTTGAACTTGTTTTTTGTTTTTTTTTTATTTATGAATAAAAGTAATGTAGTTTCTTCTTTTGTTTTGAAAATATATATATATATATATATATATATATATATATATATTAAATAAAAAGTTTGTTTTGTTTCAATGGCAAGTGTTGGTTTTTGGTTGTGTGAAAAATGAAAATTCTTATGATATTACATGGGTTGAAAAAGAGGAATTGTGAAAAATACTAATTTGAAAGTTAACCGATCATGAGATGATTTTTGTGCATTGGGAGTTGTGAAAATTTATTTTCAAGGTTAAAGCCTTTTTAGCCTTGTATGCTGAGTGAATCCCACAAAAATGTATGAGAGTCTTCTTTGTTAACTTGAATGTGTTTTGTTTGATTTTGTAATTGCCATGATCAATTGAGACTTAAAAATGATAGAGGCATAGTTTTCTTAATTGAGTTTGAGCCAAAAAACTTACCTATGAAATTACATCTTTTTGTTGGTACCCACTTTGAGCCATGAATTCTTTCTTAAACCCTAATACACCTATATGAATGTTTTATCCTTACCTTTGAGTTGGAGAAAAATATTTATATCTTCACGGAGAAATAATGGGTATTCAAATGATGTATAATTTTGTTGGCTTAGACAGAGGAATCAAGTGTTTCTAGTATAAATGCAAATCCTTGGGCAGCCTTGTGTATATATGTGAAAAAGAAAAAGAAAAGAAAAGAAAAAGTAAATAAATAAAGAAAAAAAAAAGGTGCCTTGGAAAAAGAAGGAAAAGAAACACTTGAAAGGAAGTATGAGGTGAGCATGCTTTGTAGAATAGGTTGGGGGAAATTTGTAAATATTTGTAAATATTTTCTCCAACTCGTTTTGCATAACCAGCAAAACAAAGATTCTTTGTAGCCCAGCCTTATTACAACCTTTTGGAAAAAGACCTCTTGATTTACTATTCGATTTTGTGAAATGGTTTGATGGCAAATGAAAAACAAAATTCAAGTTAAGTGACATTGAGGAATGAGCGAAATTGTCACCATGTAAGGTTTGAGAGTAAACCTTTGTTAATGATTGATTACAATTTCCTTTCCACTTAAGTCATAAAGTGGTCTGTTGCTTCTGTAAATTGGGTGATCACAAGTCTCTCTCTTAGCTCTTACCATGCATATCATGAGGATTGAAGTTTGATACACTTGCTCTAACTCATACTTGCCATGTTTTCTTTTGTTGTTTTTATTTTAGGATACATTGCTTGAGGACAAGCAAAGTCTTAGGTTGGGGGGAGTTTGATAAGTGCAAATTAGTGTGTTTATTCAATAAAGGATTTGCACTTATCTTCTCTAGAAATTACATGTTTTATACATAATTTCACCATTTATCTCTACTTTGTGAGTTTAAGAGTAAATAAGTGGTAATAATAGGTTTTCTAACATAGAAATGTATTTTCAGGTGTTTTTGGAGGCAAAATAAGAAGATCAAGTTCCTGGAGCATATAAGAGGCCAACGCTCAAGCGCCATACCAAGGCTCAAGTGCTGGAAGCTGAGGAACATAGGATCCTTTCTGTCAGTGTAAATGCTCTGGCGCTCGAGCGCCACACCAAGGCTCGAGCGCCAGAACATTGGATCCTCTCTGCCTGAGTTATAAGCCTGGCGCTCGAGCGCCACACCAGGGCTCGAGCGCCAGAAGCATTAACCAGGCAATTAAGCTCATTAACCAGCACGTGTCAGGCCAGCGCTCAAGCGCCAGGAGGGCGCTTGAGCGCCAGACCCCTGCCCAAAACACCTATAAATACAATCTTTCAGAAGTTAGGAGAGATATATTGAATTGTATAGAAATAAACCACAAAGTTTAGGCTTTTAGTCAGAGTTCTAATACTCTTAGGTTTAGTTCTTGAAGTTCATGGCCTTGCTAGGCTAAGCATTCCGCCGGGATTGAATGTAATTACTTCGTCTCTTGTTTCTTTCAATTGTTAGTTTATATTATTTATGAATTGGAGTTCTTCTTCTGCTCTTCTTTTCTTGGTTTAAGTCTGATCACCTTTTGCCTTGTGTTAGTTTATTTGCGCAATTGAAAAATTGGTTTATAAACGGATTTGGAGAAAAAATCTCATAAAACCTTCTAGTCTAGGGATAGATGGAAGTGTTTATGATTGCTTTATACTCTGCTTAATGCAAGACGTAGTTCCTAAAGCGCCAAGGGATTGGGCTCTAGAAACTAGTGTCTAAGAATCAAGTGACAAAGGGATTTGCACTTGTGATATTGAGTATGCATCTTTTCTTATAATATTTATCTTTAATTGAAAGAAACAAGGTGAAGTAATGAAACTCAATCCCAGGTGATTTATTATCTTATTTGTTTATTGAACAATTCATCAACTTAACTCTTAATTGAAAAAATCCAAGTGCTCCCTGTGGATGATACACGTATAGTCACTATACTGAAACGAGTTAACCATTTCCAGGACCATTAAAAGGTTAACAGTGCGACATCGCGTACTTCGAGGGATTCTGCGTTGAAGCGGATGATATAATCCCTTAAAGGCTCGTCTGGTTTCTGCTTATTTTTTTCCAGATGATGTTCTGTTTTAAACTGCTACTTGCTACTTGTGAAATTTGAGACAAACTTGTCTTTAAGAATTTTCCATCCCGAGATGGATCCAGCCGGTAACAATAAGAACCATCTTCGGGCAGCGGCTTTTAAGGTTAATGGAAATGCTCGACATATCACTGCTTCCTTTGCTCCTTGAAAGTCCATCATTTGTTGGAATATTTCTACATGATCTTGAGGGTCAGTCGTCCCGTCATACGGGTCAATCTGTACTACAAATTTGAAATTCATTGGCATCTCGAAATTCATAATCGAAGGAACGAATGGGTTATGACATCCGTCGACCTAAATGTTGTTCTCAGCAACCCGCTCACCTTGATCCATCTCGTGAACCCAGGGCGGGATGACTACAGGCTGAGCTGGCGGGATACGCGGCCCTACCATAGAGACTTGCCTATCAACATGTTGATCTTGTTTATCTCGCTATATTTCTTGTTGCTGAGTGGGTTGTTGTCCCAAACCAAGGTTAATGAGAATTTTCTTAAATTCCTGTTGTTGTTTCTGCCATGCTTCTCGTTCCCTGTTCATTCTTTCGATCTCCTCAGCCTGCCTCTTGACCATCTCTTTGAGGTCGTTCATCCCGTCTTCAATGGTTACCATCCTTTGTTCCGACATAGCCGGATCATCTATCTTGACTCCATCTGGTTGATGTGGAGTTGGTCCATTGGCAGAAGGTTGCTCTTCTGGAACTCTCTGCCACGGGCAGTGGTTCCCTTAGCCGCTTGGTTCTTTTTCCATGTGCTCACCACCATGCTTATCAACCGATTGAGAGTGATCGATCCAAGAAAGAGCTTCGATATTTGATTTTGAGAGTCTTCTCCCTACTAGAACCAGAAAACCAGAAAAAGATAATATAACATGAGTGAGTAGGAGAAGAAAATGTTTCTCCCCACAGACGGCGCCAATGATCCGTCATGCGCTTAGGCATGGCGGTCATGACCTCCATTCTTGGCTCCGGTACGGTTAGGGGTGGCAATGTGGGCCAGCCCGTCCCGCAGCAGCCCACCCCGCGACTGGCCCGCAAAAATGCGGGGGCGGGACGGGCCAACCCACAGAGGAAAACGGGCCAATTTTTTCAGCCCAGCTCGCTTTATGAAGGGTTATGCAGTTGCGGGCTAGCCAACATAGCCCGCCAATTAAATTTAAAAAAATAAAAATATTAAAAATTCATAAATCTCATTATCTCTTTAAAAAAGCATAAAAAAATATTCTTAAAAACTCATATTAATTCCAATACTATATAAAAATAATAATATTAATTATTCAAAAGATCTACAAATTTTACAATGTATTGTTTTCATAATAATATAAGAAATTTATGTTAACTCCATAGTAAACAAATGTAGAACTGGATGTCTCACTCGGCCTCTTTGTCTTTGTGTGTTTATTTTTTTTTTAATGGAACATAGCAGGCCTGACACCAAAAAGCAAAAAAGGTTTGATTCAATTTTTTTTGTTTAAAACTTATTCAAAATTTTAGTTTTTTTTTTACAAATGAGCCCGCGGGCCAGCCCGCCCCGCACAACTATTGACCCGTCAAAAGTGCGGGTTATGCGGGCTAGTGGGCTGCTTCTATATAGCCCACCCCGCATATAAATGGCGGGTTATGCGGGCTGGCCTGTTAGGCCCGTTTTGCCACCCCTAGATACGATGGTTTTGGATCTGTGGCCACTCACCTAGCAGTGATGGTGGGTACCTGCAAGCACTCCGACGATCAAGTCAGTGAGTTTTCACAGAGAGGATAGTTCAGATATTAAGTAAGTAAAAAGCGTCTCAAATGAAGATAAGTTACATGTATATATAGAGGTTCATGAGCTACGAAAATCCAACATGTCACTGTCACGTCCCCGTGAATCACGGCGCTAAGTACGGATCTGTAACTAACCCCACGTGTGGGAGGGATGTCCGAGCCTCATGTCGGGCATCCATGTCGTGGCTCACACGACATACGATCAACGGCCTATCCCATTCACGTCGGTCTAGCACATGCCTCTCTTACGGGTTAGGTCCATAACAATCTGCATTCTCTTCTTTTACTTTTATTTTCTCTCCCATTTTTATTTTATTTTTTTTTGCAAATGACACATTTTTATTTTACTGAACATGTCTTCTTTATTTCATTCTTAAGTTAAAATTTTGAATTTTTACGGTATGCTATAGGAACAAAGTTATTGGAGGAGGTTATGGAAGTGAGAGTAGTAGATCATTATGTCGTAA
This sequence comes from Cyamopsis tetragonoloba, assembly GCA_037177725.1. Classification (NCBI taxonomy): domain Eukaryota; kingdom Viridiplantae; phylum Streptophyta; class Magnoliopsida; order Fabales; family Fabaceae; genus Cyamopsis; species Cyamopsis tetragonoloba. The sequence goes on from CM074121.1 coordinate 40,734,249, forward strand.
GTGGGCAATATTTTTGAGACAACAACTAAATTATAGTGTGTTATTTAATAACTAGAGTAGTTGAATCCTTATCACTTAATCAATTTGGTAGCTTATTTTATTTGTCATGTTTCAATGTTACAATACACTAATTACTTAAGGTTCTGCATCAACTTTTTTGTTTTTGGGTAAGCTCCTTTTTACTTTTTGTTATTCATCGGGGCTCTAAGGCCTCGGGCAAGCTCCTTTATTTTATCATTTGTTTGATAATTTAGTAATGATCTTAAAGTCTCTTTTTAATTGTGTGTTTTTAAATTAAGTTTTGGATGTTATCTCTCTTCTCCCCTCTTTCCTAATATTTGCTTTTGATTTACTAGTTTTTGCTTTGATTTGTGTTCCTTAAAAAGGTACAAAATTAATCCTGCACATATATGTAAATATAAGACTTTACAATTCCATGCTTATGGTTATTGGTCAGTTAACTGTTATTAGACTAATCATGTTTGCGATGTGTAACTGGCGCCGACCCCTAAAAATTTTGTATAGGTGGGATTCTAACACAGGTCATCCCGCTGTGGATAGTCCCTTCTATGAACTTAGGATAGTCTCTAAACCAACCCCTGGAGTTTATCTTATATCTTATAATAATTATATTAAATATTAATATTAATTAGGTCTCCAATTTTCATAAAGGATTGTACAAAGATATTAATGTGATAATGTGATATATATATTAAAGCAATACATAGAGAAATATCAGAAAATATTACTAATGTCTTGTATTGCGGTCTAGATTGTGGTTTATAACATGTGTCCCAATATAAAGCATGAAGAGTCTTTTGATTCCTTAATTAAAGATGAGTGAAGATTACTAATATCTTTCTGAGTGATTTGTAACAGCTTTGATGCCAAAAGAATATACCGTTGAAGAAATTTTGAATTATAGGCCATACTTCTTGTACTTGCTTTCGGTTCCCATTAGTTAGAGTCATGTTATAATTATATGTTATGTGATACCAATAAATAATTATTGTTCTGAGTTTCAAAATGATTGATTTCCTTTAATATTTATCCATATATGTTTAGTATTTAATGATTCAACAAGAAAATATATTTATATCCGTTGTAAAAGCTTGGTCGGAACACATGTTGTTGTACAATAAAGATTTAAAATTTTAAGGAATATAAAGAAGGGAGTTTGAGTTGTTTTTTTTTTTAGTTTGAGTTTAACTTTTTTAATTTAAGTTTAAGAAATAAAATAAAAATGCCAAAATGATCTCTCAGTTGCTCCCTCTGCACTCAAACAGTGATAAGAATCTAAAACAACATAGTTATGGAATGGAATAAGCATATTCTTATATTTAATATAAATAGGCATTTCTTAATAATAATGTAAAATATTTTAATGCATGTATATATAACAGGCCGAAGATTTAAGCTATGTGAATGAAATGGAGTGTGCCGAAGCCTTTCACTAGATGTTAAAACTTAGGAAATGCACCTGCTCACTATCTATTTGGCTATCTCACTGTGTCATTGATTTCTTTGCATATACACAGTCTTTTAAACAATAAGCTTGGTCTTTTCATTTTATTTTCTCAAAGGAAATCCAATATGATGTGTGCATGTTCAAACACAATGTTTAATTATGTTTGAAAATTAGATAATTTTATGATAATTTGCTTAGACTAAACAAAAAAATAATTTATTTAGGTGGGTAAAGAAAGATATATATACCAAAAAAAATATTTTATCTGAGTTATGCGAAAAAACATATTTTAGTAAAATAAATTATCCGAAAGGATATGCGATATAAAAGGAAATGAAATATCAACACAAAATGCTTGAGGATAATATTGAAAAAAAATTATAGAAAATTTCACAAAGAATCTATAATAGTTACGGGCTTGGAAGAAAGAAAAAAACAAGTTAGTCAAGGGTGTGAATTTTATGGTTGGATTGCAATTAATTAGACAAAAAAGAATACGCATACTATACATATTAATGATCATGACTTTTACTATTTGTTTGATACAAACAAAGCTATGTAATTTTTTTATTACGTTTTTTTTTTACTATTTGTTTGATACTATACAATTATTATTTTGAGTATAATTTATATTATGTTTTTTATTTAAAACTTATTATTATTATTATTTTAACAATAGTCCTCAATTTGTTGTTACCAATACTCAAAAGATGGAGGATAGAGGACTAAATAGTGGACCCATTTAGAAATAACCAATTCGTGGGACTGTTAGAATATCACATGGGTACTATAATGGATCTGGGTATTTGGAGTTACGCAGGTGTAGCTGGGTCCCATATTGTTTTTTGGGCTTGTGCTTTTTTGGCGGTTACCTGACATTGGGTCTATTAATATCTAGAAATCTTGTGATGAACATATCAGATATTAACCGCGTCAAAGTGTCTGTGTCAGTGTCCGGTATCCGTATCGGAGTCCATGCTTGCTTCATTTTTTTTTGTTAACCAATACTCAAAAGATGGAGGATACAATAGTCAGCACGGTATCATACTAGTTTTTTATAAAAACCAGAGTAAAAAAAATCTTGGTTTTACAACTGAATTTGTGCTGAATCTGTTGGACCGTGGGGATGGGGACGCCATCTTTGGTGATAATTTCTACTCTATAATCAATAAACAGATACAACTGATTTGGATGAATCAATAAGAAAGCAGTTTATGCGTCACTTAGATTTATAATCGACTTGGAACTATGAAGGTATAACACAACCAAATAAGCTTTAGATCATGATCTGATTACAAGATATTAACAAACCTTAACCAACACAATCACGCTATCTGCGTATTACAAATATAATAATAATAACTGCAAAAAGGAGCAAGTGGAGAGAAAAGCTACCTATACAACCACACAACTCGAAGAAAAACTGAAAGGTTAGCCCAAGTTAATTAATTGACTTCCATTGCCTGCCTTAGCCAATCTCTCTATGCAGAGGACATAACAGTCTAGGTCAGATGCATACCGATTCCTGGAATTGTTTTCCCATTCATGGCCAATATCAGTAATACGGGTCCTCGGCATGCCAGTTACAATTTTATAATCAATTGGACAAAAAAGAAGAAAGCAAAAACCAGAGGACAGAAGAATCATGCCTACAAAGTCTACTCCTGAGTGCCACTGTAATAGACTTACTGTCATTGGGTGCTGCGTGTTAATCCTCCCCGTGTCACATTTCTGTGTAAATGAAACACTACATTAGTCATCCCAAATTATGCGGCAGAAATCAGCATAATGGGGTTTGGGGGAGAGGGGAGACAAGAGAAAGCAAAAGGCATTAGTATACTTTATTCATCTGAAAGCCCAAAAACATGAATGTTTCACATTCTCAATCCATAATCATTCTATTTAAATGTTGATGGAATACTGCACACAATGCACAACTTAGTTTCATTTGCCGAGGCCTTTCCCATTCAATTTCAATTACCAAAATAATAGACCGGGGTATAAATAATTAAAATAAAGTCCCATTTAGTAGACTGGTGGTGACATTCAGTACAGAAAACCCAGAAACCAAAGCAAATCCTCAAGCCTAAGATTCAGGAAAATGAAATAGTTTATATCCATGGACAGTCAGTCCAAAAACCCTTATGAAAATATCCCTTGAAAGTAACCTTAGAACAAGGAACAGAATGAATTGATAAGATAACTGAAATTCCCAGCCTCTAATCATTTGCAGAAAAAAGAAAGCAAATGAGCAATAGGCCAATAACTACATATTAAGGCAAGAACGAGGCCCCAAAATAATAACACCTACCTTCCAGAAATTAGCTGATTCTGAGCACTGTTTGCAGGGCCCTTTACACTACTGAACCGCTTTGCTCTATTTTCTTGTTCTTTCTCCACACGCATAGCAGCTACCTCCTTCTCCATGGCAGCTACTTCCCTTCGCATCTTCTTTGCCTCAACCTCCATGGCTTTGGTCAATGTATCTACCTTCTTCGCCAACATCTGACACATAATTACCATTGCAAACAATTAGTTAGGATTTTCATTTATCATTCATCATTTATAAATATGTAAAGGCTTAATATACAAAAACGATTAATAATCTAAACACTCACCTCAATAGCATCATCTTTATCTTTTAGGCTTTGGTCTTTCTCATGACTAGCTTTCCTCAAGGCTATCACCTCTTTCTGCAGCAGGTCATACAAAACACCTGGAACACTATCCTCTGTATCCCCTGTTGGGAAGTCATTCGGCTTTTCCGCTGTATTTCCTTTCCAATTATCATTTGCCTCACTCTCTTTGGTTTCCCCAAGAGATTGGTTGAATGAGTAACTTGGAGGTGTTCCATTCAGCAACATTTTACTCCTTTCTAGTGCCCTCGTGCCACCATCGAAAGATTTAGAGGTTCCTTTAGCATGCTTCAAAACTGTGCTAGAGGATAGTGATGACCTTTGTTGAAAGGATGGTGTTCTCTTCGACAAAAAACCATTAGAGGTTAGTTTTGAGAAGTTATCAGCTCCACCTAGGGATTGACGACGAGAAGGGCCATTGCTCACACTTCTTCCCTCTGAGGTGCCTCGATTACTACTGTTAGAATTTCCTCTCAAACTATCCTCTAGCACTTTAAGTCGTAATTGATATTTTTCCTGAAATTTTTTTTACAAAAAAAAAACTACCTTGAATAAGAGAAGAACTAATATTCTAATTAATATATAGGAACCAGATCATTACTTTCAATTGTGCTTCAGACTTTGCAGTGCGCTCGACTATAGCAAGCTTGTCACGAAGTTGCTGCATTTCTCCCTATAAGAATGAAGTTTGATAACAAGTGAAATGTGAAGCCAATTGAATTAAAAGGAACAAAATGGAGTTTAATAAAAAGCTCAACCACTAAAACCAATTTAGCAAAGTAAAATCAAATATTACCTGCAAGAATCGGCGTTCTTCAAGCCATTGTTTGACAGGCATCACTTTATCATTAGCATCTTTCCATTCATTTGCAACCACAGTAGCTACTCTGTTTGCTGTTACCTTGGCACGGGCCAACTCCCTATCAAGAGTTTTTCTCTCCTCCTAAAGAATGTCAAAATGAACCATGCAAAAGTAAATATGATTTAACTAACGCAATATAATCAATTATAAAGAAACTTGGAATTTGAATTTTCTGAAAAGTTCGACAGATTACATTCATTTCTTGAACTTTCCGCTGATAATCTCTCACGGCATTTGCAGCTGCACCACCTGCAAGAACAGCCTCTTCAAGCTCCCTTACAGTTTGGGTGAGCTTTTCAACCTCTGCAACCTTCTGTCTGTGCATTTTGTCCAAAATTTTATTTTCCTCCTGAGAGAGATGATGATGAAACCAGTAGTTAGAAGTTTACATGTTATGATTCTGATGTACCAGAAGAAAGAAAATCATAAAAGACTGCAATACCTGGCAAATCTCAATCTGTTTAATTAGCTCCTGATTTTTGTTTTGGAGATCATCCACCATGGAGGCCTTAGCCATGGCAACCTGAACAGTCTTCTCAGCTTCAAGCAGTGCTGCTTCTTTAGATTTGGTAAGACGATCTAAAGCTTTATTATCATCTTGTAGTTTAGCGATCTACGAGGAATAAATGGAAGAAAAAAATCACTTAATGTAAGTCAACTTCAGTCCTTCATTTGATTCTTTCTCCAGGGGATTACAATATGAACTCAGAACAAGGTAATACCTCTTGCCGTGCAAGTTTGAGTTCAGCCTCCAAAGGAGCAAGAATAGCTTCTATTGGAGGCATGTCATCATCCTTCTGAGCAGCATGGACCCTCCGAAGAGTGGCTTCAGCAGCAAACTGAGCTGCCATTGATGCTTTCTTTTCATCATTGATTTTCTTTATTTCAAGATTCTGCCACAAATATACAATTCAGTAAATATACCAGAAACCTAGGAAAACAAGTCATTATTAAAGTTTATAGAGGCTCCAAGAGATACTTTGCTCTCCAGAAGAGATTCCGTCAATTTTAGCTTCCCTTCAACCTTTGACAGTTCTTCAGTCAGCTAAAACACGATCAAAAGAAAAGAAAGTCAAGATAAATAGACATAAAGGCTAAAGCACACAATTTAATGAAATAAAAAAAAAATGCAAAATAGCAAAAGAAACACAAATAAGTAATAAGTCAGAGCACGGAAGAGGGAAAAACTTCAATATACTAGGTAACCTGATAAAAAGACAATGTAAAACATGATTAAAATGGAAAAAAGTAAATCATCATAAAATTTAGTTAAATAAAGAATCACCACCAGTGGCCAAAATAAGATGACTATCTTATATAAGAAATATTACTAATTACTAATCACTAAGAAAAGAAAAGTGCAATAGGGCAAGGATAAGGTACACTAAACAACTGATAAAAATAAAATAAAATATAAAGTAGGAAAAAATACAGTTGCTGCATAGAAGTATATCACAGATAATAAACCATAATGATTTTAAATTTTAAAATAAAAGGCAGTCATATTAGACAACAAAATTATCAAGTGTGTTTGGTTTGGTGTTTGCCAAAACCAAAACCAAACCCACATTTGAGATGAGTTCACCATGATTTTATGATGCTTGGAAAAACGTTTAGGGTTGGGTCAAACAGAAAAATACACCTTAAACATGATATTAGTAGAAGCAACTCTGATGTAGCTTCTGCTTTAAGAATTTTATACTAAATTTTGCCACAAACTTGCTTTAGAGATAAATATTCCGAATCATAATTCATAAATCACATTTCAAACTCAACTTATAACCAAATTCAATTATACAAAAATCAAGTTCATCCAAAATAAATTTAGAAAATGTTCGTCCAAAAACACACTAATCTCATGACTATTGACTATCTTTATAGTAGACAACAAAAACATTGAAAGAAAATACGATATTATCAAGAAGTCAAGACAAATTTATAATTGATAATGAATATTCAGAATGCTATTTAAACAAGAGAGAAAAGTTTTCTTTGCTGTTCAGTTTTTTATGTCAATTAAGATAGTTGCACCCCAATTAAGAAAGTCATCAAATACTTTCTATTTCAACTGAAAAAACTACATTAAGCTGAATTATCATTTATTCAAATACTTATAATATTATCATCCCTCTATTATTATTCTCTCCCACTTGTTACCATGGGTAAAGTTAGAAAACAAGAATACTTAATGCTTCATTGGTGTTTAAAATGAAAGAAAAAAAAATAAAAAGCTAAAGATAATAAGGAATAAATGGAGTAATAAATAATAAAATAGAGATTTTTCTAACGAATATTTGAGGTCACGAATTAAAAATGAAAAGACTTAAAAGACGAGTAAAACTTGTTAAAATTCGCAATGTATTAAACATTCTACATTTTATTATTTTATTATTATTTTTCAACAAGTGCCATGGCACTCCTTAGCCACCATTAATCACACATTAAGGCATTCTGTATGCAAAGTAAAAGCAAAGTATAGCACAACAGCACTGATTCAAGTTATGAGAGCAGAGACTACAATGGACAACATTGGATAGATCACAACATCCCAACCATGGTTATATCCATTATTGCCTTATGGCTTTACATTTTATTCAGATTACTGTGGCATTGGGTAATGGATTTGCACACACACATAAAACAATGACTTCAGGGTGAGTGTTAAATTTAACTTAGACAGTTTCTTTCAAAAGTCAAAAAAGAGGACAAAAGACAGCTAGAGAAATTGCTACACATGGCCATTATGTGAAAGGTAGTATCAATGCAGAGCCAAAACAAGCTTGTCCGACATGAAAAGCATTCTCCTATGCGCTCAGACAAAATAAATTGAAAGAATTGGATCCGTTCTCTGCTGTAACTTCAAATTTCAACATCGTAGCAGTACAAAATACTTTCAAATACGCAAATAATGTGATCAAACAAGGAAATAAAACTAGACCTTATTCCACCCCGACTCCATGACCAACAATTAATTAGTAATTAGTATTTAGAAATTAATGTCATAACATAATCAGAAAAAAGGATCGTTTGGGACAATCTTTAAGAGAAGAGCACCATCAATCAATGACAACCAAAAGAATTGATAACAGATTAGCTTATCCTATGCATTAGATGCACATGTCATACTTCAAAAATAGAAAGGCTTTACTTTAAAAAAATAGTATTAGATAGTAATTGTGTGATAAATGTATTCTTTTCTTTTCAATAATTTGTTTTTTTTTATTTTTGAATTAGTAATCTATACACATAGGATAGAAAAATAATAATAATTGGGAAATTAGAGGTGACCTCTTCAACGGCCTTTTCCCTGAGTCGTTCAGAGTGCCTCAAGGCTTTGATCTCAGCCTGTGCTTCTGATAATTCCCTGTCCTTATCTGCAAGCTCACAAACAGAGAAGCACAAGGACAATCAAAAACAAAAAATAAAGAATAAATAAATAAATTCAGCTGAAGAACTCTTCGGATCGAGCTGCATTCTCGCACCTCGAACTTCATTCTCGAGGCGATTGAGTTCCACCTTCACCGGATCCGAACCGTGCAAGAGGTTCATGAACTCGTCGGCATCCATGCTCGGCGGCCTCGCGGAGCCGCGCCTCCTCGAGGAGCCCCGCCCTTCCTTGAACGATCCTGACACCGTAAGCGACGCCGGCGTCGCCACTCCTCCGCCTTCGCCGGAAACCTCAGCCATCGCCGATCTAACCGGTGCCGAACCGAAACAACTTTCGCATCCAAACGCTCACACCACCAGATTTCAAATCACATACGCGCACAAAACAGATACCATATATATAAAAAGAGAAAGAGCACAAACCAAACAGACCTTGAAAATGGTGGATTTAGAGAGAGAAAGTGTGGAAAAGAGCGAGAGTGAGAGAGAGAGAGTAGATGCTTTTGGTTTTTTCCTTTCAATCTTTCTCCTTATGTTTCTTTTGTCTTGTTTGTTTCTCTATCTAGGGTGTGATTTAAATCCTCTTATAGAGTGAGAGTGAGATTTAACAAACGAATAAAAAAAGCGAGTGAGTCAGAGAGTGAGTGAAGTTTGCACTTTGCACTTTGCAGAGAGGCATTTCCGTTTTTTAAATTAACTGTGAAGAGTGTGAGACTGTATGTGAGTGAGGCTGCACAGTAAACTCTTCTATGCTCCTAATCTAATCTCGTTGTGGAGTTTGGAGTTTAACAAGTGCATGAAGCGTAATACGCACCCTATGTGAGTGAAAATGGGCGCTGTTTGTGGGTGCGTAGTGCACGTTGCAGTATACTTTAGTTGGATGAGCCTCAGAACCTAGTTAGTTTAACGTGTTCGGATAAATTACTATGGAACACGTATAATGGGTTTAATTGCACATTAAAATGCCGAAGGTAGGATTTAAAATGTCTTTCAACCGAAGTATTTGCCTAATTTAAATGTCAATTGTTTTCAACTAGTTATCTTAATATTTTCTTTTTAAGAGAATAACTTTTTTTTATTTATTCAATATATTATTTATCTTTTTTTTATAACTACAGGTTTCTTTACCTTTAAAATGAGACTAATCCCGTTCATGTTGCGTAGCTGATGTTGGCCCTTAGGAATTAGGGATAGGTGGAATTCGAACACGGATTCTACCACTGTGGATCGTCCCTCCTATGAACTTAGCGGGGTTTTACACCACTAAGTCAACCCTTAAGGTTATATATTATTGGCTTAAATATATATTTTGTCCCTACAAAATTATAGCAATTCACTTTTCGTCCCTATAAATTTTTTTGTTGATAAAAAGTCTAAAAATTTTTCAAATCTTTCATTATTAGTCTATGCTGTTAGTTTGGTCAGTTAACTGCTAACATAACTAATGTTTCTGCCACGCTAGTCTACCACATAAGCAAGTTTGTCTGTCTATTAACTTTAAAACTATTTTTAATACTGATGTAGCAATTTGACGAGACAAAAACGTTAGTTAGCTGTTGACGTTTTTACCATGTCAATCTATCACATTTGCAAGTTCTAGACCTTATATTAACATTAAAAATTATTTATAATGCTAATGTGATAGCTTAACAAGCTAAAAACAGTAGCTATGTCAGCAGTTAACCAACCAAACTAACCGCAGGGACTAAAAATGAAAGTTTTAAAAAAAGTTTGAACTTTTTATCAACAAAAAATTTTATAAGGACGAAAAGTGAATTGCCCTAATTTTACAGGGACGGAAAATATATTTGAACCTATATTATTTATCTTTATTGAGTAAAAAGTAGTTATCTTTATTTTTATTTATAATATTTATATATTTATATTTATGATATTCGTATTTATATTTACAAATTTAATTAGAAATTGAGTGTATATTATTATTTCATCTTACAAAATATAATTGTTTGAAGAGAGAATGCTAGAGAAAGTGTGTGAGAGGTTGCGTAGGTGGCGGTGGACGAGCTTGGACGGAGTTAGCCCAAAATTTTGTAGGGAAACAAATATAAGAGATTAAATAGATTAAATTTTTGAGGGGGCAGTTACTTAGAGTGTTAATAATTTTTATTTATATTTTAAGAAATTATATATATATGTTAGTAATTTTTTATAATGGAGGGCCAAGATCCCTCCATAGCACGAGTTAGCTCTGCCCTCGTGGATGAGAGTTTGAGATAGAGTTGTCAAAACGAGCCAGTTTGACTCAATCGAGCTGGCTTGCTGCGAATTGGCCTAAAAATAAGCTAACTCAACTGAACTCATTTTTTAGCTAAGAAATACTTCATCCGTTTCATAATAAGTGTCATTTTAGAGAAATAATATTTTTTCAAAATAATTGTCTTTTTATATTTTCAATGCATTATTAAAAGCTCTTTGCTCCATTTTACCCCTATATAATAAGGAGCTTTCTAACCTGTACAATATTGCAAAGATTTAGAAACTATAGATGGAAAAAAAGTACAACATTTATTGTAAGTTAGATTTAATCTCATTAAATTTTTGTTCATTTTAATAATAACTTTCTAGTTTTAGTTTCTTAACCTGTGCAATATTGCACAAGTTAGAAAAACCCATATAATAATTAATGCTCAACTAGAAACAATGTGAGATAGTTAATGTTTCAACCATTAATTGAGATATGTTAGTAAAATTGCTTTACTCATTATGACATTTATTTCATTTCTTAATTTCCGTAAAACAACCATAAACGACTGTCATTTTGAAACGAAGAGAGTATACAACTTGACTCGACTTATGCGAGCAAGCGGGTTGGCTCACATTGATATTTAAAAACAATTAAAATTCTAAAAAGTACATGAACATTCTCACGAAAAAAATATTAAAATTTCAAAAAGAGCATGAAAAAATCATTAAAATTCCAAATACAGGTTTGGCGAGCCTAACTCGGCTCAACTCGCAATTCTTGAGAGTTAAACAAGTTGAACTAATTTTGAATCAATTTTTTTCGAGCAGATATTTTTGCAATCCAACCTACCTACAAGTCGGATCGAGTCAAGTTGGCTCGCAAGCAATAACTTATTTTGACGGCTCTAGTTTGAGGGTGGAGATGCATACGGTTGTAAGAGACAAGTAGGGAACATGTTTGTTGGTAAGAGGGGTTTTATGAGATATCTAGGGCATATCCTAAAGAATTCAGCCTCGTTTGTTTTCATTAATTTTCCTTATTTGCATGGGGTTTTGGCGTTGTGGGAAGTTTTTTGGGGTTTGGAAAAGTGGTGGATGTATTCATCCTTCCAAAGTGTGACGAAATGGGGAGGGGCTTTGGATTTGTCCGATTTGACGGAATGAAGGATGTGTATGTGTTGGAGAAGATCTTGGCGGTGATTGTAATCAGTAATATGCGGTTACAAATCATTAATTCAAGACATGAAAAGAGAGCATGGGAGAAGGTGACAACATGGGGGGTGGAAGACAACCGAAAAAGGTGCAACCACATGGCTCACATAGGGTGTTAGGAGTAACATATGCTAAGAAATTCTCTCGACAAGGTGACAAAAATGACGTAAGGCCCTTAGCCCAACATGTGCAACATAAGTGTGCTGCATAACAAGCATCATGGTTTCATATGGACTTTCAAGTAAAAGAGGAGGTTTTAGAGGAATGTGAGCATGTCTTTATTGGATTAGGGTTACTAAACCATGAACGTTTGTAGGAAGGGATGCTAAATATCAAAGTAACTTTGATGGGGAGAGACATGGTGTTGGTGGAGTTTGATGCAGGGGTGAGTGTGGAAGATACTGCATGGATGATCAACAAATTGTGAGAAATATGGTTTTATGATCTACATTTGTGGCATCCTATAAATGTTATGATGGAAAAACCATGTGGGTCAGGTTTTATGGGGTTCTACTTCATGCATAGTGCAAAGATTTCCTCCATAAGTTGTCCTGGACATGGGTAGATTTCAGTCTAGGACATGGACTTTGAAACTGATTAATTAGGAATTGTGAATCAGGGTGAACAATAATGTATATTCGATTCATATGCTTGAGGAACATGGAGGGGAGCTGCTTTTGAAAAGGAAGAGGAACATTCTAAGGTTAATCTTGGTTTGATTCATATGATTCTTTGGATTTAGAGGCTATTAAACTCTTCTCATCAGATGACGAAGAGGTGGAACATGTGGCACCCAACTACCAAAACCTCATTTATTTTAATAAATCATAATTTATTAACCATGAATATAAATGTCAATAATTACTACCAAATATTTAATTAAAACATACATAGTTTAAAATATCAAATAATCATAACATACTCAAATGACCCGGATGTCAACGTCTCAAAGCACTTATTTAATACAAAACAAAAACAACATATCGAACACGTGATTGTGTTCAATTATTCCTTTCATGTAGCAACTTCTGAATCTAACTAGTTGATAAGTATAACAAGCAAGTACACAACACGAACCACTATTCTTCCTCCGGAAGCTTCTTGTTGACAGTAACGTGGTCGCTTTGATCTAAATATATTATTATAATTCACACAACAATTAAAAAACACAAAGACATGAGTAGTGTACATACAATTTAATGGAGGTAATAATCATATTTCAAGTACACACAATTATATTAGTTAATAAATAACTAATCATTAAAATAAATATTTATCAATCTTTCACGTATAATAATTTCCAATACAATCAAATATATAATAGTATCAATCAACCACACACCCATAGTTGAAAGTATATGCTCGCAATCTAAGGTACCATACAATGTCATATTACATCTTATATCGGTCAACTGTATGCAATATCCCAGCGGTACACTCTACCATCAATCATGGTGCATCTAGTGCTAGTAAGGATAACCCGTTAATCTCACCAATCATAGCACAAGGTAGCATATAAATATTAGTAGTACACAATATAACTATCATGATCAATTAAATAATTCTTTGAATAAATCACAAACATATAAACAAAGTAATCATAATAGTACTAATAAAACAAAAATATTAAATAAATAATATTTATGTAATATAATAATAACGAGAGATTAATGCTTCTCTCAAATATAACACATCTAATATAACTACTAGCCCCTTGCATGTAGGGGTGTTCAAAACATAACCAAAAATCGTTCTAAACCGAATAAACCGGGATAAAAATCTGATAACTAATAACCAAAATAAAGGAAAAAACCATAGTTTGTCATCGGTTCAGTTCGGTTTTCGGTTCTACCTTCAAAAACCAAACCAAACCATATCGAACCGATGCATGTATGTTATATGTATATATAGGGGATGGATCAAAGGACATCGATGTAACTTACACCAACTTTTACACCGGTTAATAACTACTTGTTGATGATGTTTTTCACGAAATCCACCATAGGATTGAAACTACTTATTGTATAGATCATGTCTACAAAATTTCACATCATTCCAAAATCGTTTAATACTCCATCACAATGCTCATTAATTTCATATATTTTAAAACTATATTTTACGTTACTTTTTTAGTACGTTGATGAAGTACTAAACGATTTCGGAATGATGTGAAATTTTGTAGACATGATTTATATGATAAGTAGTTTCATTCCTATGGTAGGTTTCGTGAAAACATCTTCGACAAATAGTTATTAATTGGTGTAAAAGTTGGTATAAGTTACACAGGTGTCATTTGATCCCTCCCCATATATATATGGGGGCTGCTAATATACTCTCACCTAATTTTTAGAAGGAATATATTAGCAACTAACACCTTTTTAACTGGACTAAAAGCCCAATTTCAATTATTCAACAACAACTCAAACATTTAGGACATCAAGGTAATTTTCCATTTAATTTTTCAGATTCCAATGTTTTTTTAGCTTTCTCTCTCCATCAAACGCTCCTTGCCTCCTCCATGTTTTCTCTCTCATCTCGTCATCGTCTTCAGTTTACAGGTCACCTTTTAATCTCTCCCTCCATTTCTATCATTCATAAACTCCAATTAGCTTAAAGCCCATTCATCATAAAAATTAAAAACTCAAGCAGCACTCTGTCATAAAATAAAACACGGTAAAGCAACCTTCCATAGTTCCATTTGTGCAAAAGCCTTCAATAGTGCAAATATGATCAATATCTGCCATGACTTCTCTTTAGTTGTGTTTCGGTCATCAGAGAGCTTATGCAAATCTTTAAATGTTAAGTAAACGATCAAATTAAAGAATGACAATGTGAAATGAAATAGATAGAACATTAGAAAATGTCACTTGCTAAAAAGCAATCCTATCTCATTTTCATTTTTGGTGCAACAGGTAACAAAGATATCAAAAGTCAGATGAAAGAGAAAGAGTAATGAATGGGTGAGAAAAAGTTAAAACATTAAAATCTGAAAAATTAAATGGAAAATTACCTTGATGCCCTTTATATTTGAGTTATTGTTGAATAATTTAGATTGGATTTTAAGTCTAATTGAAAAGGTGTTAGTTGCTAAAAGGAGTATATTAGCAGCCCCATATATATATATATATATATATATATATATATATATATATATATATATATATATATATATATATATATATATATATATATATGGGGAAGAATCATCTTACACTAGTGTAAGTCCAAAACTCTTACACTCAATCTTGGCCATTCACCTAAAATACATCTGACGGTTACAGATGTGACTTGCTTTTCATTTCTCTCTCCGACTAACTCTTTTCTTTTCATATTTCAATAAGCTTAAATGCTTTCTCTTTCTTCACTAAAAAACACTCTCTCTCTCACGCTCCAATTGTAGAGGAAGAAACAAAAATTAATCAAAAAGTCTCACTTTTCGTTTCTCTCTCCTATACTATTTGCCTTTTCATATTATCTGTACTCTTACTTTCTTCCTCACGCACTCCATACCAACACAAGCTAACACCTTTATGCTCTCTTTCTAATAGCAAGTCACCACAAATACTACCTCATATTATAGAAGATTAGAAGAAGACAAAAAATCACTGTCACGACACCTTATGTATACACTTCTAATTGTTCTCGTAGATTAAAAAAATTATGTTGACATCTTTATGCAATTTTGATAAGAGCTGTTACTTTCTATTAGTATGACAGTGAGATGGATAAATGTCTAATCAATTTTTTTTTACTTGTTATCATGTGATTTTGCAGGTTCATGAATAATGGATGTGGATCCCATTGATTTTACTCAAGTGGATATGGAGACTAATCTCAGTTCAGGAAATGAATTGGTAATGAATTCTGAACTTCTAGGTATTCCACAATCTTCTGATAAAGAACTTAATATTGAGCCACATGTTGGTATGGAATTTGAGTCAATGAAAAAATGGAGGATTTTTATACATTATTTGCTAAGATAAAAGGATTTGGGATTCGCAGATGGTCAAGCAAAAAGGATTATTGCATTTTTGTATGTGCTAGAGAAGGGGAAAACGTGAAAAGTGATAAAAATGAAAAAAATAATGGCAATGTTGGAGAAGTTAAGAAAATTTGTTCAACTATACGTATGGGGTGTCAAGCATCACTTATAGCGTCAAAGGTTAAGAAACGAGATATATGGATCATTAGGTCTTTTGACAATAATCATAATCATGACATGCCAGTCCAAAAAGTGTGTCGTTTTTTAGATGTCATAAGAAAATGAATGCAGCTGCAAAGAATCTTGTTAAAAGATTTAATGAAGAAGGTTTACCCACTGGAAAGGTTGTATCCATGTTTAATGGTAGTGGTTCATCTTTTTCCAATAGAGATTGTTGGAATCATATGAGAAATGTTCGTAACAAGAGTTTGGATGTTGGAGATGCACAAGGTGTTTTAAATTATTGCAAACAAAAGCAAGCTCAAAATTCTAATTTTTTCTATGCAATACAATGTGATGATGATGCTAGAATGATGAATCTTTTTTGGGTGGATGCTAGATCAAGATTAGCTTATGAGTATTTTGGGGATGTCGTTACCTTCGATACGACATACAAAACCAACAAATATAGCATGCCATTCGCCCCATTTACTGGAATAAACCATCATCTTCAATCAATTTTGTTTGGTTGTGCCTTATTACAAGATGAATCTGAGGCATCTTTTATATGGTTATTTGAAACTTGGTTCGAGGCAATGAGAGGGAAACAACCTGTGTCTATAATAACTGATCAAGATTTAGCTATTGGAGCTACTGTGGCCAAGGTATTTCCAGAAAGTCGTCATCGATTATGTTTGTGGCACATTAGAAAGAAGTTTCCTGAAAAGCTTGCACATGTATATCACAAGAATTTATCATTCAAGCGCGAGCTTAAGAGGTGCATTAGAGAGTCACCAACTATCATGGATTTTGAAGATGATTGGCAACGTATAATGGCGGTCTATGAATTACAAGAAAATGAGTGGCTTCAAAGATTATTTGAAATTAGAGAGTCGTGAATCCCGGTTTATAATAAAAACACCTTTTTTGCAGGTATGAATACTACACAAAGAAGTGAAAGCATCAATTCCTTTTTTGACTCTTTTGTTAATTCAAGCACAACACTTAGTGATTTTGTGGTGAAGTTTGAAAAGGCAATCAATCACCGGTATGAGGCTGAAAAAAGAGAGGATTTTGAGTCTAGACACAAATCACGCATTTTGAGTATTGGCTCAAAAATTGAAGAGCACGCTGCATCAATTTATACTAGAAATGTGTTCAGGAAGTTTCATGATGAGCTTGCTTGTGTTATTCATTTTACAAAGGAGAAGGTAGTAGAGAAAAATGGTTCACAATACAAGTATCGAGTGTCTAATTGTTTTAATGCTCGAGATACATTTGTGGTTGATATAAACTTGGAGTCAAAGAATGCTACATGTGGCTGTCAACTTTATGAATTCATGGGGATACTTTGTAGGCATATTCTAGTTATTTTTCAAGAAAAAAACATTGTTCAAATTCCTAGTCAGTATATCTTGCAGCGGTGGACCAAAGAAGCCAATCAATGCATTGAGGTTGGCGGCATTGATATTCAAAATGATGAATCAGATGTTTTGAGAAGTATACATGTGCAGACTCTATTTAGCAAATTTTCAGATTTGGCTAAAAATTCAAAAGATGCATACAACTTTATTTTGGTTGAGCTTGATCGTGTTTATAACATGGCTGCTACAATGGAGACAGACACGGGCATGACCTTTTTAGAGTCAAACAAGGAAAATTTGATGTCTGTAACATTAGAAGATCTTTCTAATTGCAATATCAAGGACCCTCACATATCACAAACAAAAGGAAGAAAAAAGAAGTCTTTGGACAAAGTGGTTGTGGCTGGAAGATATAAAAGTGCTCTTGAATTGGCAACAAACAAGACCTTAGTTAAAAGGAGACAATGCCTGTGGAGAATACGGTCACTATCAATCAACTTGCAGAGGGTTGATTTATCTTGGTACTCATTCTTTTTTGTTAATTTATCTTTCTTATAAGGTTTTTTCTCTTAAATTTTAAAACTCACTTTTTTTTAATATGCTTTTTTATGCAGAGGGTTGTCTGTTGCGTTTTGTTACTGATGAAGCCTAGTGTGGAGATTGAAGTGACCATTGAAGAAGCATGATCATTATCTAAACTTTAACTTTATCATGCTTATTAGTTTCTTTTTTTTTATGTATATATATATTTTGTAAGTTTTGTGTGCAAGACTAAGTTGGCCTAATTTTACTTGTTTTAAGGATATCATACTTAATATATTTTGCTGCTTAGTGTGGCTAGTTTGAATTATTTTTCGTTTTTTATGTTAAGTAGATCTAATTTGGGGGTGTTTGTCCAAGAGTAAAACATGGAAATTGCAAATCAAAAAATAGAAGACCATTGCCTTTTATACATAAATCTTGTAGAAAAAATTAAAGAGAATATACAGACTAAGTTATAATTGGAGCGTGAGAGAGTGTGATTTTGTTTGTGATGCAAGAGAGAGAGAGAGTGTTTTTTTAGTGGAGAGAGAGAGAAAGAGCATTTAAGCTTATTGAAATACAAAAAGAAAAGAATTAGTGGGAGAGAGAAATGAAAAGCAAGTCACATCTGTAACCGTCAGATATATTTTAGGTAAATAGCCAAGATTGAGTGTAAGAGTTTTGGACTTACACTAGTGTAAGATGATCCTTCCCTTATATATATATGTAAATACAAGAATACCCTTTTAAATTTTGTTGTTTTTCAATTTTGCCCTTTACCCTAAGTAACTAAGGTTCCCTAATCCATAATTCCCTATTGATGCACTATTCTTACTCTTCTCTTCTCTTCTATGTTAGGGTTTGTGACTGAGAGAGAATTGAGAACTCAAGCCACCGTCACTCTTCAATCTTCACAGTTTCACGCAGACATGCACACCTCGCAATTGCACCATCACCACGTACCATCACTCTTCATGGCTTCACGCATGGCTCGCTCGCACCACGCAGTCACGCACGCCTCAGTCTCACACCTAGCAGCCACCATCTTCGTTCAACGCTCATCACCTCACCCTCCCACTCATCATTCATTGCTTTTGAATTTGTGGTAAGCTTTTCATTTTTCTATTTTTTCGTTTTTAACCAAAAATTAACTATATTAATGTTGGATAAGACAAATAGTATGCTATAAAAAATTATTGTGTTTTTCTGGGGTTTCCCGGACATATATACAAGTAGAGGGAGGGATTGGGTAGCTTTGCTCTATCATAGTTGTTTGTTGGCTCTCTCTTTTGTTAATGAGGGTTCCCTTCTTTTGTAGTTTTTCTTCAGTCTTAATGAATTTCTTGTTCCATGATATAACACAACGGCTTTGTTTCATCTATATAGTAGACACTCGACACCACCTATTAAGAAAAGTCATTTGGTAGTTGTTGTACTTGTTTCAATTAAATTTTTTTTTATGAAAAAAATGCATTGAAAAAATTAAAACTAAGCATAATCTTGTGTAGAACTTTTATTCAGAGATATTCAGACATATTAACCATCTCTATTTTATTTTGCAATTTTGTACCCTCTGTTCAATGTTATTTCCTTTCAAAAAAATTACTTAAAATGATTTTAAATTGTCTTTGTAGACTACTTTTTTGGTA
Organism: Cyamopsis tetragonoloba; assembly: GCA_037177725.1. Taxonomy (NCBI): domain Eukaryota; kingdom Viridiplantae; phylum Streptophyta; class Magnoliopsida; order Fabales; family Fabaceae; genus Cyamopsis; species Cyamopsis tetragonoloba. The sequence continues at coordinate 40,753,695 of CM074121.1, forward strand.
TATTTTAAAAGATTAAATTGGTGATTTTTTAAGATGAGTTTGTGTTTTAATTGTATGTGGCAGCACTCAGTAGCTTCTCCGTGGTAGCTTTCTGGCACTTGACACTGAACAATATCTAACGTAATTAATTAGTGTTTGTAATTAATTTCTAGCACTTTGTTTTCTGGCACTTGTCACTCATTAGCTCATTTTTTTGTAGACACCGGATAGTTAATAAGTTGAAAGGAATGTTGTTGAAAATCTCGAATCAATAAGGTCTACAACTGAACTTAGTGAGGCTGAGCCCAAAACCACCACTAACACAAAGAAGTCATAAAAATCTCCCAACGGTGATAAAAAAGAGGAAAACTGGGGAGTCTTTTACCGAAGCTGCAGATGATGGTAAGAAGAAACTTTCTCACCCAAGATCTTGGACTTGAGATCATTTTACTAAAGGTGTTTCTAACTCTAGGTCTAAATGTAATTGATGTGGGACTAGTTATGCTTGTAATACACATAAAAATGGTACAACTAATTTGGATAATCATTTATTGAATCAATGCAAAGAGTTTCCTAGAGAGTTTACGGATTCTAGTCAAAAAACTCTTACAATCCAAGATTTCAAAGAGGAAGGTGGGAAAGGGATTAGTAGCCACTTTGTTGGTGTAACTTTTGACAATGAGGCATGTAGACAAGCTCTTGCTAGAATGATAATTGTAAATGGGTTGCCATTTAAGTTCATTGAGGGGGAGGGATTCCAATATTTTATAACTGTGCAACCAAAGCTAAATATTCATGGGAGGATAATCATTGCTAGAGATTGTTAGAATATTTATGTAAATGAAAAACTTAAGCTAAGATCTGTGTTTGCTCCTCATAATCGAAGTGTATGCTTAACTACTTATTGTTGGACTTTTGTACAAAATCTGAATTATTTTTGTCTTACTGCTCACTTTATTGAAAGTGAATGGAAATTATATAAAAGGATATTGAACTTTTGCTTGATCAAGAACCATAAGGGTGAAACCGTTGGTAGAAAAATTGAGAAGTGTCTTTTGGGTTGGGGAATTTCTAAAGTTTTTAGTATTACAGTTAACAATGTGAGTTCCAATGATACTCTTATTGCTTACCTTAAAACAAGAATGGAGGATTGGAATTCTCATCCTTTGAAAGGTGAATATTAGCATGTTAGGTGTTGTGCCCATATTCTAAATTTGGTTGTTGATGATGGATTGAAAGAGTTGCATGCTTCGGTAATTAAAATTAGGAATGTTGTTAGATTTGTGCGTGGTTCCCCTAGTCGTATGGATATATTCAAAACTTTCATAAAGGATTGAAGGATACAAGTTAAATCCATAGTGCAATTAGATTCTCTCACTAGATGGAAATCAACTTACCTTATAGTGCGTTGAAATTTCAAAAGACATTTAAGAGGCTGGGAGAGCGTGATACTAAGTTTGCAACAATGCAAAGTGGTATTCCAAAAGCAGAAGATAGGGATAATACGCACGTGTTTGTGAGATTCTTGAAGATTTTTAGTGATGTTACTAAGAAAGTGTTCGGGTCTCTTTATGTTACTTCCTCTCAATATTTTCATGAATATTGTAAGATATCTAATACTTTGAATTCTTGGAGTGGGAGTTCAGATCATTTGCTTAAGAATATGGCTGAAAAAATGAAAGGTAAGCATGACAAGTATTGGGAAACTTTTTGATGTTTGTTGCTATAATTGTTGACCCTCGATACAAACTAAAGTTTGTAGAGTGGAGCTTTAGGAAAGTTTTTGACAAGGAGGATGCTGATATTTTAAGTGAACGTGTGAAGCAAACTTTCCACAAAGTGTTTAATTCTTATAGAATTTTTCATGGAGTTGGTCAATTTATCATTCTTCACAATCTTATGAGTTGGAAATTCTTGACACAACAAATGTTTGAAGATCCCTCATTTGCTTTGGAGTTTGAGAAGGACATTTTTTTGAACGAGAATATGAACAAAAGTGAGGTGGATTTGTAGCTCATGGAGACATTGGAGAAACAAACTCGTAACTTTGACATCTTGAATTGGTGGAAGGTGAACTTTTCTAAATATCCCACTCTTGGTCAAATAGCAAGGTATTTATTGGCTATGCCAGTATCCGCAGTGACTTTGGAGGCTGCATTTAGCACGGGACGAAAGAGTTCTAAATTATTATAGGAACTCTCTTACTCCAAAGACGGTTGAGGCTTTGATTTGTGCTCAAAATTGGTTCTGATCAACTCCAATTTCAACCGATATTGAAGAGCTTGTGGAGAACCTTGAAAAGCTGGAGTTAGGTAGCCTACTTTTACCAATTATTAGTATATTAGTATATTGTTATATTTCTTCATTTATTCTTTATAGTTTGCAATTTTTATAAATAGTAACTTCCCCTTTTTTGCTTAATCATTTGTAGAAATGGTGCCATCCACAGAGCTAAATGAGAATGATTTGGGTGTTGAATCTAATTAGAGCTGCTGATTTTGGTGATTAATTTGATTAGAGTTTTTGAATCTGGTGCTTAATCCTTTGTCACTTTGTCTTATAATTTTTTTGTTGAATTTTTTGATGTACTAGTGCTTAGTTCTTTGTTTTAGAATTGTTTTGATTATTTTTTCTTGATTTGTTGTGGTAGGATTGATGCTGGATTGGATGCTACAAGCTTGGAGTACGAAGTGGAAGTTTGGAACAAGGAGAATTGGTGCTAGATTGACTACTTTTGTTTTTATTTTCTAATGCTACTTTGTTACTAGTCTTAGTACTTAGTACTTACTACTTAGTACATGTTTAAATTTGAATTATTTTGAATTTTATGTTTGAGAGTTGACTTAAATAGTGTTACAGTGTTACTAATTTTAGTACTTGGAACTTGTTTTTAAATTCTAGTTGTCAGTTTGTCAATGTTTGTGCTAAATTACAAACTTTTGTTTTGGGATTCATGGATAGAAAGGTGGATTAATATTAGTTGTGCAGGATTGAGTTCGCAATTGAATTCTTGAATTTTTTTTAGTGAATTTGGTATGTGACATAAAATCGTACAGAGTTCTTGAAATTTATATGTGACATAAAAACTGTTCTTGAAATAGTTTTATTTCATAAAAAAATATTGAAGAAGTAAAAACTGAAAATAGATCCAGTCCAAACCGAATTATATCGGATTGGTTTGGTTTGAATCGCTTTGGAAAATCAACCGAACCAAACCAAACCAAAGAAAAAAAATTTGATCGGATTTGATGACTTTTCACCATAAAACTGAACCAATCCAATTCACGAACATCCCCCCTTACATGTATACTAGCATCACCCCTTACCTCACGTGGTTATTTGGTTTCTTTTAGAAATAATTTTTGAAAAACCAGTATCTTGAAAGCTTCTTGCTTGATATTAATTATGACACTCAAATAATTATTGTTCACACGTTCAAACTCGTACGCACACATAATAATGAGAGAATTGAGAGAAGAAATGGTGTATCGAATGTGTGAACTAATAGCCTATATATAGGCTGAGAATTTGAATTAAAATACTTAAAGTGATAATAATAGTGTATGGTTGAATTTAATCAACCATAATGCACACCAACCACATAGTTTGGCCATTAGCCACTATGAATTAAAAACACTTATCACGTGCTAGTGGTGTTGTGTGTGGCAGTGTGGGTTTATTTTTTTTTAGGAAAACAACGGCATGTGCGTCACTTCTTTTTTTTTTTTAATTATAGTGGCTATGCGCCACTTGTAACCATTTTTTTCTTATAAAAAAATAGGATGCTACACAACGAGGTGAGGGTGTCCAATGGATGCTACGACCATCTTCGGTGGCATAGGATTTAGGATTGGTTGCGATTCAGTACGTGATAATGAGGCCAATATGCCAGTTCAAATGAAACCTGAGATTCATACAATTATTAATGATAATAATATTTTGATAATTAAGAAGGAGCAGTTTCAAAAATATAGTGATCTAGTCAACATTGAGGATGATTTAATTTTAAATTCTCTTGGTGTTATGTGTCATGAAGGTGTGACTAATGAGCCTAAGGATGTGACCCATTTGGAAAATGAAATGTTGGATTAAGCAAAAAAAGAAAAACATAACAAAAAATACTTTATTCTTAAGGTTGATTATGAGAAGGCATAAGATTATGTGGATTTGGGGTATTTAATATATATGTTACAAAAATTTGGCTTTGCTGAGAAGTGGATATCTTGGATGGAAAGTTGTAATTGCGGAGGACACCTGTCCTTTTTGGTGAATAGGAGTCCAATGGAGGAGTTTGCGATTGGTAAATGACTATAGCAGGGAGATCTATTAGCTCCCTTGAGGGGCTTTGTGAGTTAATGAGGAAAGCAGTACATGATAAATATCTCTCGAGATTGCAAATTAGAGATGATGACCCTCTGATTTTGTTACTACAACTTGCAGATGACACACTTCTAATTGAAGAGGCTACCTAGGAGAATTTGTGGACTTAAAAGCAATTCTGAGAAGCTTTGAGTTGGTGTCAAGTATGAAAGTTAATTTTTAAGAGAGTTGTATAATGGGTATTAATGTTGGAGATTACTTTTTAGATATGGCATCGAACTTTCTACATTGTAAGGTGGTTGTATCCCCCTTTAAATATTTGGGGGTACAAATTGGAGTGAATCTAAGGAGGTGAATGGTGTAGAATGGAGTGATTGATAGACTCAGTAGAAGGTTGTCTTCGTGGGACCACATATATATCTCTATTGATGGGAGGACAATGCTTCTTAATGCAGCATTAAATTTAATCCCTATTCATTATCTCTCTTTTTATAAAGCCCCATTTTCACTTATTAAGGAAATATTAGCATACAAGATTCTTTTTATGGAGTGGGGTGAAGAATGGTTCTAAGATTACTTGGGTAAAGTGGGATTTGGTTTGTAAATCAAAAGAGGATGGTGGGTTAGGAGTACGTAGTGTTCAATGGTTTAATTAGGCTCTCTTGGCAAAATGGGTGTGGAGGTGTATTCAGAATCCAAATGATTTATGGGTTAGTGTTCTTTAGGCAAAGTATAGTGTTGTGGAGAACTTTTTGTTACCGTTTTCAGGTGATGGTAAAGCTTCCCAGTGGTGGAGGAAAATTATGTGGGTTTCTTCCCAAGGAAGAGGTTAGTTGGATGAGAATATTTCACTGAAGATTGAAGATGGTAGACTTATGCGTTTTTGGGGGGATAGGTGGCTAGCGAGATTGCGATTGAAAGATTTTTCTGTGACTGTCCTAGGTTGCACATGATAATCAAACTATGATGTTAGATTATGGGGTAATAGATGGTAATGAGTGGAGATGGGTGTTTAGGTGGCATAGAGGTTTGTTTGTGTGAGAAGTTAATCAATTGGAAAACATGCTAGTGGGTGTCATTGTGAGCATGAGCATGTGTGATAAGTCATAATGGAACTACCTTTCTTTAGGATTTTTCTCCTAAAGTTATAAATTCCTTGAAAAGCAAAATTTAAGCCAAGAATATTCTCCAATGAGAAAATTCTTCAACTCAAACGACTGGAAAAATCCATATCGGCATTGGGTTCACAGCATAGGTGAATTTGAATTGTGAGGGCACAATTCTTTTAAGGGGGATGAAATTGTAACATCCCAAAATCAAGATTCTATATGGAGTGTGAGATCTCTATTAGTCTCTCAAATTTAATTACAATCTAGTCCTTGTAAATTATTCCATTTTGAATTAATGAGATCTTTTATTAAATTCTATAGAGTCAAGGACTTAGAAGCAATTTTTAATAAAATGTCTTGTGCTCACAACACTTATTCTACACCCACTATCATTCAAACACTTAACTTCTTCATTCCTCACCATACTTAATTAATAAACCAATTTCCTCCCATCCCTCTTTGCAATTCATGACACCCACACACTCACTAGCAAAGAGAAAACCCCAACTTTACTCTTCTCATATTTTCTTATGCAATTCATTGTCAATTTCCACTCAACCCTCATCCTAAAGTAATTCAATTTCATAAATTCATCCTTCTTTCCCTTCAATCTCGTTAAACAGAACCAAAACCCCAAGGTGATAGTGAATAATGGAAAGGCAATAGAGAAGAAGGCGTGAGTTTAAGAGAAGGAAGGAGACTAGAAATTGTGGAAAGAAAAGCCCACCGCTCCTTTCCCTATCTTCAACTTCAGCCAGCACCAAATTCCCCACCATCTCATCATCATTTTCTCTTCTATGCTCAAATTGTCTCCTTGAGCCACCAAATTAGACACATGCATGATCTATCTTAAGCTCCACAGCCTCACATTTTGTGTTAGATGGTGATCTTCCTTTATTAGGGTAGAAGGATCAGGGAACCAAGGTGAGAGAAAAGACATGTAATTGCAAGGAATGGAAGAGGCAAGGTGAAGAGAAGGACAAGAAGCTAGTAGAGATGGGAGTTCAAGGAGATTGAGGCTTGAAATTCAGAAGATAATGTAAGGTAACCTTGTCTCCATCTATGATCTAAGACGTTGATTCTGCATAAGTGGGAGACGCAGAAATAGTCTACAATATGACACCAGATAGACACCTTGGAGCAGCTCAAATCGATCTACTGTGACTTGACCTTATAAAAACATTATCAGTTGAGAAAATGCATCTTATTTCTTATAACAATGTTATTAATAATTATAATGATATTTTCTTTCTAGTTTATTGTTTAGTTAATTTTGTTAAATGATTTTGAATTTTGAATTTACTTTTCTATGACTACTTATCTGCATGTATTACTATTAATTGCACATGGATATTAGTGTTAAAAATATGAACTATTCCTCATCCTACGCCCAACAGCCTCATGGGAAGTTGGTCTTTCGGTGGAATCAAAGCACATTACATGACACTTCAATCCTTTTATGATTATGATTATATTAGATGGGTTATATTTGAGAGAAACATTAATCTCTCGTTATCATTATATTACATAAATATTATTTATTTAACATTTGTGTTTTATTATTACTATTATGATTACTCTGTTTATACGTTTGTGATTTATTCAAAGAATTATTTAATAGATCATGATAGTTATATTGTGTACTACTAATATTTCTATGCTACCTTGTGCTGTGATTGGTGAGATTAACGGGTTATCCTTACTAGCACTAGATGCACCATGATTGGTGGTAGAGTATACTGCTGGGGTATTACATACAATTGACCGATATAAGATGTAATATGACATTTATGTTACTTTGGATTGGTATTGCATACATATGACCAAAAAAACATGTGATATGACACTATATGGTACCTTGGATTGCGGGCATATACCCTCAATCATGGGTGTGTGATTGATTGATACTATTATATATTTGATTGTATTGAAAATTATTATACGTGAAAGATTGATAAATATTTATTTTAATGATTGGTTATTTATTAACCAATATAATTGTGTGTATTTGTAATATGATTATTTCCTCCATTTAAATTGTATGTACACTACTCATGCATTTGTGTTTTTATATTGTTGTGTCAATTATAATACTATATTTAGATCAAGGCGACCACGTTACTGTCAATGAGGAGCTTCCAGAGGAAGAATAGTGGTTCGATGTTGCATACTTGGTTGTTATACTTATCAACTAGTTAGATTCAGAAGTTGCTACATGAAAGGAATAATTGAACACAATCACGTGTTCGATATGTTTTTTTTGTTTTATATTAAATAAGTGCTTTGAGATGTTGACATCCAGGGTCATTTGAGTATGTTATGATTATTTGATATTTAAAACTATGTATGTTTTAATTAAATATTTGGAAGTAATTATTGACATTTATATTCATGGTTAATAAATTGTGATTTATTAAAATAAATGAGGTTTTGGTAGTTGGGTACCACATGTTCCACCTCTTCGTCATCTAATGAGAAGAGTTTAATAGCCTCTAAATCCAAAGATTCATATGAATCAAACCAAGATTAACCTTAGATAGAATGTTCCTCTCCCTTTTCCAAAGCAGCTCCCCTCCATGTTCCTCAAGCATATGAATCGAATATACATTATTGTTCACCTTGATTCACAATTAATGATTAATCAATTTCGGAGTCCAAGTCCTAAATTGAAATCTACCCATGTCCAGACGACGCTTCTATCCAGTAACCTCGTTAATCTAAAGAAAGTACCTAGTTGGAAGGACAACTTACGGAAGAAATCTTTGCACTATGCATGAAGTAAAACCCCATAAAACGTGACCCACATGGTTTTTTCCATCATAACATTTATAGGATGCCACAAATGTAGATCATAAAACCATATTTCTCACTATTTGTTGATCATCCGTGCAGTATCTTCCACACTCACCCTTGCATCAAACTCCACCGACACCATGTCTCTCCCCATCAAATTTACTTTGATATCTAGCATTCCTTCCAACAAAAGTTCATGGTTTAGTAACCCTAATCCCAATAAAGGCATGCCCACATTCCTCTAAAACCTCCTCTTTTAGTTGAAAGTCCATATGAAACCATGATGCTTGTTATGCAACACACTTATGTTGCACATGTTGGGCTAAGGGCCTTACATCATTTTTGTCACCTTGTCGACAGAATTTCTTAGCATATGTTACTCCTAACACCCTATGTGAGCCATGTGGTTGCACCTTTTCCGATTTCCTTCGACCCCCCATCTATGTTACCCTTTCCCATGCTCTCTTTTCATGTCTTGAAATAATGATTTTCAACCGCATATTACTGATTACAATCACCGCCAAGATCTTCTCCAACACATACACATCCTTTATTCCATTAAATCAGACAAATCCAAAGCCCCTCCCCATTTCGTCACACTTTGGAAGGATGAATACATCCACCACTTTTCCAAACCCCAAAAAACTTTCCACAATGCCAAAACCCCATGTAAATAAGGAAAATTAGTGAAAACAAACGAGGCTGAATTCTTTAGGATATGCCCTAGATATCTCGTAAAACCCCTCATACCAACAAACATGTTCCCTACTTGTCCCTTACAACCGTATGCATCTCTACCCTCAAACTAGAGCTGTCAAAATAAGTTATGGCTTGCGAGCCAACTCGACTCGATCCGGCTTGTAGGTAGGTTGGATTGCAAAAATATCTGCTCGAAAAAAATTGATTCAAAATTAGTTCAACTTGTTTAACTCTCAAGAATTTCGAGTTGAGCCGAGTTGGGCTCGCTAAACCTGTATTTGGAATTCTAATGATTTTTTCATGCACTTTTTGAAACTTTAATATTTTTTTCCTAAATGTTCATGTACTTTTTAGAATTTTAATTATTTTGAAATATCAATGCAAGTCAACCCGCTAACTCGCATGAGTCAAGTCAAGTTGTATACTCCCTCCGTTTCAAAATGACAGTCGTTTAAGGGTGTTTTACAGAGATTAAGAAATGAAATATTGTCATAATGAATAAAGCAATTTTACTAACATATACCAATTAATGATTGAAACATTAACTATCTCACATTGTTTCTAGTTGAGCATTAATTATTATATAGGAGTAAAATGGAGCAAAGAGCATTTAATAATGCATTGAAAATATAAAAAGACAATTATTTTGGAAAAAAATTATTTTTCTAAAACGACACTCATTATGAAACGAAGGAAGTATTCCTTAGCTAAAGAAACGAGTTGAGTTGAGTTAGCTTATTTTTAGGCTAGTTCGCAGCAAGCCAGCTCGATTGAGTCAAACTGACTCGTTTTGACAGCTCTATCTCAAACTCTCATCCACGAGGGCAGAGCTAACTCGTGCTATGGAGGGATCTTGGCCTTCCATTATAAAAAATTAATAACATATATATACAATTTCTTATAATATGAATAAAAATTACTAACACTCTAAGTAACTGGACCCCCAAAAATTTGATCTATTTAATCTCTTATATTTGGTTCCCTAAAAAATTTTGGGCTAACACCGTCCAAGCTCGTCCACCGCCACCTACGCGACCTCTCACACACTTTCTCTAGCATTCTCTATTCAAACAATTATATTTTGTAAGACGAAATAATAATATACATTCAATTTCTAATTAAATTTGTAAATATAAATACAAAAATCATAAATATAAATATATAAATATTATAAATAAAAATAAAGATAACTACGTTTTACCCAATTAAGATAAATAATATAGGTTTAAATATATTTTTTATCTCTGCAAAATTATGGTAATTCACTTTTCGTCCCTATAAAAAATTTTGTTGATAAAAAGTCTAAAATTTTTTCAAACCTTTCATTATTAGTCCCTGCTGTTAGTTTGGTCAGTTAACTGCTGACGTAACTAACATTTCTCCCACGCTAGTCTACCACATAAGCAAGTTTGTCCGTCTATTAACTTTAAAACTATTTTTAATACTAATGTAGCAGTTGACGAGACAAAAACGTTAGTTAGCTATTGACGTTTCTACCTTGTCAATCTATCACATTTGCAAGTTCTAGACTCTATATTAACATTAAAAACTATTTATAATACTAAAGTGATACCACGCTAGTCTACCACATAAGCAAGTTTTTCCGTCCATTAACTTTAAAACTATTTTTAATATTGATGTAGCAGTTTGACGAGACAAAAAAGTTAGTTAGTTGTTGACGTTTCTACCATGCCAATCTATCACATTTGCAAGTTCTAGACCCTATATTAACATTAAAAACTATTTATAATACTAACTCGATAGCTTAACAGGCTGAAAACAATCGCTATGTCAACAATTAACTAACCAAACTAACAGCAGGGACTAATAATGAAAGGTTTGAAAAAAAATTAGACTTCTTATCAACAAAAAAATTTATAGGGACGAAAAGTGAATAACCATAATTTTGCGGGGACAAAAAATATATTTAAGCCAATAATTTATAACCCCAAGGGTTGGCTTAGCTGTGTAAAACCCCGCTAAGTTCATAGGAGGGACTATCTACAGCAGGAGAATCCGTGTTTGAATTCCACCTATGCCCAATTTCTGGGGGCCAGCGTCAGCTACGCAACGCGAACGGGATTAGTCTCACCCTAAAGGTAGGGAAACCATTAGCTATTAAAAAAGATAAATAATATATTGAGTAATTGAATAAATAAATAAAAAATAAGTTATTCTCTTAAAAAGAAAATATTAAGATAACTAGTTGAAAACAATTGACATATAAATTAGGCAACTACTTTGGTTGAAAGACATTCTAAATCCTACCATCGGCATTCTAATGTGCAATTAAACCCATTATACGTGTTCCATAGTAGTTTACCTGAGCACGTTAAACCAGCTACGTTCTTAGGCTCATCCAACTATAGTATACTGCAGCGTGCACTAAGCACCCACAAACAGCCCCCATTTTCACTCACATGGGTTGTGCATTACGCTTTACGCTCTTGTTAAACTCCAAACCCCACAGCGAATGAGATTAGATTACGAGCATCGAAAAGTTTACCTCACTCACATACAGTCTCACACTCTTCACTTCTATTTTAATATTGGAAAAACATGTATCCTGCCTGAACACGTGTCGCTTTTTGGTGCATCCATTTCCCGCCTAAATTTTGGTCAGCTCTATTTGTGTTGAAAAAAAAAAATCTCTTCTTTTTCTTATGTTCACCTCTTGAATTAAAATTTAAAATTTGAAATTGAATATAGAAAGAGAAACTTGGTCAGTACTCTCCCTTTCTCTTTCTCTTTTCTGCGTACTCTTTCTCCCCCTTTCTCTTTTCTTTTCCGTTTCTTCCCCACCTCCTCTTCCCTCTCCCTTTCTATTTTCTTTTCCCTTTCTCATAATCTCCTTGTCCCTTGCAAACGGTGATGAGCACGAAGATGAGCTTCCAAGTGAATGACGGAAAGCTCGAGGTTTTGCTCGCGAAGACAAGCAAACAAAGACGGTGATGGAGCGGTACGGTTTCTTTCCTTTATGCATTTTCCTTGGACCTCATTTTGTTTTTTTCACTTACTCACAATTTCATCTATGTGTTTTCGCTTTCTCTTTCTTCTACCGGCTAAAGGAACATGGCGAGAACATCCATGGCCGACAACGTCACACTACATGACTCCTTGCACAAGCTTCAGATGGTAAGCATCTCTCTTCTCGTCTTCTTTAGATTGCATGTCCTAATCATCTTCTCCATCCCTTGTTTATGGCTGATTTATCCCAATATTTTATTTTGTATGTATTATCATTTAGTTTGCTCATCTTCCATTATTTACCGATTTAGATTTTAGATTTATGTTTTTTTATTTTTTGAGTGGCATATGATTCTGTGTTTTTATTTATCGGCAAAATTACATTTTTGGTCCCTTAACTCTTTGCGCCAATTCACTTTGGTCCCTTAATTTTTTTTCGATCTATTTTAGTCCCTTAACTTTTATTTTAGATTCAATTTGGTCCTTACCGTTACATGCGTTAAAGACGTTAGCAGATCAAAAACCATTTCTGAAGGGATCAAATTGAATCCAAAATAAAAGTTAAGGGACTAAAACGGATAAAAAAAGTTAGGGGACCAAACTGAATAAGCGCAAAGAGTTAAGGGACCAAAAGTGATATTTTGCCTTACTTATTCTATGCTATTTGTGAAAAGAAGGGTCAAAAGACCAAAAAAGAAAAAAGGAATGCTAACAAGTGATTTTGTGAATGATTTTTTTATATTCTCTTTTGATCTATTTTTATTTATTCTCTTGGTGAGTTTTTCATTATTTTTTTCCTCAAATTTTCGTTTCTCGGTTAAGTTTATTATACCAAATCTCATGGGGTGTTTTTGTTGTACTGGATAAATGAGCATCCATGTGTTTTCACACAATTTGAAGCACTTTTTTTCTTTCTATTCACAAGCTTTGGTAAAGCATTTTCTCCAAACATGTATCACTTGACACTCATAGAAACAATTATAAGCGAGATTCACAGGTGAAATTGTTTGTTTGAAACCAGATTTAATCTTCTCCATTTCTGGCTATTTGTTTTGTCTGACCCATTTCTTTGTTTTCCTTCATGTTTTAGATTTTTAAAGCAGCCGAAGAAAGGTTTGAGAATTGATGTAAGAAGAGAGATCAGAAGGAGGCTGTTTATTTTCTTATTTATTTTATTTTTTTCATTAGTTTGATTTTGAATGCATGGAAAAAATGATTACGATTTTATCTGTTTAAGCTCCTATGAAGGGCATGGTCGAGTCAGTTAGCAACGTTACCAGCTTTGTTTTAATCTAAAGAACATGAGATTTAGTTATTGCCATAAAAGTCTTATCTTTGTTTTCTGTTATGAATTTAAATTGTTTTATTACCATGTCATTGCTTGCCTTAGCTTTTTTGGCTTTCTAAATTTGTGAATATCTATCTATTTTTATATTTCATTTCATTGCATTTTTTTTATCAGGGAAGCACCATCGCTGCTGTCACAAAGCAAAAACGTGCTAATGAAGATCAAAAGGTGAAACTTGAGCGCTTTGTAAGTTAGCATAATCTTCCGTTTGAACGCTCAATTGTTTGTCATATTTCATTTCATAGATATTATATTTCATGCCTCCAATCTTTAATTTACAATAATCGAAAGTGAAAGAATCTCTTGGTGCTCTTAAGCAACCATGGAAGTTTAGTCAGAGCAATATGAAAAAACATTTTATGTGTAATTGATTTTATTGTAATCAATTATCAATTGCAATTTGTATATGTTTTGCTGTTTTTTAGCATGTGATTCTTTAAGCTGTTAATGTTAAGGTTGCAATTGAATCTCTCCTGAAATATCTCATGTGTCGTTTTTGAATGCTTATTGACTTTAGTTGATACTCCATGTACATAATTGCACATTTTCCTTTTAATTGAAATTTACCTTTTTTTTTCATATCATTACCTTTTAAGTTGAAAATGATTCTTAGAGTTTATTCAAGTTTCCAATCAAGTCTTCACACTCTGGCAAAAATTGACATAAGTTGTTTTATTTCTAATCATATCTATGTGGCTGATTACAGGCTTCATGTGGAATGATGCTATGGGAGTTTCTACTCTTAGGATGATTCATTGTAATTCTTTCTTTTTCCGGGCTTAGGCCTCTTTATAATAAATAAATATAAAAAAAAATTGATTCATTTGTAATTCTTCATTAGCAATTTTTTGGATTTGACATCAATCAAATTAGATACAAATGAGATGCAACATCAACTATAAATGCTGACATTGTTTTTTTGTTCCTTGCTGGTGAAACTAAGAAGCAAAAGCTTATTGAGAAATATAAGCATCTCAAGGTATATACATCTTGGTATATCTCTCCCTGACCCTTGATGGAGCAATAAAAAAATGGAAAATGATAATAACAATAATAATAATTAAGCATTATTTGTGTTATCTGTCTGTGATCTCATTGCCATATATATTAATTTTAATTTGATGGATATTGCAGTAACCTAAGTTTATTATCCGATCTGTTTGTGTTAAGAATGACTTATATGTGATTGAGATTAAATTAAAGTTTATTTAAATGGATCAATAAGAGTTGATCAATAGATAACCAACCAAGTAGAGAATGAAAGATTAATTCTTCAATTTTGAAGAAAAAATTGCTTTAATTTAAAATGGTATTCTTTTTGAAAAAAAAGGAAAAAGAAAATGAAAAGGACATGTATGAGTCAAAATTTGAAAGCCAGAGTATTGAAAGTGTCATGGGAGTGTGAGGCTCATAGGGATTTCTGTTGTGGACCAGAATAACAGTATCCCGGGTGCACGCATATATGTCGGGTCAAGCAACCACCAACTACTTTGGGGCATCCCGGTAAGTTTGGCGCGACCCACACCTAGGGCCCAGTTAACGAGGTTTGGGCTGCGGTAAAAAACCCTGGCCCAATACGGACCACATTTAGGTCACTTACCCCACTCTATAAATACTATCATTAATGCACCATTCAAGGTACGTAAGTATTCTATCAGATACATAAACCCTAACACATTCACTTACTTGAGCGTTGGAGTCCTTGCAGGTGCACACCACCGCCGCCGGAGCTCAGGCCAGGACGTTATTCACATTGCCCTCTGCTAATCTGGAAGACCACCTTGTCTATCCTACATACTCGTCAGGTTAGATCAAAACAATTTCATTAGGGTGTTTCTTTTTTCATCTTTAACTAAAGAAGATTTCATTATCATGACAAAAATTCACAATGATTTGGACATATGAGTTGCTATCTAAGGCTCTTTTTCACTCAAATGTGAAATGCATGAAGAAATGAACATTTCTTGACTTGTTTGAGAAAACATTTTTGGATTTTCAGTTACAAGACTAAATGACCTATTTGAATTCTTCTATCTCCAAATAATATGCTTGTCCTTACACACACGTAACACTTCTTATTTCTTCACATTCCCTCTTTTTCTTTGCTATCTATAGCAATAGGAAAGTTAACTGAGTTCAATGTCTTCAAACAAGACATGTTTTTTTTTGTTATCTATGTCTCTGTCTTATGAGTTCCTTTTTATGATCATAATAAGTAAAAATACATGCTCTCTATTGTTTCTATTAACTAGCATAAGTAAAAAAGTGATATTCCTAAACAATTTTGCGGTTTGATTTGTTTATTTTAGGTGATATTGCTTTAGTGTTCAGCTTTTGTAATTCCTAGTAGACTGTAGTAGCAGGTTGTTTCACTGCTGTGCTTGTTGCTGGTGATTGAAATCCAAGGCAGGAATTGTGGTGTTTGGTTTTCTGTTAAGGGTAGTTGCTAAGTGTGGTGTTGGGGTATTCAGATCATGTATTTGCTTGTGTTCAACTATATGTGTGCAGTAATTTTGGCCAGTTTGTTTTGGTCTGTTTATTTTAACTTTCCCTCTTTTCTTAGTATATTAATGGTGTTACCATTCTAATTGTGATGTTGTGTAGTGTGCTTTTTCTTTTGTTAAACTTTGGTACTTCTGGTACCCTATAGTAATATATATTATTGTTGCTGATCAAAAATATGATTTACGAAAACTAATTTTCAACTCAACTAAATATATCATTACATGCCTTAAGAGGTTATAGATTTTCATGTAAACCAAAGAAAAAAAATGTCATTACATGTCTAATAATCACTCTGTCTATGATTTCTAGACTTTCAAAATATCTCTATTATACTTTGTTGGTATGCTACTAATCAATTGTCTTATTATCCTTGCAGGGGTAAATGCAAACTCACATTAAATTTATTATGGATGTGTTAATGTCTTATTATAATGACTATAGTTAAAATGGATCGATCGTATTGTTGTTTGAGTATACAAGTATTATTATGGAGATTATTGACCTTTTTCCTTGAGATAATAATTCTCATTTCAATTTCTTACCTAATTTTCATTCTCTTTTAGAGTCTAAAACTTAAATTTAATTTTAAATTTTAAATTTTAAATTAAAATCTTTTGTTGAATTTGTTTTCCTTTCCGGAATTTAAGGACATGTAAAATATCACCCATAAATATATAATTAGCAAACTTTAAAATTAATTGCATTACTTGTTAGAAATATTTTATTTCTGCTAATTATTATTGGAGATATTTTTTTTATTTCTAGTAATAATTTGTGTGGGCTAAATATTAATTAAAAAGATTATATTTGTTATTCACATGAATTGGATTAATTGTATTGTGATCAACATAATCAGTAGAGATACCGTGAAATCCGTTTAGATTACATCTTGATATTGACATGGACTCATATGAATGGAAACCTAGGCCTAGCCTGCGGTGGGCACAATGGGAACCCTAGCAGGCGGTTCTATAAATAGGCCTGTATAGAGGTGATTGTCTCCAACACATCAGACTGTCGTCTAGCCAATACTCCTCCCCATTCGGAGTTAGGCCTCCCGATTCGGGACTCTTGAAATTTGGTTGAGGAAGACCACATCTTTCTTTAACCTCATGTTTATTCTTTTTGTTGCTACGATCGTAATGTTCATGACCAAGGCTTCCGCTGCATCTCGTGTGGTTATGAGTATAAGATCCGATCCAGGTAACTCTACAATCTTACTCTATAATTCTAACGAACGGTCTCCTTTTGTTATTGAATATTTCTATTCGGTTTAAGAAATTCCAACAAGTAGTATCAGAGCCCCGTTGTGTTTAGATTATGGAGCCCTTCGACATTTGTATAATTTCTTTCGGGTAAATTTCATCAGGTTTAAAGAAATTTATCATAAACCCATTTAAAGTTTGTGTGTTCATGTGTTTCTATCACGTTTTCATATATCCATCCAGAGTGCATAGATTATATATGATGAACATTGTTATTTTATTTTGGGTGATGTTGTGATAATTGTTCTATGATTATATGAGACTGGTTTCGTAGTATTTTATCGAAATTAGTTAATATATTCCATGTTGAATTCATAATAATTACAAGGCTTATTTGTTATACAAGTTTTTGAACTTCGTTCATAATTATGGATGTGTTATCATTTTTTTGGTATGTATGTGCAAGATCCAGATTGTTATACTTCTATGTGTATATTGTTATTATCAAAGTAAATTGATAATCGTATAGTTTTTTTTTGATGAATTCAAAGTTGCACATGGTTTTGATTTAGTAATTGTTATTGTTGATGTTTGAATTGCATGTTTATGCCTTCATCGGAGCTTTAGGATCCTTTTGTTTTTCATTGCAAATTCTAAGTGATTGTGTGAATCAATTAGTGTTTAAAATTGGAATATGGATTGGGTTTTATAAATATTTTGTTGATTTTGTTTACAGTGCCATATTTGGAAATAATCCATAAGGATTTGAAATTAAAGTGGCATTCAAAATCAATTTTGAAATGTATATTAGTGTATGATTAAGAATGAGATTTTGTCCTCTTATTTCTTAATATGAAGAGTTTTTATGACTATTATATCTTTTGTATCTTTGGTAATCAATAATAGATCACATATGGATATGGTGCAATATTTTAGTGATACGATTAATATAAAGTACACTTTTTAATCGATTAATTTTGCACGTGATCTCTTAAGATTCTTTGGAGAATCGGAATAAGGAAATAAATCAATAAGGAAATAAATCTATAAGATTTTGAGAAATATTAATTTTGTAAATCAATTTTATTAGGATTTAAAATCGTTTCAGTTGTCTCATAAATAAAATTACAACGACTGATCCATTTATTTTTGGATTAGTTTTTTTTTTGAGATTTTATTTCCATTAAGGTTTGATTTATGAGCATAAAGTTTAAAATAATTTTTTTTTGGATGTGATTTATTTAATTATGTTTATTTTTTGGTCAATTATTTCAGGGTTTGACTTTAGTCAAACATTTAGAGTTTGACTCTTTGGTCAAATATTTTGGAGCTTGATTTGGTCCAAATTTAGAGTTTGACTTTGGTCAAATTTTGACGTTCGACTTTGGTCAACATTTAGAGTTTGACTTCAATATTCAGAGTTTGACTTTGGTCAACATTTGGAGTTTGACTTTAGTCAACATTTAAGTTTAACTTTGGTCAAACATTTAGAGTCTGACTTTGGTCAAACATTTTGAGTTTGACTTGGTCAAACGATTTTTCCTTTATTAATTTAGCAATTCACATAAAGAAAGTGTGATACTATATGAATGTATGAGGAAAGCTTCTGGCTAAGGAAAGACTTGATATTTAAGCGCATTCGATGTGAGCCGCCTCTCTTTCCTGAGAACCAATCTATGTGCATTTCTATAGTTTACACAAGTGTAAATTGTAATTGCATAAAGAAATCTTTTGAAAGGATAAAGTTTTCAAGATCGATTTAATTGGTCATACGGTTGAAACTTTGGAAAAATCAAGTTCAAGTCCGAAAGTATCACTTAAAACGCTCGAAAGTGCGTTGTTTTAGGTCATTGTTAGAAGTGCAGGGGAGCATGATCATGCTCCTTGTAGGCATGGTTGTGCAACTCATTAGGAATGTGCTTTGAAGTTTCTGCAACCCGCACAACCGTGTGGTACATAGACACGGGTATTTGGGGCCTTCTCAGCGATGTCGACTCTTTTTTGGTGATTTTTCGACTCGGCACGACCATGCCACCTGATGGAATGGCTGCATGAGGCTATCTAGGTAATTTTATTATTACGCTACAATCATGCGGCATGGTAGCATAGTCATGTGACGTAACAGAGTCTAATAAAGTATTTTTAAACCATGTCATGCAATAATAATCAAATCATTGAAGCAAACATGTTACCTCCGTAACCTCTGTCGTGGAAATTGATTTGGTTAAAGTTATAAAGATGAGCTGCTTGTTGCTACTGTGGGTTGTGTTTCCACCCTCCGATGTGACACAACTTGACTGAGCAATATCAAGTCATGTGACACGATAAAGTGTTTTTTAACGCGACTGCATGGCGGTTTGATGCAATTTCGTTAAATCTAGACTTTGGCGTTCACTATTTTCAAGTGAAATAAAGAAGAATTATGGATCCAAACCATGTTGTCTTGTAATGTTAATCAAACCATTGAAGCAAACATGTTACCTCCATAGCCTCTGTTGTGGAGATCGATTTGATTAAGGTTGCAAAAGATGAGCTTGGGATTGTTACTGTGGGTTGTGCTTCCACCCTCCGGTGTGACACAACTTGACTGAACAATGTCAAGCTTGTGACAATAAGCATGTGACATACATAAAGCAATTATTCATGTGGGTGATTGTTTGCCATCCTCCGATGGACTTTCACTTGACTAGAACTGACTGTCAATGTTTGATTGTTACGTGAGAGTACCACTTACAAGCCAACCTGCGTACCCTCCGGTATTTAGGGTTGGTGGAGTACTTTGGTATCTTGTTGTCCATAATTAACAAATTATCTACATATGTGTATATATATATATATGTGTGTGTGTGTGTGTGTGTGTGAATTTTAATTATTCCCATTTTATGAGTAAGCTAGTCGTTAATTCTATGTCACAATCGTGTATCCTCCGAGCACGATTGTGTTGGTAGAAAGCTCTTGTCTTCTATGCCTTAGAATCATTGGACTAGGGTTATGCAACTATATATTCAGAAAGCAATTTTTAAGTTGAATAGCAATTTAAGGATAGTCTCAAAGTTTTCTTGAATTCTTTTCTCACCTTATGAATACAAGATGATCACCTACATGATCCTCACTGTGAAGGTTATTTTGAAAGGACTTCTAAAGGTGCTTTGTGGTTACTAAAGGAGGTTGGTTGCATAATATTGTGCAATCATTTGTTGACAGGTTCTTGCTATTTGTTGGGTGAATTGTTTTCATAAAGTTTTTTTTTTAAAAAAAAAAACAGTGAGAAGTTCTCTATATTAGTAATGTAAATTACTAAGCCTGTATCTGCAAACTTTGTAATATTATCATAAAGACATATAAGGTATTTAAGGATCTGAAGAAATAAGGAATAATCGAAGGGGTTAGACGCTAACAAGTCTCTTATGAACATAGTTGAAAGTCAACTTGATAAAACTATTCGGTTCACTAGATCTAATCGTAATGATAGATATTCATAAGGTACGATTGATCTGGTGATGGCGTCCTAACCTATTTATGCAATTCCTCATCAGTGTGGGGCAGTTCCACTAGTTCACAATGCAAGGTTTGCTAAGCATAAAGATGTGGATAAATGAAGGAACAATACCCTTAGCGATAGGGTAAGAAGTGTTTGATTCTCAAATTGCTTGCTTGCCCAAGATCACTATGAGGATATGCTTTAAAGAATATAATCTAGATCATTTCAAGAGAATATCGACAAAGGCAACTAACAAAACTCATTAAGAGCTTGAGATAGGCGGAAGGCCTATGTAGAGCATTAAGTGTTTAAGGTTGATCTAACTAAGCAGGGCCTTGTGGTCCTGATAAAGGAATGTTTGATTTAAGAAGTGTTAGTTGTAGTATGGTTGGCTATTTAGAAAGTCGCGAGACTTAAAGTTGATCCCACTAGCATAAAGTATCTCTTTTTTAGAGAATCTAGTTCTTCGAGGATGTTGAGTTTGGGGGGAGAAAGATGTTAACAGACATTGGTCTTGGAGAGGATTCAGAGACACCTCTTCATAAGGACATGACTCTCCCATATGGGCTAGATCCATAGGTTATACTTATAGATCATCAGGGACCTTCAGTTTCTCTTCATATGGTTTGAGAGGATTAATAGGGTCAAATTCAACAACCTCGTCAAGTTGCATCAAGTAGGTCTACAAGAGAATGGAAAAGTGTGAATATAGAGGATTACATCGCACATGAGGATACTACTGATTCTTCGGAGATAACTAGTTCATCTTCAAGGAATGAGTTAGTAATTCCAACTCTCATGAAGTTAGTTAAGGCCATGGGGGTGAACTCCATACCATAAATAAAATGACATTTGGGGCATTGTAAAGTTACCCAGGAAGTGAAACCAATATGGATTCATAGGGTGACATGAGGAACAAGCCATGTCATATGTGGAAGGACTTACTTGGAAAGATGCACATTGCAAGTTAAGCCTTAAGTCACACAAATTGAGTTAAAGACCGCTTACCTCAATAAGGACCTTGAGGAAAACGTCTATATAGAAGAGCTGTTGGGACATACTTCGAAAGAAGATAGTCAATTGGTTCATAAACTTAAGGAATCCATTTGTGGACTTAGTTAAAGTTTTTTGTCAATGGTACTTTACGTACCTTGAGTTCAGTGGGAGTTAAGATCAGGATTCTTAAAAAAAATGAGATATTTAATCTCGAAGAATATTTTGAAAGGGATCAAATCTTGAATTGTTAAAGTAAATTCCATAGTCTTTGTCAAAGGGATACCTCACGTGTTTGCAAGTCATGACCTGTCTATGTCTTGCTTTCATAGTGAAAATACAGGGCAGATACTAAAAATTTCTGGGGGAGATCTTTTGAGTTACAACAATAATGGTCATTAATTAATTTCAAAAGATAAAGTGTTGTTTGCTCACATACAGGAAGTCATATGAACTTGAGATCATAAGGTATTTTGACTCTGACTTCAATAAGTGTTGGGTTAATTGCGAGTCGATATTTTGATACCCTTTTCTTTATTGGATTAAAGAGAACAACATTCAGTAAAGTGCCAAGTGGTCACTTGTTGTCTCTTCAACCATAAAGTATGTGTAATTTTGTGTAATTTTGTTAAAGGGCTGCTAATTGTCAATGAAGTCAAATAAGGTACTAGAGACATTTCGTGACAATGAAGATGTGGTCCTACAGAGATATGAGTTCTTTGATATGCAAAATTACGAGTACGATTTTCCTTCTTGTTAAGGAATAAGTTCAGAGTGTTGTTTTTGTAAGTATTGAGCTGTTAAGGAATGAACTCCAAAGTTATAGATCATTCCACTAAGGCATTGACATCATTAGGGTTGCTGAAATTGGACAATTGGCATGCATGGTTGTCGTTAGTATCTATGAAGCACCGATACCGACAAGGACACCGCGACACGACACGACACGGACACTGCGACACGGCGAATGTCCAAAAAATAGGACACCGGGACACCGCTTATATATATATATTAAAAATAAAAAAATAAAAAAATTATAAGAAACATAATAAATAAAAAATACAAGTTAATAAACTATTCATGTTTCTAAAATAACTTGTTAAATTTTACAATTTCATTTCATAAATAAGTCTCACAAAAAAAATACTTAGAGGCTTCATAATAATGTTAATAATTTATCTTTCTAACTACCTAAACTTCACATTTTCTTAATATTCTTCATAATATGCCTCACTAAAAAACAAATACTAAAAGGCATGATTACAATATAAGCACTATCACCTAAAAAACTTTGAAGAAAATTCTCAATTTAAGGCATATTACCTTAATTCTCATCATTGAAAAATATAGCTTCTAAATCTGGTTTATCAAGGGACAAATGAGTTATGTCAAGAATTCCACTATTATTAAGTGATCCAAACTCATCTCCTGATATTTTAATTAATTTTTTAAGAAAAAAATTACAAAATGTGACTCGGAAGCGTCGAGCTACACACAGGTGTCGGCTCAAAAGTGTCGAGCCAAACAGAAGTGTCGGCTCGAAGTGTCGAGCCAATGAAAAATTATCTTTTTATTGGACACCGCTAGAGAGGTGTCGGAGACGTGTCGTACGGGTGTCAGACACGCCGACACGGCAGTCGAGAGAGGTGTCAGTGCTTCATAGGTTAGTATGCCTGGGAATAGTGAGAGTCTACTATAACACATTTTGTAGCTCATTACTTGGTCATGACACTTCAGTTTAACTATAGTTACTCTGAACTATTGATCTCATAAAGACAAACTGAAGTTGGATCAGTTGAAAATAGACATATATTAGATCACATAACATGTAATTTCCATGCCATTCATCCATGTTTGATCCATGTTATCAAGTGTAATGACTATGGTGATCATTGGAGTTTAGCTACGATAATACAGGTGGCGAAAGCTGTGATGGTTCCTAGTTAATGCATAAGATGGACCAGATTGTAAGGGTAATCTAAAGTGAATAACGTACAGTTGCGCGCCTAAAGTTTAAGTAATATAATCATCTAGATTAATATGCAGCCCAAGTGGGAGATTGTTAGAAATATTTTATTTCTGCTAATTATTATTAGAGATATTTTTTTATTTCTAGTAATAATTTGTGTGTGCTAAATATTAACTAAGAAGATTATATTTGTTATTCACATGAATTGGATTAATTGTATTGTGATCAACATAATCGGTAGAGATACCGTAAAATCCGTTTAGATTACATTCTGATATTGACACGAGCTCATATGAATAGAAACCTAGGCCTAGCCTGCGATGGGCACAATGGGAACCCTAGCAGGCGGTTCTATAAATAGGCCTGTATAGAGGTGATGGTCTCTAACACATCATACTGCCGTCTAGCCAATACTCCTCCCCATTCAGAGTTAGGCCTCCCGGTTCGGGACTCTCGAGGTTTGATTGCGGTTGTCAAGGTATTAAATTTCTTGACTAGACATATAATTAATAAGTTTTAAAAGTAATTGCGTTACTTTTTTTAAAAAAAAATATATGGCCAATTGAAAAACAAAAAGTTTTTTTTATTGAACTAATTTGAAAAATAAATTAAATTTATAATTTTTGTTAACTCTTTACAATTTTAATAATTTTAGTTTATTTAAAAAATAGTTGATTGAGATAATTTCATGGAAGTTCAAATTGAATAATTTTATCTTAAAAAATTGCTCAATTAAGATTTAGAATTTGTAAAAAGTAAAAGCAATAAATAATAATAACCCAAATTGAGTCTTACGGGACTATGCTAGTATATTAAAAAAAAAAGAGTCCTTTAAAAGTATAAAATGTTACTAAATATTTTTTCTGTAAATTTATAATATTTTAAAGATTTTTAATGAAAAATATATTTAAATTATTTCAAAAATACTATTTAATATGATAATATGATCAGTTAGAAATGATCTACTTATGTAGAAGAATTCATATGTTTTTGTTAGAACTGACACAAAATTGCATTATTTATAAATATAATATTTTAAAGAATTTTAAATGAAAAATATATTTAAATTATTTCAAAAATACTATTTAATATAATAATATGATCAATTAAAAATGATCTAATTACGTAGAAGAACTCATGATTTTTTTTTGAGAAAAAAATACACACGTAATTGCACTATTTATAAATAGTGCTCCCTGAAAACAATAAAATGAATCAAAATATTGTAATAAAGTAGGTAAGATGTTTACTTGAAAATTTAAATTGGATAATTTTTTCTTAAAATTTTGTTTAATTAAAATTTAGGTTTTGAAAAAATATAAAGAATTACTAAATGCAAAATTTCTAATACTAGAGTATGCTATCATCTTGGAAAAAAAATCCTTAAAAAAGTTATATGAATTCTTCATAATCAAGTCTGGATCAACAATTTTTGAGATACATTCTTATATATTACATGTATAATACATTATGATTTCTAATATTATTATTTCTTAATTACTAAAAAATTATTTCAATATATAATAATTTACGAATAAAATATATCACATAATAATAGATAAATAATGGCAAAAATACACTTTTGGTCTCCTACGTTTGACAAAAGTCTCAGTTTGGTCCCTCATGTTTGATTTGATTTAGTTTGGTTTCAAACGTTACACTTTTTGGTCCAACGTTTTCTCCAACGTTTATTGCCATCCAAAAAGTAACGGAGAACACATTCATGCCATTTGAGAGGCTGACGTGCCATCTGCTGTCAAAACGACGTCGTTTTGGCTTGGTGGGAAAATGAATCGTTACAAACTTGGAGAGGAAGAAAGCTAGGTTTCTGAGAGTGAGAGTGTTTGCTTCTGAGAGTGAGAAGAAACTGAGTTGTGCAAAGAGGATGAAGGAACGTCGAAGTTCATCTTCCAAACAGTGTTTGAAAGGCCAATCGAACCGATTAAGGCATCGATTCACAGAGATTAGACGGAATGAAACATCCTTGCGTGGGAAATCAAGGTATTTTGCGTTACATTTTTGTTATTGTAGGGTTTAAATGTTGATTGGTTTTGTGCGATAAGTTGTATCTTTTAGGGTTGCATGTTTCGCTGTTTATTGTTTTTGTGATTCACTGCACTTACCGTTTGTTTTTGGTGATGTTGTTTTATTTGGTTTTAGGTCGGTTACCTATTTCTCTGTTGATGTACACCATGGTGGTAAGTTTGAGAAGTCTAGGAAAACTGTTTATGTGGATGGTGTTTCTGGAAGTTGGAATGTTGAAGAATCAATGTGGACTTATGAGGGGTTTTTACATCTAGTGAATGGAAGATTGGGTTATGGTGTTGAATGTACTGCTATATGGTTCAACATTCCAGGTAGAAGCTTGGATAAATGGTTGAAGTCATTCATAGATGACAATGGTGCAGTGGAGATGATGAATATAGCTCGGTCTCATGGTAAAGTTGAGCTATATGTTGTTAAAAATGAGGAGGTTCAAAGAACAGAGCATGATGAGGGTTTAGAAGCTGAAGAAGATGAGAGCGAGGAAGATGAAAATGAAGAGGATAGTGAGAATGAATAAGATGAAGATCAAAGTTATGAGGTTCTTGAAAGGTTTGATGATTCAGATGATGACGTTGAGGATGTGGATTTATTTAATGAAATAACTGGAGTGGCTGGTGTGGAATCTGATTCTGAAGAAGTAACAACAATGAGACAATCAAAGAAAAGGCCACGAAAGTTGGTTGTGGAGAAACAAGGAACATCAAAAGTGAATGATAGGCTAGATTTTGAACAAGATTACGAGTCAGAGGAGTTAAAGTCTAGGGTAAAATCTGATGAAGAAGATGATCAATGAGCTGCAAGGTATGCCAAGTTTCCTATGTTTGAATCGATGAAAAATATGGACGAATATAAATGGGAAGTTGGAACACTATTTGAGTCAAGGCATCAATTCAAGGAAGCAATTCATGCATATGCTATCAAGAATTGTATTGATCTTAGAATTAAGAAAAATGATAAGAGGAGGGTAAGAGTAATATGTACGAAAAGGTGTGGATGGATGGCTTATTGTGCTAAGCTTCCTGATGAAGATACCTGACAATTGAGGAAGGTCATAGATGTCCATTCTTGCAATAGAGAGTATAGGGTGAAAATGCTAACAGCCAAGTGGTTAAGTGAAAAAATTCAAGAGTGTGTGAGGGAGAATCCGCACTTGAAGCTGAGAGCTATAAGAGCCAGAGCTCATAGAAAGTGGAACTTAGGGGTTTGTAACATGTTTCAATTTAGTCCCTCAAGTTTTGTAACATGTTTTAATTTAGTCCCTTCAATTGTGGATTTCTGTTTAATATAATATGTTGTAAATTTGGTTATCTGTTTAGTACCTTAAGTTGTGAATTTGTGCAGGATGGCTGGTGGCATGTTTGAGGTCACACACATCAATTTACTTGGGGACAAGTTTGTTGTAAATCTGTCCACTAAGGAGTGCTCTTGTAGATTGTGAATGTTAACTGGAATTCCATGTCCACACGCCATTTCATGCATGAACAACATGAAGTTGAATCCAGAAGAGTTTATACCAGACTACTATAGGAAGGAGGCTTATGTTGCTGTGTATAATTCAATTATATACCCTGCAAATGGATCAAACCTAAGGCGCACCACTCCCTATCCAGACATCCTTCCTCCTCCAATAAAAAGGCTGCCATGGAGACTTATAAAATGTATATGCAAGGACCCTGATGAAAGCATTAAGGAGTCAACTAGAGTCTCAAAGACCGGGATGCCACAAAAATGTAGAATATGTGGCAAAACTAGACACAACAAAAGATCTTGTCCCTTGAAGCCACCACCAAATTCTGAGGCTCAAACTGGTAACCAGCAACAATCCAACACTGACCAAGCATCCAACTTTCAGCAACCATCCAACACTCAGACGCCATCAACAACTGTCCAAGCATCCAACTCTCAACAACCATTCAACTCTCAGCAACCATCCAACACTCAGCAGTCATGCACCACTCAACAACCATCCACTGGACAGCAAAGGATGAAGCTTCAAGTAAGAAAGGCAACAAAGAAAGCATAAACCACTTGGGGTTTGTGACACTGGACATCAAAGGATGAAGCTTGAAGTGACTTTTTTTTGGAACAACTCATAGGATTTTGTTTAGAAAGAGTTGTCTTTTTTTTGTGTTTGGAACAATTGTACTTGGATTAACAATTTATCTTTGTTATGGTTATGAACTCTGTTATTAGGATTTAGCAGTATAGCAACATCCTCTATTTTGGTGTTTCTGCACAATGTCATTTTGTTGTTTATCTCCAAAACTTCCTTCTTGGTTCTCTGTTTTGGTTATGAAAAGAGTAAATTTCATGTAATGAATTTTAGTTGTCAATGCTGTTAATTAAACTATATTTAATGTTATGAATTTTTAGCTGTCATCTGCTGTGAATTTAGTTCTCTATGAATTTTAGCTGTCATCTGTTGTGAATTTTAGTAAATTTCACTAATTAAACTGCATTTCTCAAAGTTCAGTAAAACCAGAAAAACTATAATGGGGGAAAATGGTTGCAGAATCTTCATTGAATAATAACATATACATACACCTACTAGAAACTAAAATCCCATTACATTACAAAATACAAATAATATTCATTACATTCTTCTTACCATATTTGTGTTCCCACCAACTTTCCACAACATTACAATGAGCAATACATTTGTTAAAAGACTAAAAGCTAAAACCATATTAACAATCTTCATCTTCCTCCTATAGCCATTAATGCATGAATTCAGAGCCAAAATCCTCCTCCTCTGACGCAGCAACAACAACTTCCTCTCATCATCCTGGTTCTGTTCTTCATACCACACAAAGAACCCACAGTTTCCTCCATACTGAAATCGAAAAAATCAGAAGAAGAGAAGAATGGTAAACACTTGTAAGAAGTAAAAATTAAAGCTTTTAGTATCATGTTAACAAATCACCTAGAAATTAGGGCAGCCCCAAAACTTTTTTCTCCTGTTCTGGTTCCTGTTTGTGCGAATAGTGCGAAGAACAGCCCTATCACCACAATCACAAAGTGGCGCACCAGAAACCAAACGCGAAGATCCTCTTGAAGAACTCTGGGAATTCATTGCAACTTCAGCTTGCTGTTTCTAAAGAAGATG
This sequence comes from Cyamopsis tetragonoloba, assembly GCA_037177725.1. Taxonomy (NCBI): domain Eukaryota; kingdom Viridiplantae; phylum Streptophyta; class Magnoliopsida; order Fabales; family Fabaceae; genus Cyamopsis; species Cyamopsis tetragonoloba. The sequence continues at coordinate 40,782,215 of CM074121.1, forward strand.
AACCTAGAACCCTAAACAGCCCAAGAACCCCAATCCTAACCGTCTAAAAACACAATTCAGTTTCCCACCAAGCCAAAATGACGTCGTTTTGACAGCAGATGGCCATGTCAATCTCTCAAATGGTGTGAATGTGTTCTCCGTTACTTTTTGGATGGCAATAAACGTTGGACCAAAAAGTATTACTTTTGAGACCAAACTAAATCAAATCAAACGTGAAGGATTAAACTGAGACTTTTATCTAACATAAGGGATCAAAATTATATTTTTGCCATAAATAATTGAAGTAAACCCGTACATCGCAAGGGTATGGTACTTGTTAATTTAAAAAACGGAAATGCCTCTCTGCAAAGTGCAACTCACTCGCTTTTTTTATTCGTTTGTTAAATCTCACTCTCACTCTATAAGAGGATTTAAATCACACGCTAGAGAGAGAAACGAACAAGAAAAGAAACATAAGGAGAAAGATTGAAAGGAAAAAACCTAAAGCATCTACTCTCTCTCTCTGTCACTCTCGCTCTTTTCCACACTTTCTCTCTCTAAATCCACCATTTTCAAGGTCTGTTTGGTTTGTGCTCTTTCTCTTTTTATATATGGTATCTGTTTTGTGCGCGTATGTGATTTGAAATCTGGTGGGGTGAGCGTTTGGATGCGAAAGTTGTTTCGGTTCGGCACCGGTTAGATCGGCGATGGCTGAGGTTTCCGGCGAAGGCGGAGGAGTGGCGACGCCGGCGTCGCTTACGTTTTCAGGATCGTTCAAGGAAGGGAGGGGCTCCTCAAGGAGGCGCGGCTCCGCGAGGCCGCCGAGCATGGATGCCGACGAGTTCATGAACTTCTTGCACGGTTCGGATCCGGTGAAGGTGGAACTCAATCACCTCGAGAATGAAGTTCGAGGTGCGAGAATGCAGCTCGATCCGAAGAGTTCTTCAGCTGAATTTATTTATTTATTCTTTATTTTTTGTTTTTGATTGTGCTTAGGGATGGCAATAGGGCGGGGCGGAGGCAGATTTTGCCCTCCCCGCCCCCGCTAAGAGCGGGGTGGGAATGTGTTCGGGGAAGAATAAGGCGGGGATGAAAAATTCAGACCCAAACCCATCCCGGTCGCCGGTCGGGGATCCACAGGGAACCCACTTAGAATTTAGACTCACATTTTTTTTTTAAAAAATACAAATTTTTAGTATAATTTTACACAAATTAAATGCTTCAAATTTTTAAAAATTAAATTAATTACTTTAATTCACATTATATCTAAAAGTTATTAGAAATATAATAATATTTTAACTTTATTATCATTAATGTTGCTAGTAATAATAACATTATAGTTAAAATCCCAAACGAGCCCTTGTCCCACTAAAAGTGGGGGCGGGAAAAACCCGAACCCATCAAAAACCCTGTCAAAGCGGGGATTTCCTGTCAACGTCGGGCGGGGTCGGTCGGTACCCGCGGGTTCGGTTTTTATTGCCATGCCTAATTGTGCTTGTGCTTCTCTGTTTGTGAGCTTGCAGATAAGGACAGGGAATTATCAGAAGCACAGGCTGAGGTCAAAGCCTTGAGGCACTCTGAAAGACTCGGGTTAAAGGCCGTTGAAGAGGTCACCTCTAATTTCCCAATTATTATTATTTTTCTATCCTATGTGTATAGATTACTAATTCAAAAATAAAAAAAAACAAATTATTGAAAAAAAAGAATACATTTATCACACAATTACTATCTAATACTATTTTTTTAAAGTAAAGCCTTTCTATTTTTGAAGTATGACATGTGCATCTAATGCATAGGATAAGCTAATCTGTTATCAATTCTTTTGGTTGTCATTGATTGATGGTGCTCTTCTCTTAAAGATTGTCCCAAACGATCCTTTTTTTCTGATTATGCTATGACATTAATTTCTAAATACTAATTACTAATTACTAATTAGTTGTTGGTCATGGAGTCGGGGTGGAATAAGGTCTAGTTTTATTTCCTTATTTGATCACATTATTTGCCTATTTGAAAGTATTTTGTACTGCTACTATGTTGAAATTTGAAGTTACAGCAGAGAACGGATCCAATTCTTTCCATTTATTTTGTCTGAGCGCATAGGAGAATGCTTTTCATGTCGGACAAGCTTGTTTTGGCTCTGCATTGATACTACCTTTCACATTATGGCCATGTGTAGCAATTTCTCTAGCTGTCTTTTGTCCTGTTTTTTGACTTTTGAAAGAAACTGTCTAAGTTAAATTTAACACTCACCCTGAAGTCATTGTTTTATGTGTGTGTGCAAATCCATTACCCAATGCACAGTAATCTGAATAAAATGTAAAGCCATAAGGCAATAATGGATATAACCATGGTTGGGATGTTGTGATCTATCCAATGTTGTCCATTGCAGTCTCTGCTCTCATAACTTGAATCAGTGCTGTTGTGCTATACTTTGCTTTTACTTTGCATACAGAATGCCTTAATGTGTGATTAATGGTGGCTAAGTATTTGAATAAATGATAATTCAGCTTAATGTAGTTTTTTCAGTTGAAATAGAAAGTATTTGATGACTTTCTTAATTGGGGTGCAACTATCTTAATTGACATAAAAAACTGAACAGCAAAGAAAACTTTTCTCTCTTGTTTAAATGGCATTCTGAATATTCATTATCAATTATAAATTTGTCTTGACTTCTTGATAATATTTATTGTATTTTCTTTCAATGTTCTTGTTTTCTACTATATAGTCATGAGATTAGTGTGTTTTTGGACGAGCATTTTCTAAATTTATTTTGGATGAACTTGATTTTTGTATAATTGAATTTGGTTATAAGTTGAGTTTGAAATGTGATTTATGAATTATGATTCGGAATATTTATCTCTAAAGCAAGTTTGTGGCAAAATTTAGTATAAAATTCTTAAAGCAGAAGCTACATCGGAGTTGCTTCTACTAATATCATGTTTAAGGTCAAGGTTAGCAAAATCGTGATTTAAAGCGTAAAATCGCACAATTTTACGATTCTGCATAGCCCCTGCGTCTGCGTCTGCGTTCAAAATCGCGATTTTGCAAAGTCGCTGCAAAATTGGCGATTTCGTCGGCAAAATCGCGAAATCGTAGGCGTTCCGATTCTGTTTCCAGCGCGGGTTGGGTCGGGTTAAGTTTGGTGTATTGTTTTAACCCTTCTTCAGAACGGGTTTTGGGTTAAAAAAACCCTAATTTTGTTCCTCTCTGCTGCGCGATTCTGCCTCTGTTTCTTCTCCCTGTGTTTCGCGATTCTCTCTCTGATTCTCTCCCTCTGGTTCGCGATTCTCACTCTCCCTCTATTCTGTACCTGACTCCCTCTGTTTCGTAACCTCTGTTTCGTGACCTCTGTTTCGCGACCTCTGTTTCACGAGTCACTACCTCTGCTTGTCTCCTCTGTTTTGCAAATCGCGACCTCTGTTTCTCCCTGTTTTGCGACCTGAACGTGATAGTGATTCCCTCTGTTCTGCTTCTTGTCTGTTCTGTTTTGCTGAGTACTTATTATGACTTGTGAACCTAATGGATATGGATTGTCTTTTAGGATTAATGATTTGTGAACTTATTATGACTTTTTTTAATCTCGCTAAGTACTTATTATGAGTTATGAACTTATGTTATGTTATGGAATTATGGTAGTATTAGTATGGTACTTTATGTTTGATGTGATGTGATCTCAATTGTGATTTATTGGAATTTTATTTATATGTATATGTCATTTTATATGCATATTTACTTATTTTAAGTATATATTTGATTTTAAGTAAAATCTTCCGTTTCGTGTTACGATTTCACGAGTTACGATTTTGCACACCCCTCCCTATGTCACTTAAGATTACGATTTTGCTAACCTTGTTTAAGGTGTATTTTTCTGTTTGACCCAACCCTAAACGTTTTGCAGTAGTGTGTGTGGTCTGGTTTTGCATTGTTGTTATTTCTGCTAGCTGGTTTGGATTTTGCTCTGTAACTGTTATCAAGTACCTCTTGTTCTTTTTTTAATTATAAAAAAAAAACGGACCAATCAAATTGTGACATGTGTCACTTTTTAAACGCAGTTAACAGAATAGTAATGGAAAGGACCAAAATGAACCAACTTTAAAAGTTTGAGGACCAAAATGAATGAAAAAAATTGAGGACGAAAATGAATCAACCTCAATTCTTTGAGGACCGAAAGATTAATTTTTCTTATCTCAGTATTTGGCACTACATAATCTAACAGTTGGCGCCTTTTGTACGATTTAACTTCGCAGCAGCCACTAGCTTGAGCTTGGTTGCAAGGCTGCACAACATCCATGGCTATTGAAACTCTCGTGTTAGGTATTTCCTTCTATCTCCTTTGCTTGTGTTGTGTGCAATTCAATTCAAGCGCAACATTGCTGAATCTCACGCTTCCTTCTTCTTGGTTTTGCAGGCGCTGGTCAAGAGGTTGGGAAGAGCTGCGTGGTGGTGAATATCAACGGGAAGCGCATCATGTTCGATTGTGGAATGCACATGGGCTTCTTGGACAAACGCCGATTCCCCAATTTCTCTCTCATTACCCCTTCGCTCAATTTCGACTCTGCCCTCTCTTGCATCATCATCACTCATTTGTATGTATATATTCTATACCTAATACTTCTTCCACTACCATCCCTCTCTCCCTTTAATTTATTTTTGCCATTTACATTTCTTCCTTGTTTGGGTGAAAATTCAAATGATTGTGCAGTCACTTGGATCATGTTGGGGCCTTGCCTTACTTCACTGAAGTTTGTGGGTATAATGGACCAATTTATATGACGGTGAGTCCTACTACTACTAAGTAATAACTATCACGTGTTTGATGAAATGTTTGAATGAGGATTGAATTTTATTTGACTCTAAGCAGTATCCGACAAAAGCTTTGGCTCCTTTGATGTTGGAAGACTATAGGAAAGTGATGATTGATCGTAGGGGCGAGGATGAGATATTCACTGCTGATCATATCACTGAGTGCATGAAGAAAGGTTAGTTACTTTTGGTTTACACATGGAGATACCATTGGGAGGATTATTTGCCACATGTTCTAACCTTTTTGAAGTTGAAACTTGGAACTGTATGCAACTGTTGTGTGACTGCGGGGATTTCAATGAAGGATACATACTCATTTTTTGGTTTATAAAATAAAATACATCTGTTAAGTTATTTTTTATTATCATTATTTTTTAAATTGATGATGTTGACAGGTTTAAATCACGTGATTTATGTTTTGTGAATTTTAAAAACTGTTTCATTGAAAAGATTCTGCTTTACTTGTATGAGTTGTTTGGCGTGTGTTTTGGACTTTTGAACACATCAGGTTTCCATCCAGAATCACCATAAATATGACATTATCATATCAATTTCATATGTTCATTGCAAAATATTTTAATTTGATTTGGTTCATGTGTACAGTTATTGCTGTGGATCTGAGGCAGACTGTGAAAGTAGATAAAGACCTGCAGATATGTGCTTATTATGCAGGACATGTAAGGGTTGTGAGCTATTTGTTGTTGAATTTTCTATATTCTAGTTGTTTATTTTTTGTGCATGTAAGATGGTAGAGGATGGGATGCCAAATAGTTGGTAAAGTAAAACTTTATATTTTATAAACATAATCATAAAAGGATTGAAGTGTCATGTAATCCATTTTTTGAAAATCTGGATTAAGTACTATTCTCAAACTTCTAGATGAAAGTTTTTGTTAGCATTCAAGAACTTTTTTAGACTGGCAAAGGTTGAATCCAAGGAAGTAGAGCATCTGGGATTTAATATTAAAAGTTAGAGAGTTATATAGTATCAGAAGCTGAGGGTTCTTCTTTATTGTAAGACGAAGAGTGGCATTCATTGAGGCAAGGAAGAAAGTAGGAAAGTTAAAGTACCAGGTGCTGTTGTCCTGCAATGTACAACAGCCTGAGAGTCTTGTTGTCTTAGAGATAGAGAATACGACAAAGGAAACTAGCCTTCAAAGATATTTTCCCCCTGATTACTCCAATTAAGATATCTTTTGATTCTGATCTTGATAATACTACAACTACTGAAGGGAAGCCTGGTTATTAAGTTGCTACAATAATAATACTTCGTTGATACAATATTTTCTATGCAACAATTCCTAGGTTGAAGTTATACTTAATCATCATGGAATGGTTTCAAAATTTATCCTTCTTAGGCTGTCTCCCCAGTTCTATCATACGTCTCTGATTTCTGATCTTATGACTTATGGTTAAGCATCGCAACTGATTTATTGAAGGTTTTTAATTTCACTTCCTTTTATACATAGCAAGATTGATATGTTTGTAACATATCATACCTGATAACCCAACCTTAACATTGTTAATCATGCCTTGCAAAGTAGCGTTCCTTGTAATATAATGTCTCATTTTATTTCAGGGGGTGTTTGGCAATTGGCATTAATGTTTTCATAAATAAGATTACTTTTCCTATCTAGTCTATCGTGTATATATTAATGTTTCAGTACTTCAGCCAATCATTCCTCATATTTTATGCTTAGGTTATTGGAGCTGCAATGTTCTACGCAAAAGTGGGAGACTCAGAAATAGTTTATACAGGAGACTACAATATGACACCAGATAGACATCTTGGAGCAGCTCAAATCGATCGACTGCGACTTGACCTTCTTATAACTGAGTAAGAACATTATCAGTTGAGTAAATGCATCTTATTTCTTATAACAATGTTATTAATAATGATAAATGATATTTTCTTTCTAGTTTATTGTTTAGTTAATTTTGTTAAATGATTTTGAATTTTGAATTTACTTTTCTATGACTACTTATCTGCATGTATTACTGATAATTGCACGTGGATATTAGTGTTAAAAATATGAACTACTCCTCAACCTATGCCCAACAGCCTCTTGGGAAGTTGGTCTTTCGGTGGAATCAAAGCATACTCCATGAGATCAGTCGTTGTTGTGCCCATTTTTTAGTATTTAGTGAATGTCAATTCTGATGTCAAATGCATTTTACCACCGTAATTTGATAGTCCTAATTGAGCACATTAAACCCAAGTGTATTTAAAAAGTCTATTGCAACATTCTCCTTCTTTTCAATAAAATTAAGTTTATTTAACAACAAATCATGAAGGGTAAAAAATAACAATGACCTTTCTTCTTTTCCATCAAATATTTTATTTTCCTAATGAGTAATGGTTTAATTTTGTTTTAAATGCATGAAGCCTATTTTTCACTTACTGCTTGCAATTAGAAGATGGATCTTCATGGATATATTCTTGGCATTCTAAAAAATTTCGTTTCAGATCCACATATGCGACCACAATCCGTGATTCAAAATATGCTCGGGAGAGGGAGTTCCTCAAAGTTGTATGTATTCGCTGCATTTACTCTGCAGAACTAATGTTACTAAGCTGTTTATCTAATTTGCTGTCTGGTTTTCGTTAAGAGCACCTATTGGTGAAAAAACATTACTTTCTCAGTTCTTTTTTTAGTTAACAATGTCTCACTTTATCGTTTACATTTAACATTTTATATTGACCTACCATTGGTACTTTTGCAGCTTAACTTAAATTCAATATCTTGAAACCAAAATGTTTCAAAGGATCTAATATTTATGATTAATAACATTTGACATGTATCTTAAATATTTTATTCAATAAATTTATTATCATTATTTTCTATGTTCGATATATTTATGTGAATACTGATATTTTGTGTGAATATGTTCAGTTGAAAATCACTGAACTTGAATTGATATTTATATTGAGAATAAACAAGGAACCTAGAAATTATCTAATACTCTGTACATGTATTCATTAATTATATTTCTACACTCCCCCTCGGAGCATATAGATTATATGATCCAAGCTTGCAACAAATATCTTCAATTTGAGGACTTCAGAGAGCTTTAGTGAAGACATCAGCTAATTGATCTTTAGAGTTCACAAATTTAGTAGCAATGCATCCAGACGTGATCTTCTCTCGGATAAAGTGACAATCCACTTCTATATGTTTTGTCCGCTCGTGAAACACGGGATTGAAAGAAATGTCCAAGGCTGATTTGTTATCACACAATAGGTGCATTGGCCCTCTATCTCCTAGTTTTAATTCTTGGAGTAAATGCTTTAACCATACTAGTTCACATGTTGTTAATACCATGGCTCGATATTCTGCTTCTGCACTTGATCTTGCAACCACATCCCAATGAGCACACAGTAACCCGTGGTTGATCGTCAATCCGAGGGTGAGCCAGCCCAATCAGCATCAGTGTAACCCACAATTTGAGAATGTCCTCTATCTTCATAGAGAAGTCCTTGTCCTGGTGTTTTCTTGATGTATCTAACAATTCGCATTGTCGCATCCCAATGAGTGACATGCGGGTCTTGTAGGAATTGACTAACTACACTTACGGCAAAAGAGATATCAGGCCGAGTGATCGTAAGGTAGTTAAGTTTTCCAACAAGCCTCCTATAACGGCTAGGATCTGATAAAGGTTCCCCTTGTTCCGGTACAAGTTTGATGTTTGGATCCATGGGAGTTTCCACATACCAATCTCATCTAAAATGTTAAGAGCATATTTTCGTTGGGAGATTACGATACCTATGGAAGACTGAGCTACCTCAATACCAAGAAAATACTTGAGATGACCTAAGTCCTTAGTTTAAAAATGCCGCGAAAGATGTTGTTTTAGTTTGCCAATGCCATCTTCATCACTGCCAGTGATGACAATATCATCCACATATACAACTAGAAATATGCTCTTGTGTTGTGTAGAGTGACGATAGAAGACAGAGTGATTCTTCTCACTGCGAACCATACCAAACTGTTTGAGTACATTGCTGAATCTTCCAAACCATGCTCTAGGAGATTGTTTCAAGCCATATAGAGATCGGCGCAAGCGACAAACCAAGCCAGACTCCCCCCGAGCAACAAAGCCAGGTGGTTGCTCCATGTACACTTCTTCTTCAAGTTCTCCATGTAAGAAAGCATTTTTAATATCAAGTTGAAAAAGAGGCCAATGATGAATGGCAGCCATGGAGAGGAGAAGTCGAATAGAAGCAATCTTAGCAACCGGTGAACAGGTATCCCCATAATCCAATCCATATATTTGAGTATATCCTTTAGCAACCAATCGGGCCTTCAAACGATTGATTTGGCCATCAGCACCAACTTTAATAGCATAGACCCACCGGCACCCAACAGTAGTTTTTTCTGGAGGAAGAGGGACCAACTCCCAAGTTCCATTGGAATGCAAGGTTGACATTTCATCCACCATAGCTTGTCGCCACCCAGGATGGGATAGTGCCTCACCTGTAGTCTTAGGAATAAGAATTGACACAGAAGAGATGGAAGAAACAAATGCAAAATATGGAGAAGATAAACGGTGATAACTCAAGAAGGTATAGATGGGATGAGGGTTACGAGTAGTCCGATTACCTTTGCGAACTGCAATAGGAGGGCTAGTAGGAGGCAGCACCGGGGGCGGTAAAGTCGTTGGAGCAGGGCTTGAATCCACGGGAGTAGGAGGACGTGGGCGTCGATAATAGGTCTGGAGAGGAGGAGGAGGAGAATTCTGCGGAGGAGTGTTGTCACGACATTAGTGATTGAGGGGTGTGAGCACAAGAAGATTGGTGAAGAATACCTTGAGTAAAGACGTGAATTGTGTAGAGAAATATTCAGGTGCATTATCACTTCGCAAAATGCGAATAGAAATATTAAATTAATTTTGAACTTCAGCACAAAAGGTCTTAAACACAGAAAATATTTCAGCGAGATTTCATTAAAAATAACCAAGTACATCTCGAGAAATCGTCAATAAATGTCACAAAATATTTATATCCTAATGTTGTGGAATCCGACTAGGACCCCAAACATCAGTATGAACTAACTCAAAAGGAGATGTAGCACGATTATTTACCCGCTTTGGATATGAAGAGCGAGTATGTTTCCCAAGTTGACATGACTCACATTCTAAGGAAGAGATGATTGGGAGATCTGGGACCATTTTTTGAAGTTTAGAGATGTTAGGGTGGCCAAGACGATTATGATGTAACAAGGGAGAAACAATGGACACAAAAGCAGAAGGAGAAGGTGATAAGGTCAATTGATAAAGTCCCTGAGATTCACGGCCTGCTCCAATCGTATGTCCCGTAGCCCGGTTCTGCACAAGAACAGAATCAGCAGTGAAGACAATAGAACAATTAAGAGAACGAGTCAACTTACTAATAGAAATCAAATTAAAAGGACAGCCTGGAACATAAAGAGTGTTATCAAGAGGGAGAGAAGGGACCGGACAAATTTGGCCAAGGCCCTTAGCCATTGTTTGAGATCCATTGGCTAAGGTGACTACAGGAAGGTTGTTGGATTGATAGGTAAGTTTGGTGAAAAGACGAGTGTTACCAGACTCTGAGGCTCCAGAGTTCAAAATCCAAGGACCAAGGGATGATTGGGTGAGACAAGCAACGAAATTACCCGTCTGAGCAACAGATGTAGTGGTGGATGAGTTGGTAGCCTGATACGCCAAATAACGTTCATATTCCGCCGTAGGAATTGTCACATGAGTCGCAGTTGGAGAATCTAATGACGTCATGGTGGAAATTGAGAAGTCACAAAACTGACTAGTGAAAAGAACACGCTGAACAATGAAGAATAGAACACCCCAGAACTGAACAGAGCCAAACAGCCAATGCCAAAAGAAGGACTGGGTGAGGTTCGCTGTGAAAAACCGAGCGCAACGGTGAAGACGGTGGTCGGAAAAGATGCCGGACACGTCGTCACTCACCGGAAAATCGAGAAGACCGACGGAGATGGTGGCGGCGCGACGAGTCTAGTAGTGGTGGCGGTGAGACCGAGAAACACACCCAGGGGGTGGATCAGAACAGAGCAGACGCGGAGGAGAGAGAAACACGCGGCTGAGGAAAAAAACAGAGAGGAAAAAAATTCAAATGGCTCTTGATACCATGTGAATACTGATATTTTGTGTGAATATGTTCAGTTGAAAATCACTTAACTTGAAATGATATTTATATTGAGAATAAATAAGGACCCTAGGAATTATCTAATACTCTGTTCATGTATTCAACGGATAATAAGGAACTTAGGAATTATCTAATACTCTGTGCATATAAGGAACCTAGAAATTATCTAATACTCTGTACATGTATTCATTAATTATATTTCTACAATTTACAGCTGTAATTTTTTTACTTTTGATACTTGTGTGAAGACTGTTTTAGTTGGAAGAAAGCGGGATACTTGTGTGAAGACTATTTTACTTTGTTTTTTTGTTTGTTTTTCAACCCCACAACAAATTAGAATGTTATGGTTTTGTCACTGTTTTCAGATTTCAATGTCCTAGAATAGAAATATGTTAATAGTTTTCTATTGGAATAGAAGAAAATTCGACTCGATACTAAACATAAAATAAATAGGCAGATAATATTAAGCAAAATTGAAATGGGGGAAACGTGATTCTAGGAGGGATTATTTGTCTTTTCCTAGGGTCCGATTTCTTCTTACTTGTGTCGAAATAGAAATATTCGAAAAAATATTATATTATTATATTAATAGAATAATACTTCTCGATCCCCTTCCTGAAAAAGTCCTATTCTTAGCTTAGTTTTGATTTAGCGTTCATCAGTGTATAGTCTTGTGATCTTGTCAAGTTATGATTTTGTTTTTTGGCTGAAATTTCTACTTTTGTTTCTTTCACATTTGGTTTTCCTTTTGTTCCAAACCTGATCTCCAGTTACTCTTATGTTGGTTACTAAGTTTCAAATTAATTGATTTAGGTTCATAAATGTGTTTCTGGTGGAGGAAAGGTGCTTATTCCAACTTTTGCTCTTGGAAGAGCTCAGGTATTCTCATTAAGATAGCCATTCATCTCACTGATTGTAATCTATCTTTCTGTTTGTCACAGCTAATGCATGAAAACAAGCATTATTGCACCTTTCTCTTTGTAATGATTCTATATTATAGTTATGATTTCCACTTCCCATCCCTATGTCCTCCTTAAAAGAGAGAAGGGAGGGAGGGAGGGAGGGAGGGAGGGGTAAGCTTTGTATTTGTAAATGTCTTCATCATTATATAATGTTAATTATGTTCCCTTGCTTTTCCGTTAATTATTTTACATCTCATAAACAATGGATTTACTAAAATGCAAAACATGGTGCTTGATAGACCCAAGTGTAGTCATTTGATCAACAAACTAACCCACCTAATATGAAAAGGCTTGGCTGTTTTTGCTGTCATACAAAGGAAATGGAAATATGTTCTTCGTTATCAAGTTTGGTAGAACAGAAAGCATTAAATGTGTAAAAATACAAAATAGTAATCTTAAATATTAAAATGCGTAATTTATAATTATATTTTTGTTCTGTTGATTTTTTTAAAAAAGATTCAGGATTGTATATTAGTTAAAGAACACAAACAAACAAACATCAAGCCTTATCCCACTAAGAAACTAATTAAAGAAGACATTAACATATATTATCAAAATTATCAGATATAGGGTGCAACTAAGTTAACTAACAGTATTTGTTAGAAAATTATATTTGTTAACACTATACATATATAGATAGTTTAATGCATATAAATTCTACTAAAATTATTTTAATTATTTTAATTTCTTTTATATATTTATTTAAAAAGGAATTTTAAAAAAAATCCAGTTTGACTGAGGTTAGATTAATAAACCACAAGCAACTCACATTGCTGTTTCGATGACCAGTTTACTTGTAAAAAAATTATTAAGATCTAATGGTTTTCTTACCAAGTTACTATGATGTCTAGGAACTATGCATTTTATTGGATGACTACTGGGAACGCATGAATTTGAAGGTTCCTATCTACTTCTCAGCAGGTTTGAGTCAGCTAGTGATCCCTTTTCTATGATATATTCATTCAGTGATATGCACATTCATGACAGATACCATTGAATACTTTTAATTTGTCACATATTCTCAAATCATACACTTATCGCCAAAAATCGTACTCTGAAGTTTTGCTGTCACATATTCTTCAATCGAAAGCCTCTTGTGCTGCACTCTGTTCCCATGGAGTATAATTTTCCTTGTCCCGTGCAAAAGAATCAGATTAAGAAAAATACACAACAGCTACGTGGCTTCTAGAGCAGTATACGTTTCCAGTGAGGTTTCTTCCATTACTTTTTGGTATCTATGATTCATTTTAAAACTCACTACTTGAATATGTATTTTTCTTTTTCAGGTTTAACTATTCAAGCTAATATGTATTATAAGATGCTTATACGTTGGACAAGCCAGAAGATTAAAGATACACACTCAACACATAATGCTTTTGATTTTAAGAATGGTAATTTCAATACTTTTTATATCTACTCTTCTGTTCCTAAATTGGAAAATGTTGAGAAAATTGTGTCATTTGTCATCTCTGGTCTTGATCTTTCATCTTTAATCAAACTTATCTAACATGTGCTTAAGTTTCCCGGTCCGATGGTGAAAAATCAGAAGAAAAGAAGTGAAATTCCTGATGGAGTATCATGTGAAAATTTGAAAATTGTGCTTTGTATGATTTTTTTTAAAAAAAGAAAAAGATTAGTCAAATCTAGTGATATTGTAAATTTCATGTGAATTTTATAGAAGGAATAGTTTTTTTTTTTTTTTAATCAACAATAGTAATAGAAGGAATATGTTATTGCATGGATGTGTGTCACCTGATTTGTTTCATGTCTAAATCACCTGGTTTGGATGTCACAGTTCAAGAATTCGAAAGGTCTATGATAAATGCTCCTGGTCCTTGTGTTCTTTTTGCTACCCCTGGGATGATAAGTGGTGGATTTTCACTTGAAGTTTTTAAGCTCTGGGCACCATCCGAAAATAACCTTATCACTTTGCCTGGGTACACCCTTATTTATTTTCTTTCTTGACTTCTGTTTTTCTTTGTTTTTTTACATTAGCCATTTGATAAAATGATGAGGAAAGTGCTGAAAAATATCCCCCAGTTGCTGTGACACATTGAAAATTATATGGATACCAAAGTTTGTTTATGTTATCAATGAGATGTAGCTCTTTTTGGTGCCATCAATGTTGTGGGTGATGCCAATTACAAATAACTATATGATGTTTGGACATTTAGTTTGTTCTCTTTTCTATAGTTTCTTCATCTTTCTACACTATGTCATTGCAAGGAAATGCTCCCCTTCTCCCATTCCTTTTCCTGCCTTTGAAATATTATTCTTTTTCTATAGATGAAAAATATGTATAAATCATTCAATTTTGATAAACCTAACAGTTTTGTTCTATATATCCATTTTGTTACACTTGCAGGTATTGTGTGGCTGGAACAGTTGGTCATAAATTAATGTCGGGCAAGCCCACCAAAATTGATCTGGATCCGGATACACAAATAGATGTGCGATGCCAGGTAAGTTTTATTTCCCACCCATTTATTCACGAGAGATGCATTTTCTGATAGGGTAGTAGAGATAGAACTAGGGAATACAAGAAACCGAAGAACTTTGAAGAAGATTAGGGACTCTTAGAGAAGAAAAGAATCCGAAATGGATAGAACACTGAAGGAGATACAAGGAAACTCTTAGAGAAGATATTTTCTGAACAAAAAATCAATGATGCTTCTCAGCCAAATATAAAGGCTTGTTCCTAACATAACTGAAATAACTACCTTCCTCAATTCTGAATACAAGCCCTTCCTTGTAATTCTCTAACTTTTGCTACTTAAACCCTCAGCCTTTCTTAATACAATTTTATTAATTTGCTAACAAGGCCTTGTCCTAATTGACCTCTTCATCTTCTGCGCAATTAATTTATTATTTTTTTTGTAAACTTGAGTAGTTCAGTTCATTAAGTTTCCCGAATAATTTTGAGAAATGTCTTAAATTGACAGGTTCATCAATTGGCTTTTAGTCCTCACACTGATTCTAAAGGGATAATGGATCTTGTAGAATTTCTCTCCCCGAAGCACGTTATACTAGTACATGGTGAGAAGCCTAAGATGGCTTCTCTTAAAGAAAGGATTCATTCTGAATTGGGGATTCAATGTTATGATCCTGCAAATAATGAAATCGTATGCACTCCTTCAACACACTATGTAAATGCAGAAACCTCTGATACATTCAGTCGAAGCTGCTTAAACCCGAACTTCAAGTTTCAGAAATGCAGTTCATCGGACAAACATAACTCTACTTCGATAGACAGAAACTTAATGCCTGAGCTTCAAGTTGAAGACGAAAGGGTAGCAGAAGGTGTTCTGGTATTGGAGAAAGGCAAAAAGGCAAAGGTTGTAGACCAGGATGAAATTTTGGAGATGTTGGGTGAAAATAAGCAGTTGTCTTGCACACATTGACAAGTGCCTTTTGGGTTCAATTCTTATATTCATAACTAAAGCTAACCGGTGACTTATCTGGAGGATGTTTTGGAGAAAATCTGCAGTCTCTCTTATTTTTCTCCCAAGTCACAGAAAACTCTTGACCTATAATCAAAGCCAGTGCATCTCTGCTTCTTTTAATCAGAGCCGTGAATAAGAAACTTGCAAAGAAACAAGTGTCATCAAGGTAGAGCATAACATTAAATAGTTGGTCTATATTTATATGAGAGCTCTGAACCATGTATATGAATCAACAAAAAATGATTGGATACAAAGATGTTGAGTTTAAACAGAAAAGCATGAGTTGGGGTCCTTCTACTTGGCTGGGTTTTTTATTGAGATTAGGCTTATGCTACACTATACATGAGCAGTTGATGGAAATGGATTCTGAATTTCTGATGGGTGAATTTACTACAACTATCAGGAATTTGTCAATGTTTTGCTATTTGTTCAAGGCCTTGGTAAGATTCAGATGTGCTCCTATCACATTCTCAGACGTTTATGATGCAGGAGAAAAGGAATAACTGTTTATTTCATTCTTTTTTTTGGGTGGATGTTTATTTCATTCTTTACGACATGCAAACAATTTTTGTGGTGATTATTATATATTTTATTGGGTTATTCTAGGCAGCTAAATATTAGTTCAGTATTATCCATAGTTTTCATTCATTTAATCCTATTTGAATTTGGTTTTGTATTATTATTATATTCACTTTCTTTTTAAATTATCTTTTAATGACGTTTTCAAAATGCATTTAGAATAGTTTATTAAAATAACTTATGCCTTATAGTTATAGGTTTTAATAAATTGATTTTAGCTTATTTTCTTAAGTTTTTAAGAATAGCTTTTCATAATAAGCTGTTTTAACTTATTTAATTAATTTTTATAATTTTATTTAATAGAAAGTTTTTTTTTATAAGAATTTATTGTATAAGTACTTAATTAAGTTGTAATTTAAAACACTTATTTATACATACTCTTAATTCTGTTGGCCAGCCACCTGAGGTTATATGTTCAACTTGTTCAGATTGTTTTTATCAACCAAAGGGACCATAATATATTAATACAGATAGTAGTGCCATACCTTACAAAGATAATGCAGATAGTACTAGACATATATACAAACAAAAAGTAATAAGCAATGAGTAAAGGTATCGCCATAATTTAAAAAAAAAGATTAGCTACCCCTGGTACATTATTACAACAGAGACCTTACAGAATGCTAATGAAAGTAATTCCAATCCATGCATCCTCAAAGATAAGGCAGCATGGAAAGAAATCACATAACAGTGGCACATAAAATACAAAAGAACTACCATTAGGACTGTGAAAATTTATGCAGCTTATTGCTGCACCAATCATGGACAGAGAAACTCATCCCTTTTGCTTTTACTTTCATCCAATGGTAAGACCTGCCTTGGATCATATCCAAAATCTCTCCACTTTCTGCTCTTTCGGTGTTGAAAACAGTATCATTTCTCCATGCCCAAATGCTTCATACGGTGTCAAACCGAATTAGTCCCCATACTCCTTTTTTGTTGTTGATACTCTCCAACACACCATGATTGTGGTTGATACTATCCAACACACCATGATTAAGGTATGATCTTTCCATTGCATAGGGAGAACCATGTTGAGGCCAAATCATGCATAACAATTATGCCATATCTTATATGAGAAACAGCAACATGGTCCTGACCTACAACTCAGTTCCCGACTTAAAGAGAGTGACAATTTAGTGTACACCTATATCAAACCATTACAAATTGACGGTACAACATATTAAATGCCATGTGAAACTCTCTTAATCAAACAATTAGCACCAATTAATCAATCAAAACTTCTAGAATCACAAGTTTCAACCCTAGATTAGCTAGTTCTAATTAATCAATTAAAAAAACGTTGTCAATCCATAACAGCATAAAATACCCTACAAAAGATAAAATCGGAGATGGGTTATTAGTCAATAACTAAATTGCATATTTTACTAAGTCCTAAAGTGCCCTATGACTAGTAAGTCATGGACTATTTAGTCTATTAATTCAAAAAATATTATTTATCTATATGTAAACCCACTATCTCAGCTTGTTATAATTTACTTTAATGAATAAAGGTAAACCGAAAGCGTTTAATACTTTTAGTATATTGGGTAGAGATTTACATAAAAAGGGAGAGTATCTAATAACATTTTCAAAAAATCAATTAGTATGCTCTTGTCAAAAAGAACCATCCATAAATTTTGCACATTTTATTTTCGTAACCGGTCCTTTAACCAAAAACTCACTATCCTTCAAAACATTGATGTTTTTGAAGCATTTATAAATAACAGAGTTGAAGATTATTTCCAACTCGGGGAATTGAACGTGTACCATCCAACATTTTCATCTAAAACTTCCTTTCAACGAAGAAGCAAACTTTCTCCCCTCTGAATTCCGTCATTTTGTTGCCCACAGCCAAATAAAACAGGTAGAAAACTATGGAATTTGAAGCTTAATCCAATTAAAACTTGAAAGTTGAAACAACCAAATGTGTATACTGTCACTCACAGCAAAAGTAAACCAAAGAAGCAACAGAATATAATAAAAACTAGGTTCCTAACAAACTTGAGATAAACAGCTTGGGCTATATCCCATGAAATCAAAACTCGTAAATCAAGCATCAACCCTTTCCTCTTCCAAGATTAGGGCCTTTCCCGTTGGTTTTGCCAGAAGATCTGTGTACTCTTGGAATGGAGATTTGGAGAAGCGAGTCTCCCTCCAGAAGTCAGGTGTTAGGAAACCATAGGTTTTCAGCAAACAATCGAAAGTAGCCTGTAAAAATAAAAGCATCACCATCATTGGTACAAGGAAACAACGCCAGCCACAATTCCTCAAGACAGGGATCATGAACATAGATAAAATAAGTAGTAAATCAAGCAAGTGATAAATCGTGCAATTTCAATGGCTTCAATTGCAGCCCAAACACCTCAAAGGCTCAAACTAAGGGCCTGTTTACTATGCATTGTTTTTATTTTCTGTTTTTTATGAGTGATTCCAATACAAAGTTATCACCTTGTTTTCACTTCACTTTCTATTTTTTAAGATTTGTATAACAAATATTGGAAACAATTGAAAACAACTAGAATTTAATTCTGAAATTAAATTCCACATCCCTTTGCGAACCAACTAGAAAAACACTAATTTTTCTTCCATAATCTCCTCTCCTTTGAACCAAACACATACGTAAAGTAGAGAAAGGAAACAAAATAGGAAAATGCATATAGTAAACAAGCCCTAACTCTCCAACTCCAATGTAATGTAACCCATCTTGTACAGTGCACTACCTTGTATAACCACACAGGTGAAAGGCTGAATATGATTTCATAAACAAATACATAAATTAGACATCCTTCACGGGGACAGCCACAACCAAAACATCAAGACCATTTTATCACATTAACTTAATTCAAACACTAAGAAATGCAAACCAACACTTCCACCAGAATAACTCAAACAGATTAACAATCGCGTGAGAATCATGAATTAGCATTTAAAAAAAAATAAGCATACGTCATAGATTATAGATTATTATATAGATAAAAAAAACAAACCTTGACGAAATTGCCGAGGGTCTTGGTAGATCCTCTGGAAGAAGTGAAGACATCTTCAATTCCAGCGAACTGCAACACCTTTTTGGGAACCCTAGCGGCGACGATGCCGGAACCACGAGGAGCAGGAACCATCCTTACGGTAACGGAGCCACACTTACCGGTAACCTTGCAGGGAACGGTGTGAGGCTTCCCAATCTTGTTACCCCAATAGCCTCTACGAACAGGAATGACGGAGAGCTTAGCGAGAATGATAGCGCCGCGAATGGCGGTTGCAACTTCCTTGCTGCACTTAACACCGAGCCCGACGTGGCCGTTACCGTCGCCGACGACGACGAAGGCCTTGAACCGGGTTCTCTGTCCGGCCCGAGTCTGTTTCTGAACCGGCATGATCTTCATGACCTCGTCCTTCAGAGAGGGACCGACTAGGGTGTCAACGATTTGGTGCTCCTTGATGGGAAGGGAGTGAAGGTAGATCTGCTCGAGGCTTTTGATTTTTTCCTCTTTCACTAGACGACCGAGCTTCGTCACTGGAACCCACTTCTCCTCCTCTTCTCGCCGTCCTCCGCCTCTGCGCCTTCCTCCGCGGCCACGGTCGCCACCCCTCCCGCGGCCTCCGAAGCCACGGCCGAAGCCTCCACGGTCGCCTGCTCCACGTTCCGCCATTGTTTGTTGGTAGAGAGAGAATGCGGCGCTGGGAAGAAGAAACCCTAATTGAGTGAGAGAGGAATGTGGATGAGACTATTAATTGCTATTGAGATGAGATTCATCGTGGGTTTATGCCTTTATGGCAATGTGAGTGAGGGGTGTTTGGTTTGAGGTTTGTTCCAAAACCGGGATAAGGAGTTCCCATAACATGAGAATTCCTCTAGTCAGCATTAAGAGAAAAAAGAAAAAAACTAAACTAATATTTAATAAAAAATAATTAAAAAAATAGCAACTTTTTTTGTCCTAGGAAAAGTATATCTAATTAACAAACTTCAAAATGACAAATTTTATTAATTTTAAGAACCAAAATTAAATTATTACAAATATTAGACTAGATTACAAGTGTTAATCCTTTCGTTTGTTTATTGATGCTTTTTTTTTTTTGCTAAATTTTGGTGGAGGAACTCAAGCAAAGAAAGAGGAATCCGTTAGTTATTATGGATAAATGAATCAAGCTAAAGAGTGAGGGGAGTTTAGTGTTTAAGGACATATCCTTTATGAACTTGGCCCACCTTGCCAAGCAAGCTTGGAGGGCCTTCCATAACCCAAATTCTTTGTAGCTCAAAATTTTCTCTCATAGGAGAGTGTGTCTCTTAGGATCGCTAGTTTCTCGGTAGAAGAATGAAGAAGAGTGAATGAGAGTTGAGTGTCGGTTAGGGGGTGAGTGTTTGTCTTATTTACCCAGGTTTTCCTTTCCTTTCTTTACTCTTCAATCTTTTTTTTTTTAACCAAACACACACACTCCCACACTATATTACTTCTAAATCTACCTCACCGGGTGTTGAACCCCTCTCCTTGAGCTCCAAGAGCTCTTCTTTATGCCACTTGAACTACAAGCTCTCGGCCTTTACTCTTCCATCTTGCAACATGACATACTTCATGAAAAATGAAGGAGCCATTGTGGATTTGGGATTTGATGAATAGTACAGTAACTAAGTAGCTAGGAAGGTTCTAGCAGGAAAGATCATTACAAATAAACCCCTGAACAAAGGGGCTATCAAAGATATCATCACACAAGCATGGGAAATTTAGAGAACTTCCATATATCTGACCTAGGTATCAATTCCTTTAGTTTTCTATTTCGCATATGAATTTGAGGCTACCAAAATATTCAAGGAGGCCCCTTTGCATGTGATGGGTCACCTCCTCTACTTACAATGATGGGTTCCTCGGGCTACCATCTATGGATACAGCTTGTTTTGTTTTGTTTTTTAAAAAGACTTCTCTCAAAAGTTCCTCTCTCAGTGAGTGAGAGTGCTCTTTTCGCCACTAGTGTGAGCTTCTTTCTCGATTTCAACTTGCTTTCTTCTCGTCAGTGAGCTTGTGTGTTCCTTGCTAGTTCGTTTGTAAGTCTGCATTTGAATGGAGTTCGACGTAGCGAGTTCCAAAACAGAAGACACGTCGGGAGTTCTTGATGAAAGAGTGTTTGAGCTGGAACTAGAGGAGAATAAAATGCCATTTCAAGGTAAGATTCTATTGGTGGGAAAGGTTATATCTGATAAATGTCTCAATGCTACTTCAGCAAAATCGATGATAATGAAGGGTTGGGGTTTTCCTGAAAATGTGATTATTCAAGAAATGGGGGTTAATAGATTTTTATTTCACTTTAAAGAAGAAGAAGAGGTTAATAGAGTGCTTGATGGTGCCCCATGGAATGTGAATGATTATCTTCTATGCTTAAGGTCGTCGAACCCTAGGTTGGCTATTAATGAAGTAATGTTTAATACTTCCCCATTTTGGGTTCAAATTCATGGTCTACCTTTAGAGATGTTTAACACTAAAAATGCTGCTCGTATTACCATGAATTTGGGAGAGATTATTGAAGTGGAGAATCCAGTTGTGAATGGGTTTATATTGAGGTGTTTTTTAAAGGCGTGTGTTATTGTGGATATTAGGAAGTCTTTGAGCATAGGTTGTTGGGTGAACCGTTCAGGTTTACAAAAGGCTTGGATTTATTTTAAATATTAGAAGCTTGGTGATTTCTGTTATCAGTGTGGAAGACTTGGGCACGAGCAGCGTGTGTATAAAGAAGAAAAAGCAATGGCTAGTCAGAATAGAATTGTTCCACGATATCGTCAAGGCTGGAGTGTGCCTCTGGCTAAATCCCTTGCTGCATTGTCACTAGTTCAAGTTTGGATCATGCACGAAGACTCTTTGAGCAGGGTAGGGGTTTAAAAAAGGATGACCAACATGAAGTGCAAGAAGAAAAAGAGAAAGTTTTGGAAAATCGTCGTTTTGATGGCGAGGCGAAAGATGTTCAATGTGAAGTGGAAGCCAGAGATAAAAGAATGGGTAGTGAGCAAGCAGGTGGAATTTTGGAGGCTAAATTTGGTAAAGAGCCTGATATGGGTGGTCAGGAAAGTGGGACCAAATCTGTGAATGTTAAGGACATTTCTCCTTCAATGGTGGATTTAGAAATGGGCCTAGTAAGGCCAGGGTTGGGCCCAAAATTTTTAGAAGATTTGCAGTTGCATAAAGAGGAAATTGGGCTAAAGGAGCCAAGAGTTCTTTTAGATATGCCAAGTCCAGTTTAGTGGGATGGAGTGTAGTTGTCGAATTTTCTCCAGCTGGTATTAAGAGAGGGAGAGATGCGCTTAGCAGGTTAAATGTTGACACAGTGTTAAAATGTGATAGGAGTAAGGGTGATGAGGATGTATTAAGCTGTCTTAAGTGGCAACCACAGGCCAAGTAGAAGGAGGAGAGTGATGCAACATAGTATATTGTGGAATTCCCTAGTGATGAAGATGATTCTGTGTCAAAGCAGGGCAATGAACACAACAGTGCTAGGGAAAAGAATTTATCTAAGGACATTTCTTTAAAGATTTCGCTCAAAAGGAAGAGAATCTCAGATGGGGTTATGGAACTGATTCCACAGAAATTTGATGTGAGAGCCAATAAGTCGAATCGCTATTATACTTTCCATGTTGAAGAAGATTACATGACTTATAAGGCTGTGGAGGCGCCCATGATTATAATATCGTGGAACTGCCGGGGTGCAGCTTCACCCTCGACAATTAGGGAATTAAAGCACTTTTGTTATAAGTATAATTCAGGTGTGCTTTTTCTTATTGAAACAAAAATTAATTTCGACAAATTACTTACGTTAAAGTACAAATTACAATTTGAATCTCTTTATACTGTAGATCCTTGTGGAAGATCTGGTGGATTATGCCTTTTTTGGAAAAGACCTGCTAATATTGAAGTTTTGGAGGCAAGTTACAATTTCATCCATGCTGTTATTAATGAGAAAGAAGAAGGAAGATATTGGAAAGGTACTTTCGTTTATGATGATCCTCATTTTGATAATAGGAGATATTTCTGGAATACTTAATGTAATGTACGTGGTATTAGTAATCATAGTTGGTGTTGTGTTGGTGATTTTAATGAAGTTTCTACATCCATATGAAAAGGATGGAGTCAGGCCTGTTAATAATTGTCATATTAACTTGTTTAAGGATTTTGTTAATGATTGTGCTTTAATAGACTTAGATTTATCTGGCTGCAAATTTATGTGGAAAGGGGTAGTTAAGGGAGGTCTAGTTACTAAGGAAAAATTAGATAGGATATTAGTAAATTGGGAGTGGCTTGCTACTTTTCCTAATGTAGAAGCTAAGGCAATTCCATCTGTTTCGTCTGACCATTGTATGTTATTACTGGATACTAATCCAAATAAAGGAGTGAAGAAATAATTCAGATTTGAAGCTTTTTGGGTAGATCATCAGGTTTGCAAGGAAATAGTGAGTAATGCTTGGAATTATGAATCAGTAGGTACTAGTAATAAATGAGATAATTTATTATGTAAATCAAATAGGTGTAGAAGACAGTTGAAAGGTTGGAGCAAGAGGGTGTTTAAAAATATAGGAAAAGATATTTATGATTTGCATCAACTGATGGTTTAGTTGACGAATTCAGGGATTGATGATGATAAGCTTAGAATTTTGGAAGGTATGCAAAATCAAATTGATATGTTTCAAGTTAAAGAGGAGAAGTATTGGGGAATATGGTCTAGAATTAAATGGGTAAAATGGGGAGACCGTAATACTAAATTTTTTCATGCTTCAACTATTCAAAGGTGTACTAACCACATAGTGAGATTGAGAGCTTGTTCTGGTGATTGGATTGAAGGGACTGATAAAATTTTACAACATGTATGGGAATTTTATAATTCTCTATTTATGTCATATGGTTGTTCAACCTTAGATAGTTTCGAAGAGTTGATTCCGAGGAAGGTTACAGGGTAGGTGAATGGAAGTTTGATAGCTCCTTTTTTTGCATTAGATGTTAAGCATGCTATGGAAGCATTGGTATTTAAGGCTCCGGGCCCGGATGGTTATAATGGTATTTTTTATAGAAAGTACTGGGATGTTGTCGGAGGTGATGTTGTTGATGCAGTTTTGGATTTTTTTTAATACTAGACACTTTAATGTTGATCTTAATGAGACCCAAGTTGTTTTGATTCCTAAGAAGCCTCTTCCAAAGAGTTTGAATCAACTGTGACCTATTAGTTGTTGCAATTTTGTGTATAAAATTATAGCTAAATTGATTGTGATTAGACTTCGTAGATATGTGGATCAGTTAGTGTCTCAAAATCAAAGTGCATTTATTCAAGGTAGACAAATACAGGATAATATTAGAATTTCTCATGAGGTGTTTCATTTATTGAAAAATATGAAGGGAAACCCTTGCTATATGGCCATTAAATTAGATATGAGTAAGGCCTATGATAGACTAGAATGGGAATTTCTTGAAAAATGTTTGATTAATTTTGGCTTTGATAAATGGTGGGTAGACAGAGTTATGTTATGTGTTTCTTCTGTTTCGTATAAGTTTAAGGTCAATGGTTGTCTTAGTAAGAAGTTGTTACCAAAAAGAGGTTTACATCAAGGAGATCCATTATCTCCGTATTTATTTATCCTAGCAATGGAATGCTTGTCTCAGATGCTGAATAGAGCTCAATATGAGGGTAGAATTGTTGGGTTACCATTTGGAAGAGATGGGCCTATTATTAATCATCTTTTATTTTCGGATGATATAATATTATTTATTAAAGCTTCTACTAATCAAGCATTGGTAATACAGGATATTTTAAATAAGTTTACTATTATGTCTGGGCAGTGCATTAATATTGAAAAATCAGGAATTATTTTTAGCAAGAATACGCCTAAGCATGTACAGGACCAAATTTCTAATATTTTACATATGCAAGTGTGGTCTTCTATGAATCAATATCTTGGTATTCCTGTTGAGTGGGGCAGGTCGAAATGTCCCACCTCTTCTTGAATTAAAGATAAGTTCATGAACAAAATTCAGGGGTGGAAATCTAGGCTTTTAAACCAAGCTGGGAAGGAGGTCTTGATTAAGTCAGTGTTATCGGCGATACCGGTGCATGCTATGTCTGTTATGAAATTCCTAAGAAAAATTTGTAATTCTCTTTGTGCGTTGTCAACAAGATTTTTTTGGGCTGCCAATGGGAAAGACAAAAGTATCCATTGGAGGTAGTGAAAGGAGTTATTGAGGCCCAAGAAGGAAGATGGATTAGGATTTAGAGATATACATAATATGAATGTTGCTCTCTTGGCTAGTCGAGCTTGGAGGTTAATAAATAATCTGGATGCTTTATGGGTTAGGGTTTTGAAGGGCATTTATTTTTCAAATGGTGATTTTGCTCATGTAAAAGAGAAAAGAGGGGTTTCTTGGGGTTGGCAAAGTCTTCTTATGGGTAGAGATTTTCTATTTAGACATGGTGGATGGTTGATAGGTAATGGTAAGAAAATTTCCTTTTGGGATGATGATTGGGTTGGGAAAAATATTAATTTGAAAGAGTATGATTTATGTTCAGTTTCTGATATAAAGGTGGTTGAGTGTTTAAGAGGGAATTTGATGGAATGGGATGTGGAGAAGTTAAAATCAATGCTTCCTAGGCATTTGGTGCAGCAAATTACTCATATTCCTCTTAGCATGTTTCAAAGGGAAGATTCGTTTTTCTAACCTTACACTAAGTTTGAAAATTACTGTTAAATCAAGGAATTATGTTGCAGCTAGCATAAGAAATGTGAGGCGAGTGGAGGAAGGCCCCTCTTCTTCTTTTCAGTTATCTGAAAATTTTTGGAAGAGAATATAGAGACTGAATGTTCCTGAAAAGGTTAAAAAAATTTTGTGGAAGAGTGTATGGAATATTCTTCCGATAAAAAATAATTTATTTAAAAAACATTTAGTCTTCAATGCTATTTGTCCTATTTGTTTCAAAGAACCAGAAACTGTCGGTAATTATTTTTTGAGATGTAAATGGAGTAAAAAAGTTTGCTTTGCTGCTCAATTGCAAATGTTACCATAGCAGTATTCATGTGATAGATTTGATAAGTGGGTGGATGAAGTCTTCAATGTGTTGCTACCCTAGGAGATTATTATTATTATGCTTCGTGTATTTTGGCTTATACTTTGTGGGCTATATGACATAAGAGAAATGATATCGTATTTAAGGAAGCAAAAGTAAATCCAATGAATGCTATATTATCAATTACAACTTTTTTGAGAAATAAATGCATGAATTTTGATGATGCACGGATTTGAGCCGCGGAGTTAAGGAGTTGAGCACGGTGGAGAATGGTAGAAAGGTGTGTGTCTGGCGACCTCCTCCAAAAGGTAAAGTGAAATGAAATGTCGATGCTTCTTTTGATATACTAAGGAATAGAGGATCCATAGGGGTGGTTGCTAGAGACCATATAGGTTTAATTTTGTTGCGATATGGACGTGAGATATATGCTACTAGCGCTATTATGGCTGAAGCTATAGCATTGCGTGATGCTATGATATCTGCACTCAATGTGAATTTTTTTATTGTGTTTTTTTAATATGATAATTTGGAACTTATTACAGTTGTATGAGACTTGAAGAAACTATGGCAAATTCAGAATATTTTGGAGGACATTTGGTATCTAAAAAGCAAATTCGAGTTTATTGGTTTTTTGTGAGCGAATAAAGAATCTAATATTTGGCTCATAATATTGCTAAGCTACATGCTTGAATTATGTGAATTATGTTTTGTGTTATGGTTTTGTATTTTAGTAGTTCAAGGTGCTAAGTTATGGATACTATTATATAAGCTTAGTATGCAGGTGTCTTAAGAGTTGTATTTATTCATGCACTTGGACCTTGAATTATGTATCATGAGGTAGCTCAGGTGTTTAGTTGATGTACTTGTGTATGTATGTGTTGTTTTAATAGTAATGAAAGTGTTCCATGTCCAAAAATAATCTATGAATACAGCTTTGACAGAGTCCCGTCTAGATCCAACTACATGGTCTCCCTATTGAAGCCATGAATACCATTTGGGCAGCCAAGGTCGCCATCAAAGTGGGAGAGATCATTGAGGTTGAAAATCCCTTGGTGGAAGGCAAATACCTATGCTCATACATTAGGGTCCGCGTCTTCATTGATATCATTGAACCCCTAACTATAGGTATATGGGTCCCAAGGAAGAATTTGCCAAACAAATGGATATTACAATAAGATATTAGAAAATGCAGGATTACTATTACAAATGTGGAATAATTGGACATGATCAAAGGAAATGCCAACAATAGAGAGCAATGGCGCTATACGATGATTCCAAACCCAGATTCCATCTACTCTGAGCTGCTCTAGTGGCAAAATCCTTAGCATCCCCTGCTTAGGAGATGAGGCTTAGAAGACACTCACGTCATTGAAACAAAGCCAAAGAAAGAAGCTAAAGGGTCTCAGGGGCAAAATGGAAATTTCTAACAAACACAAGCGATAGAAAGGGCCCAACCAAATCAGAGCAGAGGGCAAGGATAAAAAGCAAAAGCGGCAAAAGTCTAGTCCAGCTTAGTAGTAAAATATGCAACAAAAGCACAATTGAATACCACATGGGATCTATCCAAAAATAAAGGAAAAAAGGTGATCACAGAGCCCTCGGATACACAAAGGAATAGTAAAATTCTAGAACAAGGTAATTCCCAAAACATTTATCCTTTTCGTACTAAAGCAACACACCCCATTACTTTTAGATACCTGATTTGATTTCTCTTAGCCCTGCTAACCCCTATCTCAATGCGCCCCGCTTGGGACAACGACCCAACAATGAGACCGGATCCCCACATACATAACCAAAATTAGTTTATACTCCAGCCTACAGGAACTTGGGTTGGACTCAATGAATGCTGAAAATCTGCAACTTGTCCCAGACTATATTGGGCTAAACAAAGAACCAATGATTTTCCTTGATTATCCTAGTCCTAAACCTTTAGGCTCGAGTCACTACGGCCTCACCCTGACCCAAGAAGAAATTGCCCTATGTAGAAAATTGAAAAAACTTGACAAAGCCTTGGAACCATACACTTGAAAGATCAACGGTTTGAACTTTTACATAGTGGAGTTCCCTTTCAATGATGAGGAGACAACTAATGATCCAAACACTATACACATGCACAAGCTATCAGCTTAAAATGATCCAGAAGTAGCCTAGATAAAAAATTGTGCTTACCACTAGTAACTGATAAAGTACCGAGATTTCAATCTTCTAACTCTCTTAAGGTTGAGGAGGCGAGCCAACCCATGTCCCCAATGGCACCATGATTATCCTAAGCCGAAATTGATGCAGCGTAGCGACCTCGCATCAAAAAGAGAGCTTAAAGCCTTTTGCTATAAGTTCCAGCTATCAGTCGTGTTTCTCATGGAGACACGAGCTAATAAGGAAGAACTCAACAGATTTAACGCTACCTTAGATTTGAAAACATGTGTTGTGTTGAGGCTATGTGACAATCTAGTGGGCTTTGTATCCTGTGGGGTGGGAACTCCTTCACTGCATATCGAGACTGTTAACAGAAGAAATGAATTTCACCCTGATGGGCCTGGTAATTACTGAGGAAGTCTCTCAAGCAACCTTTAGCATGGGTAGCCAGAAAGCTCCTAGGCCAGATAGTCTGAACAAAATCTTCTTCCAAAATCACTGGGGCACAATAGGACCAGAGATTGTCAATGTTGTCCAACTCTTCTTCATAGACACAATAAGGGAATTCCTAAAGGAGATCAATGAAACCATGGTCACACTCATCCCAAAGATCCCTAACTCAGAAAAAGTGGAGCAGTTCAGACCCATTAGTTGTTGTAGTTATATCTTTAAGATCATCACCAATGTTATTGTCAGCAGATTGAGACCAATTATTTAGAAGATCATAGCTTTTGTAGTAGGGAGACTCATCCAGGATAACATCTTAATTGTTCAAGAAGTTATTCATAAACTCACCAAGACACTAGCTGGAAAAAATAAACGAGTGGCCATCAAGCTTGACCTCAGTAAAGCATATGATAGACTCAGCTGAACTTTCTTACAAGATATTCCGTTGGCTGTAGGTTTTGACACTAACTAGGCTTTGAAATCATGACTTTGCTCACCTCGGTTACTTATAAGTTCTAGCTGAATGGCTTCGCAAGCAGTTCCGTTAAACCCAAAAGAGGCCTTCAGCAAGCTATCCCCATACATGTTCATTATTGCAGCAAATGCGTTGACCCACCTTATCAACAAGCATAAACAAACTGGGAAGCTTATTGGCCTAAAAATCTCTAAGGCAGGGCCTCCTCCAACTCACATGATGCTTGCGGATGGCATAATTCTCTTCACAAAAGACAACCCAATTGAAATATATACCATCTAACAAATACTCAAATATGAGTTTACGAATGCCTCTAGGCTAAAGATCAACACAGCAAAGTCAGGCTTTATATGCAGCAGAGGGTGCTCTCCTAATCATTCTCAGCAAATAAGCCATGCTCTTAATATGCAGAACTAGTCAGATCCTAGGATATACTTGGGCCTCCCTCTCATTTAGGGAAGATCCAAGACTAATGCACTTAGCTAGATAAAGGAAAGGCTAGTGCTAAACTCCAAGGCTGGAAAAGCAACCTCCTCAACTAGGCTGGCAATGAAACTTTGATAAAAGTTGTCATCCAAGGGATCCCACCCTACGCCATGGTGGTGGTTAAATTCACAAAGTCATTATGTAAGGAATAGACATGGCAATAAAAACCGAACATGCGGGTACCTAACCAACCCTGCTTCGATGTTGATGGGGAATCCCCACTTTGATTAGGTTTTTTACGAGGTTCAGATTTTTTTCAACCTCGCTTCTTTGTGAGGCGAGGTCAAATTTGGGGTTCTAACTATATGCCCTGCCCCCATCCCTAAACCATCTCCAATAATATAATTCTATATATTTAGTTATTTACAACTACTTACATATTTATATATACATAATACTAATATTATTAGAAATATTAATAATAATAAAGTTAGAATTTTACTTTATTTCATTCCCGCCTTGTTTATCCTTGAGCTTGGACTCGCCTCGCTCTTAGCAGGGTCGGCGGCAGGGACGGGGAGAGCAAAACCTGCCCCCGCCCCATTGCCATCCTTAGGAACTATGTGCTATGACGGTGAGATTTTGGTGGCGGGGTAATGGAAAAGAAATAGGAATACACTAGATTAAATAGAGTACACTCACTCGTGCAAAGAAAGAGAGGGGGATGGGTTTTAAAAATATAGAGTACACAAACCTTGTTCACCTACCCAAACAAGCTTGGCGTATGATCAACAACATGAATGCCTTGAGGCCGCAAGTGCTAAAAATCATTTATTATCCTAACACTAATTTTTTGGATGCAGGTACCCCTAGACAACCATCATAGACAAGGATGAGTTTACTGGAAGGTAGATTCTTTATTAGAAAATTTAGCAAATGGAGGATTGGTTCTGACCATAGGATCAACATTACCAAGGATCATTGGCTCAACTCCAACCACATGGTTCCTCAACAACTACAACTCCAGGATAAGACAGTCAGTGAGTTAATTGATCATAATTCCAAGAGATGGGACATTCAAAAGGTCAGACAAATTATCCCTCCGCATCTTTTAATTGATGTCATTCGCACCCCTAATAGAAAGACAAGCCCTAAGGATGCATTTTTTTGGACGCCTCATAGATCAGGGGAATTCACAATCAAAACTACATATCACATAGCTAGATTGGATGCAGAAAGGGAAGAAACACCATCATCATCCATGGGAAACTCTGCTTATTTTTTAAATACAATTTGGAAAGTCAAGACAACTAACAAAATCAAGGTCTTAATATGTAAACTGTGCCTCAAAGAAATTCCAGTCAAACAAGCTTCATATAGAAAGAAATTGGTGCAAGATTCTATGTGTCCTTATATGCCACCAACAAGAAGAATCCCTTGAACACACCTTCCTCTAATGTCAATGGACCATACCAATATGGTGGGGCTCCTAACTTCATTTCAACCCTTCAGCCTCGGACTCAGCAAATTAACTACTTGGTTATGGAACCTAATCGACAACAAGACATGGCAAACTACACTATCTCTCTTATCTGTTCAACCCTATGGGGTATCTGGAAATAAAAACAATTTTTTTAGAGGCACTCTCCCCAACCCCCTCACCATCATCCTCTATGCTATCCAAATCCTTCATAAACATGTAACTGACACAATCAAAGCACCATCCATAGCCCACCATAAGCCTAACCAACTCCCATCGAAAGACCTCTTATTACCCCCCCCCCAATCACCATTGGTATAACTACTCGATGGATGAAATCTTCTCCAAGGACAAAGGTAAAGCTCATGGCGGAATACTACTCAAGAATCATAGAGGGAAAGTGGTAGCAGACTGGCATGGCCACATTCAAGCAAATAGCGCACTAATGACAGAAGCACTTGTCATAAGAGAGGCAATCATCCTTGTAGACAACTTAGGAGCTAAATAGGTCAAATTTGTCTCAAATTGTCAAGATCTCGTTCGGGCCTACAACACACAAACAAAGATTGGTGAGATTCATGAAATGGTGAATGATATACTCACAACAGCTGATCATCTTTGGCATTCAAAGTTTACCTGGGTAAGGAGAGAGTACAACAAAGCAGCCCATGAAATTGCTTCCTTGGGGAGTCAGAACTTACTCCCACCAGATTGGATTTTCACCCCCCCCCATCATCCCTTTTCTAGATCTTGCATGAAGAATCAACTGAAGTAATGGCAGCAATGAAGACAAAGATGTAAAGAAGCCTTGTTCTTCCTCATTGTTTTTAAGTTTTTCTTTAGATTCATTTCTGTTGTTTGTTTCGGGCTTTAGAACATAATAGCTTTTGATAGTGGTGTTCAGTCTAACTGCACTCTTCCTCTTGTATGTTTTCTCCTAATCACGAGCTGGTAAGCATTGGATATTTGGGCCAAGCCCAAGAGTGTTTACCTATTATCTATGAATGAATATTTTTCGACCGAAAAAAGAATCAAATTCTTTGTGGGTCCAACTTCTAGGAGGAATTTATTTTCTAATAGTGTGTTTATGATTGCAGGGAAACCTAGATGGAGTTCCTGGACTTGGAAAAGTCTACTAGAAGGTAGGAATCTTATCAAAAAAATTTCAAATGGAAGATAGGAAATGTGCAATCAATCTCTACTAAGCACGACCGATGGGTGAGTTCCAATGGAATAATTTAAAAGCATATACAATCTGAAAAACTAAGGGTCTACGATCTTATTGACCAAAATATGCGAAGCTGGGACATGAGAAAGCTCTAGCAAATGCTCCTCCCTCCTCACCTAGTAATTCTAACCATGTGTACACCATCAGTTTAACAGCTATAGAAGACTCCCTGGTATAGCCTCACCATAAATCAGGTCTTTATTCGGTCAAATCTAATTACCATGTCTTTAGAGATGCTAAACTACCCCCATCCCTCCCATCATCATCTATCAATAATTCTAAATTCTTATTGAAATCTATTTGGTCTGCTAGAATCCCAAACAAAATTAGAGTTTTTATGTGGACATTATGTCTAAGGATTCTACCTATTAAGGCTTACCTGTACCAAAGAAAGCTATCCCCAGACCCGCTCTGACCCATATGTTAGTCCGACCAAGAGTCTCTTAAACATACTTTCCTGCAATGTCCGTGGACTAGGCCAGCCAGGTGGGGATCTACTTTCCACCTTAACCCATCAGCCAACTCAAAAATTGACATTGCAACTTGAATTTGGAATCTACGCACTCAACTCAGGGTATTCTATGAGGATTCGGATTATGCCTTTGCTCTTGTATGTCAAAACCTTTGGGAAATCTGGAAAGGTAGGAACCGCCTAGTTTTTCAAAATACCCACCCTAACCCCCTCTTAACCCTTCAAACAATTAATAGATTAGTAGCAAAGTATATGACAGTTAAAAGTAGGGAAGTCTCTGACGTACCTGAACCAACCAATGCTTCCCACAGTGATGCTACTAGGTTGATTCCCCCTCCAATGAACTAGTTCAAGTGTAATATTGATGCTAGCTTCTCCATTGTAACCAATCAAGACACAGAGGGTATTGTGGAGAGAACTTGGAGTGGCAACTTCTATTATGGGCACTACTGCTTCTTTTTCACTTCCTCTGCCCTGATGGCCGAAGCTATTACCTTGTGAGTGGCAGTTAAGTTCTCTAGACTCAGAGGTTTTTGGTGGATCTGCTTTGAGTCAAACAATCTCTCCCTTATCCAAACATGTAATGGTGAATCCTCTATTGGAGAAATTACACCATTGTTGAAGACATTAAGCTTCTCCTCTCAGGCTTCCTCCGTCATAAAATCATTTGGGTTAATCGGCAAAGTAATCAAGTAACCCACACCATTGCTTAACTCGTGGCAAGCAATGATCTGCCACCCAATTGGAATGTGCTTCCACCGGAATCTATTCTGGGTTTAATCAAAAGAGAAGTCTCCCCGTCAGAGCAGCACTTTTGAAGGATGGTTAGGAGCTCAAAGTCTTTGCGCACTTTTGTTGGTCCTCCTTTTGTTAGTTTTTTTCTCTTTAAGGTAGTAAGATAACTGCTTTTGGTTTTCTTGTGTCTATCCTAGGACTTGTTTTTGTCCCTTTTTAATATCAAAGTGCTTGAGTCTGTAACCCTTTGGGCCTTTCACATGGGCTTGGCCCATTGATAATGAGTATCTATCTCTCAACAAAAAGAAAAAAAAATAATTTAGTGTAAGGACCAAAATAAAACGAGTGAGATTTATAATCTCTTGTTAAGTTTCAACAAACTCACTAATGTCTATTCTTTTTATTAGCCACGAATATTCTTTCAATTGAGCCAAAAACATCCACTTGACCATTGCCCTATATTCGACTTCAGCACTTGATAACGCAACAACCTTTTGTTTTTTACTCCTCCAAGTAACTAGATTACCTCCAACAAAGGTAAAATATCCGGTTGTTGAACGTCGTCACTCTCCTTTACCACCCCAATCAGAATCACAATACCCATTAATAGCTGCATGATTATGCTTGGAAAACATGAGCCCTTTCCCTGGTGCTGACTTCAAATATCGCAAAATTCTAACAATAGCATTCATATGGACTTCACTCGAATTATGCATAAAACAACTTACCACACTAACAGCATAAGCAATATCTGGTCGAGTATGGGATAAATAAATTAGTTTACCAACTAATCTTTGGCATCTTCCCTTGTCAGTAGGAACCTGATTTAGAAGTTCCTCAAGACCATCATTTTGCTCTATTGGTGTATCGATAGGTTGGCAACCAAGCATACCAGTCTCATTCAAAAGGTCAAGAACATATTTCTGTTGTGACAAGAATATACCTTGTTTTGACCTAGCAACTTCAATGCCTAAAAAATACTTTAGACCTCCAAGATCTTTCATATCAAATTCAAATGCCAAGTAAGTCTTCAACTTAGTCATTTCATCAATATCATCACCAGTAACAATCATGTCATCCACATATATGATAAGGATAGTTATCTTACCATCCCGTCGTTTCAAAAACAAAGTATGGTCTGCATTACTTTGAGTGTAACTATATTTTTTCATAGCTAGTCTAAACCTTCCAAACCATGCTCTTGGAGATTGTTTCAGCCCGTACAATGCCTTCTTTAGCTTGCACACCAAATTAGTATCACCTAAGAAGTTGTACCCAGGTGGCATACTCATAGATTTCTTCAGAAAGATCTCCATGCAAAAAGGCATTTTTTACATCATATTGTTGTAATGGCCAATCGAAATTTGCAGCAAGAGATAAGAGAACTCAGACAGTATTAAGTTTTGCAACAGGTGCAAAAGTCTCTTGATAGTCAACACCATATGTCTGAGTAAAGCCGCGGGCAACTAACCTTGCTTTATATCGATCAATTGTTCCATCTGACTTGTGTTTCACTGTAAATACCCATCTGCATCCTACTGGTTTCTTTCCTTCTGGTAAGGTCACAATGTCCCATGTTCGATTTCTTTCCAATGCTTGCATCTCTTCAGTCATGGATGTTGCCCACTTTGGATCATTTAATGCTTCTTGAACTCTTGTAGGAATGGGGACAGTGGACATCTTATTCGCAAATGCTCGAATTGTGCAAGGCAATTGCTCTGTTGAAACGTAATCAGCAATAGGATACTTCACAATTTTAGAATTATCAGGTGAGTATCTCTCAGGTGGTTTTCCGCGATTACTACGAGGAGGAAGTTGATACCTGTTCTCATCACAAATTGAAACATGATCATTAATTAAATTGTTAGTATTAACCTCGGAGTCTATACATACCTCAGGAGCATCAACAGTAGAGGAATCATTGGTGGGTACAATAGGAGTATGAGGGGTTCTTTCAAGACTTTGAGGTGCCAATGAACTGGTGATATCATTTGCGCTGATGAGCTGGAACCTATATCAGTAGAAGAACCTATGCTAGTAGAAAAATCTTGAGTAGAGTTTGTGCCTGAATTTTAACTACTCAACATGGCATCAGGAAGTACAACCATCCATTTCACTCTTCTTCAAAATATGTGTCCCCCTGAAGAGAAGAATTGGATGTGAGTGATGAGTAATACATTTCTGTCTCAGAAAAGGTGACATCCATAGTCACATAAAATTTCCTTGTAGGTGGATGGTAGCATCTATAACCCTTCTTATGAGGAACAAACCCAACAAACAGACATCTTAAAGCACAAGGATCAAGCTTGTTACGTTGATGTTTATGGAGGTGAACAAATGCAACACATCCAAACACTCGTGGTGCTAATGTTAAATTAGACGGTATATTAACATGAGCAGAGAGTTTTTCTAAAGGAGTTTTAAATTGGATAACACTACTTGGCATGCAATTCATAAGGTAAATAGCATACAAAATAGCATCTCCCCAAGATGTAGATGGCATATGAGCATCAATCAGACACGCGCGTGTAATCTCAAGGATATGCCAATTTTTCCTTTCAGCCACACCATTTTGTTGAGGTGTATAAGAGCATGTAGTCTCATGAATAATACTATGGTCCATAAAATAAGATTGTAAAGCTTGACTAACAAATTCACCCCCATTATCAGATCTAAGAACTTTCACCTTAGTAGAAAATTGTGTTTGTACCATATTATGAAAAGAGCGGAAGCATTCATACACGTCACTTTTATTATTCATCAAATAAAGCCAAGTCATGCGAATATAATCATCAACAAAGATCACAAACCAACGATATCCTGATAAGGTAGATACAGGGGCAGGACCCCACACATCCGAATGTATCAAAGCAAAGGGCTCAGTTGTCTTATTAATACTCAAGGGGTAATTAGCACGATGACTTTTGGCCAACGTACATACATCACAATGAAACTCTGAAGGATTGCAATTTAAAAATAATAAAGGAAACAAGTGCTTAATATAACCAAAAGAAGCATGACCAAAGCGACGATGCCACATCCAAATCTGATGTTTCTTAGTGCATGTAGAGCTTTGACTAGTTAATGCATTTCCAGCTGAGCAAATATCATCCACATAGTAAAGCCCCCTCCTCTTAGTATACCACGCCCAATAATCTCCTTGCTGTTGAGATCCTGAATGAGACAAAAAAAAGGATACATCAATACTAGACAATTTAACTGTTTAGTTACTTGGGTTACAGATAAGAGATTATTAGAGAAGGAGGGAACAAGTAAAGTATTCTCCAATGACAAAGAAGGTGTTAACATGATTGTGCCCACACTAGTCACTGGAGAAGACATTCCATTAGCATTAAATACATGTGTACGATGAGTTTTACTTGTTGTCTGCAAAAGAGACTGATCGAAAGTCATGTGATCAGTAGCGCCTAAGTCGATAATCCATCCTGCGTCCTTGGTAGAATTAGTACTGACAAGAGCAAAACTGACATTACCTAATGATTGGGTATTTTGCTGTAAATCAGAGTCAGTAGACGTAGTTGTTACTGGTGCTGCTGTAAAAGAAGGTGAAACCATCACTGCAGCTTTGGCATCCTTTTTGTCTCCATCCTTTCGATTACGTCGTTCACGAGATTTTCGTTCATTGAGGTTATCCCACCAATCTGGGTATCCATGGAGTTTAAAGAAATTGTCAATAATATTTTGGGGATTACCACAGTTTTCACAACCACCCTCACTACCATCCTGAGTTTTAGAATGATAAGATCGATTTTGCTTTAGAGGAGTTTTAGCCGCCATAGCCACGCTAGGAGTCACTTGACTGTGAAGCATAGTATTTCTTCGTTGTTCCTCACTTCTAACAATTGAGAAAGCATTCTCTGGATTGGGGAAGGGTTTCGTACAAAGAATATCACTTCGAACATGATCATACAAGTCGTCTAGACCAGCCAAAAAGGTGTACACACGTTCTTCATCAATCTCCTTTTGTCGAGCTTGCTTGACATCAGGCTGAGTAAATATTATTGGCTTATGATAGTCTAACTCTTGCCATATTGCACGCAAATTAGCATAATATGCTGAAACCAGTCTACCATCTTGTCTCATCTGCATTTCTCCATACTCCATTTGTCATATGAAGCATCATTTGCAGAGGGTTCTGGAATTTTCCCTGTTAAATAGCCTGATTTACCACGGCCAGCAACAAAGGTCTCAACAACTTGAGACCAGAGCGAATAATTTACGCCATTGAGCTTTACACCATAAGGGATGGCTGCAGGAACATTAGTATCAGTATGAGACATTGTACCATGTGAAGAGCTTGAATTATTTTCGGATGAATCACTCATGGTGGCTGCAGAGCAAAGGTTTGCTCTAATACCAACTCAAAATAGGGTAAAAACTGAGTGAATTTATTCTTCTCTATGAGGTAGAATATACAATTACAATTGTGATAGTAACTTTCCTAATTAAACATAATTACAATCTCTGAAAATAATACATTTCCTAAAATAACAGATATGTAATCTCTTTAATCACTGATATGCTAATCCCTATAATTACAAGTATAATACTACATTTATATACATGATTCATGCCAACAGATAGCTATAGCGAGTCTTCCTTTGCACTCCAAGTTTAGCGAGGAAATCTGCACAAAAATTCCCTTCGCGAAGAGTATGCTTCATAGGCACCAACCAGTCCCTGAGGAGAAGTGCTCGAATACACTCAATAATTGCCTGGAAATGATGCAAACCATTCCCACCGTGAGCCACAAGCTTGACAGCTTCAAGACAGTCAGAATAACAAACAATCTTGCGGTAACCAGACGTCCAAGCAAGCATCAGTCCATGAAAAATACCAAGAAACTCCACATGAATATTGTCAGAGATTCCCACAAAGCCGTGAAAACCCACAATCCATTCACCCAAAGAGTTCCGAATAAGTCCGCCAAAACCCGCCTCTCCTGGGTTATTAATCACGCTACCGTCAACGTTAACTGCAACCACATTATCTGGCGGAGGGATCCAAGAAACCAAACGAGGAGGACTGGGATTGTTTGAGCAATGGCGCAGCTTAAGAAGATCATTGCGCAACTGATAAATGTGACCAAGGATGGAACCCATATTTAAATGACTTCCTTCGAAGTAAAAATGATTCTGAGCTCTCCAAACAAACCAAATGGTAGCTAGGAATAACGGATCACCACCCTAAGCATTAGCTTGAACCCAATAATGAATATTATCTGCACCAAAAAAAAGCAGATGATTGGGCGTAACCGAAACTATCCAGACTCGGCGCGAAAACACATAATCCCGCAAGCAGTGCAACGCATCCTCGTCACCCAAAGAACACCGAGAACAATGACTACTAGTAGATAAATTCCTGTGATGACGAACCGAATTGCAAGGTAGCAAATCATGCATGACCATCTAAATCCGAAATTTTATCTTCTCTGTCGCATTGAGTTTCCAAATCCACTTCTAGCTATCATTCACCGCTGCGGTGGCGAACACTTCACGAATAAGCCAACGATAACCATCCTTGGTAGTATAACATCCATTCAAGTTTCCACTCCAAACCATAACATTTTCAGTATTTGAGTTTAGAATGAAATGTCTATGGCTACAAGTTGCAATGACTTGGTCCATATAAGGAGTTGAAAAAATATTCCACTTCTAATTATTACCATCCCAGACATCCTTCAAAGTAAGCATTATATCACTATAATGAACAAATGGAACTTTTTGGCAGAGGGTACCTCGCGTAGTCCAATTAGTATACCAAAATGAACAATTACCATTCCCAACATGAAAGGAGAAGCCTGGTTTCAAAGCTTCCACCGCCTTTTGAATGGAGTTCCAAGTAATCGATCCACGAGTTTGAGGTATAGAAAGAATATCATAGTTCATCAAATATTTATGAGAGAGGACATGTACCCATAGTTTATCCAGATTATGAAGAAGCTGCCATACTAGTTTACCCAGCAGAGAAATATTTGATAACCTTGACTTTCGAATCCCCAACCCACCAAGAGCTTTCGGAGTACAAATTTTAGACCAACCAACCCAATGGACACCACAATTGGTTTGAGAAGCCCAAATAAAGTCCCTTATAATGCCATCCACTTGCTCACAAATAGACGAAGGAACCCAAATATTCTGCATCACATACAAAGGCAAAGAGGAAAGCACTGAAGATGCCAACACCAACCTACCTGGTCTATTAAGAAGCTTAGTCTTCCAACCCGACAGTTTAGATTGGATCTTCTCAAAAATAAAATTAAAATCCTCTCTCTTTGGTCTGCCATGGAAGATTGGAAATCCGAGGTACTTACCGACATTTCTTGTGAAGTAAATGGATGTCATATTGGTAAATTTATCCTTCATAGCATTAGAGACCGTCTTGGAACAAAATGCTTTAGACTTATCAAAATTCACCTTCATGCCCGAACAATTGCAAAACTTGTCAATAACACTAGAAATCACTATGACTTGACTAGTTTTGGCTTTGGCAAACAACAAAACGTCATCTGCAAATAGAAGGTAAGAAATAGGTGGGCCATCTCTAGAAATACTCACTGGCTTCCAATGCGAGGATTCAACTTGCTCTTGAATAGACACCGCTAACCGCTCCATGCATAGCACAAATAAATAAGGAGACATAGGATCTCCTTGGCGTAAACTCATCTTCGGCCGAAAACCAGGAAGTTTGTTACCATTCCATAATAAACTCATTGAAGCCGAGGTGACACATGACATTATCAGATTAATAATATTTGGAGGGAAACCAAAGGCAACAAGAGTAGATTTCAAAAATCTCCAATCAAGTCTGTCATATGATTTCTCCAGATCCAATTTAAAACCAATATTACCCTGCTTCCTCTTGGATTTTTCCATGTCATGAATAATCTCTTGGAGGATGATAGCATTATCCGAGGAACCTCTACCTGGAACAAAAACACATTGCAAAGGATCTACAATTTTGATAAGAAAGGACGCAGTCTATTCACCAAAACTTTAGTAATTAATTTGAAAACAACATTACAAAGGCTAATTGGTCGGAACTCCTTGAAAGAGCTTGGGAAATCAACCTTTGGAATGAGCACAATAAGAACCTCCGCAATAGAAGGATGAAAATTACCAGTGAGAAAGGCATACCTTACCAGTCCAAAAACCTCATCTCCCACAACATTCCAATAATTTTTAAAAAAGACAGCTTGGAAACCGTCAGGTCCCGGAGCTTTAAAAGAATGCATAGATGAAAGTGCAGAGCATACCTCTATCTTCATGACCGGTTTGGTAAGGGCTTCTGCAGCAATATTAGATAATTGAGGTAGGATTTGGTGTGCCAGGCCTTGATCATCGACGTCCTCGGTTGAACAAAAGAGATTCTTATAAAATTTGACAGCTTCAACTTGGAGAATGGTTTCCTCAGAACACCAAACACCATTAGGTAGATGAAGGCCATGAATCTTACCGCGTTTACGTCTCACCACCGTTTGAGCATGGAAGAAAGAGGTGTTACGATCACCAAATTGTACCCATTTCTCTCTAGATTTCTGATACCAAAGGAGTTATTCCTGCTCAAGGATTTTCTGGTACTCAGCCTGTAATTTAATTTGAAGAGACCATAAAGAATGAGTTGGCCTGTGCTCCATAGCATGCTGTATACCCTACAAACGACGTTTAATAGCTTTTTTATTATGAAAGATGTTGCCAAATACTTCTCTGTTAAAGAGAAGAGATCCTTCCTTGACATTATGTAACGTGCCAACTATATCATTTGGAGATTCCTTCCAAGCTTTCGAAACAACATCATGATATCCTTCATGGGTGGTCCACGCAGCTTCGAAGCGGAAGGGGCGTTGCTGCTGCATCACTGGGAAGCCACCACGACGAAGAAGAACCGGATTATGATCAGAATGGATACGTGCCAAGTTCTCTGCCAAAGCTTCCGAAAACAAAACACGCCAAGCGACATCGCTTAAACAACGATCAAGCTTCTTTGCTAAATACATGCCACCATTCACTTTCCTATGCCACGTGAATGTATTACCAATAGTATGAATATCAAGCATGCCGCAAAAATCCAACACTGATGAAAACTTAGTGGCCCGGGAGAGAGAGAAGTTACCACCAGAAACTTCCGTCATGCTCAGAATTTCGTTAAAGTCACCGAGGATTGCCCAAGGGATCGAAATAGATTGACGAACATACTTCAAGTGCTCCCAAAGCCTCTCTTGAATACTGATAATAGGACTAGCATAGACTCCACTCAAATCCCATATAGTATTTGTGGAAGCAATTGAAATAGTAACCATTTGATGAAAAGAGTGAAGTAACTTGAAAGTAAATGGAGAGTCTATACGAGCAAGACACCAAATGCCCCCGGCGTGACCCTGAGCCTCTTCAATAGCTATCGGTTTATACCCCAAGTTACCCCAGAAACGGCTAGTTGAAGCAAACAAAATGTGAGTTTCAATAATAAACACAATCGTGGGTCTGAATCTACCCAACATCTCCTTCAGATATATTCTCCCTTCTAGATTCCTGGCCCCTCTAATGTTCCAGTAAAGAATGCTCATATCTGTAAATTCCATAAGAAAATATAAGAAGGTGAGGGGAACCACTCCATACGAGTTAAGACGGAATGTCGCTAGCAGTCTCTGTCGCCATAGGGTCCGGCGGTTTACTGGCCAACTCCACCATGACTCCACTATTATCCTTGACAAAGTCATTATGTGCATTAACAACAGGAAGATCGGCTAGTGCATTTTGAAAGTATTTTTCAAAAACAGATTTTTCCTGATGCACTACTTCTGCACGACGTTTCTTAGTTGGTTGGGAAGCATCCTTCAATTTCTTATCCTTACCTTTTTGGTAGGAAGGCTTGACAGAATTTTTCTTCTGATCCTGCATACCTGATTTCTGTTTCAGGCGCTGGTTTGTGGTCCCACTAGTGGAAGCAATATCATGAAAATTCGCAATCTGCTTGCCACGATTTAAATGAAAATTAGCACTGGCAGATTCCTTTTTTGTAGCAGCTGCTGTTATTTTTGGATTTGGTTTATTCTTATTATTTCTTTTTTTAGACACCACAATCCAATCCTCATGCAAATTCTCCTCGTGACTTTTACCTGATTGACTGTTAGCAGAATCAGCATTGATTGTGTTATTATTAGCAATAACACCCTCATTAACTCCTTTATCAATTATGGGATTTTCGTTTCGGTCGAGCTTTGCTTGCTGCTGTCGTGAA
Source organism: Cyamopsis tetragonoloba (assembly GCA_037177725.1). Taxonomy (NCBI): domain Eukaryota; kingdom Viridiplantae; phylum Streptophyta; class Magnoliopsida; order Fabales; family Fabaceae; genus Cyamopsis; species Cyamopsis tetragonoloba. Next base: position 40,824,808 of record CM074121.1, read on the forward strand.
CCATCGCCATTGGATGCTTGATTCTTCACATAAACGCAATTTCTTGTAACGTGACCATAACAACCACATGCTGAACATATGATATGCAGACCTTCATAGGCAACGTTATACCAGAAGCCATTCAAACCGACACGACCAACCACAGGCTTGGTGAGGTCCACCTCGACACAGACACGCGCAAACTTTCCCCGGTGCACATCCAAAGTTTTTATATCAACCCTGACGGGTGTACCAACCATGAAGGCCAGCACCATAAGAACACTTTCATCATAATATAACAGATTGAGGCCTGGGAACTTGACCCAAACTAGCGTCTTCTCAATTTTTGCCGAGGGCGAGGCAAATGCCAGAGACCACTTCTGCACAGCAAGGTAGTGATCAAACAACATCCACGGTCCCTCCTCCATCACCTTTACACGATCAACTGCCAAATCGAATTTAACCATGTAGAAGCCATTATCCATGTCCATCCATTATCTCGAAGCCACCGTTGAGATTCCACAGTTTCTTCAGACGTTCCTTCATGGTCACGTAACCCACATTCTTACCCAAGAGCTTGATAACTAGAGCATCACTCCATGGAATACTAAGCTCCTTAACAACTTTTTCATCAAGGTAGAGCATAGGCTTTAATCTATTTCCATCTATAAGCTCCACCCTGGCCAAGTTAAGTTGGAAAGGATCTGACCTTTCACGTCTAGGAGGAGGCGCCACGCTTCCAAGTACCATGTCTCAAAATGACGTCACCGTTTTCTTATCGTCAATGGCCTTCCGGCCACGATCCGGTGGATTCTCCGACTCTGCCCTAGCAGAGAAAACCATATTCTCCTCAACCTCCATTTACGTTGCAACAACCACACTGTTTACCAAGTTGATATGGCATATCATATTTGCTAATTACTATTTCTGATTGTTATAAAATATTACAAAATAACAAAAAATTGTAATTAGAAAAATAAAAAAAAAATTATAATTTATTTAAACAATATGTAATAAAAATAATAAAGAATAATAGTTTTATTAATAATATTTTTAGGATATTAAACAACGAACAACATAAATAGTTATGTCGTGACTCAATGAGTTGTATTATACTGTTTTTCTTGTGCGGTGCTTAGATGTACATCAAATGCACCCATAGAGTTTAAACCATAATTTGAAGCGTATCGACTTCAATGCTTTTAGATTAGTTTTATTATTTTAAATCTTTACACATAGTATTCTTAATGTGAACCATTTTGATAAATAACATGTAAAAGAAAAGTGTGGCATTCTTTCTAAGTAGTAACAAAACAATAACAAAGAAGTCTCTATCACACTGTGTGGGATCTATTGCATGAATCACACTATGTTATTATATTCTATCAAAAATCATATCTACTAATTAATCAAAAGACCATGTTTAATAAATTCACCGAGAGTCCTCCGAAACCTACCTCGACCGTGTTTTATTGAACTAACTATAATGCTATCTACTCTTCTCATATGTGCTTCCAATGGCCTTTTCTGCACATGTCCAAACCATCTCACCCTATTTTCTGTCATTTATACATTAATAAGTGTCACACCAACATTATTTAGTATATATTTATTTCTAATCTTATCTAAGTGACCACACATCTATCTCACCTAAATTAACAAAAGGTTTATGTATTACAAATATTTTAACATTTCCTTTCTTTTTGGTATGAGTTTTAAAAGGAAAGGAGCTCACCCCATAGACTAAACATGACAACAGATCAAAGAAATAAAACAATGACGATCATGTAAAGTAGTAAAACCTGTCATTATTCATAACCAGGAGCAAATGAAGCAATCTTGTTTCTATGAGAAAATTAATAAACAATCCATAAATTGGACAGCTTTCAAATGACTCTAACCAACGACGAAATATACCCAATTGACAAAAGTCGCTAACTTATTCTTACATAAATGGTCTATATATTTCTCTACAAGAAACAGTTCAGTAAAATAATGACCAAAAACCGAGCAAATTGGAAGAAGGTCTACTGTTTCGTGTCTTGAAACTAATATCTACAATCTACATATACACAACAACAGTGGAAACACCCAATAGGGCCTTTTATCCCCTTTTCTGTCACACCTGTTCGTTTCCCTTGAGAATATTGTACTTGCAAAGAGGACAAGTTGCATTCATCTTTAGCCATTTCACTATGCATGAAGCATGAAAATGATGGTTGCAGGGAAGAGCATGGAGCTCTGCTCCATCCTCATATGAACAGAGGCATATACAGCATTCCTGAAAAACAAAACAGCAAATAGTGATAAATTAAACATCTGCAAATTGAAAGTCGACACACCTAATAGACCATGTGTTTTCTGTTCACAAATGAATGATGTTTCATTCAAAGATAGGTGGTTTTGTATAATGAAGGAAATACTATTCTAAAAGGAACAAATTCAAGCCGAAATCTTCAATGACATAATAATAATGTTACACAGCAGAAACGTCATGTGTACATCTTCTACAAGGTTACTCTTTCGAGAAATATTTAGCAGAATCTTCAGTAAAACCATCTAATAAAATAAACAGCTATTGAAGAACCAAAGTCTACACTTCTTGCCCCCCCCCCCCCCCCCCCCACACCCACCCCAGCTAAAAAAGCTCAAACTGAGGCAAAAAGAATGGCGTACAAGAAGCTAAAGTAGAAACAATACAAAATAGTACGTTTTTTTAAGCTCAACATGAGATCCAGTTGAATGTGTCATGGTGCCTTATACAAAAATGGGTTAGAACATCTAAGGTTGTTAACATAATAAAGTGCGTAACCTCAAGAATGAGCTGATTATTCCTTTCAATAATACCATTTCGTTGAGGAATATGACTACATGATCATTAATAAAAAATAATGTTCATTGAAAAAAAATTCAATACACACGTTATGACTAACCAAAACCAATCTCTCACTAAAAGAGAATGCTCCTAGTCTTCTCTTCCTATCTCTTAATAGCCTACCTCTGCAAACCTGTTAGAATTCTAACTAGACAAGTAGTAATAACCAACCCATTCCCTCGACAACATAAACCAGCCCATTGGGCTTACCTATCAGATTCCCACCACCAGAACTAGTTCAACACTCTTCCAAAATCCAAACAAGCACAGCCACCTTCTCACCTCCAGGATTTGGTTGATCTCAAGGTACTTTTCAACACGGCACAATCAACTATGTGGGTCATCCCAATGTAATACAGCACATGCTGTCACATCCTCTCCTTTATTTGCACCTCTTCAATGAGACAATGACAATGGGATTTTGATTCTTTTCCTAGTGTGGTTATTCCCACCTTTCCCTTCCACACTCATGCATTTCAATTTCGAACTGCTGCCACAATCTCCTTCAACATGGATAGCATCAAACTCCTCAAAAGTGAGTCCAACAGGCTCTAAGCTCAGGTAAGTACTTCTTTGCCCATCCTCCATCTAACAGCTTCCTAAGTGTCTCTTCAAGTGTCTGAACTGCTTGAAGGCTCCATAGGATTTGGAGTTCTGATACCAAATTGGTACAAACTTATTTTTATAGATAAAAACAGTGGAAACTAGCACCATGACAGAACAAAAAGATGCAGAAATTAAAAGATAAATATAGAATCCAGGGAGCAACAGTATGAATCTTTATGCTAACCCACAAAAATATAAGTTCATCGAAGAGTCAATTTCTATTTCGCACAAGTGATGTACACACAAGAATGAAATAAACTTTTTCAGGAAAGCATACCGCATCCTCAGGTAAAAGTGTTCGTTCATTTGCCAAGTAACCACTACTGGTTTCTATTGGAACCATCGACCCAGCTCCACCATTAGGCTTTTCCTCATTGCTTAACATTCGAAATCTGTATTTTGGAAGCATAGTAAGGTCTGCTTCTGATGCACCTTCCTACACATTATCCCAAAATGAGACAATGAGAACAATTAGAAGGTTCACAAGTTGTTTGGAATCTTTCAGTCAATCTGAAAATATTTTTTATTCATACCTGTCCTGCAACTGCATAGAGAATAGCAATGATGCAGGGCAAACAACAACAGAGAGCAATGCCAATCAAGCATGCCAAAACAACACAAAAGATAGCAAAGAAGACGTCAAATGCCAGAAAGACAACAGCCAACCTGTAGAAATTAAAAACAGATGTTTTCCTGCCATTAATGTCAACAAAATTCACAGTTTATCATACAATCTATCAAATAAGAAAAATTAGAGTAGTCTCCATTTTGGTCCTCCACAGATATACTCAACTCAACAATTATAATTTTGCACTAAGCAATAAGAGTATAACTTTATAGGAGTTTTCTCCAGTATCCTTGCATCTTGTTTCATGTCAGGGTACCATAAGAGTATAACTTTAATGGTGATTAATATTTAATCATGTGCTTCATTTAATTGAGATATAGATTTAACTCATTCAAGAAATTACTTTTCTATTTCTAATTCAATTAAATGGGACACATGGCTAAATATTAATCTCTCCGGCCCTACTTATAAGACGTTTTCAACTATATAACACATACCAATAAAAGTAGTTCAGATTAGTTGATTTTATTGGTTTCTTAAAAAAATTGTATGATATACTAATTCTATCCTCCTTTGAATTACGTGCTTGGTAGTTGCAACTTGCAATTAAAAAGTAGAAATGGTCAAACTGTCAAAGCATTTAACAAGGATAAATAAGGAAACGAAAAATAAATGCTTCATGGGAACACTAAAACGTCTTATATTAAGAATCATCAAAACTTTTTAGATGGGGTATTATAAAAATGACCCGAGAGAGTAGTCACTAGTTGTTAGAGGAACCAGTACCCTCTTAAAAAGCTTAACTGAAAAAATATCCATCTTTCTATCATCCAGAAAAAAAAATGAAAAGCATGACTTCCATAAATGGGTACGCATCCGCTTCATTACACACATGACAGTGTTAAAATCAAAATTAAAATTAACATACAAATATTAGTCTTAAAAAATTTGAAATAAATCTTACCAGTACAAACGTGGGGCATCTTGGAGAAGTACATCACCACCAGAGACAACCCAGTAAAAGCCAACTATCCACCAAAGGAATGAAATTCCAGTATTTAATGATTCACATTGTTTTGTAAATCTGTTCCGCAGATGACTAAAATCAGTGTCTAAAAATATTAATTACCAAGTAAAATCTACAGCAATATATGAAAATAAGCCAAAGTAAATGTAAGACTAAAAATATTAACACGCTTTAGCAGGCATGGCATTTAGAAGAAAAACAGGTATTCTATTTCCTTTTCCCAAAGCCTATGTTAGATGATTAATCCTCACAAATTCACAATACATGATGAGGATATATAAACAATTGTAAGAGATGTTATCTTAGCTTTAGCAAGATAAAAAACAAAATGAGAAAATATAAGCAATGAAAAGGCAGTAGGGAGAAATAGTTCTACCACAGACAGAGAAGAGTGGCTGAAAGAGAAGAAAACATGGATATAGAAGAAAGAGGAGAGGTGCAGATGATGCAAGTTTGCAACAAATGCTGACAGCAAGAATAGTAACAGCAGGAGGCAGAAAACGCCAGACAGGGAATGACAGCATCAAGTGGAGAACACCACAGTGTTAGAATTACAAAGAATTGCATCAACAAATTCAAACCAGAGGAGAAAGCTTCAAAATGAACGAAGGTCCCTTAGGGGATTTCGGGATAAAAGCAGCTCCATAAAGTAAGCCATAAAAACACTACAAATCAGCCACATAGCTCTGACTAGTACTGGCATGTATTGCCTCAAACCAGGTCATAATGGACAAGAAAATGAGTACAAAACATGTATGGTCAAGAGTCTTGACATGTACAGTACAGGTACAGGAGGTTAAAATCTAAATATCTCAAATACTTCACAAATTACACTAGGATCCATTTAGTCTTGTTGAAGACAATGAATAGTTTACCCTCACTTAGATTGTGGCAGACTGCTACATTCCTACTTTTGTCCAAGCTAGAATATTAGACAACCGCATACTCCATAAACAACATCGCATCCGTGGCCCCTTCACTCGTCCTGATGAACCAAACTGATCAACAAAGCCTTTCTGTTCTGAACCTTTAATTTTTACCTCCTCTAGCAAACTCAATTTATTAATCCATAGCCTATTATTATTAGTCATGACGCTGTATTAGTTTTACAAAGTCCAACCTCAAATACTTCAAAACTGTTAATCACAATTCCAAGTTCCAATATATTTTGACGTCTGCTTCGAAAAAGTTGACTTCTGAGCTCCTTAACCAAACCATAATCTTAAAGCACCAGTAACTAAGCAGACAAAAGTACAAGTCACATATTTATCCAACCAACTGCATCAAGATGATTACTTTTAGCAAGCACACATTATCATCTATTTAAATTCTGTTTGGTTCTTCCTCAGTTAATTTCCAATTTATCCAACCAACTGCATCCACCATGATGATTTCTTTTTTCAAGCACACACATTATCATCTGCTTGAATTCTGTTTCGGTTCATTTCCAGCTCAATATCTACCAAACCAAACAGCATTTCAGTTAAGCAAAACTAAGAAAAGCTTACAAAAGCGTGCACAACCTCACAACACCACCATCAAGCACACCACAAGAAAGGCACTAATTTCTTCAGAACACACACAGCTCAAAATTCGAAACCAAAGTCCTAGCATTCGAAAAACTAAAAGAACAATGGACAAATTCATTAACAGAGGCAGTTAAATTAAACCTCTACAATAAAAAGGGCCGAAAGAAATTGAAATGGACCAACCTGGAGCGAGATGAGTTTCCGGTGATCCCGTCGCTGTCGTCACTGTCGTTGCCGTCGTCAAAGCTACCAGAGCCACTCTCCACGTCCCTCGCCCTCTGGTGGTGCCGCGAGTCCCGTCGGCTCCGGCGCCGGTACTCGAGCCACACCAGCACCACGTGCACTAAACACTGCAGCGCGTACCCAACGATCCACACACGGATCGGCGTGTTCGGGCGCTCGTCCATGGTGCAAGCGAGCATCGCCGCCGAGACCACCACGAAGGCCATATTCCACGACATATCGAGCGCCACCACCGGCTTCGAGTATCCCCAATCAGCGCGCCGCTCCTCCAGCTCGCGTGCTGCCGTCTCCCTCACGAGCATGGACGGACCACGGCGGCCAGTGCGGCCGAGGAGGAGGGCGAGAGCAGGGGTCCGCGCGGTGTCATGGCGGGCGCGTAGGAGCGGCGCGTGGGGCTCCGGCGCCTCCGAGGTAGTAGTTTGTGATGACATGGCAATAAACTAGCTAGAGAGAGGAGGAGAAAGCGCGTACTAGCATAATTGAAATTGAAAATTGAAAGAACAGAATGAAAATTAAATAATTAAAATTGAAGTGAATCGAACTTCTCAGAAAAGCGCTTTTAGACCGGGAAACGGCGATTGAAGGGGAATAGTGATTATAGAAAGAGGCGTTGAAAGGTAGATAGCAATAGAATGGCCAGTGGCGTGGGTCAGACTCAGAGGGAGATGGAAGGAAGAAACACACCGGGGTTTTTTCCAGTTGTCTAGTTTCTTCTTCTAACATGCTTTGTGTTCTTTTATTTTATTGCTACTATTTTGTTAATTAATTTCTATAAGGATAAATACAAAACTTATCTACAGTAATATAATTTTAGAATAATTTTAAATCTTCTTAATTCATATTTCTAAAAATTTTTCTAATTACTTATTAAAGAATGTTTTCAATACATTTTATATTTTTAAGATTAAAAGTACATTTAATTTCATACTTTATATGATAGTAAAAAGATAATTAAAAAGATTATTAGGAGAATATAACATTGCTCATAATTTTATCACGTTAAATCTGTCGGAATATATAAAAATCGATTTCCCTTTTTTTTTCTTTTTCTTTTTTTCTTTTTTGGGTCATTCTCAGTCTCCAATTTAATTGCCATTCAAATTCCAATGTTTGAAGAACAGTTATGTATGCTCCCTAGTCCCACCCAGGGCAATTGATATAATTTTTTGCTTATAAAAAAAGCTTGATATTTTTATACTAATTTATATAATGAAATTTATTCAGTGCCTATTCCTATCATCACCAGCATACATATATATATATATATATATATATTAAATAAAAAAAACATCACCAGCAGTTTTTTCAATTGCTCATGCAATTTATACTTTTGGTAGAACTTTTTTTCTCATACAAGTCTTTTATAATTTTTTTTTATATTAAGTCTTTTATAATTTAGTGCATATATAAAAAGGTAAGTCTATTAGATTTATAATTTTTTAATATAAATGATTTCACCAAGGTTCCTTCTACCATACACCATGTCCCAAGTGGTGTATGATACACCACATAAAAAATGTATACAAAACTCAACCGAAAATATTTAATATAATAATAAATTATGTATTTTGTGTATATGCATACCTCTTTGATTTTATTTCTTTTAAACGAGCTATAATCAATTAAATATAATTTCATGACTTGTATATGATACACCACTTTAAAATTGGTGAATGTTAAAATCCACCAATAATGGGTTAAAAAAACTTAATAAATAACAAATATGAATAAATAAAATATATACGAAATGATACATTTAATTTAAAATCACGTATAATTCATATTTTTTTATTGGTGTATAGTACACCACTTTAAAAGTGGATATAACCTAAAATCCACCTTTCACTAAATATGTTTTTAGTGAGTTTTTGGAGCAACTATTTTTACTCTTCAAACTAAATCAAGTTAGACTTAAATAACTTAAATCTTACACCATTGATGAGTTTCTTGATCCATTCCTATATCCCTATGTGCAAGTATCATTATTTTAAAGGGTTAATTATAATTGTAATTTGGCTTCAATGCATTACTTATGTGAGATCTAATAAAAAAACGTTTGAAAGTGTATTTTTTTCAAAGTATTTTTTAAATGTGCAATTTATTACATAATCTTGATTAAAAATGTCATCAATTTAAAAAATTTGCCGCTAAGAATAACCTTTAGGTTATAGTATACATTTAAAAAACACCAATAAAACATATGCTGAAAGTTTTTTTACTACACAACAAATAAAGTACAGGAAGTAAATCATATGCTAAAATACAATTTTAATTTTTTATGTTATAATAAAATTTTAATTTGACTCTTAATGTTTAGTTTCATTCAGTTTAGTCTTTTATATTGTATTTGTTGAGTTAGCTTAGTCTTTTCTTTTAGTTTTGTCTAATTGAATTATTAAAAAGGTTAAAATAACATCATTTTATCTTTTTGTATTGATAAAAAAAATACAATATAAGAACTAAATTGATAAAAAGAATATAAAAGGAAAGACCAAAATAATTAAAAAAATATAACATAAAGAACAAAAGAAAATCAAAATAAACATAAAAAACTAAATTGATTAAAAAAACTAAAATAATTATAATAAACATAAAAAAGTAAACTAAAATTCTCTTACACCATATTAAAAGTATAATTTAACCTAAATTATAATCTACCGTACATTAAAAAGAGAAAATTTTGAATATATTGATTTAAAAAAAAAAATTATCAAGACGTTACAAAAATTTCTTTATTGTTCACACAGAGCATCACGTTGTTATTTTATTAGAATTAATAAAGTTTTCTAGACTCATTTTTTATATAAAGAAAGAAGAAAGATGATCCATTCCCAAGAAGATTTGACTTTTGACGGGCAACTTTTTGGTTAGGAGTAGTTTGCAACTCCAACTAATCATTCTTGTATTTGCTGCTCCGTCGGCTGTCACTTTTAATTGAATCAATAAAATTAAAGAATGATAGTTAGCTCATTAAATTTATTTAAAAAAAAAAATTTTTTTGACTATGTCTTTAACTTAAATGTCTTTTTAAATACTTTAAAAATTAATATCTCTTTCTCTTTCTTATTACACTCTTTGTCACTTCATTATTAATTAAATCTTTGAAAATTGTAGAAAAGGTAAAAGAGGAAGACTCAATTAATGAGTTGGTTAATGACTTATATTTAGGACCAAAGATTTCTTCTAGAAGGTGACTTATATATATAGGACTAGAGGGAGTATTTTTTTTTTTGGTATAATCACATATTTTTTCATATTTCTTCGCTCTTAGGATGATAAGAGATTAATCTCATTCGTACTGTGTGACTGATGTTAGCTCCAAAAATTTGACATTTATGTGATTCGAACACGAAATTTTCTGCTGTGAATAGTCTCTCTTATAAACTTAGTAGAGTCTTACACTGCTAAGTTGACTATTGGGTTATCTCATTTACTATTTACTATATCTATTTTACTATTAATTTTTTTATTTATTTTTATCTATTACATCATCCTGAATATCTTTTAATTTCTTTCCATTCTTTTTTATTTTTTTGCCAAATTGATAATTTAGTCCTGTAATTTATTTTTCTGTTTCGATTTGGTCCTGTAACTATTAAATGTTTTAACTTAGTCCTGTAACTTATTTTTTTTATTTCAATTTGGTCCTGTAACTATTAAACGTTTCGATTTGGTCTGGTAACTTATTTTTCTGTTTCGATTTGGTCCCGTAACTTTTTGTTTTTGTTTGAATTTGGTCTCGATAGAAAGGAAGAATTTGTTGGATGAAAAATAAGTTACATGATCAAATCAAAACAAGAAACTATGTTATAGGACCAAGTTGGAACGTTTAATAATTATAAGACCAAATCAAAACAGAAAAAAAAGTTACATAACCAAGTTAAAATATTTAATAGTTACAGGATCAAATCAAAATAAAAAAATAAATTACCAGACCAAACTATTAATTTGGCCTTATTTTTTTTATCATGGTGTTCCATTCTTTTTTATTTTCTTCTATCTTTCTTTTCATTTGCCACTTTACACTCCAAAATTGGAGTGTATGTACTAATAATTTTTCTCCCAACTATTTGAGCAAATACCATTACTCTTTAAATAAATGGCCAAATTTAAATATAATTTTTTTTTTAAAAAAAAAACAAGATACTGCAAAATTTTCTTTATCATAGAATTTTAAGGTAAAAATACTATTTTGATTCTTTAACTCTTTTTTTTAAGTCCAAATTTATTCTTGCCATGAGTTAAATTTGCCGAATTTTTATTACCAACCTAAAACATGTAAAGAATTGTGAAATTAAAAAATATCAAAAGAAACCTGCTAGAGAAGCAAAAATGTGTAGCCTATTGACTTCATATAAAAAAATACATGTAACTATGATAAAATTAGAATTCCATAACCTCATTTTTCTTAAATTTTACGGTTAAATTACAAAAAGTTCTTTATGTTGTAATAAAATTTTAGATGGTATGTTTATTTTAATTTATTTTAATTTTTTATGTTATATTTTTAGGCTAATTTGGTCCTTTTTTTATTTTGTCTAACTGAGTTATAAGAAACACTAAAATGACGTCGTTTTACATTTTCATAATAATCCAAAAAATACTACACAAAGAACCTAATTAGTAAAAAAATACCACATGAGAGATTAAATTGTTTTAAAAAATATAACATAAGAGACTAAAAATAATCAAAATAAACCAAATTCATCCAAAAAATAACATAAAGGAAAAAGTGATTAATCTTATAGGCTAAAAAGAAACTAAAAGTATAATGTAGCCAATTTTTAAATATATGATATATATAGTATAGGAATTATAAATTTATCCTTGTTAAACTAATGCAACTAAGTACATGTTTGTTCAGAAAAAAAAAATAGTACACGTTTGTAAAAAAAACAAAGTAATGTCGTAAATTTAACAGTTTTAGTAAAAAAAAAAAAGAACATTAAAATTATTTGATTTAGGAAATATTAAGAGCTAAATGTTTGTGAAAGAAACAAAAGATTTTAGCATAGGATATTCCTCCATTCTTATTTATAAGATGTTTTCAACCGAATTACATATATCAAGAAAAGTAGTTAGTATAGTTAACTTTATTGGTTTTCTCAAAAAGTGCATGAGATACAATTTTTATCTTTCATTGAATAATGTGTTAGCCAATTATAAAAAATGAATAGAAATAGTTAATACATTTAATGGGAGTAAAAAAAAGAAATAAATGCATTATAAAAATTATAAAATGTCTTATAAAAAGTACTATGAAAACCTTCTAGATGATCTTATAAAACATCTTATAAAAGGACAAGAGACAATAAATAAATGATGATTCTTGTGCAGTCTGCATTAAGTATCCGTGTGCATTCGGCATTCTCCGCTACGTGTCTGGTTTTCGTCAAATTAAAGTCAATAGTGAAAGTTCTTGCAGCAAACTAAATTACATAAACCGGGCTTCAGCCTCTGATGCAATATAGTCATAATAGGAGTGGTTGTAGAGTATATTTCTGTTAGTGAATGTATACGTGTCATTTTTACATTGATTAGTTAAAAATTCTGTTAATCGGTAGAAGTTGATAGATATAAGTTGAAGATTGAAATTGTATCATTCATTCATTCAGTTGTAATAAAAATCTCTTCCTGAATCAATGAGAAATTCTCCATCAGAACTCATTCCTTTCCCTTGAGTTCCCTTGTTCCTTCAATTGGTCTCCGAATAACTCTTATTCCTAGTCCAACTATATCAATTGGTATGTTAGAGCTGGTACCTTCCTCCTCGATCAGCTATGGCGGACAACACAAGAATGCAAACGATGATTCGCGAGGCAGAAAAACGATTGAGCGTGAAAATAGATTCGAAGTTCATGGATCTTGCAACTTCTTTGACGCATAATATGGAAAACATGTTTCGCCAACTTGCTCAAGGTAACAATTCTTCTGGTACTGGTTCTAATTCAAGAAATTATGGTTATTCTTGCAATACTAGATTGGCATGATTAAATTTCCCTAAGTTCAATGGTGAGGAAATTAAACGGCTAATCCAATGTGAGACATTCTTTTCGGTTGATCAAACTCCTGATGATTATAAAATAAGATTAGCCATAGTGCATTTTGAGAGTAAAGCATTGCAATGACACAGTTCATATGTCAAATCTGTGGGATTTGATAAATTGCCAAGTTGGGAAGAATATATGAATATTTTGTTGGATAGATTTGGCGAGATTTACGAGGATCCTATGGCTGACCTGATGAAACTTAGACAAAAAGGTTCTGTGGGGGAGTATCATGAAGAGTTTGACTCAATTGTGTCTCGATTGGAATTGTCTCCGCAACACCAGTTGAGTTGTTTCCTAGGAGGACTAAATCAGGATGTGCAGATGATGGTGAGAATATTTCAACTTGAATCGGTAAGAAAAGCATTTTCTCTGGCCAAAATGTATTAATCTTCTTCCATAGCTCATGCTCACCTAAGCCATTTGTTAAACCTCAGAAAAATCTTTTCCCTGCTGAACCACCTATTTTACCTACACCTACTAGTAAAACTGCTAAACCACCTATTTGGTTTATGTTAAGTTACATGCTTATAGACAGGTCTCTGTTGCTTTTAGAAGTAATGCCAAATTATCTCCAAAGTATTTTGGTCCATTCCCAGTAGTGGATAAGATTGGAGTTGTTGCTTAGAAATTGAGATTGCCTACTGGATCTTAAGTACATGATGTGTTCCATGTTTCTCAGTTGAAGAAGTTCGCGGGTCCAGCTTCTGTTCATCAGAATTCTCTTCTTTCAAGTTCAGATGCTATGCTTAAGGAACCTGAGTCCATCAATGATCGTATGACCGTTAAAAGGGGCAATCATGCAGTGACCAAGGTGCTTCTCAAGTGGAAACATAAGCTTTTGGAGGATGCCACTTGAGAATACTATTTTGATTTGAAGAAGAAGTTTCCTAGTTTCAATCGGATTGCTTCAACAGGGGCGGATTGATGCACTATAGTCATAGTAGGAGTGGTTGTAGAGTATATTTCTATTAGTGAATGTATACGTGACATTTTTACATTGATTAGTTAAAAATTCTGTTAACCGTTAGAAGTTGATAGATATAAGTCGAAGATTGGAATTGTATCATTCATTCATTCAGTTGTAATAAAAATCTTCTTTTCCCCGGTAACTCTTTCTGAATCAATGAGAAATTCTCCATTGGAACTCATTCCTTTCCCTTGAGTTCCCTTGTTCCTTCAATTGGTCTTCGAATATCTCTTAGGAATAAGAGATATTCCTAGCTGGTTGCAGAAAAATTACAATCCAGAGACAGAACAATGATGATCTGCGACGTTTCAGCATCTTTTTGTGGCCACCTTGGCTGCACGCACAGAAGCTCAAAAGCATCGTTGAACCTCTTCAACAAATTCAATTACAACAGCAATAGCTTCTTAATTGTCGGCGGCAGCACGTTAACCTTTCACGTCATCCCCATCAGGCGGCGTACCAAATCAGCATGCAATGCATGGCCACCCTGCACCAAGCATGAAAATCAACTGCATTAAAAATCATGTTCATCATAGATGCAAACTCTTGTGCATAATTAAAATATGTGAATAGGATTGTAAAACTCAGCTTTTTGCACCAGAATCAACAAAAATCCACACGAAATATTTTCAAAAGGGAGGGATTGGATAAATTAGATTGCACAATGTTTAGCATCAGCACTTGTGAGTTGTGACATAATAAAATCAAATTGACAAATGAAAATATCTAGTACAGGGGAAAACAGAGAACAAAGGAAACATGCCTTGTAAGCTATGATATGTGCCACTGGGAGTCCTTGACTCCCAAACCGAGCATACAGCGAGAGATCACCAATAAGATCTAAGATCTTGTGACGACATGGTTCATCGCTGAAATGTAGAGGTGGATTCAACCAACCTTTACTGGCACTGCAGAAGAAATCAGTAATAATTATACAATTGCAATGAAGCACAAAAGGCATATGAGCATGACCAACGTGTTACTTTCTCAAGCATATTTCATAATTCATTTAACTAGCATGTTACTAAATCTAGGTTTTATGTTTACTCCAGCCCAACCTACAGGTCCTTCGAAAATAATTTCATCTGCAAGTTACCATATGTCAAATGTACATAATTGATTACCGTCGTGCTTGCCTTGCCGTTTCCACTAACAATATTATTTCAAACTACTTCAGCTTATACGACTGTGATAATTCAATAATTCTTTCCATAAGGCTCAGGAGAGAAAAAAAAAGAAATCATTGTTAGAGAATCACATTACTACTTACTAGTGTAATATGGATTCCGTTGTGGCGCTTGTACTTTTTTTTATTATCACCAAGAGAAACTCATTAACAGCACCAGTAGTGCATAAACGAATACAAGAGCAGAAGAAGCAGCTTATACTAGTAAATAAACTCATTTTAGAAAAGCAGGGACCTTTGGGAGAAAACGGGAATAAGGTATTACCATTGAAATGAAAGGAGGATTAGAGAACAGGACCATTGACAATAAAACCTCAAACTATCCTATCTTATTCTTTTTCTGATTTTTTTAATCATCCTATCTTATCTTATTCTTTGAAATCAAGGAATAAATTTCCGGTATTGAGTCTTGCAAAGGACTCATACAACTGGTCTTATGTAGAAAATTAAACCCCGACGAAAACTCTAGAATCATAAAAATGAACCATAAATATCATAAACAAATACTGCCTAACTTTAACTATCTAGCGTTTATATTAATGGTCCTTAATTTATGGACCTAGTACCTGGATTTATGCCTGGATCTGTGTTTCATGAAAATAATTTCAAGAATGAACTTTCATGAATTTTCTAACATGCCATTGTTGCAGCAAAGACTCTACTTTGGAACCATAGGCTAGCAAATTTGTTCGTTAGCTATCGTATTATTGAGCATCAGTAACGTTATAATGCATCCTAGTACCGAAGTATTAAGTATTTACCTGCACACAATGGCATTTTCTAGAGAACCCCCTTTGATAAGTCCAGCATTGCGCATTTGCTCGACCTGCAAGATATGTTAAAGCAAGGTACCAGTGAAGGTTGGATGCCATCAATCAAACACATATAACCAAACTCCTAACAGAGGGGAACTATTCACACTTGAAAGTGATCCACATGACATAATGCATTTGCGTCTGTAGCATTTTACATATAAACTCTGCGTATATTGATAGGTAAACAGTACCAACATTTACTAAAGAATCGCGATAAAAAAACTATTAGAATATGTGAAAATTATCAAACAATATCTTGACTTCTTAAAATAATTAAGAGTATCTTAGGATTTGCATCTATATTTTCTCATTATCTCATAGGATTAGTTTCCGTATTTCGTTATTATTTAATGATTTGTTTCCTTATTTAACTAGGATTGAGATTTATCTTCTAAATAACATATGGAAACAGGAACAGACCAATGACTAGACTACGAATGGAACGATTTCAGAACTAACCTCCTCAAAAATGCAGAAGGTTCTTGACAAAGCTATCTGTGTGGAATAAACCAAATTGTCCAAAGGGGTTGTAGAAAACCACTGGCAGCCAATAGCAGGTGCCTGCAAATGAAGTGTATTTGTCCATTATTCAACGCCAAACCCATACAAATCATAGTTATCAATCTCATATAGCGGCACATAGAGGCCAATCCCAAAAGCACTATAACAGGATAGCAAATATTCTATTGTTTTATCCATCCTAGGGCAAAATTGTTATTGTATAGCGTGTTTTTTAATTAAAAAATCATTAAAATCATTAAAGCTCTAAAAACTGCCTAAAACTGTGAGATTTGAATAATTTGATGTCCTCTTGGAAGGTCATCCTTTGGTCAAGAATCAAGATGAAAACAATTATGCAGCTGTTATTAGCTCAGTAAAGATAAGGGCAGGTCTTGGTGCAATGATAACAATTGATCCTTTGTGACTGGTTGGTCATAGGTTCGAATCTCAAAACAGCCTCTTTGCATTTGCAAGGGTAAGGTTGCAAACTATAACCCTCCTCCATACCTTCATGAAGCAAGGAGCCGTTTGGCATTTGGGTACACCCTTGGTTTTATTAGCCCAATAAAGCAAAGCTACAAATACACATACATATTGTAATGTCATTTCATTTCCTATTTAATTTTATTTTATTATTCTCTGGTAGCTTTAAGCCTTTAACAGAATTACTCCCTCCATTTCATATTATAAGACCCTTTTAAGACATTGTGTTTCATATTATAAGACCCTCTCCAAAATTTTAGAAGCATTTATTTTTTTTTCCATGTTTGCCCTTCATAATGATCTAATGGTTGAGAGGTTACAATTAATGTAATGGTTGAGAGAGTTGAGTGTTCTATTTTAAATAGGGGCAAACATGGAAAGTACTACTAATTTTTCAAAACCCAATACATTAACTCATGTTTTCTTAATATGCACAATTGTCCTGGTAGAACCGTATAATATGAAAGCTTTTTAAAATAACATGATGGTTTCATTTGATTCATGTAATCAACCCCACCAAGAGGGAAAAGACAATGGTTTGAGTGCAATATTTTGGAACACAAAATGTGTATTTCGGTGGCTTCTTATTGATGCTTTCTATTCGTGGAGCACACATGTAAGCTACAACGGGAAAATAAGAAAATAAAAAATGCAAGACAGCAGAAGCACATCCAATAACATTAACGGGAAAAGAAAGAAAAAAAAGATGAAGATGGCGATTTCCTCTACCAGAAAAGACCTAAGACCTGTAGCTATTTTATCTATTCTGCAAGAAGAATTACTACAACAATCTCCATTGAAAGACAAATAAATTATAATTTTTCATCCTTGAAAAATGGTTAACTCGTGAAGAAATAAAGAGTCAAACAGAATTTTTCATTTGCAATTGTGAATGGCTACTTCAACCAAATGCACCCAGCACCAACCAAGTTCTGCAATCTGTATAACTAAATGCAAGTATGCAACAATCTTGAATCTATATCTAGACATTCTTCTCAAAATAAGAAAAACATAGGGGCAATGCTCAAATCTATAAAACACAATCTTTTTAAATCAAAGGAAACAGAAAGTGCATCAAAAACTAACTGACATATGCTAAGAAAAACTCTGATGCCAATCTTTACCTGTGGAAAACTGATGCCACAAGTTATTCGAACCACTTCTGAAGGAAATGCAGCAACAAAAGAATCATTCTTCCAAACATAAACTGGTTCATTCACATGTGGAGCTATCCTCTCACAGGTTTTACCATCACGATCAGTTGCCACCTTCAAACCTACTTCTTCCACAGCTACAACCCATCCCCTTGCTGACCCATCCAATATAGGAATCTGTATGAAAAATTGATGAAACTAATAATATTCTATCACAAGCTACATATTAGAAGAACTAATAAAAGTAAGGGCGGGAAGAAATTTTTTTTACCAATGTTTCTCCATAAAATAGCTGCTTTATTTTGATGGAGCAGAGCCAAGTCGAATATCCACAAAAAATAAAACTACAGCACTATACTATTCTAGTATTCTTACAGAGACAAATACAAAGTACCAACCATGCCAGAGGTTGTTTGGTGGACTACTATGGGCCTTTTCTTATCGTATATGGGATTGTGCATTTAGGATTGTTGCCATTGTGTGTCATCTCATGAATCCTATTTGCATCTAAACCTTGCCAAAATCAAAGTTCGCATATTTGAAGATTTTGTTGGTTTTGGGCTTTTGGTAGCAAGTTCAAAGTGAGAGATGACACTGTGAATGGAAACTAATTTAATGTAATTTTTTCAAGTCTCTATACTCAACTGTGAAGTTTTTACTAATAAAGTGAATTGTTAAGCATTTGGAAGAACTTATGCAGAGTTTATAAAAGTCGCTTATACTTTCCTATAAGCTCTTTTTAGTTAACTTTCCTAAGCTTAAGGGAGAAGCTTATCAGTTTTAAGCAAAAACTTATTCCAGTAAACTTTCAGAATCATATCATATCTATGAAGAAGCTTTCATTTGATAAGCATCTATTGCAGAAGTGCTAAACCAAACCGTACACTCTTATTTCATTTATTCATCAACTGAATCAATCCACATTTCACAACATTACCTCGGCATCATGTCCTTGAGCATCCAAATTCTCGACCTCAATTCTGCAATTATCAACGCCAGCAGCCTCCAAAGCAGAAAGCAAATGCTCCACAGTTCGAATTCGGAAACCGTCTTTGCAGAGAGTGGTGCAGAGAGGCGACACCTGAGCGAAATTAACCGAAGCCGGAATCGAATTGGAGCGAAAACTGAAGTACCTGCCTTCGCCTGCAAATCCAGGGCACAATCTCACCCTCGAAACGTTTCCCGAATGCAAAGCCTTTCCCCTTCGCTCCACGCAACCTGCTAGGGTTTGCTGAAGCCTCCCGGTCTGCGTAAACACATCGATTCATTCACTTCCACAGATGAGACATTAGAACAAGTTTCTGTTTGGTTCCCGAGAAAGGGCGGGAAAATTCAATAAGTGGTTTTCATTAATTCGTTCACTCCCACAGGAAAATCAATGAAAGTTTATAAACGAAAAAAAAAATTTATCAGGAAGAGAAAAGTGCAACTTGTAGTGTAGTCTAGTAGTTATAAGTGATCGATTTATAAAAGCTGTGTCTGTGAATAGTTGAATGTTCTTGGGAACCAAACAGAAAATAATGGATGAGAAGAAGAATGAGAGAGAGTGCGAACGGATTTCCATGAGACAAGTTTTGACGATCTGAGAGAGTTGAAGGCAGACATGGTCACTCAGGGCAGTCAGGGGAAGTAAACAGATTCCCAGTCAACCATCGCTAATCACCCGGAAGCTTGTTTTTTACATGTTAATTAGTTGTATTTTGCACTTATAACATATTTTGATTATTTTTTTAATAAAATTTTTTTTCTTTCAGTTAAAAATAAAATATTATTTCAAAAAACTTCAAAAATAATTTTTTATGATTTAAAATTGTTTTAAAAATCGTTTTTAACAATAAATATATTCAAACAAAGATTGATTATGTATTAAGACAATCAATTATTTTTCACAATTTATTTTTATAATTAATTACATCTAATCCAAACACACTTAGTGCCTATACCTCGGAAGATTTTTTTAAAATTAATCATTTAGTCCCTATACGTTTCTCTCATTTTTGTTTTAGTCCCAATATGTAAAAAATGTTCCTTTCAGTCCTTATATATGTCTCTGTTACTGCTTTTGGTCCTTCTGTTATCTTACCGTTAGTATTGGCTAAAAAAAAACATGTACAAGGATAAAAAAAACTAATTACATGGATTAAAACAAAAAATAAGTACATCTATAAGAACTAAAATAAAAAATAAGTACATGTATAGCGACTAAAACCAAAAATAAGTACATGTATAGGAATTAATGAATTTCCATATCAGTTGTCTATGTGACCGTTATTGATAGGCTTAAAGAGGTTTCATTAACCACGTAGTATGAAGTTAATTTGTTAATATTGAAATCGACTATAGGACTAATCCAAAAATGACGGACACGTATAAATACTAAAATAAATTTTTTTTACACATAAAGACTAAAATGAACAGTTTTTTTATGTATAAGAGCTAACACATGATGGACATCCTAAATGCAAGGCTACTTAAGGGAATCCTACTTTGCTTGCTACACAATTTTTTTATTTTTGTTTTCAAAAATGCATTACACATTGTTGGAATCCAGTTACACATGGGAGACTAGAATTTTTGTATTACACTATACCGTAGGAAACTCAACTGAGAACTAGAATGTGAGGCGTTATGTGCGGTGAAAATAATGAGAGGTGTAACACGAATAATTCTGACTTATTTAAGGCTCTTATAATTTACAAAACTCTCCCTCGCGTAATTACATAGCTAAGACTCAAATATTGAATCATCGAGGAAGCTTGAAGACCATTTTTTTTCTTTCTAATTTGAATCTCTATTTGAAACTTATATTATGTTTTAAATAACAACAAAATATAATGTAGAATCATGCACTATACAGAAAAATGGATGTTAAGTTTCATTTTAGTTTTCGTTCAAAACTTATATTCTTTTATGGATAGAAATCCCGCTCAAAAATATTCCCGTCTAATCTGTATCACATATCTCGCCGGAAGGAAGACGAACCTAGCAGCATAGTCCCGGACATCCCAATAGAGACATGGATCAAGCGAACAAAAGGGGTGACATGTCAGCATAACCATAACTAAATAATCTATTATTAGTGGAGACCACCCTAACTAATTATGTTACGTTGGGATTTGACCCCAAGGCCCAAATCTTAAAAAGGCGTAACCAATAAAACAAGAAAATCCTCTATAATTAATTCTCATTGATATACATTTCTCAAATAAATATTGATTTGAGCTTCGGAGTCTCTTACATGTAAACACTTGTGAAGTGGCTGAACCTCTATGCACTGCGGTCGGAGAAGTAGAAAATTACATGAAGACCTTGGTATTGCGAGGTTGCACTCAACATGTTCGGTATTTTATTAAACATAAAATCCATTTTCCTAATAAGTTGAATATATTGAATAACACTTCTTGATTATATGTAATATGTTGTATACATACGGATGTCATAGTCCGTTTTCTTATTAAACTGAATTACCAAAAAAAAAATCTTATAGTTTTAAAAATAATCACTATACTTGTCAACCTAACTCAAAAATAATTTTTTAAAGTTTAATTTAATGGGTCCTAAGTTGAAAATTTTCTGTATATATATATATATATATATATATATATGTGTGTGTGGGGTATAAAAATAGATTATAAACTTTTCTAGATGTTAGTACCTATTTGTGTTCAAATTCTAAACTAGTATTGCACCCGTGCGATGCACGAAATGAGTTATTAAAAATGATGTTGAACATTTTATAATTAAAAATTTAAGTTGATAGTAAACTTTAATTTTGACTGAAATTATAAACATATTAAAATTCATAAAAGAACAAAATCACATAAAAAGACTGGAGTTCCAGCCTCAAGAGTTATCAAAAGTTATCAAAATGTAATACAGAGAACACAGAGTCACCAAATATATAAATTTATAATAAGATATTGATTTTTTCTCATTTTGAATTTAAATAAACAATAGTGAGATTCACAAAACCAATTCACCATAATAAATCATTAATTTTTAATTTTAATTATCATTGGTTAGATTTTCAAACACTAATATTTTTTCATTCAACAATGACTTATTTAAAAGCTTGTAATTCAAGAACTAACCAAACAAATTGACTCATATATATTAGTCTTTCAAGTGTTATATTTATATACTTAGAATTTGAATTTGAATTATGACTTAAAAAAAATACAAAAGTGGTCTTGGAGTATTTAAACATCACATATATTTAATACTTTATACTTTATTTAATTTAACCTTACGCCGGTGGATTTTTAACTAACAAATTCAATTTCTGTTCAAAAATAATATTTGTCACCAATTTATTCCCAAAATAATTTCTATCACCTTGACAAAAAAATTTATCCTTGAATTTATAATGATCATATGTTAGTCTGTTCATGTTGCATAGGATTTTGTTCTACAAACATGACAAATTTTTACATAACTGATATAAGAATATTTAATTTTTTCATAATTATATAGAAAGGCTCCTCCCTCTTAGCATCTTACAAATTTATAAACTTTTAATATTCTATTTTTCCTTCTTTTTTTAGGTAGATACAGTAAGAAAGGGGTAGAAAGCGTATATGATAGGGTCCATATATTTCTTTAAATTAAATACCAAATATAATTAAACCTGAGTGTATTTAAAATTCCGACTTAGCGTTCGAAGCAAGTTCCACTTCGGTCATGTAGCTTGCATGTTATAGTTGTTATAAATACATGTATTAAAATATTTTTACATCAATATTAAAAACTGTCTATACACATAAATATAAGAGTATACTTACTCCATTATATGAATTTTATTACCATAGTATAAATACTATAAAAAACTTAGAAGGGTAAACATCCATCAAATAATATGTATTCAACAAGAGTTTTTTAGAAACTCCGCAATTCAGAGATACCAAAAAAGCCTTTGAAGTAGTTAGTTATGTTCAAAACATGACTTTGAAGCCAAGAGGGGAGAAAATCCTAGGGGTGAAGTGTTCAGGTTGCAAGAATTCCGGACAAAGTATTCATGTTGCAAGAAATCCTCTCAAGTCACCCCATAGAATTGCAAAACATAAAATCCTTTTCAAGAAAAGCTTAAATCTTCTTTTCTTAATAAAAAACCCTCTAAGCTGATGTTAGAATACACATGCTCCTCCCTTAATTTATCATTTTAAGAGATCTACTTTACAATTACAAAGCCCGTAGAAAGCAACAAACCCCAACATAGCAAACTATATAATGGAGAGAAAATCACCACAAAGACAATTATGCCACATTATGCATATACACAAAAATATAGATATGACAATATTGAGACCCTGCATTTTTGCTACACTCACAAAACCTGTGTGAAAAGTTTGAGGTATGCTGTAAGATATGTTTGGCCACTTATAGAGAGAATACCTGAACTTACTCTTAAAAATTTTTGTATTTGAAAACATGTTCAATTAGAAGATAGATGTGATCAGGCACAACTTCTTACAAATGACATACTTTCTATGTGCACAATGTTGATAAATTATTCTATGTGTACAATGTTGATAAATTATTTATCCAAAAAGCTAAACTAATATGATGAAAGTTTGCTAGCTAGAATTCCACCAAATATGATAGCTAAGCTTCAAGTTAAACCACTTATTTGAGACAAATTTGAAGGGGAAAGTATCAAAGTTGGTTCATTAACCGATAAATTTGGGAAATTTGGGATAAAAGAAACTAACATTGTATAGTATGACAATTGATACATCAGAAGTTCTCTAACATACTACAATCCATCAATATAACACTTGAAGAGTAATTAAAAAAATGGGTGATTCTAGTTAAAAAACTATACTTACTGAATCTAGATTTGGTTAGCTTGACACCTTAAAAAACAAAAACTTTATGAAGCTCCGACAGATGTTCAAGCAAATACTCTTAAGATTTAAGATCTATTTGACACATGCTTTAGGAAAAATAAATCATAAATTTATGAATAAGTTTGTAAATGAATAACCTTTTTCACATTATATCCTTTGAGGGAAAGGCCATTGAAGCTTTCAATCCCTAACTAAGTCATCCACATCAACAATGGAATCCAAATCTAAGGAAAACAACAACTCATAAAGGAGAAAAAATTGAAATCAATGTCTAATGAAGGTGAAAACTAAAAAGCAAAGATGAAACAATCGGAAATAGAAGACAAAGTTTGGAAAAACATATCAGAAAGTGGTCCTTAATTTAGCTGCTCAAGAATGAAAGTATTCCAGAAAAAAAAGAAACATTATACCATTACCATCTTTGGACTAAAAGGTGTCACAAACCAGACAATCTTGTGCAAAAATTAAACAAAGAGAAAAAAACATGTGGTAATAGGATGCACATTTGTATGGCAATCTCAATATGCATATGTACTGTTACAACTTGAGTAAGAGTACATTAAAAAGTAAGATATTGTAATATTCTTATACTCTTAGTAACCTAATGCCTTAAGTCTTAACACTTAAGATTAACAATAACTCTTAACAAATATCTGCGAACTACAACCTATATCATCTAATTATTACAGGGAAAATTACACCTTATTGTTCTTCAAATGTCTTGCTTTAATGCAAAGAGTTGAAGTATAAAATCACGCCTGGTTATAACCATTCCTTTCCATTCTCACCAGATCACTATCTCAACAACATCATTTCTGTGGGAATCATTTAAGTTAGACTTTTCAAATTAGAGTTTACTAAAAAAGTTTTATAAAGAACAAAACCCACAAAAAAACTGAAATAGAAAGATTAGATTCATTAATAAAGGGAGAAAAACAGAAAATGCAATGATTAACCACACAGCTGCATAGTTTCTGCAATAATCAAACATCACATATTAGGAGAATATTAATCTAAAATGGGAGAAATATTTTCATCTAAATGAGAATCCTAGAAGCCAAGAGAATAAGCACTGAAAATTTAGGAGATTGTAAACTCAATAGCTCATAAATGTAAAGCAGAACTATAGAAGATAACCAGTGTAATTGACTCGCTGACCTTAATCAGACATTTGAAAAAACCTTCTAAAAGACAACTAAAGATTAACTCCTAAATGCAGTTATAAAATGCATACAAAAACAACTATGATTGCATATTTCACTATAAGAAAAATATGATAAATACTTACCCAGTTCAACTCCTCTCTATTTAAAACATATAATGCAACCAAACAAAAGCTTTTAAGATATAAAACAAAAGATCATATTCAAAACTCATCAGGTGCAGAATCATTATAGAAACAAAAAGAAATGCTAAACTTTCAAAGAACAATGTGCAGATCAGCTAAAGGACTTAATCCTAGATAGTCTAAGAACAAAATAGAAAGTGTTCATCCTAGATACAAAGCATAAATGGGTTAATCCTAGATCCTAGATAGTCTAGATACAAAACAAAAGGTCTTGATCCTTGTTGATCTTGACAAAAGCACATGCTGTTTCTCCATTCACAAGTCCATAAACTGCATTAATATATATTACCCTCCCAATTACATTTTCATGAATGGGAAAGGGTTTTGTAAATACAAATGCTCTAAGTTTGGAGTTTCGATGATTCCACAACAAACCAAGAATCAAAAAGATAAATCACGCGAACAAGCGCAGTAAACAGATCCGCAACAAAGGTATATAGGTTTTAAATTATAAATAAATGTAAGTTTGATTAAAGGCTCTTTGGAATTGAAACAAACATTTTTCTAAAAGGGATTTTTAGAAAAATATTAAGAGTTAAGATAAAATTATTTTCAAAGAAAATACCCTCCTAGAAAAATTTCAAAAAAAATATCTAAAAATTGAATTTTACTTGAAAAAGTCAAAATTTGGTGTATATTCGAATATCAAGGTTTTGGAAAGAAAATTTGAATTTTCTGGCCAGTATATTCGAATATGGCTTGCCATATTCGAATACATATTCGAATATGACATATTGTATTGGCCTGATCATTTTTCAGAAACTGTGTATTCGAATATAGCTTGCCATATTCGAATACATATTCGAATATAA
The DNA here is from genome assembly GCA_037177725.1 of Cyamopsis tetragonoloba. Taxonomy (NCBI): domain Eukaryota; kingdom Viridiplantae; phylum Streptophyta; class Magnoliopsida; order Fabales; family Fabaceae; genus Cyamopsis; species Cyamopsis tetragonoloba. The sequence continues at coordinate 40,850,797 of CM074121.1, forward strand.
CAAGGAACCAAGGCCTTGTCACCTTCCAAAACTATTATATTCGAATATGGAACCTCCATATTCGAATATATATTCAAATATGAAGCCTACAGAAATCAATTTTTAAACGCAGAAACACTATATTCGAATACATATTCGAATATGATAGTGCTATATTCGAATATGAAAGTGCTATATTCGAATATGAAAGTGCTATATTCGAATAGCATATTTGAATATGAAAATGAAATATGTGCAGCTTCTTACTGTTGTTTCTGCCATCTATAAAAAGGGCTTCTGACTTAAAATATAACATACCCTTGTGAGCTTAACATTGAATTGAAAAATTACTTCCTATCATCAATCTTTCTAAATCAAGGGTCTTGTGCTTTTGCTTAAGGCTTATTTTGTTTTTCCCTATTCTGTTTCTTTCATCAAAACAAAGAGCCTTAAATCAAATATATTAGAGCTTCAAGTTGTATCATTTACTCTTTTGAGAGTTTCAATTGTGGTGAGCTAATTTTGTGTGAAGGTGTGGTATCCTTCTAAATTGTTTGAAGGTGAGGTATCTTTCAAGGTGTTCTTAGGGTGAGGTATCCCTAGATTGAGGCCTTTAAAATTGGTGGGGTGTCCAATTGAGAAAGGTGCTCTTAGTGTGTAATTGATTGAAAAGTAATATAAGAAATCTCGCGTGGCGGAGATTCATAGACTGGACGTAGGTCACAAGTGGTGTGTGACTGAACCAGTATAAAACTCGGTGCTATTCTCTATATCCCTAAAACTCATATCTGTTTAAGTTTATTTAATCTTCATTTCTGCTTTTCATTATATTTCAATTCCATACGTCCAACTAATATATATCTTGTTCAAGTTGTGTTATAATTTTAAACGAATATTTGGAAAAAATTTTAAGCTCAATTCACCCCCTTCTTGAGCATAGAGACCACTTGGTTAACAGGTTTTTTGCTGCCTCCTTAAGCCAATGAATCCTCTTCTCATCTAAACCTCTCAAGGCTATGAAAACATCCCTTGCTGGCTTGAACATCAATAGCTGGCAGCAACTGGTATGCAGATCTGGTACATTTGCAACTTCATCAATCTTTTGAAGCTCAGTCAGCACTACAGATGAACTAGCTTCAATAGCATCACGTGACCTACATGAGTTTGCAATCACACTTACACCCTTAGCAATTTGTACACTGGCAGAGGTTATTTTCTTTCCTAACTTTCCAGCACAACCAACTATTTTTCTCTTCTCTCCACTCTTTTGGCTAACTGTCCCCTGGGAGCTGTTTAAATTGAAAGTAGCAAACTCATTAGTTGCTCCCACACTTGCATCTTCACTGTCACCAGAACCTTCCTCGAACTCTAAATCAACACCATTTAAGCATGGGCGGTATACACCATCATCTCCATCATGATCACCACCATCATTATCACCAAGCCCTTTAGGCAATACTCCTCATGATGGTGCCCAAGCAAACTCTCCGGTAGCTGCCACATCCTTGAAAAGTGTAGTTAATTCATTAGCAAAAGGTAGTCCTTTGTTTCGAAATTTGCCATAGTGAGGGTTTTCCTGCATATATATATCCCATCATCATAACATAAAAACACAGTATAAAAATCTAAAACTTACAAATGTATATTTGTTTACCACATACCAATTGTTTTTCCTCCCACCATGTATTAGGTGCATCAACAGTATTCTTCACACTATCACACCCTAAGCCTGTTTCTTTTGCAAATAACTTATACTATACCACCCACTCTTTTCTTAAGTTATCCCACTTGTTCTTAAATTGAGGCTTCTCATACTTCTTTCCAGTTAGGTCAATAAATTGGGAACTGACACCTTTCCAACCCTTCTTGGTAAGGGTAGTGCCACTGCGTTCACCTTTGGAGATTTGCTCCAAGCATGCTTGGATGAAGTATTCAGTTGTCTTAAGATCCCAAACAGCTTTAGGTTTTTGAGGTTCGTTTTTGAGGTTCATTGTTAGTTGCAAGAGGATCCCTAACCATCTTCTTATTAGGGGTAGTCATGATTCTATAAATCAAATAACAATGTTAACATAATAAGAAATCCTAAACTATCACTGCAAAGGGGAAAAAAGGAACCAAACCAAATAACTAGCAGAACATGAAAAGAAAACAAAATAGCAACAAATAAGGCAAAATAAATAGAAACACACAAAACATAGAAAGCTTTAAGCTAAAACTTTAGACATGCCACAAATAAGAGTTAAAAGACACATCATAATAGATAAGATAACAAAAGTATATACTCTCAAAGTATATATATTAGTAGTGCAGTATATTCAAAGTGTCCATTTAACTTATCATGTGTACATCCAATGAAATATTCTATTAACAGTTAATGACTTATATGCGTAAGAAGTGAGAACATATTTAAATTTCTACACATGCTATCATTAGAAACAATTTAGGTTGAAGTTCAAAACCTTCAGTAGCTAAATAACCTTCTCCCCTTCACACTTAAATAACTGTTTTTCTTAGCTTAATTAGAAACATAGTGAAAATTATTTACAGCCATGGTCACAATATACTCAAATCATATATATTAGTTATAAACCCAACAAAAAGAATATATATTAATAGTGCACTAACACAAGATGTAAAAATATATCATCATGCAGAATCATTTCTGCATAAATCAATCAAACACTTTAACTCAAACATAATGATCAAACAAAAATTAAAAATGAAAAGCAACTAATTTGGGTTCCATGAATTTACTCACCAGAGCCAAAGTGGAATATGAGAATTTGACAATGGAAGAAGTTAATAAATAGAAGTAAAAGGGAGTAAAGCAAAGAGGGTTTGGTGAAAAAAGGAAAGAAGAAGTACAGGTGGTTGATAGATTACCATTGAGAAGCATTAAACATCACCATAAATTCTACCAAAAGAAATTCAGAGAAACAAAAATTAAAGTGGGATAGATCTGTATAGATAAGTAATAAAACAAAAGGAATTAAGAAAAGGAAAAATTAAATTGGGTGAAAAAGATGATGAAAGATTACCGTTGGGAAGCATTTATCCTCATAATAAATTTCACCTTCCTCCTTCCTAATGAGATGTAACAGAGAAACATTAATTCCAAATCTGTTGCATGAGATTTTTTATTGCAGAACAAGAAAGAGATTTGCCCAAAAACCCACTGTGAAACAGCAAAAGTAGAAAAAATCCTCTCACCATGATTTGCCCCAAAGCCACAGTGAAAGCATGGGTGAGGTTGCTTCAACAGAAATTGATTTTGTTCTCTCAAAATCAAGTTGGGAACAAATCAAACACAAACCCAAACACTTAATGACCACACCCAAAATTGATTTTATGGTTCCCAACCTACTTTTGATCTTTTCCAACTAGTTCCCAAACACACACTTAGTTATGCAAAACATGGACTTCCTCTTTGTAAGAGTAATGCCATGGCCAAAACAAAAGCAGCAGAAGTCACAGGGACATCAATATGACCATGAAACCTGGCATTTACCAGAAAAATTAATCAATCAACATGCAACCTTGAACAACATTCCATATTGTAAGGTATTGACTACAAAAGTCTTTCCAAGATATAGATCAAAGAAAAAGAAAGAATAATATAAATTAGGTTCTAATGCAGATTACTCGCTAAAGTTTGGGTCAAATTTTAAATATAATCCCTTTCACGTATAGACAAAATTTAAATTATCACGTGTGCTGTTAAAATTTTGCAGCACATACGCCTCATGGATCTCACTTCAAATTATTTAATTAAGGTTTAAACCATCTTCATATTCTTCCCCAGGAATGGTCACCAAAATCCTCAAGACTCTTTGTTCCCAAGATGAGATGGCATATTGATCTTGTTGGTAGTTTGATGTCCCTCATATTACATTTAATTATACTTGAATGGACAATTTTATGGATCACAAAGGCTTTACGCTTACTTTAGATACAGAGAATAAAACATTAATTATCCTCTACTCTGACATCTTTTGAGTTCACTAACGTTATAGTTCAAAATATATACCAAAAAGAGTATATATGAGTTTTAAAAAAAAAAAATCAGATTCAATCACAAATTTCTAGTTCCAACATATACAGTAACTTTAACTCTTGACAATAAATTACATTTAACACAAAAACAAATCTCACCAAATTTTCATTGTCAAATGCACATGATTACTGAAATTGGCAAGATTTAATTTGTAATGCACATTTTGAAATTGTTAAACTGAGTTTGCCACAACAAAGTAAAGGAAAAGAATACTCAACCAAATAGAAACTAACATTTTCCATTTGTAACACATTCCTGAATGTGTTAACTCTAAGCCATTGGTGGTCTATGAAAGTTAAAATAATGGTAAGTAGTAAATGCAGGTTAAGACATTTATTCAGATGATGAAAATCGGTACACATTAAACATTAAAAAGTATAAAATATCCACAATATTATGGAAATCAGTTGTTATTCCCACTGCTAATGCAAAATGTAGAATTATCCATGTTACCAATGTGAAGATAATGTTGATGTCAGGCTACATATCTCTTCAAACTTGTGAAAAGCACTACCACTTCCTTTATATATACAGGAGCAAGAAGCAGTGTAGACTTCGAGTTTTATAAAACACAATTCTCTAGTTTCACCTCAACCATATCCTACCTGTAAAAATCCAATATCCTACTCAACAAACCATTGCATTTATCCTACTAAAAACAGCTGAAAGGCAAGAAACAAAATCAATAAAGACCAAACCAAAAGAAAAAAGAAATACTAAATCTCACCAAAACTACTTGTGTGTCCGTTCAAAATTCTGAGAAAAGAGATTGAAGCTTGTTGCACGCACTATTCTCCTAGAATATGATAAAGCTTGTTTAAGTTTTTCTCAATTTAATATCACAATTTGGAAAAAAAATTGAAAATGGAAGTGCAGGAACAATATCAGAGAAGAATGTTACCGAGTTTGCCAGGAATCACCACCAACTCCTCCTTCACACGACCAACTGACCACAGTTGGCTCTTTGTCGCTCTGGTATTTTCGGAGCAGTAATGAAACAAAAGAAGAAAATTGAAATGAAAAACAATAAGAGGAAATGATAAAGAAAGGAGAGCGAAATTGAAGGAAGTAAAAATTAATGATACCTAGAACAATGCATCACTTAGCCTGTGTCAAATTTCACTATGCTTCGATGTTTAGCAAACCACCAATCGAAGGCCATCTTCATCACTCCTGAATCGTGACCATCGTTGTCACACGTGGCCGTGACATCCGTCGTGAACTCCGTCTCAGTCTTTCTCGCAATTTTGTTGCTCATCGTTGAATACCCAAGTCGAAACCCCTAACCTAGCTCTACAATTGTTCTATTCTTCATTCTTGCCTTATCGTTGAACCGTTGAACCCATGGCAAACTTGGACTACAACAAAAGGCAGCCGCAATCTGTCAAACCCTTCGTCGTGGCCGTAAAAAAATCATTGAAATCTCTCTCCTTCGTTTTGCTTTCATCTCCACGACTTTTCTTTCCTTTTTCCCTGTTCATCTTTTTCTTCCTCCCCCGAAACCACCATCTCCTCTCTATTCTTCTTCCTCCACGTGCCTCTCCTCTTTCTTTCTTTGCTTGGATAGAGAGAGCTGCTTCATGCTTGCCTTGAAAACATGCATTCTCTTTCCTCAACACAGAGAAGCTTTGGGAAGGTAAAAAAGTCTTGAAAAGTGAACAATCAATACATGCATACAGTTAGAAGTTGAGAAATCAAAGATAAGAATACTTGATATTTACCTCATACTACAAAATTACCGAAACACCCTTAAAATGGGGAAAGAAAATGCTTTGATTGGCTTGCAATTAGGTGGTGTAAATAATGGGATGTAAATTGCATGAAAACCTCTGTTTACTACAATTTTAGAGGAAAATTTCCCTCCAAATTTTACGCTAATGCATGCAAATTTATAGCACGAAATCACCATCTATATGTGCATAATTCAAAAGATGGATTTAGATTTGAACACAAAACAAATTCTAACATTTATAACATTTGAGTTAAGTTGAGAAATAATTATTTTTTAATGATTAATTTCAAAATCATAAGCTATTTTTGTTTGGTGATTCTTGAGTTAGGTTGACAAGTGATTAGTGATTATTTCTAAAATTTGTTGCTATTTTTTTGTTTTGTAATGCAATTTAACAGAAAAATTGACTATAATATGCATATGTATACGGAACATATGATCCATAAGTGTAATTCAATAAATTTAATTTACCAAAAAAAACAAATTTTATACTCCATATAAAAACGGAACTTAAGTTGTGAGCGAACAATAAAACGGATGGAACTTATCATCCATTTTTTTTGGGTGATTCTATGTTATATCTTGTAGTTGTTTAAAATGGAATATAAGTTTTGAACAAATTAAAGACTAAAGTACCGTTTGACCCAGTTTATTTTTCTCTTAAAAGCCACTTTTAAGTTAAAGATACAAATAAGAGGTTTAAAAAAGTCATAAACTGTTTGAATTTTTTTTTTAAAAAACAATCAACCGGCGGTGGCGGTCCGGCGGCTGAGGTGGTGGAGGGTGGCTGCAAGCGGTGGGTGGCGGTCCAACCTTGACTATGATATCGTTGATGAATGTTTAATAAAAATAAGAGGTTGGAAAATAAGTAAAAGCTCAAATGTGTTACTTATTTTAAAGCTCTTTTTTCTCTTTTTCTCTCATTAAAAAAACCACTTAAAATTTTAAGAGCTTATTAATATTTCTGTTTGTTCTGGCTTTTACTTATAAGTAGGAGATAAACTCAAAATAAGACGGGCTAAACGAAGCCTAAAATTAGAAGAAAAAAAAAGAGATTCATATAGTGCACCAAAAAATGTATGTGGTGGGCAGAGTACCACCCTAAAATAATCTCAAAACCTGTATCTAATTAAGAAATAATAAGTCAAATTTGTAGTATATCACTTTAGTCCCTAAAATTAAATGTAATTTTTATTTATATCTTTTATTTTTAAATAATTTTGTTTTTTTATTGTTTTTATGTACTTATCAAATGAGCTACATGACTAAGACTACAAGTAGCTTTTAAGTCAAAGCTATAAATAAGAGTTTTAAAAAAAACTAAGAGCTACTACGTCAGGTCCTTTTTATAAGAAGCATCGAACATGTTTTACATATACCAATAAAACATAATAAGTGATATTCTTTTCAATTAATGATATGAGAAAATTACTAAAATATCCATGTAGTTAATACATCCACTTGTATGGAAAATTGTGATTGCTCATAATAAATTGAGGATAACAAAGTATTTTTATCCTTTCTTAACTATTAATACGCTGTTAATAAGCCTTATTAAATGATTTGATGATTTTTTTTGTTACATTGAAAAGAATGAAAGAATGGTTTGATGGTTTAAATTTTAATAAACCATACCATACTAATAAAATATAATTCAATAGCAATCATTTTACTATATGGTCAGAATAATTGTGAAAAATAAATTATTTAAATAATTAATTTTATATTTAATTAATTATTCTAAAATATTAGAATAACTTCAATAAATAAACTATTTGAACTTTTTTATATATAATCAATTATTTTACATTTTTTTGTGTTTTCTATGCTAATTTTAAATGATTTCTAAATAATTGATTTTGTATTATTCTCTTTTTTCATAATTCACTTTCTTTTTTTAAAGTTTAAATTTGTTTTTATAAATTTTTTAAGGGTAAATTATAAGAGAGTTAAAGGTACGTTTGTTATTGCTTAAAATAATTTATTTTGAAGGTAAGTAGAGAATTAATTATTTTTTTAATTGATTAAGATAAAAATTAGAAATTATTTATGTTTGTTTTTTTATTTTTTCAAATAATTGTTTAGTAAAAATTAATTATTTTTTACTTTTAATTTTTTTTGGTAACAATTATTTTGTTTGCTGAAGCAGCGCCCCACTTTTAATTATTTTTAAAACAACATATAAACATCTTGAAATATTTTAAAATTGATGTTTTTTTAAAAATTAATTATTTTACAAAATAATAAGTGACAAATGTGGTTAAATTTTTTTATGGAGTAATACTACTACTAAATTTTCATATTACCTCTAAAACGACATCGTCTGGTTTAGCCGCAAATTTACCCTACTCATCTGCAGGAGACAAGACAAGAACCGTAATACAGAAATGTGGTTTGCAGTCGCGGCGGAGCTCCCATCGCTGGCGTCTATTTCCGTCGCAGTATTCATTGGACGGTACGCATTCAAAGCAAAACTGTGACTTGTTCCGAGATCGTTCTGTAATGAATATCATTTAAGTTTTTTTGAATATATGGCTAGTCTGAAATATGAAATGAGTAAATACTTCATTGTCTAATGTCTATGGTTTTATGCTAGTAATTATTTATCGGACGATGCTATCTTTGTTCTGTTTGATGTATCAATTGCCCAAATAGATTGAAGCTTTATCAGATTATGTCCCAACGTGACATTCCATGAGCGTGTTTAAACACTGGACGTTTCTTATGGAAATATGCCTTGGAACCTTTTTTTTTTTTTTTTCATTTGATTCATTTATTGTTTCTCCAGTCCAGTTTCCCTGATTCAACCACTTGAACGGTGTTCAGAATTCAGACAGTTAATCTGTTGAGTTAGACATCTGATTGGGTGGTAGACCTCCATTCAGACAGTTCAGGGTTTTAAGCTTTCAAAATGGTGAATCAGGCTGCCAATTAAGTACTATGGAGACTAAGCGCTGCAACTTCTGGCTTCCTAACAAAAACAGATTTTGTGCGAACTTCCCTCTAAATGGTTCTTTGTAAGTGTTAATCTCTTTCTTTCTTTTTTATCTCTATTATTGGATTCGTTTTCACTCACCTTTCAATTTCATGTTCCCAGATTCTGCGGCAATCACAACTCAAGGCCCCAAGGCCAGTGGATTCCATGTCCCATAGATCCAACACAGTACTTGTTTCTCCCTCCTATGCTTTCTTCTGTATCATTATCTATTTGTGCTCATTCTTCTAACTTTTTAGCTCTTTTTCAAATTTAATTCTTGTTTATTCGTCATTTGATAGCTCAGTGCTAGAGGAAAATCTCAACTGGCATGTTAAGCGGTGCCCATTGCTGAAGCAGGTTCAGTCCTTGTCTTGCCAACCTTTCTATCGAAAGGGTATCAATGCTGGTTCCGATGAAGAAGAACAAGCAGAGAAAACATCCGGGATTGATGGTTCAAGATTTCCCACTTTGAATGTTTCTTCAGAAATGAAGAGGAATGCTCTTCATAGGATGAGTGTGCCAGAATTTTGCAATTTGATTGAAAAGATCGAATCTTTTCATGAACACTTGTGCAAGGATATTCAGGAGTCAATTCAGATGCCAGAGGTTTGCAACCTCTGGATTAAAAGCGGGTTAGAAGATAGGTAGCTATTGATGAAATTTGAATTTGTTTAAGTGTTAAATTCTTATTGCTCCATGTAGTTTAGGTCAAAATCATTTTCCCATTGACTTTGATTGTTACTTTACCATATGGTTAGTTTCTTCAGCACATAGCACCTTATGCATACTTCCATTATTCCGGTTAATGGAAGTTGTTTCTCTTTGGACCTGAGCTGGTAAATATGAGCTTTGAATGAACAGAACTAAACACATCGGGTAATGTGACAGTAAAAAATTGCAATACGGGGGACATTGATTTCAATCCAAAATAAAAGGGGGCAAACTGAAATTTAATCCTTTGTTTAATAGGTTTGGTTTCTATTTAAAACTAAGTTGTTTGCAGGAAATTGCCGTTCCAGGAGAAACATATAATGCAGCAAGCATCTATTCTGGGAAATTTGGAAAACTTTGGTGTATTGAAGAATTCTCTTGGAAGAAAACTATCTGAATGTGAAAAACCAGTTGAGGGGGAGGAAGAGGGTGTCCCTGCAGTGATTGAGTTTGGAGCTGGCAGAGGGTATTTGACGCAAATGCTTGCAGATTGTTATGGAATCAAAAGAGTCTACCTGGTCGAGAGAAAGTCGTATAAGTTGAAGGTAGGACTTGGTCCTGGAACTCTTTTCACTGAGTTCCAAATCGTGATAATCATATTTAGAGATGCTCCTCCTCTGTTTGAACTCATAGTTATCTTTAATTAATTAATTTATTGCTTACATCATTCCAATGCTATTCTAGGCTGATCGATCTTTGCGACAGACTGAGAACTTGGTGTTAGAGCGTTTGAGAATTGACAGTAAGAGTCCTCAGAGTTATTGTTGAAGACATTTTTTGATCCCTGATATAATCTGCTCTATTCATAACTCACATAATTCTTATTTCTTCTGCTTCTTGGTAATTCTGTATTGTTGCTCGATTTACTTGTATTTGATTTGATATAAAAATGTATAATCCAACTTTTGCAGTTGAAGATTTAGATTTGAATGCTGTTGAGTCTTTGCAAGGAGTTCCATATCTGGCCATTGGCAAACATCTATGTGGACCCGCAACAGGTGATTTTTGCAGTTTTGATTAGCATTCCAATGAAGTTCATGATGATTGTTTTATTTTACTGATGTAAACACAAATGATTATGCACTTTCTTTTTCTCAGACTTGACTTTGAGATGCTGCTTTCCTGAATATAGAGAAGATAATACTGAACAGTATACCGCCAATAATAAATTTGGAGGTCTAGCCATAGCAACGTGTTGTCACCATCTTTGCCAGTGGAAACACTATATAAGTAAACTTTTTCTTCGGCGTTGCTAGCGATTACTTTAGTTTGTATATTTAAACCTCTTTCTGGATGTGAAATTGTGATGATAGCTTTTCGCTACTTAAGCTGACTGTTTCTATAACTCTGCAGATAAAAGGTTTTTTCTTGATTTGGGTATGACAGAGGAAGAATTTCATGCCATTACATGGTTTACAAGCTGGGCGGTAGATGCTAATCACGGTTCAGATCTTCCCGATACTACTAACTGTAGTTCACATTTGCAATCAATGTAAATCTTCCAATTCTTTAATACTTAAATTTAGCAACAAAAATTCTTGTTACCAGTAAATTAGTATTTTAAACTGTATTATGATAGAAACTGGTATTTTTAATGCTGTGTGTTTTTGCAGCAGAAAGGAGCAAGGTGATGGATTTGCAAATGGAGTTGAAAAAATTCTCTCAGAAATGGAAGCAACTAAACGAGCAGCTCTGGGATTTAAGTGCAAGTGGATTATTGACTTGGGGAGGTTGATGTGGTTAAGAAAACATGGATTAGATGCAAAGCTTGTCAAATATGTTCCTCCTAGCATTTCTCCTGAAAATCATTTGTTAATAGCTAGACCTTCAAATTGATCACAAAATATTGATTTCTTTTCTTCTTTTGTCCCGTGACAATTTGTTTGAATTTCTTGTTACGTTGTTACGTTTTATTTGTTTTTTTTTTTGCTGAAAATTTGTTTTTGGTAATAAAATGAGGAGCACGCAACGATCGTATTGCCTTTTGGGGATTAGGGTTGGATTATCTGTCATTTTTTTCTTCTTTCCTACTGTTTTGTTGTAGTTGTTTGTCAGAGTCACAAAGTCCGCAAATTGGTATAATCACCTGATCAAGATGCCTTCTGACTTGCAGTTGTAACCGTGACTCTAACCTTTTTTTTTTTAAAAAAAAACTTGTATTATACTATGAAGGTTTTTCTCTATTTTAAAAAAAGTCTATGATTATTTTTGATGAATGATGAATTTTGACCATATCTATAGTAAAAAAGTTAATTTACCTCTGTGATTTTTACATTCAAAGAAAATAATTTTTTGGCTATGAAGTATACATAAGATACAAAAATAGGATATGTATTCGATACGGGATTATGTTTATTCTTATTAAAAATTTTGATCTTATTTTAATTTTAATAATATAAAAGCAAGTTAATAATGTCAAAAAAAAAGGGAAGGAAAATCACGTACAAAATCATGCAATAAATAATGAGGAACAGACTAAATGCTAACTAAAATAATTACATCCTTATCAATTTTTACTTCTCCTAATATGTGTAAAGTTATGAGTAAGAAGAAAAAAAAAATACTTTTCAACTAATTTTTTTATTTATTTCATGTTTATTTTTTTATTTTTATTTAAAATATCTTTATTAGTATTTAAATCATCTCTATTCATTTTTAAAACAATCTTATCATTATTATATTAGTGTTATTATTATATCAGTGTTTTTATATTCTTATTATATCAATGTTAGAAAGTTTTTTATATTGTTTTTTCAATAACTCATTCCATGCATAGCACGAGTACATGTAAGATATGCATATATAAATTCTCAAATTTTCTTTTAACTAAAAAAATTATAATAAAAAGGATAGTTTTAAGTTTATAAATCCAAATAAATAATTATAAAATATAAATTATAGATTAAGATTATTTATTGTAGGTTAAAACAGAAATAATATTAATTTTGTCTTCTATTTGACCATTATCGATGCATGCTAAGTTTTCGGATGAGTTAATCAATACGCTGGATGCACATGTATAAAGTTTTTTTTTAAAGGAAAAATATAGTTATTCTTTTTTTTTTTACAAGAAAATTATAATACCAATGATTGAATCCTGTATCACACATTTACGCACGCATACATGTCCTTGTCAGTTGTACTGGCTTTACGGGAAAAAAACAGTAATCCTTAACTCACACTTAATTGATTATTGTTATTTTTTAAAAAAATAACAGTTTTATGTAGTATTTTTTATGATTTTAAAGATAAGGATAATATAGAAAACAAAACTTTACCAAAAAAAAAATATAGAATACAAAAATTATAATATATTTTCAAAATATAAGTGTAATATAATTGTAGGAATTAAGAAACAACAAAAATTGAGAAGTGATTATAATAAAAAATATTAATGCTAATAGCTTTAAATTGATATTTTGCTGTTACCGGTATTAACTTCTAAAAATTAACTTCTAAAAAAAAAAACTTCTAAAATTCCTGAAAACGGAAACTCTAGAAAAAAATTTTGGGAGAGGAAAAGAAAAGAAAAAAAATCATTTGCATTCTTTTCCCCTCAGATCCGATTTCCAAATTTTCCCACTCGCTCACATCTCCACGTAAAACAAACTCTCAGAAAAATCAGGCAATTTCGATTTTTCAGTTCTTGGCTTCTGTTTCCGAAGTAAAATGATGGTGTTTCGTTTAGAGCAAGAAAAGATCCGCAAAAGAATTTGATTTCCCTTTCGTTGGTTCGGTTTTTGATTGCTAAAGTGTTTCAATGGCGGACGCTCTCTCGTTGATTCCGGCAGCTGTGCTCCGTAACCTCGCTGACAAGCTCTACGAGAAACGCAAGAATGCTGCACTCGAGGTTTCTGTTTTCGATCATGAAAATTTCCTTTTCGTTTCTTTTGTTGGTTCTTTTCAATTTGGTGAAATTTGAGAGCATTGGTTGTGTAAATAGGTTGAGGGGATAGTGAAGCAGCTTTCAGCTGCCGGGGACCGTGATAAAATAACCGCTGTGATCAATTTGTTGATTACGGAATTCACTTATTCGCCACAAGCAAATCACCGCAAGGTAGCACAAATTCTGATTCTTTGGTTTTCTTTCCATTCTTTCTTTCTTTCTTCTTTTGGTTGATTTTACTTAGAATTCGATTATTTGAGCTTTTCTTTCTTTTATTTATTTCTTTATTTATTTTATTAATTCAATGAAGGGAGGGTTGATAAGTTTAGCTGCTGCTACTGTTGCGTTGACTGCTGGAGCTTCTCAGCATCTTGAGGTTAAGGATTTAGTTTGTGTGTGTGAGTGTGATCATTTTCATTCTTCTTACCCATATTTCTTGTATTTGACAGCAAATTGTGCCCCCTGTGTTAAATTCTTTCTCTGATCAAGATAGCAGAGTTCGTTATTATGCTTGCGAGGCATTATATAATATAGCAAAGGTGAGGACCTAGTTATGCTGACCTGTGAAAAGCATCAATATTGTAATACACAATCCTCTAACATAAATCTTTTTTTGATGCTAGGTTGTGAGAGGAGATTTTATTGTATTCTTCAATCAGATATTCGATGCCTTATGCAAGCTTTCCGCAGACTCGGATTCCAATGTACAAAGTGCCGCTCATCTCTTAGATCGACTTGTAAAGGTATGATAAATTTCTCAACTCCAACAAGCCTTTGAGAAGATCTACATGCTCACAGATGTCAAATGTGTTCTGAATAGGCATTAATCTAAGAATACCTGAAGTGCTGTTTCCTTTATATTAATTAATGATTGAACGTTGCTCTACTAAAACAGGACATTGTGACTGAAAGTGATCAGTTCAGGTGCACTGTCTTCTCGCCTATATTCCATATGCTATATGTTTCTCTGTATGACTGTATCCTGTGTTTCGAATTTTGAAAAACTTGTAAATATGATAATAAGTTATACTGTTTCATGCTACCTTTTTCTTTCTTGATCTTCAGTATTGAAGAATTTATACCATTGTTAAGGGAGCGCATGAATGTATTAAATCCATATGTTCGCCAGTTTTTAGTTGGATGGATTACTGTATTGGACAGTGTCCCCGACATTGACATGCTGGGTTTTCTTCCTGATTTTCTTGATGGTAAGTGTGTCAGTTGAAGAGAATGAGCTTTTATTTTTTCTGTTCACTTGACATTTTTGTGAAAAACAACTGTAAACCATCTAATCATTGATAAACATCTCAGGTTTGTTTAATATGTTGAGCGATTCAAGTCATGAAATACGTCAACAAGCTGATTCAGCTCTTTCTGAGTTTCTTCAAGAGATTAAGAACTCGCCAGTAAGCCTTCTGCTGATGTAATATTCCTTTTTGTTGGAGTAACAAGGCTTCTGGAATTATTGAGATCCCAATTTGGCTATTATGTCATTATTTTGTCTGTTAGCTGCATGTGGAAGATTGTTTGCAATTATGAATTATTCACTTTTGTACGTTTGCCCTAGGGTTCATCTATATGCTGACTCCTTTTTTTGTTTTGGCATTTTATGCTCTGATTGACTGCTGTGCAATTGTATCATCTATTTGCTGACTCCTTTTTTTTTTTTGTTTTGGCATTTTATGCTCTGATTGACTGCTGTGCAATTGTACATCGTTTTCACCTTCATCTACTATTATGAAACAAAAGCTACATGTTTTGTTCATTTGTCATTTTCTGACTCGAGCAGTGCTACTCTTCAAGTCTGTAGATTATGGTCGAATGGCTGAAATTCTGGTACAGAGGGCTGGTTCTCCGGATGAATTTACTAGGTTAACAGCTATCACATGGGTAAGTGACATTCCAATATTTTGATTTGTTAACCAAGTCTTCAATGTAACCAAACTTATGGTTAGTGTTGGCATGTTGTCAAAATTATTGGGTATTCTCTGTTTTTGTTCATTGTTATTTTTCTTTGATGGTCTCTATGCTTTCTTGTCTTAACAGATAAATGAATTCGTCAAACTTGGTGGAGACCAACTTGTTCCATATTATGCTGACATTCTTGGAGCCATTTTGCCTTGCATATCCGATAAAGAAGAAAAAATTAGAGTGGTCTGCTTATTTTTGTTTCCTTCCCCTCACTCTTTCTTCTTCTTCTTTTTTTTTTTAATTCTCTTTTGTAGCCCACCTGTAATGTTAGCCTGCCATGGAAAGCCTTTAATTTGGAATACTTTCTGGCTTGTGTGTAAGGTTGCTCGTGAAACCAATGAAGAACTACTTGCAATTAAGGCTGATCCAACAGAAGCATTTGATGTAGGAGCAATCCTCTACATTGCTCAGAGGTGTAGTTTTTCTAATCTAGGAAAAATGACTTGGTTGAAACTTCAAATTTCAAAATACATCTAGTTAAAAAATTATTAATTTTTGGACTGGTCTGACTGGTTAGGCAACTATCTAGCGAGTGGGAGGCTACTCGAATTGAAGCTTTACATTGGATATCAACCCTTTTGGACAGACATCGTTCTGAGGTGACTAGATTGCTTGAGTTCAGTTTTTGTTTTGAGATATTTTGAGGTTGCTATGCATATTTGGATTTTATCTAGTATTCTTAATATGCTCCATGGAATGTATGTCACACAGCTCCATTGCATGCTCACACATTTCTGAATTCTGTGGAAACATTCTGTTGTTTATGCTTTATATCATGAATGGATATTGACTATATATTCACTGGGAGCTCTATTTCTATCGATTTATGATGGAAATATGTGGATTTTTCTGAATGTATGTCATTGTCACACAGCTCCATTGGATGCTCCCTTGGATATTTCTGAATTCTGTGGAAACATTCTGTTGTGTATGCTTGATATCGTGATAGGATAATAGGATTTTGACTTTATGTTCACTGAGAGCTCTATTTCTGTTGATTTGTGAATTGTGATGGATGCTGTTACTAATTCTATTTCACTTTACATACTTGATTTTTTCCTAAATATCAATTGAGATTATGCTTTCCTTTCAGATATTCTCCTTGGAATAAGGTATTTAATGTAAATATATTATTTGACACGGTTTAATTTCTCGTGATACCAAATTTTGTAGCCTTGACAACTTGGGCCCCACTTGTTAGTGCTCTTTCTAAAGGAAAAATAAAAACAATTTTAGAGATCAAATATATGTTTAAAAAATTTACAAATTTATTAAGTTAGAGTGAGAAAAGTAGAATCTTAACAAGAAAAAAAAAATCTGTTTTGCTGCTTTTTCTCAGAAGTTGAAAATTGTAGCTTCTGCAAAAAAGATCGAAAAGAACAAAGCTATATCCTAGAATCACTATTTTTCTAAGTTAAACATGCGGACCCTTAACCTGAAACTGCAAATAATTTCAATGTTTTCATTGCTTTGAGTAACACATAATTTGCCTGCCAATCAATTGTTTGTCATGCTCTACCTTTTTGTGCAAACTTCTTTTTTCATATTGCCAGTCCCCTCTGAATAATTACTTTTTCAATTTGCATCAAATGTTTTGTAAAGGTGCGATCTCCTTTATGTCAATATGATATAGAGATTGGTGTGCTCTCATACTTACTATTGTCTGAAACAGGTTTTGATTTTTCTGAGTGACATATTTGACACCCTACTCAAAGCACTTTCAGATCCATCTGATCAGGTAGAGCTATGCTGATTGTATGTGTTTTTTTTTTTGTTTCAATTCTTTTTCTACCTTTTTCCCCTCGCTGTTTGCCGGGCTTTGTTCATTTTCTGGTATGGTTTTGAAAACATTGCTTGAGCACTGACAGGATAAAAAAAATTCACATATTATTTTATTTTTATCAATCAATCAATAATTCACTTGAATTGTTATTAATTCATCACAACTTTGTAACATTAAATAGGTTGTTCTTCTAGTTCTTGATGTTCATGCATGCATTGCTAGAGATCCTCAGCACTTCCGGCAACTTGTTGTTTTCCTAGTGCACAGTTTTCGGCTAAATAATTCTCTATTGGAGAAGTAAGCTATTTTGCTTCATCCTCTGTATTCTTATTTCTTCTACATATATACTTTGCTAAAAAGGTGTTATCACTACTAATTTTCACTTCATCATTCATTGAATTTTTTTTCCTATAAAAAATTCTAGGCGTGGGGCTTTGATTATCCGTCGCCTGTGTGTGCTTTTGAATGCTGAGAGAGTCTACCGTGAACTTTCTGCAATATTAGAAGGAGAGTCTGATTTGGTTTTTGCTTCAAATATGGTTCTGGTTTGTGTGACTTACCCCGACCAAAAGAATATTGTTGCCAGTGTAATGAAACCGTATTCATTTGCATTTGATTTAGTGCCTTTCTAAAACATTTCAGGCTTTGAATTTGATTTTACTTACATCGTTGGAATTAGCTGAGATCCGAGATCTTTTGAAGCAATCTCTGGTAAATCCTGCTGGGAAGGACTTATATGTTTCTTTGTACGCTTCTTGGTGTCATTCTCCAATGACAATTATAAGTCTCTGCTTTTTAGCTCAGGTAGGTATTGGTAACTTGGTTGTTAATATTTGTTTCCATTTTAAGTCTTTCTTTTTCTAGAACATCGGCACATGGACACACACAGGTATACATGGTAAACAATGTCTTTTTTGGCTATTAGCTTTATCTTTATGACTTTACTTGGATAAAATGCAACTTTTTTGGTAATATAAATTTGTGTTTGTATATTTCTCAACAGACTTACCAACATGCCAGTGTTGTGATTCAATCTCTGGTAGAGGAGGATATTAATGTCAAGTTTTTGGTCCAACTGGATAAATTGATTCGCTTACTGGAGACTCCGATCTTTGCTTATCTTAGACTGCAGGTGCTTAACCAGAACAGCATGTTTCACCATGTTATATCAATATTTATCTTTTAACTCGTGATAGCATGTATTTTGTGCTTCGTCAGGTAAAGCATGACTAATTTGGAGAAGTCTATCATTTTATTTTTAATTTTTAGCTAAACTATAAAATTACTATTTACTTCCCATAATTTGTAATTTTGATTTCTGGTTTCATTTATCTTACCGGGTACCAAATATTAAATGGTGCCTGTCTGGATCGAACCTCAGGTGATAAACACCCTTCTTATCAAGTCATTATTTATTATTCTTAACTTTAATAAGGGAGCTTATCTAATTAGTAGTATAAGTTCTCTAGTTGGCATTACTTGTATAATTTATCTTACTCTATTTATCCATTATGGCAATTTGAAAGGGCATTCTTTATAAAATAAAGAATAATGATAAATATTATGAATTAATATATATGATATTTTAAATATGGACCCCATCTTTGTAATTGATTTACCCCACTCATAATTTATCAGAAGGGTGGTTGTGCATTTTATTACAATTCATATTAAATCCTCCATGATGAATAGCACCACTCATTTAAATTGATTCTATCACGTGAAACACTTTGAATGGGTTTCCGGGTTCCCTTTTGAGAGAAGAAAAGGAAAAATGATAGTAGATGTAGGCTGTGTTACAACATGAAGCCTGGTTGTTCGGTAAGCAGAAAATCATATATAGGAATAGCTATTATGGTTCTCTAACCATTTGCAATGAACGCCTTTATTGTCATACTCACCTTATACAATGCATGCACTTTTGCTTGTGTTAGCTATTGGTCCTCTTTTTAATTGTGATAAGGGATAGTTCTATTTTGAAATGGTTTCTCTCAATATGTTCAAATCATTATTAATTTTGCAGCTTCTCGAACCTGGAAGATATACATGGTTATTCAAAGCATTGTATGGTCTTCTGATGTTGCTTCCTCAGGTACCTACAATGTTAACAATTTATTTTTATCTATTAAAAAGTTGTTAAGGCATTAATTTCCTGGTATGAGTGGGGTGTGTCCAAAGTCCAAACATCCTTCTTGAGTTTTTGTTGTTGTTAAACAACTCAGAACCGATGGTGAAAACTGTGTAAAACCTGTACACACTGGGAGTCTATTTACAATAATTACAAGAATAAAATAAAATAATAATTACGATTCTAACTACCTAAAATACATGATTACACAAATGCCATAAGTGTATAAATTCTTAGCCTGCGCCTAGATAGACGCACGGGAAACCGGATAGATCGTAGGATGAAGGGTAGACTTAAGGATGCAACAAAGTTGAGAATCAACTTTCCTCCCCCGAGGCAACATCAGTCAACTGCTTGGTGAGGTGGTCCTCATATTCCTGACCCACAAGCCAAAGTCGAACATGGGAGGCCCAAGAAGCATAGTTTTTACTATTTAACAACTGCTCACAAGGTAGAGGAACAACGGCATGATTGGTAAAAATTGGCGCATCAGCTTTGGGTGTGGTGGAGGATGCCATAACATTTCCAAACAGACCGAAACAGAAGCGGAATGCAAAGGGGTGATCCGTGGCCAAAGAATGACGAACCAAGGGCAGAATTAGGTAGAGGATAAGAAGGCAACGCCGGCGACGTGAAGAGCTGTCAGAAAAACACTGTCACGCGCTGGCAACAGTGGCGGCGCTGGGTTGAAGCCGTGAAGAAGGTGGCGCGTGGAGCTGCGTCCCTGCTCCGATGGCTGCGAAACTTTAGGGTTTGGCCGGTCGTTGGGATGCGCATCCAATTCCGGTGGTGGCAGTCAGAGAAAACGTCAGATGTGGTGGCCGGAGAACGAAACAGGGCTACAGTGAATAGTACTGCCGTGAACTGAGATAAAAACTGGGTTTGGAAAACAGTTTTTTAAAAAATTTTGCTCAAATGGACCGTGGATCTACTAGGAAAAACTCTCGTTAGGCTCTAGATACCATGTTAAACAACTTATAACCGAGAGGTAATTGGTAAAAACCGCGTGTCAAACATGTACACACTCTATTTATAATAGAATAAGTATATTTATAATAATTATAAGAATAAAATAAAATAATTACTATGATTCTAACTACTTAAAATACATGATTACACAATCAATCAATCAGATACTAATTACAATAATGAAGATATTTTAATATAATTGTAATATATTCTAACAGTTGTGAAATTATTGTTTCTTATGAAAGTCTTACAGCAATACGTGGTTTGTTGTTTATTTGTTGACTCTTGATTTTTTTACCACTATGCAGCAAAGTGCCGCCTTTAAGATACTGAAAACTCGTTTAAAAGCCGTGCCATCGTACTCTTTCAATGGCGAGCAGTTGAAGAGATTGCCTTCAGGAGATCCCTTAAAATTTCATCACATGCCTGAAGGATTTCAAACCATTGAGGATGGTGGCGTAGCAGAAGTTGATGGGAGCTCACATAATGGAATAAATTTTGCTGCAAGGCTACAACAATTTCAGCAAATGCAAAACCAGCATCGGTTGCATGCTAAAGAACGGACAAAGTCGCGCAATATTTCCACTTCCTTGTCAAAGGTTGCTGACCTCTTCTCTCTGCATGTAGATTTTCTTTTTTTAATTTTATGTTTCCCACAAACTACTAGGTAAGAATTCATAAAATATAGAGAGAATTTTGGAATTGGAGAGGAAGAGGGAGGTGATACCTGTTTTATAATTGCTTGAAATACTTTTTTCTCATTTGAATATTTGATATTTGATTGCTTCGTTCTGTTTTCTGACGTAATTACCTCCTCTTTAAGCAGGAAGCAAAAAGAGAGGAAGAACCAAGAAGACCTCAGGCAGTGGAGCTTGATGTTCCTCCTTCAAGATCATCAAAGAAAGGTCCAGGGCAGCTTCAATTATGATTCTGATGTTGCTTCTGCCGATCTTGAGTCAAATCTAGAGCATGTGTTCTTCAGGTATGATTTGTATAAATGTAAATCATAGTAGCTCGTTTTGTTGGACAAAAGTTATATAGGTTGGGATGACGAAAATTGGGTTTTGGAATCAAGATAGAGCTTGGGCTATTCTTTTGACCCTGTAAAATGTGATACCCACATGGTTCTGTTATTTTTTTTTTCATTGTAGACCATGTGGGCTAGTGGGGATATTTCATTTAGTAAAGTTTCTTTTGTCTAGCTGTTCATCATTAATTTGCCATAAGATATATAGGGAATTGGTTATTTTCATGTAGAAATTTCTAAATTGGCTTACTGCAAGGGTTCTGTCTGTATATGATCACAATATGACCGAGTAGGCTTTGCAATCAAGCTTACACGTATATATATGATCACAATTCAATTTGCTAGTTACATTATTCTATTTTTTCTCTTAATTGTCTGCTTCTGATAATATTTTTATACACATTGTAAGTGTTAGAAAATTGACTAATAACACCCATTGCAAAATTCCACATTGCTTGGAGTAACCAAGAGGTGGGAGACTAATGGCTATATAATGGACTCGGCCATGGTTTGTACTTGCACTCGTCATAAGCACATTAACACTGTGTTTGGTTAATGGAAAAAGTAGAGAGGAAAGAAGTTAAAAGGAGAGAAGTTAAAGAGAAGTAGGGGATAGAAATAGGAGTGATTTGAAGAAGGCTTGGTTTGAGAGAAATAGAGTGAAAAGAAATTAAAATATTTCAGTTCTTTCGTTTGTTTGGGTAAAAATGAGAGAAAAAAATTATAAAAAATATGTTTGAATGACAAAGTTGCCCTTGTTTTTTTTTTTTTTAAAAAATAACACCACTTTTTGTTCCTTATTATTTCATTATTTTAACTCTTGTGTTCCCATTTTTAGTTTTACGTTTCTTTTTTTTATATGCCGAACATCTTTTAAAATTTCTTATTCAATTATTTATTTAGATGATGATGATGAGAATGACAATAACAATAACAATAACAATAAATTATTTTACTAAAAAAGAATAAAGGGAGTGTACTATTATTTTCATGTATTTAGAATAATTTAAAACTACTACATTTTCATGATTTATTTTTTCTATGAAAATTATACTTATTGGCGAGTCTAAAAAATGGTTTTCTTATGAAAAATTTCAAACATTTTTTTCATTTCTGGTTAGCACTGAAGCTAAAATCTATTGATGTGTTTGCTTTATTTTTTTTTGGCAAAATATATAATAATAATAAATATAATAATAACGCAAAAATCATATTAGAATATAATTCCCAAAACTTCTTCCAAAATTCCAATTAGTCTTACAAGCCAGAAAAAAGTAACACAATAACATATGATAGCACCTCCATAGATAAATCAAATATATTTCAGAACAGAAAATTACCAACTCACAACTCACATAATTCTTCATTCATAGATAAAATAAGATACTAGTCCTCC
The DNA here is from genome assembly GCA_037177725.1 of Cyamopsis tetragonoloba. Lineage (NCBI taxonomy): Eukaryota > Viridiplantae > Streptophyta > Magnoliopsida > Fabales > Fabaceae > Cyamopsis > Cyamopsis tetragonoloba. Next base: position 40,873,410 of record CM074121.1, read on the forward strand.
CACCTTCAATAGCAAAAAAAAAAATCATTCCCCATCTGCAACATTACAGTCGATATTGCTAATTTCCCAATTAATACCAATGCAGAAAATGCTTTAATAAGATTCTTATGCAGAATGAAACCAATTTAACACCTTAGTTGGAAATGATTAAACAAGGCAATTGACTCCCTAAATTGCAATCAACAGAAAGCTACCAAGTAAACACATAATTGCTTCGAGGAACAACAAAATATAATCTACAAACTAGATACACACCTAGATATGCTTCATAATCGGTGGAGTACACACAAACCATTAAGTACAACCCATACCGTTTCATAAATTACCATGTTCACCTATTTGCATATAATTAGCGTGGCAAGTATAAACTAAATTGTTGTTCAACTCCACAAAAAACAAAAGGGACAATTAACCTATATTAAGATACAAAAGGGTGCAAATTAACTTATATTTAGTTTCATACAAGGTATTATCATAGTCTTCATTTATACTTGTTTGACAAAAGGGTGCAAATTAACTTATATTTAGTTTCATACAAGGTATTATCATAGTCTTCATTTATACTTGTTTGTGCCATCATCTGGATGAGAGCTTCCACCCGCTTCTCCGGAGGAACTCCAAATAGTTCCTTTTTCCTGCTTATTGCCACATAAATACGAGTGGTACCTCATTAGGTATGGCTCACAGATATTCAACTTAGTTAGCAGATTATAAACATGTGATTATGTATAAAAGCGACGTGTGCTTTGTCAAGGATAACAACTCTTTTTTCTGCTATGACAAGTTGCTTTTCAGTAATATTAAGTTTGTTTTTTAGACACAACACCTTGTCTTTTTGCCACTTGATTTAGTTTATCAGCTATATTATCAGCACTTATGACCCTGGTCACTTTTTCATATTGAGCCTCAAGCACATCAACCATGCTTGCCTTTCGTTTCGTGCCTGCCCCAAGCTAAATGAGTTGAAATTTGTCCCACCAAATAAGTTATCATTGTCAAAGTTCAATTTGGTATCATCAAAGAAGACTTGATCTGTACCATTACATTCAAGTTTATGTTTTCCTTTTCTATCTCCTAAGCCTCTCCTTTGCCGTTGTTGCTTGAAGACCAGTTGCATGGTCAGCTCCAAAGAGTTCTTTCAAAGTGTCATAATTTTTTATTTGCATTCGTTTCCATTTTGCAGCATGAGATTTTTCCTGTTTACACAATTGCAAGAGGTTATCACCATGAAAAAACATGGTAGTAGTAGAAAGTAGTAAACTTTGAATTTAATATTACCCTGATCAAGTCTTCCCAAACTTCTTCCTCAGCTTCAAATTTCTTAGTAATTGGATTCCATGCAAACCCGCTCAAACTGTTGAACAAGTCATATGCTTGACATGTTTCTTATCAATTTGAGGACCAATAGCGGACCTCAGAGCATCAACGACATTAGTATAAGCTTCGGTTGTCCAAGAACCGTCATGTCTATTGCCTTTAGTTTCTTCTTCAGTTCATGCATTTAATAATGCAATATCCATTTCTTCAGTCCATCTCAAATTCTGAATAAATCTTTCCCTATCTTTCACCAGATTTTTCTTTCCCTTTGTCATGTTTAGAACCTACGACAGAGTTCATGTAAATACACAATTCAATAGACAAATGGTCTAGTGAAATAAGTGAACAATAGAGAACACAAAACTAGGTTACTCAAACCATATGAAGACTGTATAATGAACATAAAACTACCAGAAATTTAACATGCACTTTGATACAAAGTGCATTCAAGTATTTAATACAAATCAACAAAAACCCAAATACATAGTGCAAAATACAACTTATAAGGCTTCTAGTCACCTAACATAGTACATTAGTACATTTAATAGGTTTCAAATTAAAGCTATAAAGTACAGAGTAGACTAAAGTTGATAAGCATTCCACATTTCATGTGCGATATTGTCTCTTAGCATTGCTCCTTGTCTATGATCCTCATCAAGCTGCTGTTGAGTATGATATCTATCTGTTGGAAATAAGTTCCACATCGCTTGCCTCACTTTTTGTGATGCGGTTTAAATACCTGTTGGGTTACTCCTCATAATGCCAATTGGTTTTGTGATGGAACCTTAACATGGTATCAGAGCCAGAGCCCAACGCTTAGCCTGTTTCGCCAGGCTCCCGGTTTGTATGGGTCTCCGATACCCTTTGTCTGGCCCGACAGGCTCAGACTCCCGGTTTGTATGGGTCTCCGATACCCTTTGTCTGGCCCGACAGGCTCGCCTGTTCTAGCTGTTGGAGGTGGGGTGTTAGAAATAAGTCTCACATCGCCTGCCTTACTCTTTGTGTGCGGTTTAAATACCTGTTGGACTACTCCTCATATTGCCAATTGGTTTTGTGATGGAACCTTAACACAATAATGTCATCATTTGAAACAAATAGTATGGTTGAGCACCACCACCGATAATTGGAAATCTCTCTTTTTTTTTTTTTTGCTATTTGGAAATCTCTTTCTTAGAAGACCAAATGTTCTCTCAATCACATTATGAAGTGAGGAATGATGAAGATTGAATAACTCTAAGATTTTGTGGTCCACCTGCAAAATACTCCTTCAAATGGTAACGAACACCTCTATATGGTGTTAGTATCCCGCATTTTAGCATGAATATTGCATCCCCAAATAATACTTACCTACAAAAATTATATATGGATATATATATAAATCATTATTTAAAAATTGCTACAATATTAGAGAGTAGTATGCCACTAACCTTCAGGAATACGAAGTGGATCATCCCTAGTTAAAACATCTTTTAAAATCCTAGAATCTGAGGCTGTTCCTTCCCAACCCGTTAATACATATATAAATTTCATATCAAAATCCATGCAGCAAATACATTTTGGGTAGGATAATCTTTTCTTCCACGAAATCGAGGTGCTCGTGCTCTCGCAACCTTCACAACATGTGTTCCATCAATAGTTTCAAGACAATCTTTTTTTAAATCCATCAATTCATGTGTTAGCATTGAAGATATTAAGTTTACACTAACTATTTGTAATTAACCAAAATTTATACCTTAAAATAAGGGTAGAATCTGCTACTATTTTGAATTTGTGAAGGGGTATCTCTACCTGAAAGATGCTTTAAAAATTCCGCCTCTAATGAAATGATTGCTCATAGCACATTATGGAAATGTCAACTAACTGTTTCCCAGAACTATGGAAAAAGAAAGGCACTATTCTATTTTTAACATTATGAACTATAATGTGTAGAAATTTAGCCAATTGTTCTTCAATGGTTGATCGAGTTGTGTCTTTTACTAAACCAGTTCCTCTTAATTTGGCATACAATTGTTAACCCATTCGTATGACAAATCCCAACATTTTTCTGTGTATAAAAGTTGCCTCATTAGTTGGCCACGCCTACGCACTCTTTCATCAAAACCAAGGTTGGGCTGGTGTCACTCTTGAACATCATTTGTAACAAATACAATGCATGCACAATACAACATAAAATAACTACAGCACAAATACACTTTCTCTTTTCTAATTGTTCCCTCACTTGATTTACAATTTGCATGCCAACATTCAACCATAATTACTAATACTAATTGCTTGTAACTCCGTATCTCTTCTAAATCAAGAATTTCATCTTCGAACATAATATTTTCCATATTTTCAAAACCAGTAACTCCCTCCATAGGTCAACCTTTACATTGTCATCATCACAAGCATAAGCATACAAAAATAGCATTATGATAATGATAATAGTTAAAACAATAATAAATCTACAAGTAGATTCTTTTATAAGCAAAATAACAAATTTTAATGAGATAAAGTATCATAAGTAACAAACAAATGAAGCAAGAGTATAAAAGAAAATTTCCAAACATTAAATAAATACAATGGTAGTGGTGAATTTCTAAGGTTCAAGGTCTCTCACTATTTTATTATCCTTTCCTACAGTGTTTTTCAGTGGAATTCCCACTTAACTAGCCACACTATGTATTAAATCAACTTCTTTCTAAAAAAGTAGGGTGCTAATAACACAGGTAATAAAAAGTTCTGGTTTAACTTTCTGCTTGTTCTTGTATTTATACCACAGATAGTGTGACATTATTATTATGGGAAATTTTATATGATTTCTTTTGGAGTGCATTATTATTTAGCTTGCAAGGGGTCATTCAAATTTTCATGCTGTCACAGGAGATGTCCACATTGAACGTGGATTTTGGAAATTCAGATTAGGTGGCAATAATGTGTTGTGACACCAAAACAAAACCTTATTGAGGAGTTTTGTAGTTAAACTCAATTCGGGACCAAGCACAAACATAATGGCATATGATATTCTGTTGATACCTGACTAATCAGAATAGAACATGGAACGCAGACAAAGAAATAGAACAGTGGATAATATTGATATTATTGATCTGATTTCATTGAATGAAATCTATTGATTACACATAGAGAGTATATCTATATGGAGACTTAAAACTCTCTTATCAGATTGTTTCAATGATAAGAATCTATTAACATAAATTAATTAATCCTATCTTATATCCATAATAGACTTTGAAACACTATCGATACAACCTATTCTATTGGACTTTGAGTTACTTTCCCTGATATCCTTTACAACCTGGATTAAAGATTCTGAAATACCAGAACAAAATCTTTTCATTTTCTGTTTTAGTCTTTTGTATATATATCTTCACTCTGTAATTCTTCATTATTGAAGCAATATCAATGAGAACATTCAATCTTATTTTTCTCTCTCTCTGGTATGTCTAGAAGAGTGACATTCACACTAGTATCTTCAATAAATTAGAGAGAATTACTAACTTATGAGTGTTCTGTTTTGAATGAGTTCTTTGCAATAATTCTGCACCACCAAAATGCAGGGGTTTCATGCGTAGGAATTGGGAAGCAATTAGGTTGAAGAAAAAAACAATTAATCAAAAGGGGAAACAAGAAATGGGATATGTAAACAAAAGGAAAAAATCATGTTACTGACCAAAGGAGAGAGCCGAGCGAAGAAGAAATTAGAAGACAATCCACAAAATACGGGAATAGGGAATATGGACGCACAAAAAAGAAAAGGAAATTGAGGATGAGGACATTTTGGTATTTTTCATTTATTTTGCTATCTCTTGTTCCCAAGTCTCGCCTTAGGAGGCGAGATATGTATTTGTGTGAGACCCACTTACTTTTTGGCATTTATTCTCCATTTCTATTGTAACCAAACAAGAGAACTTATACCCTTCTATCATACTTCATTCTCTCTACTTCTTTCCTTCACATTTCCACCAAACCAAACAATGCGTAAGCTTGTATTTAACTTTTCTTATACTCTTGTATTAGAGTATAGTGAGGGGGTTTAGTTAAGTTACTTACTTTAATGAGTGTGGTTGTACTAGGGCTGGGGGGCCCTGGTACTTATCTGGCCTAGGGCATCGGGGTGCAGTTGTTTGGGAGAGTAATTTATGTGTTAATTTCTTGGTTGTTGTTAGACAACGGCCATGGTTTTTTTTCTCCACTTTTGAAGTTTTTTCTTGTTAAATTCTTATATTCGATTTTGTTTTTGTTTTATTTTATTTATCTGTCTGAAGGATAGTTCTTGATGAGGTTAAAATGTCTATTTTACCCAACAATGATATTAGAGCTTATGGTTCGATAGGATGTTCTTAGTATGCTATGTGGTTGCAACTTATTTTGAGCTTGTTGCTAGTTGTTGGATTGAAAAGTGTGATACTGTATTCGGAAATGTTGTGGCTAAGTGAAGACTTAGTTTTTAAGTGTGTGCATTGTGATGCCACCTCTCTTTCCTAAGAACTAATTCGCTGCACGATTTACACGATTTATAATTTACATGATTGCAATGTTCAAGTGTAGTTTTGACAAAGAGAGATAGAAGATTTTTGGCTTGTGACAAACTCAAGAATGTGAAAACGCGATCAGGATAACACATGGTAAAAAAAATGTTAAGCAAGTGGAGCAAAAGGCTTTAGGTCAGAAGCTAGCAATGTCTTTCGGAATGGTGTGGATGGTATATTATTGTTGTGGTGCCATTGGAAGGGATGGGTCATTGCTAGTAGAATTGCAAGGTGGTTGATTTACACATGGGCGTTGGCTGACATGGACACAAGATGCGTGGAGATTGCACATGGGCATTGGTTAGCATTGATGCAAGGTGTGTGGTGTGATTATACACTAGCATTGGCCGGCATGATGTAGGGTGTGTAATTCGGTTATGCTGATTGCTGAAAAACTTCCAACAAAAGCTAACTTGGTATGGAAGTTGCAACATAAATTTCAACTAGGTTTAGACATGTCACAAGAAGAAAGACTTGAGTGGTTTAATTTCAAGTGGGGATATTCTTTCTGGTGAAGTATGATTGTCAGTATAGAAAATTATTGTTGGTGTAGGCAATGGAAATAGAATATGAGTGTTTTAATCAAAGTGGGGATTGTTAGAAAATTGATTAAAAACACTTATTGCAAAGTTGCACATTGCTTGGAGTAGCAAAGGGGTGGGAGACTAAAGGCTATATAATGGACTCGTCCATGATTTCTACTTGCACCAGTCGAAAGCACTTTAAACTTGTCTCAAACTTTTCTTATACGGATAAAATACACTTATAGCCTTTGAGGTATCTCAAAATTGCAACAAACCCAAACTATAGGAAAATTAGTACTCCACTCCATTTGACTCATTTTGACTATACCAAACCACCAATTGACTAACCATGATTAATATTATATTAGATTAACAAAAAAAAAAAAATTAAGTATGTTAATATGTAACTAAAAGCCTTTATTTTAAAGAATAATCAACTTATCTCTTTAATAATGATTATATAAAAAAAAAGGTTATTTAAATTTTTAAATCTTTACTATGATTGAGGACCAATTCATATATGTTTTTCATATATCCATTTATGTTAGTTTAATATTATATAATTTTTAAATAATATTAAAAAATAAAAGAAAATGAGGTACCTGGTTGTCAAGAGTAGAAGAGGGAATGCGATTGACGATGTAGCAAGCAGTAAGTACGGCATTGCCCCAAAAAAGGATGTGGGACAATACCGTGAAGTAAAAGGGTGCGAGTTGTTTCAACGAGATGTCTGTTCTTTCTTTCCGCAATGCCATTTTGTTGAGGAGTATGCGAACATGATGTTTGGTGCAAAATTCCATGAGAGGCCATAAATTGTTGAAAAGGCCGGGACAAATATTCATGAGCATTATCACTGCGCAAAGTTCTAATGAAAATACCAAATTGATTCTTTATTTCGTTATAAAAGTTTTGAAAGATGGTAAACAACTCAGAACGGTTTTTCATAAAAAATAACCAGGTACAATGGGAAAAATCATCAATAAAAGTGACAAAGTACTGCGCACCTAGAGTTGACACAGTACGAGACGCAGCTCGATTAATGACTCGACTCAGAAAAGAACGACGACTATGCTTACCTAGTTAACAGGACTCACAAGACAAAGAGGATAACATAGATAGATGAGGCACCATATGTTGTAACTTCTGAAGACTAGGATGACCCAACTGAGCATGAACAAGATCAGGTGAACCAACCGCCGAACCAGCATATGCACATGGGTGAAGTTGATATAGTCCGCGTGACTCACATTCGATGCCAATCATCGGCCCCGTACTCCGGTCATGTAAGGAAACAGTGTCTTTAGTAAAGGAAACAACACAATCAAGAGAGCGAGTAAAGCGACTGACATCTAATAAATTGAAAGGGGAGTCAGGAACATAAAGGACATTATCAACCGAAAATGAGGGAACAGGTCGAAAGTACCAACCCCTTGAGATTTTGTTTTGGAGCCATTAGCCATAGTTATAGAAGGTAAACAACCAGATGAAGAAATGGATGAAAATAGAGATTTATTACCAGTGATATGATATGTGGCCGCAAAATCAAGGGCCCAAGGACCAAGAGAAGTGGAGTGAGAGATGCCAGCAATAGGGGGGTAAGAGTTCATCAAAATCTTGAAGAAGACTAGACACCTTACCCAAATAGGTAGCCATACTATCATCAATCCGACGAGCTCCAAGAATGGTCAAGAGGTCACTGCAAATGCCATAAAGACACTGAGTACTATTAGTGTATAAAGTCTCAGCTTGCGCCTAGATAGAGGCACATGTCTCATGAGCCCGGAAGACCGGACGAATTGTAGGATGAAGGGAAGACTTAAGAATGCAACAGAGTTGAGCATCAACTTTCCTCCACCGATGCCGGTCTGCTTGGTGAGGTGGTCTTCATAATCGTGACCCACAAGCCAAAGTCGAACATGAGAAGCCCAAGAAGCATAATTTTTACCGTCTAACTATTCACAAGCCAGAGGAACATCAACATGGTTGGTAAAAATTGGGGCATGAGCTTTGGGTGGGTTAGAGGCAACCATAATAAACCAAAAACAGAAGTAAAAAGGCAAGAGAGAGGGTGGTCCGTGGCCAAAAGTGACAAACCAATACCAAAATTAGAAGGAGAACCTCGAGGCGAAGACGGTGATGTGTAGATCCGCTGGAGACACGCCGTCATGCGCCGGGAACAGTGGCGGCACTGTTGGTGAAGTCACGAGGAAGAGGAGGCGCGTCGCAGCTCTGATGGCCGTGGGGTTCTGGGTTTGACCGCTCTGGGGATGGCGCACCTGATGCTGGGGTGGTGGCCGGAAAATCCATCGTATGTGGTGGCCGGAGAAGAAAAAGTGTCGCAATGAATAGTACCACTGAACAGAGAGGAAAGAACAGAGTGAAAAACTGGGAATGGAACTAGTTTTTCTAAAAAATACTCCAATAGACCGTGGTCTATGGGAAATAAACAGTTTGCCTCTCGTTATGCTCTAGATACCATGTTAAAGAAGAAAAAATCGAAATATTCACAGATTCTAACAGAGATATTCACAGATTCCAACAAATATTTTATAATTTTTAAATAATATTAAAAAATAAAACACTTTTCATGTTTACTTAAAATTATTTTTCTATTTAATTCTTGAAAATTAATTATAGTTAGTTTCATTTTTAATGTAGAGGAAAATTATTTTTCAATAATAATAAACAATGTTTCGTTTTTACGCTAATGAGATTTTTACTATATTTTTTTATTTTCAATTTGTGTGTGTATATATATATATATATATCCAATTACTCTTCTTAATGTCTCTTCACCCACATTGATTTTATCAATTCAATCGTTGAATATGAAGTTCTTAGTGAATCGATCAATCATACAAAATTTCACCTAATTTGAAGACTTATTGATATTTCATTAATCTACTCCATTTTAATGAATAAAGCATTTTTTTTTAAAACATAAGTAAATCTCGCCTACAAGATGACATACCTAGAGATATTGAATTTTTCTAAAATTTCATATACACAATTATCTTGATAGCATCATTTAATTCAACGATTGGATTAGTGGAATTCAATGTAGGTGAAGAGATATTAAGCGGAGTAAGTATCCAAGACTTATTCTTGGAGTAAGTGGATGAAGATATGAAAAATTTATATAAATGAGTCCTTTATCATAATAAAAGTTAAAAATTATTTTTTTTCTCGTGAATTCTTTGTTTTTTGATAAAAAAGGTAAAACAATTTGTAATGTGTGTTGTTTTCTTTTGTGAAATGAAGGATTTTAGTTATATATTAACACATGTATTGGTTAATTAGTAAATGTGATTTACTCATCACGAGCCAAAGGGAAGGGAGTGCTAATTTTCCTATAACTAGAGGGTGACCCACGCAATGTGCGGATACAAAGAAAAACTTATAACATGTAATGTTATTTATAGATTTTTATAATAAAATATAATTTATAATATGAATGATTTACCTAAATAAATATGAATTCATATTAAATATAATTTTTACATAAATATTTCAAACAGACTTGTAACGAAAACCTCGTGAGTAAAAAAAATACTTTATTTATTTTATGGAATAATTTTTTTAAAACAAAACTTACTAATTGAAAAAGAATTTTTTTTTGGTAAACATTAAAAAGTGTTCTGATTTTTAGACATTATTTAAACAATTATATGAAATATGTATAAAAAAATTATATGAAATTAAAATAAGATAAATAAAGAAATATAAAAAACATATATGAATGAGTTGCTTATCTTAGTAAAAATTTTAAAAACAAAATTAACTTTGATAAAATCATTTCTAAAAAAATAGGTTGTTGCTTTTTTTTTAATGATGAAGATATTCTATAACCTAAAAGCTCAGACTTTCATGACTAAATTATCTCATATTATATATTCGGTCCTTGAATGTTATGCATTCCACAAGAAAATAATTTCAGGCAAACATTAAAAGTATTTTATTTTTAGATATTATTTTTAAAATTATATGTCATTAAAATTAGATAAATGAAGTAATATAAAAAATATATATGAATTAGTGGTTTGTCTTATTAAAAAATTTAGAAATAAAATTAACTTTTGGTAAAAATATTTCTGAAGAGATAGACTGTTGATTATTTTTTGGAATGAATATACTCTATAGCCCCAAAACACAGACTTTTATGCCTAAATAATCTAATATTATGTATTGAGTTCTTATGCATTTTAAGTCCCTTTGACTTATGATTGATAGTTTTAAAGAGAATACTAGTTTTTGGAAAGATAGATAGTCGGGTGTGGAACCCATGTGTATTATATATAATAGGTTGTTCTCAATTTCTATTGATAAGGATGCATCAATTTCTAATGTGGTGGAGGCTGTAGGGGTAGACTTAGTATGGAAGGGTGGTTGGCGGAGAGAATTATTTTCCTATGAAAAGGACTCTTTTAACGCCATGTTACAGGAACTGCAAGCTTCTACTTTTCAGGTTTCTGTCCTATACGAATGGAAGTGGCTAGCGGAACCGCTAGGCAAGTATTCTGTTAAGTCAGCTTACACAATTCTTTCTAACATGGAGACACATGTGGTTGATCCTTTCTTCAAAAAGATTTTGAAGTCTCATGTTCCATCCAAGGTACAAGCGTTTGTATGGCAAGTAGCGAAGGATAGTGTTATGGACCGGATTTAGGATAACCTGGCCGGCAACCATATGTCGTCATAGGCATAACATATCTCAATCCGCCTATTACCTCGGCCATTCGACGAGATACAAGACGACTCATGGGATAGGATGTGGGCTCCGGATTGGGCCAAGATGACACTTGTCAGCCCCATAATGACCTAGGCTCAACCCTAGTGCATTCACTATAAATATACACGTAAACACACCATGCAAGGTACGTACTATTCTAATAGATCACACAAAACCTAATTCTAGTACTAACTTGAGCGTCAGAGTCTCATAGGTGCCACACCGCCGCAGTGGAGCTTGGACGTCGTGTTCTTCATTCATTGCTGGTCTAGAACTCACCCATCGCCACCATCTCAATATCTCCCTCAGGTACGATCTCAACATTGGTGTCGTCTGTGGGGAACATAACAAAAAGTTGTGTTCCTTTTACCATCAACAATGGTGTTTTCCACTTGAAACAGGGATTATAATGACCCCATTCTCCAAGATCTGGGAGATGGGCAGCATGGCGAGGGTTCTAATCAGCAAGCAGGTTCACAACCATCTCTTAACCTAGAAGCAGAATTCCACAAGTTACAGAGGCTGGTGCAAGCGCAAGCCAAGGAGAGAAGAGATAACAAGTCTGTAAAGGTAAGGATAAGGTGGTTGAGGAAGATCCAATCCAGGATGCTGAGAAATAGCCTCAACATGACGAAGGAAACGGCGAAAACGAACAACAAGATAACCCTAACAACCCGGAGAACGGAAATCCTGATCCGAGAAATGGGAAAAGGCAGGTGGAGATTAGGATGAGCCGGCACAGAGAGGACGCTTTTCAGCAGGATTTCCGGGCAGCATCCCGGGTGGGCGGTGGTAACCCGCCACCAGTACCGTAGGGGGCCCACAGGTCATCTAGCAAGAACACATGACGGAGAACATCCCTGAGTTTGGTTACATCGACAACCCGTTTACTCCCTGGATTATGTCCCACGCTTTGTCTCATGGATTCTAATTCGCAAAGTAGCTGAAAGAGTATGATGGTACGAAGGACCCAACCTTACACGTAAAGAGCCATGTACTTCCAAGGAGTCAATGAAGCCATTGTATGCCGAGCCTTTCCCTTGACTCTGTCAGAAGCTGCAAGTCGTTGGTTCTCTGATCTCCCACCATAGTCCATTAACAACTAGAAGACCCTAAAAGATAAGTTTGTTTTGCACTTCACTAGTAGCAAAAGGCAGTTTAAATCTGAGTTTCATTTAGAAATGATTAAACAAATAAAAGATGAGTCTCTAAGAGAGTATATAACTCAATTTAATAATGAGGTGCTAGAAGTTAGGAATGTTGCACCTAACTAGTACTATATTTCTTTGTTAAAGGTTTAAAACCAGGTGCCTTTGGGAAGGCCTTGGCCGAAGAAAAGCCGACATCCATGGACGACTTGAAGGCTAGGGCTGAGAAGTAGATAAGAATCGAGGAGTGGGAGAGGGCTCAAGCAGCCCAAGCTGCCAAAAAAGATGACAAGGGAAAAAACCCGCAGAACCCTCAATCTCGGGGGAAGGACGACAAGTCCGATGATAAACCGCCAAAGGGACCCCGAGCGATGTTTAACACGTATACCCCATTGACCTTATCGCCAGCAATGGTGTACAAGGAAGTGATGAACTTAGAGATAAGGGACAGACCCCCACCTCTCAGGACTCCGGGACAGTATCAAAACCGTTATTGTCATTATCATTAGGAGAAGGGTCACTCAACTAATGAGTGTGTCCAGCTCCGGGATGCCATTGAGAAGCTAATTCGACAAGGGAGACTCAAGAATTACACTCAAGATTCCAATGATAGAAGAGATCGTCGGCAAAGTCCCGCTCTCCGGGATTGACACCCGAGATCACCACAAACTAACCGAAATCCAGGACCAGAACCTCGAAATAGATCTCTAAGTCCAAGACGCAATCAGGAATCTCCCCTAAGAGGGGTAATCCAGGTTATAGCAGGAGGAACAAGTTAGAGGGGTTCTGAAGACAGAAAAAGGACCCGTGATTCCTTGAATTCTTGTTCAATAGTGGCACAGGTAACCAACCCAATATTATCTTTTTCTGACGCTGATTTGCTGCAGGAACAGGTCAGAGATAATGAACAACTATTGATACCTGCGAACTTGGCGGGATTCGAAGTCCACCGTATCTTCGTTGATCAAGGAAGCTCAACAAATATCATGTTTTGGAGTTTGTTTGACAAACTAGGTCTGGGTTGCAAGGACTTGATCCCCCACAAAGGCAGCTTGATTGGCTTCACAGGAGACTCCATAGTGCCAAAGAGATACGTAGACTTGAAAGTCCTTTTTGGACAAAGGCCAAGTATCAAGACGGTGATGACCAGATTCATTGTGGTAGACTGCTCGTCCGTTTATATGCCATACTGGGACGCCTGACTTTGAATCACTTGGGCGCCATTGTGTCGACCATACATCTGGCCATGAAATTTCCTAGAGAAGACGGCTCTGTTGTCACGATAATGGGAAAGAGCAGTGATGCTAGACGATGTTATCAGGAGAGTCTTAAAATCACGAAGATGCCGCCCATGCCCTTCGAGATTCACGAAGGAAAAGGAAAAAAGAAAATGGAACACTAGGATTTAATACATGACGCCGGGGTAATGATGACTAATCTAGATCCTCGGGAAGACTTTGAAGAGCAAATGCCTCAACCGGAGGGAGATCAGATTCTGGTTCAAATTGGGCCGAAAGAAGGCCAGAATGTGAAGGTGGGAGCAAACTTGACCCCAGCCATCAGAGGGCAACTTATTGAGCTCCTTAAGAGAAACAAAGACCTTTTTGCTTGGGTCTCATCAGATATGCCGGGAGTAAAGCCGGATTTAGCCTGTTACCACTTGTATATCAAGCCTGGATGCCCACCTGTAGCCCAGAAGAAATGAAGAATGGGCCGGAAACGACAGAAGGTATTGAGAAACAGGTGAAGGAGCTCTTAGATGCTGGGTTTATTCGCGATATTCGCTACACATAATGGCTTTCCAATGTTGTTATGGTGAAAAAGACCAACGAGAAGTGGAGGATGTGCACGGATTACACCGATTTGAATAGAGTCTGCCCAAAAGATCCTTTCCCGCTCCCGTGTATTGATAAATTGGTGGACAACTCAGCGGGATATAAATACCTGTCCTTCATGGACGCGTATTCCGGATAGAACCAGATCCCCATGCATCCCGATGATCAAGAAAAAACCACCTTTATTACCGACATGGGAGTATACTGATACAACATGATGCCGTTCGGTCTAAAGAATGCTAGCGCAACTTACCAACGAATGATGAGCATAGTCTTTGCAGAGCAGATAGGCAGAATTTTGGAGGTCTACATTGATGACATGATTGTCAAAACTCCAGAACACAAAGACCTAGTGACGGACCTTGGGGAAACCTTTGACCAATTACGCAGGTATGATCTCAAGTTAAATCTAAATAAATGTACTTTCGGTGTTGAAGCAGGAAAATTCTAGGGATTTATGTTAACTAATTGCGGGATCAAGGTAAACCCAGACAAGTGCAGCGTTGTTTGAATATGCAGAGTCCCTTAACTATCAAGGAAGTCCAGCAACTGACGCGAAGAATAGCAGCCCTAACCCGTTTCTTGCCGGCTTCAGCTAGAAGATGTCTGCCATTCTAGCTAGAAGATGTCTGCCATTCTTCAAGTTGCTGCGCAGTAAGACGACTTTTGACTGGAATTTGGAATGCGAGCAAGCCTTCCAAGAATTGAAAGGGGTCTTAGATTCACCTCCGGTTCTATCAAAACCAGATCCCAGACAAATACTGTATTTGTACTTGGCAGTAGCTGATGAAGCTATAAGTGCCGCCTTGGTCAAAGAGGAATCGCGGACCCAAAGTCCGATATATTTTGTGTCTAAAGCTTTGCAAGGCTCAGAGTTAAATTACCAAAGGCTCGAGAAGGTTGCTTATTCTCTGTTATTAGCATCTAGGCGCTTACGCCCATATTTTCAATGTCATCCCATGACGGTGCACACTAACCAACCAATCAGGAAAGTCCTACATAAACCTGATCTCATTGGCAGAATGATGGCTTGGGCGGTTGAGCTATCCCAGTATGATATATCATACGAACCAAGGCAGGCGATAAAGGCACAAGTCTTAGCAGAGTTTCTGGCAGAGATGACACATCTCGGTGACCAGAACCCGGGCTCCTGGACGATATATGTGGATGGATCCTTAAATACAAAAGGTTCCGGAGCAGGGATTCTTGTAGAAAATGAGGAAGGAGTGGCAATCGAGTATTCCCTCAAATTCGAATTCCCAACTTCCAATAACCAGGCGGAATATGAGGCATGTCTGGGTGGAATAAGAGCGGCCAAGGAATTAGGGGCTACAACAATAACTCTCTATTCGGATTCCCAACTGGCAGTGTCTCAAATTAAGGGGGATTATGAAGCAAAAGAACCTTTGATGCAGAAGTATCTCGCCCTAGTCAAGGAAAGCTTGATGGGGCTCTCTAAATTTGAAATCAGGCACGTTCCACGTTTAGAAAATAGTAGAGCTGATTTGTTAACAAAATTGGCGAGCACAAAGTCGGCCTCCGCTCTGCATTCAGTTGTAGAGGAAGTCATCCCTACACCAGGGGCTGTTCTCCAGATAGATGACGAAGATTGGAGAATCTCGCTGAAGAATTACATTCACAAAGGAATGATGTTCAATGATCAAAAGGAGGCTAAGCAAGTTGTTCAGAAGTCGACTCAGTATGTTGTGATTGAAGGGCAACTTTTTAGTAGAGGATTGTCCACGCCACTTCTCAAATGCATTGGACCTTTAGAAACTTGGTACGTGTTGGCAGAAGTGCACGAAGGCAGTTGCGGCCACCACATTGGCGGGAAGTCCTTGGCGAGAAAGTCTTTACGGGCGAGATACTTCTAGCCGACTATAAACAAAGATGCAGCAGATTATGTTAGAAAGTGCCAAAAATGCCAGGAGCATAGTCCCCTCACTTGTGTTCCCGTCGAAGACCTGCACAATATATCGACACCCTGGCCATTTCACACTTGGGGATTAGATCTTCTGGGACCTTTCACTCCCGCAGCAGGTCAGTTAAAACATTTAATTGTTGCTGTCGATTATGACACTAAATGGACCGAATTGGAACCTCTGGCTAGCATAGCTTCTGTAAAAGTTCAGAACTTTGTTTTTCGTCAAATTATATGTCGTTTCGGTATCCCAGCAGAGGTGATCTGTGATAACGGAACCCAATTTACTGATAAAGAATTTCGAGAAATGCTAGCAAGGCTCCATATCAAGCAATACTTTGCTAGTGTGGAATATCCTCAATCCAATGGGCAGGCAGAATCAGCTAACAAGGTCATCTTGACTGGCTTGAGAAAGGGGTTTAAAAAGGCCGGGGCCAATTGGACAGAGAACTTGTATCAAGTACTTTGGTGCTACAGAACCACACCCCATAGCACCACTGGAGAAACCCCCTTCAGAATGGTGTATGGGACTGATGCTGTCATCCCGGTGGAATTGGCCAACCTTCATGGCGGATCATGTATCCCCTCGAGAATAACGAGCAGCTACTTAGGGAAGACTCCGATCTGGTGGATGAAGTTTGGGAAATTGCCAGAATAAAAGAGTTGTCACGAAAGCAGCAAATAGCACAGAGATACAACCTGAAAGTGGCAATCTCAAGGCAAATTGGGAAGGCCCATACCGGGGTAAAAGTGCGACTACAAAAGGAGCATACCATCTGGAAACTTTGAAGGGAAAGGAGTTACCAAGGACGTTCAATGTCGCTGATCTACGATGGTATTACAGTTGAATAATTTTGTAACTTTGACATTGTAATAAGGGGTACTCTTTTTCCTGTAGCAGGTTTTATCCCTAAGGAGGGTTTTTCTACCAGAGGTTTTAACGAGACCCCAACCAACAAACTTCATGTAACAAAAAGTTGGCTTTAACTATAACTATTTTTTATCTGTTGTGTTATGTTTCATTAATTATAGGAATCTTGATGATTTCAACATAAAACATCCCAGAAAGTGATATACGACGAAGATCAAATCAAAAGGAAATTAAACAAAATCCATCTGGGATATCGACATCAAACGGCTTACAAAGCCGAAGACCAAGGTCCCTTCAAAAAGAAGGCGATAAAGGTCACAACGACATTAAACGGCTTACAAAGTCGAAGACCAAGGCCCCTTCAACAAGATGGCGATAAAGGTCATGACGATATTAAACGGCTTACGGAAGACCAAGGTCCCTTCAATAAGAAGGCGATAAAGGTCATGAAGACATTAAAATGACTTTTAATGCCGAGGGCCAAGGTCCCTTCTCAAAGAAGGAGATAAAGGTCACAACCGACATTGAAGAACGCCGGCATAGCAAAGCAGAGACGATAAAATGAAAGTAACAAATGATATGCAATTAACAGAAGATAGAAATCGACAAGTTACTCAATCAAAATCGTCAAGATTACAAGCCAGAGGTTACAAGCAAGAGATAATAAACCAAGAAAACAAAACAAAACAAAAGAACTAAGCCTCTGTGCCATCATCGGCATTTGTGGCGGCATCATCTTCCTCTTCGACAGTCGAAGGAGGAGAGTCGCAGTTGAAAGGCTCCATCGAAGCGGGATTCAGAAGGACCAGGTTCCAGTGATCATTGAAATCCCAGAACTGCCCATCTTTAACTCCGTGAAAGGGGTCCAATCCACTGAGATTGAGCTCCACACCGGGATTCAGAAACTTGATAGACCTGACAACTTCACGATAAGCGTCATACCCAGCTTCAGTAAGCTCAGTCACCTGCTCCTATTCCTTTGCGTCCAAAGCGGCTTTAAGCTCGATAACTTGGGCTTTAAGCTGGACAATCTCCCCCCTCCGACTCTTTCAGTTTGGTGGCATTAAAACCCGCTTTCTTCTTCTCTAGAACAAGCAACTCATCCCGCTAAGACAGAGTCTTGTCTTTCTTTTCAACTTCCTTCTTCAGGCCAGCCAGTTGGCTCTCCAAGAGGTTAACATTCTCCTTGGAGCTCTTAAGCAAGGTTTCCTTCAGCTCAAGGTTATCTTTAGTATCCCGGAGCTCATCTTTCAACCGAGATACTTGCTCCGAATGATCAGCTTCCTCGTGGGCAGCCTAGAGCATGGATAGACTCATGGACATCCAATCTATGAGGGGCTGGATTTGGCCCTCCAACAAAAAGAATGAGTTAATCAAAGTATGAAGAAAGAAATCATAATGGGACAGGTATGTCAAATGAAGAACTACCTTCCTTGTTTCGGCGCTTCCCCTTTGAAAGAAGGCGTCATGCTTAAATTGGATACTGGGAGGTAGAAAACCTTCCCAGACTTGAGACTGATTAATAACGGCCGGGATAAGAGCTATGGATGATCCACCCTCGACCGCCGCAGGCACAACTGCAAGCAAGATCCCAAAAGTAAATAACAAGAGGAATGAATTATACAAGATTAAAAAGAACATAAGAGCAAACGAATCTCACCTTGAGTTATTCGTGGCCTCTTACTTTGACGGACCTCACCGTCTTTTTGCACCCCAGCAATAGTAGGAGCTTTGCCCGCTAGGGGAAAACCCCGGACGGTGGATGCCGGCTTAGCAGGCTTAGCAGCAATAACACCAGAATTCTTTCCCGGCACGGGTTCTTTCCCACCTAGGGAAAGGGAACTTGGCCGGTTAGCTTTCCCTTTACCGTGGGCGTCTTTGGCCGCCTTGGCATCAAAGCGAGCAGAAAACTTCGTCATGATATCAGCTGCAATTTGAAGAATGTCAGTATATCCAGACAAAAACATACCACGATAAAATAAGTCAGGGAAGAAAAACAATACATAAACAAGTAGCGGGGGTATCTAGGGAAGCCCCAAGCACATCCTGGAAATAATGCTTGGCCGACCAGTAGAGCGGTTGACGATCCGCGTTCTCCCAGAAGGCAATAAAGTCTTTCTTCTTGGGCGTGACTTTCACGTATTGATCCCGCCGAATCTTAATGGAATCGTCCCACGGGATAAACATTTGGGCGACATTCTTTCGATGGCGAAGGGATACCCAGGACCAAATAGAAGATCCTCGATACGGGGCAAACCAATATAAGAATAGATTTGATGAATACTTCCACTCGTTGGCCCAATAGAAGATTTCAAAGGCTTGCACAAAGGCCCAGCCGTTGGGATGAAGCTGAGAGGGGGCTAAGTGGAGGTTGTGAAGGACTTCTATTTGAAAATCCGAGAAAGGGAAACGGATGTGAAATTGGTCGAACATGGCGGTATAGGCCATAAAGAAAGCTTTGGTCCCCTCGGTGGCATACGAACAAATCCGCTCGTCATCTCCCGGGATCTCCAGTTTATAATCTTGAGAAGGGCCAAAAATGTAAGAGTTGTCGGGAGTGTTGGGTCCGTAATCGAAGCATTTCTTTCACTCTGCTTCCACAAGCTTCAATTGTTTTTGGGACGAGATGACGCTAGGTTGACTCAACCAAGTGGCCGGAACCCACAACAAATTCTTGATGTCTCGAATGCCGGCCCATTCAGTCCTCATCTCTTGAAGCAAATTCAGAAACAGAAACAGAATGAGAAACAAGGAAAGAGCAATACCTGATTGAAGCAGAGGAAGCGAGCTGGAGAGACTGAGGAAGTGAAATAGTACTCGTTGACAGAGAGGAAGAACCAAGAGAAAAAACTTTCAATGGCCTTAGAAAGGTGATGTTTTTGAAATGAACACAAGAGTGAGAGAAGGACTATGTTATGACAGGAGGAAGAAGGACGAAAAAAGCAACTGTCTCGTCGCATTAATAAGCGAGTGGCTCAAGACATTATGCAATCATGGTGCATGTTACCTCATAAAAGCGCGTATGTTCACGCGCCCCCAAATGAAGACCAACCGTTTACACCCGGCAATGGGATAAGATCATAAAACCACGGTGACATGTGACGTACAACTCTGCGACTTCCCAATCGGAAAACTCGACGACTTGGGGAGCAACTGTTTTGGACCGGATTTACGATAACCCGGCCTGCAACTATATGTCGTCATAGGCATAACATATCACAACCCGCCTATTACCCCGGCCATCCGACGGGATACAAGACAACTCATGGGATAGGATGTGGGCTCCAGATTAGGCCAATATGACACTTGCAGGCCCATAATGACCTACGCTCAACCCTAGTGCATTCACTATAAATATACACGTAAACACACCATGCAAGGTACGTACTATTCTAATAGATCACACAAAACCTAATTCTGGTACTAATTTGAGCGTCGGAGTCTTTGCAGATGCCACACCGCCGCAGTGGAGCTTGGACGTCATGTTCTTCATTCATTGCTGGTCTAGAACTCACTCATCGCTGCCATCTCAATATCTCCCTCAGGTACGATCTCAACAGATAGGATCCCATCGAGAGAACCTATTAAAGCGTGGAGTTTTAGAGCAACAAGGTGCTATATGTGGTGTTTGTGAAAAGGCTGTGGAATCTACATCTCATATATTTTTTGAGTGTAACTTATTATCTTTTATATGATCATCTTTTGCATACAAAGATGGTGTTTCAACTGCTCTTCATAAAAATTGTGTAGACCACTACAAGCAATTTACAAATTTGGTGTCGTCATGCAAAAAGCAAAGAAAAAGGTCAATAACGTGAAGATGTAGTTAAGATAGCCAATAACAATTGCATTAAAAGATTCCAAAGCAAACATAATTGAAACAACCAAACGTCAAAAAGGTTACAACGTGATAAAATCACCGAATAAAAGACAACAAAAACTAAAACTAAAACTTAAACTTAACATATTTCAAAACACTTTCAAACTTTCAAATAATCTAGTTCTTTTTTATCTTAATTTTCTTCTTTGGAGTCACTAAAATTGTAGTTCAAAGCAACAATCTTTTTTCGCCAATAGCTAGCCTTGGTTGCAGTGGATTCATCTTGACAATTCATTTCTTAAAGACTCTCCAATCAAAATAATAATTAATTATTAGAAATTCAAAAACTTCATGCAATTAAAGATAAGTCCAAAAAGAAGGATTTACGTATGCTTAAACATAAACAATAAACAATAAGAAATAAATTTTTGGGAGTGTGTATAGCCACTCTATTTTTATTTATTGTTATTTCAAATAAATTATTTCATAGTATTTATCTTTTGTTAATGTGATTCTATTGATTAAAAAAATTATTTAAAAAAATAAAAAAAGTAACAATAAATAGAAGTAGAGTAGTAATAGTCTCTCCCTAAATTCTTAACCATAAACATTCAGAAAATAAAATAAAATAAATAAAAGTAAAGCCAATCACCAAATTTAGGAAGTAGTAGTAAAATTTGAATGACCTCCATAGAAATTGGAATAATCTTCATAACAATGATAATGTCAAAGAAAGAAGAGAAGACAAAAACCTCAGGAATGAGATTAACACTCGTTATATTAATTGATCAAAAGATGATTTTACAATAGATAGAATAGACTTATATAGCTTCTCTAATAAATTAACGAGATGTAACTAACTCTTTAACTAATTTGTATATGTCTAATAGGAAGTAAGAAGCCAAAATAACTACAATAACTCATTCTCACATTCGGATGAAAAATAAAAGAAAAAACAAATAAAAGCTGAAATAAATTATAAATTGTCAAAACAAGGAACTTACCTTTATTTTCTTCTCATTAACAGAATGATGAGCGATATGAGAAGAAGAGCCATCGAAGGCAAAATCCCTCTGACATGCGTTGAAGCCACCCAAGACCGGAAAAAAAGAGTTTGTTTGGGAAGAAGGAAAAAAATTGATCGCATCGGGTGAGGAGACTAAGGTAGTGTTTGGTAATGTTACACGACTGAATGAAATAGAACAGAATGGAATATATGGTATATTGTGTTTGGTGACCATGAACAACACCATATGTATTATTTTGTATTTATTGCGGATTAAAATATAGAAAATATTTTTTGTAATATATATAAAATCTTACATAGAAAGTATAAAATTAAATGAAAAATATAATAGTATTTTTTTAATTCATTATTTTTAAAATTATGAGTATAAGTAAATAATAATTTTAAAAGGGTTTTGCTATACATTGCCCTAAGGGCAAAGATTAAGCAACCTATAAATAGAAACTTAGGTGTTGGAAAGTGTAAAGTATTTAAAGCTAAGAAATTATTTTTATTTTATTTTAAACACTAAGTTTTTATTCATGTGTTGCTTAACTATTGCCCTTAGGGCAATGGATAGCAAAATCCATTTTAAAATATTAGTTTTTGTATTAATATTTTATGAAAAATTATTAAATATAAACTTCTTTCAATAAATATAATTATTTTTACCAAAAAAGATATATTTATTAAAATTAATTATTAAATATAAATTATGTTGAATATATTTTTATTATGTAAATTTTTAATTTTTTTTAAAAAGAATATATTTTGATTGGAAAAAAATAATATAAAGCTTAATTTAAATATATATTATTTTGTTAATAAAAAACGACTCTATGAAAATAATAATAATTCTTTTGCTTGTGTTCTATTCTTTTCCGTTCCACCATTTTCAATGGAACAAATCTATCCCGTTCATTTGCCTCAGTATCCTGTTTTATTATTCTTGACTGACGTACCAAACGGGAAACACTACAGAGTGTCATGTTTAAGGGTGGCAAAACGGGCTAGCCCGGCCCGTTTGGCCCACGGCCCGCCAAGACAATGCAGGCTCATTTTGCTAGCCCGGCCCGTCGCTTTAAAAATTAGGCGGGCCGCGGGCCAGCCCGCCGCATAATTAAAAAAATCTAAATTTATCTTTTTTTTTATTTATTTTTGCTTTTTGCACCATACAAAAAATTGATTTTTATTATTTTTAACTATGGACCTAACTTTTTTTATGTTTTTTTGTTTGGTATAGGCATTTTTTGTTTGACCCTATCAATTTTTTTTTATAAAAGCACTCTTACCCTCCACTTTTAACAAAAAAAAAGTGTCACTAGCCCGGCCCGCCAGCCCGGCCCGCCACCTTTGTAGCTCGACGGGCTAGGCAGGGTGGGCTGCATAAGTGGGCGGGCCAAAAATTCCAGCCCAGCCCGCTTATTTTTGGCGGGCCAGCGGGCCGGGCCCATTTTGACATCCCTAGTCATGTTCTGTTCGGTTCAAACACGCCTGTCAAACGCTACCTAAGAGGCAACAATGAGTCTAAGAAATAAATAATTTAGGAAATTAAAAAAAAAACTATTTGAAAACTAAAGGGCACATTTTTTGGCTAATAGTTTTGGCGGATTTTTTCCCTCCAAAACTTGTTTGCTTTTATATTTAAAGATATAAATTTAACGTATGAACTTCAGAAGACATACACATAAAAATCCTTCACTATAAACCCTTGTTCCTATTCTTCTTTTGGGCATAGTTTGCTAGACTCTAGTGTCTTAGACTCAAGTGCACGAGTCTAAGTCACCGTTGTGTTAACTTTGGGGAGCATTTTCGGGTATCAGATTGCACCAGAGGTTCGCCGAAATTTGCTTTCAGGGCCGTGGTTATACCACGGCACAACATATATATGCAACTCCTAATTTTCAACGGTGCCATGTAAGTAAAAGAGCTGATGTGGCAAAATAGTATAAAATGATGTATCTTATGTGTCAATCTCTTAACTTTAGCTTTGTTTTAAAAGAGCTGATGTGGTAAAAACTAAGGTGCTAACAGCATCTGGAATAGTTTTCCCGTTGCCGTCAAGGATAGGTTCTCCTTGTTCGTCTATTTTAATAAAGGAAAAAATGCTAGCTTTATCCTCTTCAGTGAGATAGTTATCCCACCATCCTTTAAGTTGTCCTGAGAACCCAGATACTATTATGTTTGCTATAACTTCTTCTGAGCTATCGTGAGCTGTTTGATATGCCGTGCACACCATGGTCATATGCTGGAGCATAGTCATGATGTTGTACTCAGTCTTTCCATTTGCATATTATATTGTTGCATATATTTAGCAGTCCGTCTGCATTCCTGCTTCTCTGACTTCTATTTTTCCAGTAGCTTCCAGGCGGATCTCTGGTATCAGAGCCTGATGGGGAAGTAGGAATATATTTGTTGATGTTAAGTTACTGTTTATCTCTATGAATCTGGAATATTGCAAATTATTTTTAATTTATAATGGCCATATATTATTAATCTTAACTGGAAGTACATGCAATTAAATCATATTGGTAAAGAAGCTGTAGCAGTAAGTCCTGATGGAAGGCCGTAAGACTAATTTGTCGATGCTCTCTTTAGAATATATGATTTAAGTGCCATGGTGGCTATAGTTAAGATAAATAACATAAAAAAAAAAGAGTTTTTTGATAAATGGATGTGTAGGTATATAGCCTAAAACCCAGATTCATTGGATATTCATTAACTTAACTTGATAAATATTTTTCTATGGAACCAAATGATGGTAATGATATCAGAAGTTGTTATCATGGCTAGTTTATTACGATCTCTTTCTCGACGCCTTTCTATTAAAACTTCAGCTACCCCATCTTCATCAAAATCTAATCAAAGTGTGCTCACTGAGCAAAATACTAGCCAGGAGGAAATTCCTCCTAAACATAACATCTTCGAAGAAGAAGTCTGCTTCGAGGATATCAACCAAGCCATAAACAACTGGGAAATACCAAAAATCCCTTAGGATGAATTATACATCCCTGAAGAGTCTAAACTGGCTCGTAGTTCTGACTACATAATCAAAACTGCTGTAAACAACATCCCTCTGGGACCAGAGGCAGGAGAAGAATTTCATCTCCTGACAAAACAATCCATAGCAGAACATGCTAGAAAATACAGGTATCTCCATATCGGATGTGTCCAAGTTGCAGTGAAACCTCTTATTAGAGAAGGTCTTCACGCTTCAATCCTCATGTGTCTTAGAGACATTAGGCACCAAGATTTCAAAGATTCCCTCTTAGGAACTGTCGAAACAAGCCTAGGTCACGGACCAGTCTATTTCAATTGTTTTCCTAACAAAACCGTTAGCCTGTTGGACAGAAACATTCTGGATTCGTTATTCTTAAACATTCAACTTCATGGTCTAAACATGAAGGAAGGATCCATTCCAGCAGCACTCATATATAGGATTCAATACAAGGTCATGAACACTTGTAACTCTAGAGTCCTTCTAAAATCTGATGATAGAGAAACAACTCTATTTGTCACAGATATGACAAAAGCAAATGTCACCATTCCTAGGCTCATCAGATGGGATGAAGTCCAACTCCCAAAATCGTGGTCTATAGAAAGAGCCACTCGTACCATTCCAAGGCAAGCGCCAAAGCTTCAAGAAATCAGACAATCTGACTCAGGAAGGGTAGAAATTATCTTTGATAGAAGAAACTCGTTCTCTTCTAGGTCAGAAGCTTCCTATAGGTCAGATACCTCCCAAGTATAATTCATGTCAGCCAGGAGATCATTCTGTGTAGCATCCCAACCAACATTTAGAACCATTAATCCTAGGACTGTAATACCTGAAGTCAATTTACATGGAATAGAGACAAGTTCTACAATTCCCAGAACCACTTATCAAGCAAACGAGGATGAAGATCAAAGATCTGTACAGTCCCCAACCTACTCTTCTATGAATGACCATTATGATGTTATCTCATAAGTTCCTCATAGATAAAGAAGCCCTCCGTAAAAACTTTTATTCTGAGGATTGGGAACCTCAGAGGAAATGGTTTTTCAATAACTTTAAGGGCCTAAAAAGAAAAGAAATTCAAGAGAAATATTACAGTTTTCTCGAAAAAGTTCACATGAATATCCCCTTCTTTGATTGGTTTCATGCTTACACAGTCAAGACCCAAATAAATTATCCTTTTCAAACAGAATTAGTAGGACAAGGAACTACTAATGTTATCACTATTTGGCACCTGAAGGATGGTGAAATGGTTAGGTCAGAACTACCTCCTTCCAATCAGTATCAGTTACCGAATATTAGGGATGATAAACATCACCCTGTGATAGCATCACCTTTCAAAACCAAAAATCTAGAGGAAGAGGTCACTTCTAGAGATATCAAAAGCCTAATGGAACAGGCGAACTATACCAACAAATATCTTCAGGTTATAGGGGAAAAGATTTCTTCCCCTAAAGAACCTCCTCCCCTAGGAATTCATTCAGGACTTTCATCATCAGAAGATGCCTCCGCATCTAGACCTCTTGAAAAACCATTGTTCAAGCCTTTCAAACTTTCCCACAAGGCTAAACAAACATTACAAAAGGCCAAGCTTAGGACTGAATCTGATTCATCCAATGAGCTCTTGAGTAGGATTAATGATTTACTCAAAACAACTGTTGTCCCTGATACACCACAACAGGAAGTTACTTCAAGAACTAGGCAAACCTCCAAATTATCCATTAATATGGTCAATCAAGAAGAATCCCAAGAATCTGATCTCCAATCGGACCAAGAGTCCGCTAAGGCGTGCCCCATCCTGACAAATTCCATAACGAAATGGAAAGGACTAACCAAGACTTACTCACAACCAATGGTAGCACCAGATCTAGCCTTAGACCAAGACTCTAGGTTCAATAGCTTCAATGCCAACAATGTCTATGAGTGGAACATAGATGGAAAGATTGAGTACAACATCATGACTATGCTCCAGCATATGACCATGGTGTGCACGGCATATCAAACAGCTCACGATAGCTCAGAAGAAGTTATAGCAAACATAATAGTATCTGGGTTCTCAGGACAACTTAAAGGATGGTGGGATAACTATCTCACTGAAGAGGATAAAGCTAGCATTTTTTCCGCTATTAAAACAGACGAACAAGGAGAACCTATCCTTGACGGCAATGGGGAAACTATTCCAGATGCTGTTAGCACCTTAGTTTTTACCATAGCCCAACACTTCATAGGGGATCCATCTTTATGGAAAGATAGGTCTGCAGAATTACTCTCAAACCTTAAGTGTAAAACCTTAGCTGATTTTAGATGGTATAAGGATACTTTCCTTACCAGGGTTTACACCAGAGAAGATAGTCAACAGCCTTTCTGGAAAGAAAAATTCTTGGAAGGATTACCAAAATCTCTAGGAGATAAAGTCAGAGATAAAATTAGAAGCTTAACACCTGATGGGATCATCCCGTATGACAAGCTCAGCTATGGACAATTGATTTCTTTTATCCAAAAAGTAGCCTTAAAAATTTGCCAAGATGACAAAATTCAAAGGCAGCTAGCCCGAGAAAAGGCCCAAAACAAGAAGGATTTAGGATCTTTTTGCGAGCAATTTGGTCTTCCAGGATGCTCAAAGAGAAAAACCAAAAAACCTAACAAGCAAGATCATGAGGATAAACCAAAGAGATTTCCTAGTAATAGGTATAGAAATCCGAAAAAGGTTCCTAGAACAACAACAACTACTAGAAAAACTCCTAGGCAGTCCTCGTCCAAATCTCCAATCATATGCTATAGTTGTAAAAAACCCGGACATGTAAGCAAATATTGTAGACTCCGAAAAAGGATTAGCAATCTTAATCTTGAACAAACTATAGAAGATCAAATTAGTAGCCTCCTTGTGGATACCTCCGATGAAGAATCAGAAAAGGAAGGGTCGGAAGATTTAAACAATATCCAACAGGATGATGAGATTTCTTCCTCAGATAATAAAGAATTTCCAGAAATTAATGTTCTTACAAAAGAGCAAGACCTTTTGTTTGAAGCCATTAATTCAATCCCTGATCCTCAGGAAAAGAAGGTGTACCTAAATAGGTTAAAGGAATCCTTAGAAAAGAAAAAAGCCAAAACTTTAGTGATTACCAATAAGTATGACCTTAAACCAATCATTAAAAGATTGGAAAGAAGTTCGGTTAAACCTGTTACCATCCAAGATCTCCAAATTGAGATTAATAATCTCAAACAAGAAATAAAAGAGATCAAGGAGCAACAACAAATTCACCAAACTATTCTAAATCAATTAGAGGATTTAGAGAATGACTCGGAGGAACCAGAAACCAGGACACCTGATCCTATCTGTACTAAAGATGGAGAAGAACAAGATTTCCTTAGGCTAATTAACCGATTAACCATCCAGAAGTTTTATATTCAAGTCAAAATCAAAATAGAGGATTTTGTATTGGATACTATGGCACTCTTCGATACTGGTGCTGATTCGAATTGTATTCTCGAAGGATTAATTCCAACTAAATATTTTGAGAAAACCACAGAGAAACTAAGCACTGCTAGTGGATCTAGGCTTAAAATCAAATATAAGCTCTCCAATGCCCTTATTAAAAATGGTAATTATCAGGTAAAAACTTCCTTTTTGTTAGTCAAGGACCTCAAAAATGAAGTAATTTTGGGAACCCCCTTTATTAGAGCATTATTTCCCTTAGAAATCTCTGATGAAGGAATCAGTACCAAACATCTAGGAAGGCAAATAGTTTTTAGATTTGTCAAGAAACCTATAGTAAAGACTCTCAATATCATTGATCATAAATCAAATCAGATCAATTTCCTCAAAGAGGAAATCTCGTTCAAAACAATTCAAGCTCAACTAGAGCAATCCCATATCCAGCAAAGAATAGAAACTTTGCAACAACATATTCAATCTACAATTTGTTCTGATCTCCCAAATGCTTTTTGGAACAGAAAAAAGCATATTGTTGAATTGCCTTATGAGAAGGACTTCAAAGAAAGTCAAATCCCTACCAAGGCAAGACCAATCCAAATGAATGAGGAACTCCTCCAATATTGTCAGAAAGAAATTAAAGATCTCTTAGATAAAGGGCTTATCAGGAAAAGCAAAAGTCCTTGGTCTTGTTCAGCCTTTTATGTCAACAAACAAGCTGAGGTTGAAAGAGGAACTCCCAGATTAGTGATAAATTATAAGCCTCTAAACCAAGCTCTACAATGGATTAGGTATCCTATTCCTAATAAGAAAGATCTTCTAAATAGGCTACATGCTGCCAGAATCTTTTCAAAATTTGACATGAAGTCTGGATATTGGCAGATTCAGATTAAAGAAACTGACAGGTATAAAACCGCATTTACTGTCCCTTTTGGCCAGTATGAATGGAATGTGATGCCTTTTGGCTTAAAGAACGCCCCCTCTGAATTTCAGAAGATCATGAATGATATTTTCAATCCTTATTCCAAATTTTCAATTGTTTATATTGATGATGTTTTAATTTTTTCTCAGTCTATAGACCAACATTTTAAACATATCAATATATTCATCAATGTTGTATGTCAAAATGGATTGGCAGTCTCAAGTTCCAAACTTTGTCTTTTCCAAACTAAAATCAGATTCCTTGGTCACATGATCCACCAAGGAACAATTGTCCCTATTAGCAGATCGATAGAATTTGCTGATAAATTTCCAGATCAAATTATTGACAAAACCCAACTCCAAAGATTCTTAGGATGCCTTAATTATGTAGGAGACTTTGTCCCTCATCTCAATAACATCATTAAACCTTTGCATGATCGTCTTAAGAAAAATCCCCCTCCCTGGACAGATCAACACACTAGTGTGGTTAAGCAAATCAAACGCCAGGTCAAAGACCTCCCTTGTTTGTATCTCCCAGTACCCCAAGCCTATAAAATAGTTGAGACTGATGCGTCAGATATTGGTTATGGTGGCATCCTCAAACAAAAATTGCATGGCAAAGAGCATATCATTGCATACACTTCAAAACATTGGAATTCTGCACAGCAAAATTACTCAACTGTCAAAAAAGAAGTTTTAGCAATTGTACTTTGTGTTTCAAAATTTCAATCTGATTTACTTAATCAGAAATTTTTAATCAGAGTTGATTGCAAATCAGCAAAAGATATTCTTCAAAAGGATGTAAAAAATCTGGCTTCTAAACAAATTTTTGCTAGATGGCAAGCTATTTTAAGTGTTTTTGATTTTGAAATAGAATATCTCAAAGGCACTTCAAACTCTCTCCCTGATTATCTTACTCGTGAATATTTACAGGGAAAATAGGCTTATGCCTAGAAAAGCAGCAATGGCCTCTTCAAGGGGTCGAGGAGTTAGAATAGCCCTACCTGGGCCTACCAAAAAGTCAGGGTCATCAACCCCAACTGGGTCACCTACCCAAAACCAATCTGAGTCACCGACTCAAACTGGGTCATCTACCCAGAAACAAACCGGGTCATCTACCCAGGTTCAATCTTTAGTGGCTGAGTCATCAACTCAGCAACAAACTGCAAAACAAACCAAGGCAGATTATGCCTTCCCAATCCAAACCCTTCTAGCCCTCCAAGATTGTGGCTTAACCCACCTTCCAACCAAAACCTGGGCAGAAATTGCCTCAGAAGACGAAAATGAAACCGTTGACCTAGCTACTCTCATTAAAGAAATGGCTAAGTCAAAAACAATAATTTCTGGCCCTAGCCAAAAACAGATCCAAACCCAAACTCAATCTTCTAAAAAGCCAACCAACCCTTATATTCCAAAAAACAAGTTTTCTTCGGTAATCCAAATGGAACCTGAGTTTTGGGATAAATCCCCCCACAAAATTCCAATAAAAATTTTTCCAGAAGGATTTCATTTTAAACCAACTGCTTTAAACAAAACTCGACAGTTTTATGAATTCATATTAATTGATTCAGATTCTGTCACAATCAAACATTATAAAGATAAAAATGATTCTTCAGTAATCACCCATTCAACAATCCAGATTTTAAAGGTGATTACTCCAAATCAATTTGGGAAAAATCCCAACAATTTAAAAAAGTTTTCGCAAAATTTTGATCTCATTGGCTATAACTACTGGGATTACATTGATGCTTGGAGCCGAGTTTTCTGGTTCCAAAACAAGATGAATCGGCATTCTTGGCTTATATATTTTAAGAGAGGTGTTAATTACACTTTTCCAAACTGGTTTATTCAATGGTGGGATTTCTTCGGTCCCATTCCCCAAATTTTACCTCCTTCAGCAGAGGAAGGTTTCAAACTTTTTTCAAAAATGTACAATTCAAAGGAATCATGTATTCCGGCGGATTTAAAGTTTTTCTCAGTATTTTCTTTGGCCTGGATATTTTCCTGGCAATACAGATATGGGAACAGAGATCATCCTGAAAGGCTCCCTTTATTAAGAAGAGATTCTTTTGTCAAATGGTGGACCGAATTTGATGCATCTAGGGCAAATCCAGATGAGGTCAAAAGTTGGTTCTCTGCAAACTCTAGTTTCTTGAAGCCAGCTGATCCGGAAACGTCTTTGTTTCTCAATCAAAAGGCAAAAATTACAGCAGCACTTGCGGCTTCCCAAACAAAAGAAAGTTTTGCAAAAAATTTGCAAAACATTCTCAATTTGCTCCAAAAGAAGGATAGGTCATCTCTTCCAAGCTCTTCTGCTTCAGCAGCATCTTCAGATGACTACTATCAAAATGAAGATGACTGTTTTGGAATCAACTTAGGAGACGATTGAACAAGAGTCATCATTTCCTGTCAACCTGAACTGTAGCATTCAACCAGAACTGTAGCTAATTTTCCAGTCACGAAACCGGAACTGTAGCTTCAAGTCAGAAACCGGCACTGTAGCATAGGATCCTGTCATGAAACCGGAACTGTGCAAATAGTGTTTTTAATTTCTATTTAAGGAGGCCTCGACCATGTTGTGAGGTACCCTTTATGATCGAGTAACTTAGAGAGAGTTTTTAGTGAGAGAAGCTCTGAGAGATATTCTGTAAGCTTTTCTTCTGTTTTAATAAGAATTCTCTTTCTGTAATTTTCTTTTCCCTTCTCCCTCCAGCCGACATCGTTGAGACTACTCGCAATCGGCTTTCTTTTTCTTTTTAATTAAAGCTTTATAATACTGGCCCAATACCAGTTTTAATTTTATAATACTGGTCCACTTCCAGTTTTAATTTCTGCATTTTACATATTTGCATATTATATTGTTGCATATATTTAGCAGTCTGTCTGCATTCCTGCTTCTCTGACTTCTATTTTTCCAGTAGCTTCCGGGCGGATCTCTGGTATATATATATATATATATGGGTTAGGATCAAATGACACCAATTAGTTTGACACCAATTCTTACACCAATCAATAACGATAGATCGAAGATTTTTTTCACGAAGCCTACCGTTGGATTAAAACTACTTATCATATAGATCATGTGTATAACATTTGACATCAATCCGAGATCGTTTACTACTACATCAATGTACTAAAAAATTAACGTAAAATATAGTTTTAAAAATCGTGAAAATAAAAAGTGTGTTGATGGAGTATTAAAAGATCTTTGATTGGTGTGAAATTTTGTACACATGATCTATACAATAAGTAGTTTCAATCCAACGGTAGGTTTCATGAAATTTTTTTTCGATATATCGTTATTGATTGGTGTAAGAATTGATGTCAAACCAATTGGTGTCATTTGATCCTAACGATATATATATATATATATGAGTTGGGTTCAAATGACACTAAGGTGTCAAAGTTCTTAAATGACACCGCGCATAATTTTTTATAAAAAACGAATTTCGTCGATCCAACCAATCAATTGAAAGTTTGTATGACGTAGATCAACTATGCAAAAATTCATACCATTTGAAAATTTGTAGGTATGTAATCTAACAAATGAAATTTACTTCTATTTTAAATAGTATATTAGACGTTCAAGCAAAACATTCCAATAACATATCAAATAGTTTTCAAATTATATGAATTTTTGCAGAGTTGATCTACATTATATAAACTTTCAATTGATTGGTTGGATCGGCGAAATTCGTTTTTTATAAAAAGTTATGCGCGGTGTCATTTAAGAACTTTGACACTTTGTGTCATTTGAACCCAACTATATATATATATATAGATATAGATATAGATAGATTTGAGGTTTGTTGCAATTTTGAGATACCTCAATGGGTATAACTGCACTTTACCCTTCTTATACTCTTGTATTAGAGTGTTACGAGGTTTAGTTCAATTATTTACTTTCATGAGTGTGAGTGGGGTGTGGGAGTTGTCTGGGAGAGTAGTCTATGTGTTGTAAAAATTTTCACATAGCATTATTTTCTGGTTGTTGTTAGACAACGGCCGTGGTTTTTAATCTGGTTTTAGAGTTTTTTCACGTTAAATTCTTGTTTTCGATTGTGTT
The DNA here is from genome assembly GCA_037177725.1 of Cyamopsis tetragonoloba. NCBI lineage: Eukaryota > Viridiplantae > Streptophyta > Magnoliopsida > Fabales > Fabaceae > Cyamopsis > Cyamopsis tetragonoloba. Next base: position 40,906,528 of record CM074121.1, read on the forward strand.
CTTGTTTTGTTTTATTTTATTTCATTTCTATACTTAAAAGATAATTCTCGCGATGTTAAAATAACGATTTTACCCAATAAGGTTGACAAACTTAAAGAGTCACAGGTAATATTTCAACATTTATTCAAGTAGAATAGTTATTATAATTAAAACTCATATTTCTTAAAAATTGAAAATATTTAAAAATTATGCACATTTTGACAGTCTGTTTGTCTATACTCTACTAGTCTCCAAATTATTATTCCTCCGAAATTCTACTAAATATACAGCCATGTCACCTCATATACACAAATCTACATCCAGCTTATGATGATCAGTCACACTGTGTCAGTAAACTGCAATTTAAGCAGCTGAATCCTAATTAGCAAACATCTCATTTTTCCAATGTTGTGACAGGATTTCAGGTCAAGTTAAAAGGTTGAAACAGTAATGTTCAATGGTATCATACTGGGCTTAAAGAACATAGATCTTCTCAAAATTAGAACTGTATTCATCCACATCAGACACATTTGCTGAGTAAATCCATGAGAATGATTTGCTTCTTCCACTTGGTCTCTTGATCAATCTCTTGGAATCACTATGGAATCCAAAATGTCTCCTAAAAGCAAAGTAGCACAAATAAGCTAAAGTCCCAACAAGAATTGGTGCTCCCAAAAGGGTAACAGTAATAGCCAACCATTTTTCCTTTCCAACCACCACAAAAGCAATAGCAAGAAAAGCACTACAAGTGGAAGCACATGCAGCCCACATAAGCTTATTTGCCACTGAAACAACCTTCTTCTGAGCCCTTGTATCCCAAGCTACCAAAGTGATTTGAACAACAACAACTGCAAGAGAAATGAAAAGAGCTGTGGAATTCAAAAGGAAGAAAACACTGAATGCAACTTCATCTGCTATGTTTGCTTTCCCAGCCTCTGGTTGTTTCTTTCTGTATTGACCTGGCAAACTGAACAAACCCACAAATGCTATTGATGCAAAAAGGACAGCAACCACTGTGACTGAGTTGATGGTGTTCTGGACTGCCTCTCTGTGGATTTTCTTCAATTCTTTCGCTATGCCGGAGACTCGGCGGCGTGTCTTTTCGTTCTGTATCAGCTGTGACTGTACCTCATGCCTTATGTCACTCACTGCTCTTTTGAGTTCCATGGCTTCATCAACTTTGCCTATGTGCTTTGCATGCTTGGCTCCACATTCTCTGAGGGCTTCATTGATTTCTAAAGATGAATCTCCATATGGCAGTTTATCTGCCAAATCCAATGCTGTTTCTTGCTGGTTATTTATGGCATTGACATTCATAGCTGTATAGCTTAACAAAAGGCTCACTATCTGAAATAAGAAAAGCTTCTTATCCATCATTTGAATGAGATAAAAAAAGATGAGGGTTAAACTTCACTAGCACTCTTATCCATCAAATCACTCAAACAAGGCAGAAACTTTGTTTCTAAGAAGGTAAGTATTTGAATGAGCTAAGTCTAGCTGAGGGTTTATGCTCAGGAATGATGAGCAAATTCAACTATGGATATTGATTATGCTCAAGAAAACATGGAACGTGAAGTGTGTATTTGGATTAACATTTGCAAAAATTGATGTTAGATGAACTTGATTTTGTATAATTGACTTTGGTTAAAGTTGAGTTCGATGTAAAGAGATATATGTTTGGAAACTTCAGTCTCAAAAGTAAGCTTCTTGTGAAAAGCTTGCATGAAATTTTCAATAAAATGTAGTAGCTACAACCACCTTACTTCTACTCACAATCAAGTTTAGGTTTCAAAATCACGTTGAAGAGATATCAAACGCGAAACCAAACGTGAGAAATGTTAAAAAATCTTGCTAAGTGGTCTAAACTAGTAAACTCGTTTGGTCAAACATTTGCAAAAACTGATGTTAGATGAACTTAATTTTGTATAATTGATTTTGGTTAAAGTTGAGTTCGATGTAAAGTGATATATGTTCCGAAACTTCAGTCTCGAAAGTAAGCTTCTTGTAGCATGCATGAAATTTTCAACAAAATGTAGTAGCTACAACCACCTTACTTCTACTCACAATCAAGTTTAGGTTTCAAAATCAAGTTGGAGAGATACCAAACGCGAGAAATGCTAAAAAATCTTGCTAAGTGGTCTAAACTAGTAAACTCGTTTGGTCATGTTCAATGCGTATACAAACATAACGCGAAAAAGTACAAAACTGAAGCAATGGTTTAATTAACCTGTGAACGGCGTTTCCTGGTAGCCATATGAAGAGCTGTATTACCCTTCTTATCTCTTGCATTCAATATAGAAGAATCAACTTGCAAAATCTCCTCCACCACTGAACTACTTTTTCCTTTCACAGCCATATGCAGTGCAGTTTGGCCCTTTTTGTCTTTGATGCAGACTATTGCCGGATCACGCGAAATAAGCGCTTTTACAATGCCAAGGATGCCATATCTAGCTGCATTGTGCAATGCAGTTTTTCCATTCTTCCTCACTATCATCATTGAACTTGCATCAGCTTCCAATATTGCATTCACCACATCCAGATGATCTTGAACCGCGGCCGAATATAATGGGCTAGTGTTCGAGGAATCGCATAACTTACAAACCTCAGGCCAAGCACTCAAAATCTCCCTCACAATATCTGGAAAAAGATTGACAGTCCAACATTTCAGAATTCAAATGGTTATTATATTCATATATAAGCATATACAATTGCAATGAATATGATAATTGTTTTCAATTCTTGTTTTCATGAATAGTAACTGTACAAATCTGCTATCTTCCTTTTTCATTTTTATTTCCTGCTTCCTTAAATTTGTATAGAAAACGCTGCAAACAACTGGTATGTTTAATCCATGAGTAGCAATATCCACAGCAACTCAAGAAAAGATCAAATGAAAGATAACCCAATTGAAGAAAGGGGGAAAGAAAAATTGTGAGGTGAAGAATAAGAAATAGAAAATAATGAGAGGAAGGAAAAAATACCATGATGACCATGTTTGGCAGCAACATGAAAGGTGTTCAAATCAGAAGTGGACCTGATCTTGAGCACCTCCAAGTCAACTTGAACACTTCTTGAAGACCAAGCTCTGCAGCTATATACAGCATCGTTTCCCCTGCTTCGTTCTGCAATGACATAACCTCACAAACCCATGAAAATGATGATGATGAAGATGATTCAGGCTTGTTCTTGATCAGTTGGTGTTTTAGGCCATCAAGATCCCCACATCGAACAGCATTGAAAATGGCTTGGTGGGTTATTAACCGCATAGCCAGGGTTGAGTTTGAGTCCATATGTTCTTATTTTGAGCTTGGTTTGTGTTTAATCAAGTCAAGTCTCTGTTATGTTTTTGTACTTGTTCCAAGTTTGAATTAACAAACCCAGAATAAGAATATAGATAGAGAGATTAGAGAACTAATAAGTCTCTAAACACATGAAATGTGAATTGAAGATGAAGATGAAGATGAAGAGGGAGTATACAAGTGGAACAAGGAAGGAATCCAATGAAGGTTTGGTTTTCAGTTGACCAAACGTAACTAGCGCTTCATTAATATATTCAGTAATTATAGTAATTTGTTTGGAGAGTGAGACAAATCCCAACCACGTTTAACTCACGAATTTCTAACTTTTAATAAAAGTACTTTTGTTTTTACTTTTAGTAACAGTAAACCAAACACACACTTAGAGTTGAGGAAGCAGTTTAAGTTTTTAATGGTTTTGGGATTGTGGGGTCATGTTGTACAGAGAATCCATGTGATTATATTTTGTTTTTACCCTTTTTAAGCACCAGATTCCTCGTATTTTACTCATTAGTCATCACATTAGGACTCTCTAAAGTACTGTATCTTTCTTGTAATTGTCCGTTTTCTGTTTTATGCTGTGCCAAACTTGATTTAACAAGGCTCAAAATCTTGCCCAAACACAAACTATTATGTTCACTGAGTACTTTGAAAAATGTTTTGTGCACACCACTTTTTAATACAATTCATTTATAACTTGTTTTGTGGTTAAATACAAAGAAATATATGGTTAAATTAGTATATAAATTGGTTAATTATTACTAATAATTTAACCCTATTTTATAGATGGTTAATGAAAAAAAATGTGATTAAATTATTGAATAACAATTAACCCATTCATATACTAATTTAACCACATATTTCTTTGTATTTAACCATAAAATTGAGTGGACATATAGATGGTTAAAATTGAAGAAAAATATGAATAAATTACTAAATAAAAATTAACCAACTTATATACTAATTTAACTACAAAATCGATTGTAATTGGATTGTATGAAAAAAGGGTGTGCACAAATCACTACCAGAGTACTTTACATCCAAAGCTTGTACCCTAATTTATTGATTTCATCATACGTCACCATTTATTACATGATACCAATTGTAGTGTTATAGGCGTATGAATGCTCTTGGAGTTCTTCTTTGGATCGTCTTAAGTTGTTCTTTTCTTCTTTAATAGTCTCGAATCCTTTTAATAACTTTTGTATAACCTTTACAACTTAAGAGAATGACTTATTATATATAACTTGTGTTCTTGTAGTGAAACATAACTCAATGTATAATTCTACAAATGGATAGACCGAAGCATTGGCTCAAACCTTGCAATGAATGTCTAGATAAAACCTTGTGTTGGCTTGATTTTTTTTTCAATTCTTTTATTATTTGTTGTTAAATCTTATCAATGTAGGTTGTTGTTCTCTTTTAATTTCCATTTGTATCCAAAATATTTTTTATCAATGTAGGTTGCCAAAACATTTCAAGAATATTATTAATTTCTTAACTTGTAATCCCTTCGGACTTAAATATATATATAAAAAATGCCTCATACTTCCTTGTGGCAAATTATAAGTAAATTTCAAACACTTTTCCTTTATTTAATGTTACCATTCCTATTGTACGATATCCTTCATTTAATGAACCACTTTACTTTCAAAGTAGAGAGAAAATGTTACTTTACAATAAATTATATGAAGGACATTTTAGTAATTTAAGTTTTTCTTTTGGACAAAAAGAAAAAATTAAATACAACTAACTAACTTTCTTAGTATGCGCAAGTTAGTGTTTTTTTCCTTCTTATATATGAGTCCATAGAGAGTATTAGTTTTGACTTTAGAGTTTGTTATATGAATATGCTCTCTTATATTTTAATTTGTAATTTCTTTTATTTAGTTCAAATTTTTATGTCCTTGAATGTGGTTAAATTTTCAAGTAAAAGTTTTTATGCCTTTAAAATTACATATGTAACTAGTAAAGAGACAATAAATCTTAAACTCTATCTTTTATTGGGACTAGATATAAAACTAAAAAATTCTCTATCATCCTAGTGCATCATCAAAATGTCGAGAATTTACGCGCTTTAGAATAAGTACGTTGACGTAGTGGTATAGGTACGCTACGAAATCAATCAAAGAACACATGATTCGACTCCTAAAGATAGAGAAAACACCATTTTGGTAAATATAATAATTTTTTTTAAAATTAAAATGGTTTGAAATATTATTTTCCATTTTGTTCTTTTGTGATTTTGGCTTATAAATACATTATTTTGAAAAATGCATATAATTTTTTGTCTAGCCATAGATATTCCCTTAGAGACTAAAATTGAGAAAGTGCTTGTTTGGACTCGCTTCCTAGATTTAAACATTTTTTTTATGATGAGAGTCTTTTGTTTGCCATTGCAACGTTGATCGGTAAACTCGTCTAAGTTGATTTCACTACCCTTAATGCTGAGAGAGGTCAATTTGCCCATGTTTGTGTGGAGATTAATTTGGCAAAACTTCTATTAGATAAAGTCATCCCTAAGAAATATGTTTTCATTTATCATAAGGGAACTGAGTTGACAAAACCTCAGGATATTCTTCTCAAGGGAATCATAACATTGATGAAGGGGATGCTAGCACTATGGCCATGGACTTGGGACTGTTGCGTACCTACATCCCGGGTTCCATGCCCGGCTTTCCAGATGGCCCAACGGTCAACTAGGCCCATAACAGCGGCCCACACCAGCAAAATAACGCCAACCCAAAAGGTATAAATACCGGACAATAGGGTAAAACCAGGTATGACAATCTAACCCTAATACTCTACACTCTCAGATCTATCACTGACTTGAACGTCGGAGTCTTTGCAGGTACCACCTGCTCCACGGAGGAGCAATCTGGAGTGTCCTCAAATCCCCGGACCATCGTTCTCGTATCTTGAATCCAGGTACGCATCAGTGGCGCTGTCTGTGGGGAGCAAACCAAAAGCAATGTTCTCCTCTTAGTTCGAGATGGTCAGTACACGTCAGAAGACATATGACGACAATAACCGCAGTGTTCACAACGATCCTCGTCCGGCAGATCCAGGCGCTTCGCACCCACCTCGCCCCATGGGCAGCGAGCATCGATACTTGTAGAAGACGTCCCGGAACCACAGGCGATACAACCAGTTCTGCAACCAACATTGGATCCCGATGAAATCCGGCGAATGACACGTCTCATAGAAGAGCAGGCCAGAGTCATAGAAGAATTGCGAGAAGAGAGACGTCAGGCAGAGGCTGACAGACGCACAGAAGCCGGACGGGCTAATCAGCTGCAGCCCGTGAATCCGCAACCTCCACCGATCAGAAATCCGGCCAGGCAGCCCCCTGATGTCTTGGAACGGCACACGCGCCCTACGCCAATAATTCCGCCACAAAACCTTATGCCGGAGGCGCGACCCGCCTTGCGAATAGGAGGACAGGTGTACAGAAATCTGGTGATGGCTATCGAGAGGCACCGTGAGGCCGCAGTTAATCCCCAGTTCCTCAACGAAGTGGTGGCAGATAATGACCTAATATCGGGATATTGCAGAAATCCCTTTACCCCGGATATCATGGCGCAGGAGCTTCCCGTTGGTTTTCAATTTGCCAAAAAACTGGATGACTATGACGGGACGAAGGACCCCCACCAGCACGTTCAGAATTTCGAAAGGATAGTAACTTTCCAAGGCATCCGCGAGCAACTGGCATGTCGGGCGTTCTCATTAACACTCACCGAAGCAGCAGGCAGGTGGTTCAATGTATTACCGTCTAATTCCATTGGAAGCTGGCAAATGTTTAAAGATAAGTTCCTCCGACATTTCACTAGCAGTAAAAGGAAATTCAAGTTTGAATACCATCTGAAGAGCATAACGCAGGGCGACAAAGAGCCCCTGCGGAATTTTATTATTCGTTTCAATAAAGAAGCTTTAGAAGTCAAAGATGTAGCGCCTAACATGATTTTGTTCTTTTTGATGGAGGGTTTAAAGTCTGGTTTCTTTAAACAGGAGCTCACCGGGAATAAGCCTTTGAATATGGAGGAACTCAAAGACCGTGCTGAGTTCTAGATCTAGATTGAAGAGCAGTCTAAAGCCAGCGGAGATCCAATTCCTCTGCAAGGCAAAGCTGAGGACAAGCTGACAATCAAGAATTCAAACCCAAGAAATTCGTTCGACACTAGATCGAAGGACAAGGGACCCCGAGGGACTTTCAACAGTTATACTCCTTTGTTAACTACACCGGCCAGGCTCTACAAGGAGGTGATGAATACCGAGTTGACCGAACGTCCTCCCGTGACGAGAAGTCAATCTCGAGATAGCAAAAAGTGGTGCGCATATCACTGGGATCATGGACACTACACCAATGAGTGTATCCAGTTAAAAGATGCAATCGAACGATTGATACGCCAGGGGAAGCTGAAAGAATTTGTTCAACCTCGGAGGGAATCCCGTAACCAACAACGAAGTAATTCGCCTAGAAACACCGGGTGAGATAGCCGAGGACAGTCCCCCCGGCAGAGGACTAATGAGGTCGGCCAAAGAGCAAACAGATCCCGGTCTCTACCCCCTCAGTCCGGCTCTCAACCACGAGGCATGATCAATGTCATAGCTAGGGGAATCACAACCAAATCCAAAGGATCAAGGAATGAGAGGGAATTTTGCGCCCAAGTAACTCCTATGCCCGATGTGGTTTTATCATTTACTAAGGCTGATCTGCCTGTAGGGAAAATACGCGAGAATGAGCCGCTGGTGATTACCGCCATGATCGATGGGTTCGAGGTGCATCAGATTTTCGTGGATTAGGGTAGCTCGGCGGATATCATCTTTTGGAGCCTGTTCGAAAAGATGGGACTAGGAACCAAGGATATGATTCCCCATCCCCGGAGTTTAATTGGCTTCACCGGAGATACTATACTTCCCAAAGGCTATACTGAATTGGCGTGCTCCTTCGGCGACGGACCGGCACATTGATCCGTCCCGGTGAAATTTCTAGTGGTGGACTGTCCTTCCGCCTACAACGCGATCTTGGGACGACCAACTTTAAATGCTTTAGGCGTAGCTGTATCAACTTTGCACCTGGCAATGAAATTTCCAGGAGTTCTGGGGGAGGTTATCACGATACGCGGCAACAAGGATGAAGCTAGAGAATGTTATAAAGAAAGTTTGATAATCTCTAAAACACTGATTGAGGAAAGCTTGCCATCAACAAATAGATCTTTTCAACGGAGGAATCCACCGAAAGAGTCCGGGGTCCTCATGCTCAACTTAGATCCTAGATCCGACTTTGAATACCAAAGGCCCCAGCCGGAAGGAGACTTGATCTCTGTTCAGATCGGCAGCGAACCGTCTAAAATGACGAAATTAGGGGCAACCTTACCCCATGAGCTCCGAAATAGATGCATCAAACTCCTAGAAAGGAATATAGACTTGTTCGCCTGGTCCCCATCCAATATGCTGGGCATAGATCCCGACATCTGCTGTCACAAGCTGGCGTTAAAGCCGGGGGCCATCCCGGTAGCTCAGAAAAAGAGGCGTATGGGCCCTGAAAGGGTGGAGGCAATAGAAAAACAAGTGAAAGAACTGTTAGAGGCAGGTTTCATCAGGGAAGTCTGATACTCAGAATGGGTCTCTAATGTGGTCATGGTTAAAAAAGCAAATGGTAAATGGCAGATGTGCACAGATTATACAGACCTGAATAAGGCCTGTCCAAAGGATCCTTTTCCCTTACCCTGCATAGACAAATTGGTGGATAATTTTGCGGGATACAAATACTTGTCATTCATGGATGCGTATTCCGGCTACAATCAGATTCCGATGTATCCACAGGACCAAGAGAAAACAGCCTTCATTACTGATTTTGGCGTATACTGTTACAATGTAATGCCCTTTGGGTTAAAAAATGCAGGGGCCACCTATCAACGAATGATGAACCTCGTTTTCTCTGAACAGATAGGGCGTGTACTGGAGGTGTACATAGATGACATTATAGTCAAAACCAGTGAACTAGAAGACCCGGTAGCTGATCTTGAGGAAGTCTTCCGGCAATTGAGAAAATTCAACTTGTGACTTAATCCAGACAAATGCACCTTCGGTGTGGAGGCAGGTAAATTTCTTAGGTTTTTATTAACTAGCAGGGGCATAGAGGCTAACCTAGACAAGTGTAAAGCTGTTCTGGAAATGGCAAGCCCAAGAAGCATACGCGAAATCTAGCAGTTGACCGGGAGAGTGGCTGCGCTATCCCGGTTCCTTCCGATATCTGCCAGGAAGTGCCTACCGTTGTTTAAGGCATTGCGCAACAAGGAAGAATTCGTATGGGATGAAATGTGCGAAACAGCTTTCTAGGAGCTGAAGCAAACGCTGACGCACCCTCTAGTTTTAACTCGCCCGGATCCAGGTAGACCTCTATTCGTGTATTTGTCTATAATTGATGAAGCCGTTAGTGCAGTTTTGGTCAAAGAAGTGGACAAAATGCAAATGCCGGTCTACTTCATCTCGAAGGCTCTACAGGGTCCCGAGTTGAAGTACCAGAAATGAGAAAAACTCGTCTATGCCTTGTTGATCACATCCCGACGGCTGAGGCCATACTTTCAGTGCAACCCGATTACTGTGCGCACAGATCAACCAATCCGACAAGTATTGCACAAGCCTGACCTAGCTGGGAGAATGATGAGCTGGGTGGTAGAACTTACCCAATACGATATCTCCTATGAGCCCGGACAGGCAATAAAAGCTCAAGCCTTAGCAGATTTCATGGCAGAAATGACACACCCCGACCCTTCAATCCCGGGTGCCTGGATAGTCCATGTGGACGGATCCTCTAATGAAAAGGGAAGTGGAGCCGGGGTGATCATCGAAAACGACGATGAGATAGCAGTCGAATACTCGTTGAGATTTGCATTCCGGACGTCCAACAACCAGGCAGAATACGAAGCCTGTTTAGCGGGGATCAGGATGGCAAAAGAACTGGGGGCCAGCGTTATCACAATCCGCTCGGATTCCCAGTTAATGGTGTCACAAATAAAAGGGGACTATATGGCTAAAGAACCTATTCTACAGAAGTACTTGGCTAAGGTAAAAGAAAACCTGCAGGGTTTATCTGGTTTCGAAATACAACACATTCCCCGGGAACAGAATCATCGAGCAGACATACTGTCGAAACTGGCAAGTACAAAGAATGTCGGTAACACAAGGTCAGTTATTGAGGAAACCCTGCAAAATCCGTGCATCGTTCTCCAAGTAGAAGCAAATGATTGGCGGACTCCGATTCAGCAGTACATCTCTCAAGGTGTATTACCAACAGACCCTGATGAGTCGCGAAAAATAGTCAAAAAGGCGGCCCAATTCTGCCTGGTACAAGGACATTTGTATCGAAGAGGCACCTCCGTCCCGCTGCTGAAGTGTATCGGCCCAACGGAGGTTTGGTACATATTAGCCGAGATCCATGAAGGAAGTTGCGGCCTTCATGGCGGTGGCAAATCTTTAGCCCGAAAAGCCTTGAGGGCGGGATACTACTGGCCAACCATGAACACCGACGCTGCAGCACACGTGAGAACCTGCGATGTTTGCCAGTTACACGCCCCTCTTATATACCTGCCAGCAGCAGACCTTCACTCCATGTCATCTCCATGGCCTTTTCATACATGGGGTCTAGACTTGCTGGGACCATTTGATGCAGCACCGGGCCAATTGAAGCACCTATTAGTAGCAGTAGACTACTTTACTAAATGGATTGAAGTTGAGCCGTCTTCCACAATAACTTCTGCCAGGGCGCAAAACTTTGTCTTCAGAACCATTATCTGTCGCCTTGGCATCCCGGCAGCCATGGTGACCGACAATGGAACCCAGTTCACAGACAAAGGATTCCACGAAATGCTAGCTGGTCTTCAGATAAAACATCATTTCGCCAGTGTGGCCCACCCGCAGAGCAACGGGCAGGCCAAGGCTGCCAACAAAGTTATAGTAGAAGGATTACGCAAACGGTGCAAGATGTTGGGCTGTAACTGGGTCGAGAATCTGTATCAAGTGCTATGGGCTCATCGAACGACTACCCACAACTCTACAGGAGAAACTCCTTTCAAACTAGTCTATGGGACCGACGCCGTAATCCCGGTAGAAATCGGAAACCCGACTTGGAGAGTCACCTTTCCCATCTCGGATAATAACCAACGGCTTCGGGAAGAGCTGGATGTTATTGATGAATTAAGAGAGCTCGCTAGACTTAAAGAACTCTCTAGGAAACAACAAGTCGCCCAACGTTACAACATGAAAGTCAACAAAAAGAGTTTTTAGGTCGGTGACTTAGTACTCAGACGTGCAAGCATCGGGAACAAGAATGCAAGTGAACGAAAGTTGGCCGCGAACTGGGAAGGACCTTATCGAATCAGGATAGCTATGGATGCCGGAGCCTATTCGCTAGAATACCTTGCCGGGAAGGAGATCCCGCGCACCTTCAATGCCGTAGACCTTCGGCGTTATTACAGCTAAGTTGTAATTCTCGAATAATTGGTTGTAAATAGGGGTACTCTTTTTCCTAGGATAGGTTTTATCCCTAAGGAGGGTTTTACTGTTACAGGTTTTAACGAGACCCCAATTATCTGATTTAATAAGAAATCTTGTTTATGCATCCTATTTACGAAAGATTCCATTATATTTTCAATTACTTAACGATGAGGTAATTAAATGTTACTCGACCGATATTAACCGAAGGAACTCAACCCGGTATAGGGCACTTGCCCCACCAGGACTTAAAACCTGGAAGGGATCCGTCCCCATCAAAACTATTTTAAACACCGACATAGGGCACTTTCCCCACCAGGACTTAAAACCTGAAAGGGATCCGTCCCCATCAAAACTATTTTAAACACCGGCATAGGACACTTGCCCTACCAAGACTTAAAACCTGGAAGGGATCCGTCCCCATCAAAACTATTTTAAGCACCGGTATAGGGCACTTCCCCCACCAGGACTTAAAACCTGGAGGGGATCCGTCCCACATAATCACCATGCGCCCCGGAATAGGACACGCGTCCCCAATGAAACTATGTTACTTCGGTAAAACTTATTGAATGAGTAACAGCTGAGATATAACAGATAAATGTTAAAACTCCTTCATTAAATAAAGGTGGTAAAATACAAGATATCGACGATTATACAAAAAGAAAGATACAAAAAATATAGTTCAAGGGCCAGGAGGCGGCACTACAACTACAGTCTCCACCTCGCCGTTTGCGCCATCGGGAGCCGACTCCACGACCTCAGCTTCGGGAACACCGCTTGGAACCCCGACATTGTCATCCCGGACGTCGCTCTCAGTCTCTTCCGAATCTGCAGCGACAAACGGAGCCCAAGGGTCAAAAACCTTCAGCTCCGGGTTGGATAAATACACTGGGCGAGGATCACTAGGTTAGCAGATGTCGGTGAGGACGCCTTCCGCCACCACATGGTCCACACTCAGACACCGAAGGTTCAGCTCCACCCCCGGGTTTAGCAGCATAACTTGTTGGAGATAATTGCAGAAGGCGTCATAATTAACGCCATCAAAGTTCTCCCTTAAAGCATCCGCCTCCTTCTGGGCATTCTCGGCAATCCGGGACTGAGACTTCAAGTTCTCCACAAGCAGAATCTTCTCCCGGCGGAGTTGATGCACCTCGGTTGTTAGAGCCGCCCTGGTCTTAATTAGCGCGGCCTGTTCTTTCACAGAAGCATCCAGAGAAGCCTTGATCTTCTTCTCAGCAGTAGACCAGAGGTCATTCTTGCGAACAACCTCTTCACGGGCATCATCCACCTCTCGGGATAGTCCATCTATTCGAGCTTGAAGCTCACTTTCCCGAGTAGCGGAGCCGAGCTGTTGTTGCTCCAGCTGTTTCTCCAGATCCTGGCTCTTTCCCTCTAATTCAACCACCCGCTGGTTCAAAATGTCATTATCTTTCTGGGAAATCGGGGCCTTCAACACTCACTCAGCCTCGAGCTTAAGGTCGTTCAGAAATAAATGCATAATGCCAGCCCAGCACTGCATCCGCTCGCACCGAGCCTGCAAAAATGAAGAATCCCGGTTAGGCATAATACATTGAGAAACCCTCAACATCAGTAGACAAAAGTACAGCAATAAACAAAATACCTCGAAGGTCTCGGCTGAAGTATTGAACCAGAAATCCGTAGGATGCATAAAGCTGACCTGAGGAGTCACCATCCCCTCGAAAATGCCCCTCCATTTTCCACACCACCTAGGCGTAAACGGCCGTCCCTCAGAAACTTCAGCATCCTCGACAGCTGCAAGAATAGGATGTCAGAAATAACTACAACGCCAATAACGCCAGGGTAGAAATATGTCGTTTACCTTTCTCTTTTCCTTTTTTGGCACGCTTTGCCTGTGCCTAGGAGTCCTCCTCAACATTCTCTTCAACCGTTTTTCGCTTACGGCGAACGAAGACCGGTTCTTCATCTTCTTCCCCCTCGTCATCATCCCTTAAGTCGACAAAGTCTGATGCCGGGATTGTAGCGCGAGGAGGAGATGTCGGGGCATCAGGCGCCAGAGCTTCTTCAGTAACCGGTTCAGAAGACGGTGGCACTTCCACGGGCTTCTCCACCGACTTCTTTGGCACTTTGGGGCCAGCACGAGAACTACCACCTTTCTTGGACTTGCCCTTAAAACGCTCGTAACGGGCGGAATAGGCATTCATGATCTCGGCTGCAAGAAATAAGGTATGTCGATAAACAAAATATAGAAATGAAACATCAAAATCGGTCACTCACCCAGACAACGTTTCCGTTGGTCACGAAATTTGGCATGAACCACATCCTTGCAATGAATAGGGAAGTTACGTTCCCCAACGAAGGCACAGAGCTTCCGATATGTAGAATGGTCTTCTTCCTCTAAGAACCCTAACAAACTGGACTCATAAAGCTGTGGAAGGTTATAATGAGATTCACTCCAATATAGCGGAAATAAGTCCCTCCCCTTGTTATCCCGCCAGAAAGTTACCTCACCACGAGGGGTTATCTTGGCATAGCCGTGTTTCCAGTCTTTTAAAGACTCCTCGTAGCAGGTAAACAAGGAGGGGTTATCACTCTGACGAAGCGAAATCCACTCCTTTTTCTTCTTATCCTTCCGATATGGTTGGAACAACACACGAAACAAGGAGGAGGAGTAATGCCACCCATGAGCCCAACAAAATGTCTCAAAAGCTTGAAGGAAACCCCACCCATTGATATGAAGTTGCGTAGGGGCCACTTGCAGATAATTTAAAACTTTCATTTGGAAAATGGAAAAGAGAAAACGAACACGAATTCGGCTAAAAAGACCATGGTACACCATGATGTAAGGTTTTTCGTGCTCAGTGGCGGGACAACACACACGTTCGTTCTCGTCTACCGGGATCATCTGGTAAGTGTCGGCAGGATTTACATCCTTCTCTGTCACGATCCTACCCCCGGCACGAGTATGGGAAAGATAGACACCGAAGCAGGAACGCCAATCGTTTTCAATAATTTTAAGATCTTCCTTATCTTCTACACTAGAAGGAATATCCAAGACTCCTTCATCAACCCAGAGGCAATTTTGGATGCATTTAATGTCCACCCATTTTTCAGGAACAGCAGGTGGAGAGGCACTAGAAGACCCAACAACCGTTTTTCCTTTATCCTTCTGGGAAATTTTTGAACTTAAAGCGGGAGGAGGAGACATATTTCCCAGGCTACAGAAAAGAAACAAAAGAAATAAGAGACTACACACTAGAAATTGAAGAAAATGAAGGTGAAGAATAGAAAGAACAGAAAGAACAGTGAAAGCATCCGAGAAGAAAGGCATCCCCTTTCGGCCTCCCACGGCTCCAAGATCCTAACTTGATCTAACAAAACTAACGGGAATCGTACAAGGGACGTCCGTAGCGTAATCCCCTTGAAATCAAGCAAGATACGACCCTCCATGGCCGCAGCATTGCAAAGAAGGGGCAAAAAACCCCCAAACCAGAAATAAACGAGGATGCCCTAGGAGTGAGTGAGAAGAGGGAAGAGATAGATTGAATCGCACAAAGTAAAGAGGAGATGACCATTACCTGGCTTGAAGTAGAATAAATTCCGGAAGACCCTAGAGATTCCGACGAATATTGACGGCAAAGAGAGGAAAAACTCAAACCAGAAAGCAGAGAAAGCAGATGAGTGGAAAGAAAGCAGAAGAATGACAGAAGAGAAGAAGAAACACACTTTTAAAGGGAAAACCAAAAGACGCGATCCTTGAAATGACAGTTTCTTTCCATGTGATGACAGCGCGCCAAAGACGAAGGGTCCAGACCCACTAGGATCCGGACACGTGTCAGACGAATTCAAAATTAAATTCATTGTCCAAACGCCTAAGGTAAAGGAGGGACAAACCCGGGATAACAGGAAATATCCGACTTAAAGCCTAGGCAACTGACATTTGCCACTTGCTGGCTTGGGGGCAACTGTTGCGTACCTACATCCCAGGTTCCATGCCCGGCTTTCCAGATGGCCCAACGGCCAACTAGGCCCATAACGACGGCCCACACCAGCAAAATAACGCCAACCCAAAAGGTATAAATACCGGACAATAGGGTAAAACCAGGTATGACAATCTAACCCTGATACTCTACACTCTCAGATCTATCACTAACTTGAGCGTCGGAGTCTTTGCAGGTACCACCTGCTCTACGGAGGAGCAATCCGGAGTGTCCTCAGATCCCCGGACCATCATTCTCGTATCTTGAATCCAGGTTAGCATCAGGGACAATGATTGTCCTACTCTCCATTCTTTCATTCATGTTTTTATGATGAAGGCTTTCAAGAATTGCTCTCGTTTATTTCTTTGAGTGTTAGGGGTGCAATAAACCCTAGGGGTAAACGTTACGTGAAGGAACTTATCAATAAGTAGTTTCCTTCATTCTTTCTTCTATTAGAAACTCACTTTCTTCAACTGGGTGGATGAGTTTTGGAGGCAACTTGGTTATGGGAGGGTGTGATGCAAGATTACAATAGGATAGTATTAATTAGCTATAGAATAAATAGTTAGTTGGCCCTAGACACGTGGCAGGCCTCAGGAAGTCAAATGTAATATCCCATTTGGGAAAAAAGTTGTTATATTCTGTTAGATGCTATATATGGTAGATATCAGAAATAATTCATTCATTCATTGATTTGTAAACATTTTCCTTGTAAAATCTCTCACTTAATACAACAGTTGCTTTGGGTTCCTTCATTTCCTGGAATCCCTACATTTTTGGTTATCTTCGATTGATCTTGTTATCTTCCTAGTTTAACCGTACAGGGTGTCTATCCCAGAAGCCCGAGGACACTTAGGGGTTATTTACATTCACAAGGAGATAAGCCTTCCCATATCCACCTCTGTAGTGGACATCCATGGTCAGTGTGTCATTATGTCTCTAGCATTAGGAGCTTCCTCGTGGACTTGTAGTAGTGCATATGGTATCTCCAAAATTGCATCAAGGGATAATTTATGGATATACCTGTCTCAGCTACGCTCGTCTTTATCTTCCCCTTGACTTCTCCTTGGTGATTTCAATGAAAATCCACTGCCAACTAAAGCTAAATGTTGTTGCTTCTTTCCCAACCGAAGCATGCACTTTTATAATATGATGGATAGTTGTAACTTAGTGGATCTTTGTGTGATGGGTCTTAGTTTCATGTGGGATAGGAAGGAGCAGAGTATAGGCCACATTCTTAAGCGCCTTGATAGAATTGGCTTACTTCTTGAAAAATGGAAAATATACGTGTTTTTAAGGCTTTAATTAAACATTTATTATAGTATTTTATATGACTTTTAATGAAAAAAATACAAGATTTATAAGATAATACAAGATTTCCCAACCTAGAAATCTACCCACCAAGAGATCAATTTTTTTGGATTTCTTAAGCACCTAAAGCAACCCTTTAGGATTTCTCACTAACCACCAAAGTCCCCTTTTGGATTTATGCCACTCACAAACACACCTAAGAGAAGCACCTTCTCTTAGGATTTTTAACAAAAACCTTGAGTCCCAAAATTCAAGAACCACCCAATGGATAAGCTTATTATTCTTAGGTATCCTTATATATCCTCTATGTACCTTCTAGAAGCAATCAAGGGGGAAACCCACTCTAAGATTCTTCTAGCTCTCAAAACAAAAGAAAAACAAAACCCAACAATTACAATCAAATTGATACAAACAATGAAAAACACACAATCAAAAAATTATGGATAGAAGACATCTAGAACTTGATGTATATCTTCAAGCCCAATCCTTGAATGATTGATCAAACATGTAGAAATTGTTCCATTGAGAAGTTAGAATCACATGTTCTTGATGAAAAATGATGAATCTTTAAAGAATCTCACTCAAGAACCCTAATCAAATGATGAATTAAACGAAGGATTTTGAAACTCTCAACTCTTGTGTTTTCTAAACCCTAATAGAGCAAAAAGGGGTGTCTAGATCACTCCACTTCATGCAAAAGAAGTTCTAAACATTGTCTCTCAAAACAGAGTGTGAAAATAGCATTTTACATGAAAAACTACAGTGTGAACCGATTAACAGGACATCTGAAGCAATTCACATAAGTTAAAATGCACCCTAGAACTTGTTTTTGACTTTGCTGAATATTTTGCCTTTGTGAATGGATTCACGTTTAGTGTGAATCGATTCACACAGTGTATTTGTCCTTATGGACACATTTTTTCAGCAATCTAAGAAATTTTACCTTTGTGACTTTATTCCCATCAAATGTTAATCGATTCACTAGGCACAAAAAAACTTCTAAAGGAAAAACACATCTCAAAACATGCTCTAACCTAAAAGCAATTCAATGCATGATCCAAAACCTTAATGCACCCTAAGAAACAATGACTCTAACATGCTTCAAACCTAATTTGGGGCAATTCAATCTTTTTAATCAAGCATACAAAGGATCATATGGAAAGGGTAAGAATCATATTAAGAATATTACAAAGAAAAACACTCTAAGACACAACCGCCCATCTCATCACTACGTTGTCAAGTCGCACCAAAAAGACTTGCCAAATCGCTTCAAGATTCGCACCCCAAGGCGCAATTCTACGTGGTAACTATCAGGTTGCTGATCGTGCTTAACCCTCCCCCCCCCCCCATTACTCACAACAGTTACCCACGACCACCCGCCTACGAGTGGGGCGTCGTGGGGTTCCCTCGTATGCACGCATATAACTCAATCTGTGGAGCAAGATAGACATCTCTCAAATTGAAACCAAGGGTTTCACTTGTAATACACTTAGAATCTTACGACCAAGGGTATACTAGTTGGCCTGGCGTGAACATCTGGCGCCGTCTATGGGGATGGTAGATTTCCAATTCCCACCATCGTGAAAAACCGACCACCAAAACAACATAATAGCCTAAGATATTCTATCATAACCAAAAATATGGTTGAAACTAGGGCTTCACACACTCAACCATCACCAAATGACGAACAAAATTTTATTCTAAAACAATTGCAAGAATAATTAATAGCCTTGTAGCAGCAGCGAGAAACAAATCACCAGAATAAAGAGTTGTTGACAACAAATGAAAATTTGCAGTGGCAGATCCAAGACATGTGCCTTCATAAAGAGAATAGAGATCATTATGAACAATCTGAGGATTATGTTCCTCGTTCGGTGACGCAACTAACTCAGACAGGAGTCGTTCCAGTTAGAGAAAACATCAATAATCTGCTTGATCATCCTTTTGAAACCCCATTCTCAGATGAGATCATGAGTACTGAGTTTCCAAATAGTGTGAAGCCCAGGATAGAGTTATTTGATGAGGATAGAGATCCTCAAGAACATCTAGATGCTTACAAATCTGCTATGATAAGCTTTTGAGCTAATGATGAAGCAGCCATGTTTCGCTGTTTTCTTAGCACTCTAAAAAATGATGTGAATAAGTGGTTTCTCATACTACCAACAAGGTCTGTGAGAAGTTACTTGCAATAAATAGTGTTTTTCTTGGCGCAATTCGCTTATAAATGAGTTTTTAAAAGACTATTTAAATTTCTTTGATAAGGAGGCCTTGATGGTGAATGATATTAATCAAGAGGCACTAAAAACCTTGTTGTTCAATGGCTTACAAGTCAATGACTTTTATAAGTGCATTAAAAAGGAAGAAACCCATGGACCTAGCTCATTTTCGAAGAAAAGCCGAAGAATGGATTTAAATGGAGGGAGCTTGCAAATCAAAGCGGGACAGTATTGCTCAGACCAAAAAGGTTTCAAAACCAGCGAGACAGCTCCTTTGATTACGTTCTCTCCTGTTAATTTCATGGGAGTAGATTTTAATCAAGACAGTCCTTTGGTGATATCAGTAAGTATGATTAATTGCATAGTAAAAAGAGTCTTAATTGATCAAGGAAACTTGGCAGACATCATGTTCTGGGTAACCTTTGAATAGTTAGGATTAGCAATGGCTATGGTTTGAGAATATCATACAACCTGGTTGGTTTTCTGGTGAACTAGTAAGTTTCAGTGGATATATTGAGGTAGACACAATGTTTGGAGAAGGAGAATTTGACAAAACAGTAAGTGTGCAATACTTGCTTGTAAATGTTGTCAGTTCCTGTAATGTGATTATAGGAAGACCAACCCTTAATAAATTGGGCGCAATAGTATCAATCCTCATTTGGTTATGAAGTATCCAACTTCGCAATCAAAGATAGGGATGGTCCGAGTTGATAAGAAAATGGCGAGAAAAGGCTATCATGATAGCCCTAAAGTGTTCAAGAAGCCAGTTAGCATCAATCAAAAGGTTATGTAGATAGCTAAGGATCAAAACCTAATTAACTTGGATCCAAGAGAAGATTTTCATGAGCGCAACCTCAACCAGCAGGAGGTCTCAAATTGAGAATGCTTGATGACAGGAAGGATCATACTACACAGATAAGCACTAAACTGCCTAACTAACTCAAGGGAAAGTTGATCGCTTTCTTGAGATTAAATGTGGATCTTTTTGCTTGGTCACCAGCTGATATGCCAGGAATTAACCTTGAGTTTTTGTGTCATAAACTTATGGTCGATTCCAAGGTGAAGCCAGTTTCTCAAAAGAAGAGGAAATTAGGGGAAAACATAGAATAACTATAAAGCAAGAGTCGGAGGGATTACTGAAAGCAGGTTTTATACGTGAATTTCAATACATGACCTGGTTAGCGAATGTGGTCATGGTAAAGAAAGCTAATGGAAAGTGGTGCATGTGTACATATTACACCGTACTGAACAAAGCTTGCCCAAAGGATTCTTACCCACTTGATAATAATGCTTCTGGCTTTCAATACTTATCTTTTATGGATGCATACTTTGGCTATAATCAGATCATAATGAATCCACCCGATGAGGATAAGACTGCTTTTATAGCTGATACAACTAATTATTGTTATCAAGTCATGCACTTTGGATTAAAAAATTTTGAGGTGACTTATCAGCACTCTTGGACAAAGTTTTTTCAAATCAGATCAAGAAAAACATCGAGATGTACATTGACGATATGGTAGTCAAGACGTTGCTAGAGTCAGATCATGTTGCCGACCTGGATCAGATTTTTAAGCAGCCGACGTAGTATAACTTGCAACTTAATCCCCAGAAATGCATTTTTGGGGTTAGGTTGGGAAAGTTCTTGGGTTTCACATTGTCAGAAAGGGGAATAGAAGAAAATCCTGATAAATGTCAGGCCATCATAAATATGAAAAGCTCGACTAGTGTAAAAGAAGTACAAAAATTGACATGTCGTCTTGCAGGCTTGTCGCGTTTCATGTCCAAAGTTGGGGAAAAGGCTCATCCTTTTTTTCTAGTGCAACAATACGCAAAGACTTTTATTTGGACTCAAGAGTGTGAAGTCTCCTTTTCAAAGATCAAGGAGTTGCTAGCCTCCCCGCCGGTGTTAGCACAACCCAAAGAAGGAGAAGGGTTAATCCTTTATATTTTAGCTTCTGATATAGCCATCATGCAGCTCTTGTAAGAGAGGAAGGCAGCACCCAACAGCCTGTGTATTTTGTCAATAGAGTGCTGTAAGGAGCAGAAGTTCGTTACCAGCTAATTGAGCGAGTTGTGCTGGCTATCATCGTCGAAGCAAGGAGGCCGTTCTGGTAATTTTAAAGTCATCTGATAGTAGTACACACGGATATGCCCATACGTGGAATTCTGCATAAGCCAGATTTGGCAGGTCGTATGACGAGTTGGTCTGTTAAATTATCTAAGTTTGATATCCTATACAAGGGAAGAATGGCAATCAAGAGTCAAGCCTTCGTGGATTTTTTAGTCAAAATGATCCCAACAGCAAAACCATATATGAATTCTTCCTCGTCCTTGTGGGTAGATGGAGCTAGCAACATTAGAGGAGGAGGTGCGGGAGTAGTCCTGGAAGGACCAAATGGGGTAGTTTTAGAGCAATCTTTGCGTTTCGACTTTAAGGCATCTAACAACCAAGCAGAATATGAAGCCTTGATCGTTGGGTTAAGGCTTGCAATAGATTTGGGAGTAGAACCAGTTGTCGCCAAAAGTGATTCTCAGTTATTAACAAATCAATTTTCAGGTGATTACCAGGTTAAAGACCCTCAGCTTTCCAAATACATGAACCTGGTCCAATCATTGAAGTGCAGGTTGCAGGACTTTGCAATAGAGCACGTTCCCAAGGAATAGAACGCGAGAGCAGATCTACTCGTGAAGTTGACGAGATCAAAGAAGACAGCTAATAACAGAAGTATTATAGTTGAGATGATTAGAGATCCTAGGACAATCAATGTTGGTCAATACAGTTGAAGAGCTTGTTGATGGTTGGGCAACTCCGATCTTGGAATACATGCGTGGCATAATTCCCAATGACCCCACAGAAGCCAGGCGTGTAGTATGTTAAGCTGCTAACTTTACGATTGTTGATGGTGAGCTATATAAGAGAGGTTTTCTGCCCCTTTACTAAAATGTGTTAACCTTAATCAAACTAGCTTCGTTATGAAAGAAATTCACGAAGGGATTTGTGCAAGCCACATTGGAGGCAGGTCGTTAGCGACAAAAATCCTGAAGGCGGTCTATTTTTGGCCTACATTGCATGAGGACTGCATAGATTATGTGAAGAGGTGTGGAAAATGCCAAGGTTTTGCAAACATGTATCATGCACCAACTGAGGCTTTGATAGGAATTACCTCACCATCGCCTTTCTATAAGTGGGGAATCGACATCTTGGGAGCATTTCCAAAAGCAACTGGACAGAGGAAGTTTCTACTTGTGGCTATTGATTACTTTACTAAATGGGTGGAGGCAGAACTATTAGTGACTATCTCAGCAGATAAAGTGGTGCAAATCTTATTGAAAAATATTGTATGTAGGCACGACATCCCAAGCACGCTCATCTCTAACAATGGAGTTCAGATCATAAACCACAAAGTGGAAGAATTTTGTGCAGGTTTGGGAATAGTTCAGGTCTTCTCATATGTGGAACACCCTCAAACAAATGGGAAAGTCGAGGTAGAGAACAAGGTGATTTTAAACGGCCTTAAAAAGCGACTTGGTGAAGCCAACAGTCTATGGGTTGATGAGCTAGCTATAGTGTTTTGGTCTTATCACACTACTACTCAGATTGAAACAATGGAAACACCTTTCGTGTTGACATATGGTTATGAAGCTATGGACCCTATTGAAATTATACAACCATCAGAACAAGTTAAAGCCTTTAATCCACTATCAGGAGATAATGAAAAAGAGTTGCGGTCAGAATTAGACAACTTGGATGAAGTTAGAAAGTTAGCCCGAGTCAGACAATGGGCCATAGAGGCAAAGGCAAAGGCAGTGAAAAGATATAATACTTGTCTATACCCAAGAAGCTTCAGAGAGGGTGGGGAAGCTGGCACCACATTTGGAAGGTCCCTTCCATGTTGGTGAAGAAGTAGGAAATGGAGCATACCGTCTGGAGGAGCTGGGAGGAAGGCATTTGCGGAACACTTAGAATGCACCTACGATATTTTCATCATTAACTGTTTTAATTATTATGATGCAGTGTAAATAATTAAGGTTTTTTAAATGTTCCCTAAGTAATATTTTCTAAGTTTTAACCAGTTCTAGTATGTACTCTTTTTCCTATCTTAAGTCTTTCTCCCAAGGGGGTTTTGGCTTAGGGAGGTTTTAACGAGGTAGAAAAGTTATCAATGAAAGGACTTAATTTTATTCACACTGCCTTTAATACTTTTGGGCTTATTAATTATCGCTAGGTTCATCAAATCAAAATCTACACACTAGGTCGCTTCTTTCACAGTGAGTTCCTACACACTAGATTGATTAAATCAAAATATACATGCTAGGCCGCTTCTTTCATAGCGAGTTCCTACACACTAGAATCATTAAATCAAAGTCTACATGCTAGGCTGCTTCTTTCACAACGAGTTCATACATACTAGATTCATTAAATCAAAATCTACGCTAGGCCCCTCCTTTAACATCGAGTTCCTACACGCTAGATTCATTAAATCAAAATGTACACGCTAGGCCACTTCTTTCACAGCGAATTCCTACACTCTAGATTCATTAAATCAAAATCTACACGCTAGGCCGCTTCTTTTACAGCGAGTTCCTACACGCTAGATTCAAAAACAATACACAAATACTTAGCAAAATAAAGAGACTTTATCACCAAAATACTATTGCAAATTTTGCTTTGTCAAAATTACAAGCGGGAGCATACTAACAAAATAGATAAGTGTTTTAAATTACAGTAAACTACATAAAGCTTTTTTTACAAAGAAGAATTAATGATCCTAGTTTGCAACTCTGGAAATTAGCTCTTGACTTGCACCTTGGGTAATTGTCTCTTGACCTACAACTTGGGAAATTGGCTCTTGACCTACGACTTGGGAATTTCCTTCTTCACTTGCTTCTAGAAGTTTAGAAGGAGAACCTGAGGGTTCTGTCGTGAAAGCTTCAGGACTAGAGGCTACATCTCCTTCTTCACTTCCTTCATCACTGATGGAAAATCGCGTTAAGGAAGGCACTTCCTTAGCGGTGCTAACTCCCATCTGCTGTCCCATCTCCCCAACAGCAGAACTGAACCAAAGATCATTGTTCACTTTAGCTTCTACATCCAATTTAGATGTTGTCTTTTTTTTTAATAAGAAAGCAATTTGGGATCAACACCGGTCAAATCCCTCATTGAACATGTCAACGACCTTGTCCACTGGGTTGTCCCGCTCGCCTTGCAGATATTTCAAATCGTTACGGGCTCCCTCCTAGTCCTTCAATTGACTCTTAGACTTCTCTCGTTCCCGCTGCACTTCGCTCCTCAAGTTAGAAAACTCTTTCTCTTTATTCTCCAAAGAGGAGCTCAGGTCACTTTTTTCGCTTATTAATCGTTTCACCTCCATATGAGCTTCGTGTTTGGCCTCCTTCTCTTTGATGAGAAAACTTTTTAGTTCATCTTTCTCTTTCTCATGTTCTTCCTTCTCTTTCCTTAAGGTGTTCAGAGTGGCTTGAAGATCTTCAATGGTGATCTTCAACTCGTCAACCTTACCACGATGTTGGATTAGGGCTCAATCATAGGAATCCTCAGCATCAATGACAACTCTCAAGGTCTTACTTATCTCTTCAATTTTGTTCTCTTCATCTTTGAGTTTCTTCTCTAGCCCAACCCGCCACTGATACTGCGCCTCACACTCAAACCTAAGAGATCTTATATCGTGCTCTATCACCCGCAAAACCAATGCCATCTCCAATCCCGTGCGCTCTAAATACAACAAATTTTGTTTAACCAATAGTTTTGATGTAAAAGAATTATCACTTTCAACCTACAAGTGTTGGTCAATAAATGCTCCCACCTCGCTCATCATGTTCAAAGATGAGGGCAACAACTGAGCAGTGAGACGAGCTCGCAATTCGGTAGCATCAACAAACTACCCAGATTCTTGCAAGCTCTTGGCTTGCTCATTAGTCAGCAAGGGCATTTCATGCATAACCCTTAGTCCATCTTAAGCTTTAGGATTTTGCGTTGTCTGACCTCCCTCACCTCCTTCACAAACGGAACCCAATGCATCAGAAGATTTGGCCTTTACAAGTCCTTCCATGTTATTTTGGACCTACTCAGGAAAAATCCCCCCAAGATGGCCGACATGTGGAAAATCGTCTGTGGTGAGCTTATGACCTACAGAAAGTTAAGTGGTAGAAGTATTCCTTGAAGTATTTAATGGAGAAAAGCCCAGGGCTCCCTCTGACAGTTCATTAAGCTCTGAAAGGATCTCCTGAGGATTAGTTTCTTCGAGGACGGGCCTAGTAGTGATAGCCACTGTCTAACCTTGAAGGCCAGCACCAGCAGGAAGGTAGGTCGTGCTTCTAGCGATCTCGTGGCCAATTGTAGGATCCTCGGAGCTCGTTGTTGATTTATTTTTCTTCGTCTCACTTTTCTTCTTTTTCTTAGGCTTTGCCTCATCTCGTTTTCGTTTAGAATTCTCAGAGGCAGAGGGAATAGTCACATCAGCTAGGTCCTTTGCGACCTCCTTAGCGACCTCCTCCATGCATGGTTTTCTCTCCTCGCAGAGTGCCTTCAGGTCTAGCTTAGACATATCGTGCTTTTCTACATAAACACAAAGGTAAACGGGTTAGAAAAATGCAAACTGATATGCAAGTTAAGCTCTTAGATCGGAACCCACCCATCAAATTAGAAAGGCTTTCGGGACTGTGAGACGCACTTTGTCATAAAACTTTTAGCCCATAAAAGCACATGTTTCCTTATTGGCGCTTTTATTAGACAATCTGGAAAACAGAGTTCCGTAAGTGTCATATATGTATTCATGCAATAGAGTTCAATGCAACTTCTCTCACTGGATCTCAAATTCTTTAACTTCTAGTAATCAATATTATTGAATTTATAGAACATAAAACTTAGTTCACATTAACAATCTTATTGAAAGAAATAAGAAAAATTTAAACAACAACTACCCATCAAAATTAATCTTGTAACACTGCATCTCCAACTTTGGAGAGAGAGTACAATTTAATAGTGATTAATTTTCATAATAATAAGTCTTAATAGCTCGGCTAGACCAAATCTGACCTTCCTTTGGGCCGATTAAGATTTCGCAATGAACTTCTTTATGACACATAATCCAACTAAAGACTTGACTTTCCTTTGTGCTAGCCAAGTATTCACAATGGATGCGAGTGTCAACTCGTTATTACCATGCTCATTTTTCTGGCCAGATAACTACCTTCCTTGGGGCCGAGAGTTACTTGCATGTTGCAAGCAAACACAAAGACTTTAAGTTTCAATCTTGGCAATCTCTAGAGCAGACGTTACTTTCGTAACTATACTGCTGAAATATACTAAGAAGAAACTCTAGGCAAGCCTAGAGGTCATCCTTATATCGTTATTAGACCTTATAATTGCTTTCCAAGCAATTTTAACCTTTATTACGTGTTGTACTCAGGTCTGACAGTTAACGTGGCCATGCTTGATGGGCACATGATCATGCCATACTTCTTTCACAATCATGGAACGTTACACAATAGTGTTCCCACAAGACATAACTGTTTACCTTAAAAAATGCGCAAACAACGTCACACAACTGTACCAACAAGGGGCACAACCATGTCGGTGAACTTATCCTGGCATTGCTGAAAAGTCCGGCAAGCCATACACCTGCTTCAACCTTCTTACATCGACAAAAATTTTTTGAATTTTTTTTATTAAACGCAATTCTTTAAGATTTTCCCAAATCAGAAAATTTAGTCATTTCAAGACATCCTAAAATCTTGAACTCGATTTTCCCAAGCGCCTACCTTATGATTGATGAACCTGTTCTTGAAAACTTTATTCCTTTTAAAAAAATTAATGAGAATAAAATATGTATTTGGGAAGTTTGAGTTCGGACAAGAAGACAAACACTTGAATGAGACCCTGAACTATTCGATCCACACCAAATGTCAAACCGTTTGACCAACGTCAAACGCCAAATCGTTTGACAAATGCCGAATATTTTGACCACCGCCAAAACCCCAAATCGTTTGACCGACGGAAACACCAAACCTTAAGTCATCGCATTTTGTTAATTTAATATTATCTCCACGAAATAACAACTAACAAGAGAAAATAATATTCACATTATTGAAAATTAAATCAAATGATTCCAAAATGTAATCTTTTAAGATTTTTCTCCAAATTGGCTATCCAATGATAACCCAAAACAAATCCTTCTTGATCAAATCAAAACTAAACCAATTTTAAATTTGATCAAAATAAATCTTATCCAAATAACTAAATTTAAATATTTGATTAAGATTTAACATATCAACCTACCTCGTATATAATTAAATAAGATTTTATTTTAATTTTCACACAACAATCAAGTTGCTTTATTAATCCTTACATAATCACAAAAATACGAAATTTAAAATGAAGCATATCTCGCATTAATGTAACAAATTTTTATCCAACGCCAAATATCACATTGTTGATTCATTGATTTTATAATAATAAGATTAAATTGGGCAAATCAATTTTCACTAGATTAAGTGTCGTTTAAAGTTATTACACACAGATTAAGAAATATCATTAATTTTCTTGTTTTTATGCCAGTAGTTGTCTAACTTCCTATTATACCCCTTATCACGCTTATTAATTAGTGAGCCACATCTCTCAAAAAATTTATTTAAAACTCAACTACTCAAGGGTATATTTGATAAAACATAATTAATGCTTAATTGAAACTATAAAGTGACAAATAAAGGGGGGAAATTTTGATACTGATTGGACTCCTAGGTGTACTCTCTCGCTGTTCTTTGTTTAGATTTCCTTATTTGTTGTATTTTATTTATTGAACATTTTTATGATTTGTGGGTTTTTAGAGCTGGAAGAATTGAGGTGTACTCTCACCATCAATTGCTTTTAGGAGGTCGTTAAAGGGGTTTGTAAGGATACCTTGGATAGTAGGCTTATCTGGTAGGGTTATTTTGAGTGAGTACTCGAGGTATTTGTGAAAATTCCTAAGAGAAGGTTTCTTCTAAGCGTGTGGCATAAATCCAAAGGATGCCTTTGGTGGCTGTTTTTTTATCGCCAAGGAGCATTATATTCCTTGGTGAGTGTGTGATCATCCAAGAGAGGTTTTTCTTGGTGGGTTGAAAAATCTTAAAGTTGCATCTTTAGGTGAAAATCCAAGAGTGGTGCTCTCTTGGTGGTGAAATCCAAAGGGGATTCCTTTGGTGGTTAAGTGTAAATCTTAAGAGGGTTTCTTAGGTGGCTTGTGGAAATCCTAAAGATGGTTTTAGGTGGTTTGTAAAATCCATAGAGAAGAGTTCTCTTGGTGGGTTTTATTTCTTAGGTGATTGAGAAATCTTTGTATCTTTTAAACATTTGTTAATTTTTTGAGAGATAGTGGAAACCATCTAGTGAAATCTAGAAGGGACTGGATGTAAGTGTTGTTAGAACATCGAACCAGGGTATACCACCTTGCATTGTCTCTTTTATTGCTTTTTTTGCTTAGATCGTTTGCATATATATTCACACGTAACTCACCTTTATAATTACGATTGAAATTGATCTTTCTAATAAACTAGGTTAAGTCTAAAATTAACTCATCAACAATCCACTTGCTATAAAGAACCTTGGTAGATAATTGGTTTGTAACTTGGTTGGGTAATCTCTTAAAATTAGCTTGTGTGAAAAGTTTTCTGTTTTTGTTCATTTATTTTGCTAAGTGTTCTCAATTGTAATCATAAATTGATTCACATTGGAAAACGACTTGAATATCCCGCTACATTAAACTCTATCTTTGCCTTAGCTCAGAGAAAAAGTTGCCAACCTCGCTCTACCTATTAACCCCCTCCCTCTTAGGTAGTTGATCCACCTTTCCATTCCAACACTAGATCATCAATCTCACTTAGATATCTAAATATTTAAGTACAAACAGACATGTATTTCATTGGCATATGCAAAGAAGACATTTAGATTCATGAAGACATACGAATGAAGACATTGCTTTT
This sequence comes from Cyamopsis tetragonoloba, assembly GCA_037177725.1. NCBI lineage: Eukaryota > Viridiplantae > Streptophyta > Magnoliopsida > Fabales > Fabaceae > Cyamopsis > Cyamopsis tetragonoloba. The sequence continues at coordinate 40,935,766 of CM074121.1, forward strand.
CAAGTAGAACAAATGACAACTTGAAGTTCTCCAACTTGGCCAAATAGTCAAGTTAACTAGAAAGAAGATTAGGACTATCTAAGAAACCCTCCAGATACTCAAGAAGAAGATCAGTTATGATATCCATCTAAGTATCAAGGAACACATAGCTCGTATTCTTACGCTAACAAAAGTTATATTTAGAATCTGACCGTAAATAAGAAGTTTAGAAAAATACCTCAACGTAGATATTTCTCAAATCTGAACTATCAAGATCAAAGATCACACTTTGGAAGAATCTAATGAGAATCATACTGGATTTCTAAAGAACAGAAATAATGATTACTCTACATCATAATCCTAAAAACATGAGTGAACAAAAACATCTCAGATCCTAAGGAGATTCAAACTTCAATCTGGACCATTCTATAATAATATCCATCTTAGAAGAATGTCTAAAGGTCAAGCAATGCCCATAATACATCTCAAGAAGACTTTAGACCGGCAAAACTCAGATCAGATGACAACTTTGATAGATTGAAATCTCAGATTAGTTTTGACTGAAGTTGAACAACAAGAATCAAAACAGGCTCTACTTACAAATGGGGAGGCACACTTTATACATTCCATTCATTAATTTTGTCAAGCTTCAAGCAACAACCTTAGTTTGTGTTAAGGTTCCATCACAAAACCAATTGAGGATATAAAGAGTATCCCAACAGATATTTAAACCGCACCATGAAGAGTGAGGCAGACAATGTGGGACTTATTTCTAACACCCCTCCTGCAACAGAGCCTGCTAGAACATGCTGGCCTATCGGGCCAGGCGCAGGGTATCGGAGACCCATACAAACCGGGAGCCTGGTGGAACAGGCTAAGCGTTCGGCTCCGGCTATGATACCATGTTATGGTTCCATTATATCAAAGTGTCCCCATAGTTACTAGGATTATCTTGATCATATCATGTTCTACTCTTAATTGTGCTTAAACTTCTAAATCCACTCTATGTGTGTTATAGCAGCCACCAACAATCTTTTCCTGCCCATTAGATTGGTTATTGAGTCACTCAACCAAGCTAGGCAATGAGTCTGGGAGGGGTGTGAGTGCATCTAAGCTTGGAAAAGACTATTTAGAAGCCTGAAGAGACTCTAGAAGAATAATACTCACTTGGTAGATGCTTGGAGAGCCTCTATAAGAAGAATACTCAATGTATAATAAGCATGAAGTTCTATAGATTCAAACTTTAGTGCTATTGTAATGAAATATTCCAAACAGTGTATCATATTAGATAGTTGGTTCTAGCAATATTTACTTAGTTCTCTTTAATTAAGCAAGATCTTGTGAATAAAAATAACCTCTCACTATCATGTGGATATTCACGTCTCAAACATGATGGTCATCCATGGAATCTATGGCTACACCAAAAATTATTCGCATGTATAAGTCAAAATCGCAATAGAACAAGATGATAAAAAAATATTTTAAACCATTTTAATTTGAACGTAAAAAAAAAAAAAGTGTTTACCAAAATGGTGTTTTCTCTTGCTTTAGGAGTCGATTCATGTGTTCTTCAATTGAATTCGTAGTTACAACGACAATGCCCTTATTCTAAATAGCGTAAGTTGTCAACATGTTGACACTGCGCTAGGTTAAGAAAGGATAGTAGAGAAATATTCATTTTATCCCCAGTCCATTTAAAAAAAATAATTGAGATTTTATTAGCTCTTTCTTCGTTAAAAGTGTAACTTTAAAGCCATGAAAACTATTACTTGAAAAATTAACTATATTCAAGGACATAAACATTTAAATTAAATAGAAGAAATTTCAAATTATTATGTAAGAAAGCATATTCACCTAAGACACACTAAAGTCTAAACTAATGTTTCACCACCACTGCAAAATACAAGGTAAGAAATTGGTAATGTTCTTTAAATGTTTTGGCAACCTATATTGATAACATTTAACAATCAACACTAAAAAACCATCAAACCAACACAAGGTTTTTCCTGGACATCCATCACCAGCTTTGATCCAACGCTTCAATCTATGCATTTGTCGAATTATATATTGAGTTATATTTCACTGCAAGAACACAAGCTATGTAAAATAAGTCATTTTCTTAAGTTGTAAAGGTCAAAAATAAGTTATTGAAAGGATTTGAGACTATAAAGAAAAAAAGAACAACAACTTAAGACTATCAAACAAAGAATTTTAAGAGCATTCAAACGACCATAGTATATCACTATAACTGAACATTTTGCATTGTCTTTCATTAAAATAATAGTAAAGTGACTAATTTTAATAAGGAACTAAAAATTAGGATAAAACATATATGATTACTATTAGTCAAATTACTTACATTGTCAATTATTTTATATCGTAAATAACAATAATTTTTTAGAACTAACACCAAAAGAAATGGAAGTCTTTGTTTTGGTTTGTTAATACCTTTAATACCTTGAAATAGGAAGTCGTTGGAAATGCCCTAATTGCTGCAAATGACAAAGAATAATTATGATTTGGAGATCAACGAACCGTGTGTATATATGTACTTTCTAACATATATGACATAAACTACACTAAAGGATCATAATACCAATTTACCATAAAAATGTGTAAATGAAACTCGGTGAGTATCCTTAATGAGAGCAAATGGTTTGCCCTCATTATAGTTTCAAATTTTTTTTACACAATTACCATAATTTTGTTGCAGTTGTTTAATGATAACAATTCTCATATCCTCCTATGTGTGAGATTATCATATGTTGTTCATCTCAAAGTACAATATGATTTTAGTTTAATGACAACAATTCTCATGTCCTCATACATGTGTAATGTAATTGGATGATTCCTTTAAGATGAACAATGTATCATTTTCCAAGCATGATCCATTAATTTAGTGCAAATTAAACAATAAACGAAATAATCAAATAATAAAGTAATCAAATTTAAGCAAACATTAAGAAAATAAATGATTTTTACCTCATTATCCAAGCAACAAGCGAAGGGGAGAGAGCATTCAAGAAAAGGAAATCCAGGGGTTTTAAGATAACGATACAATGAATCTTTGCGTCTAATTATCCGAGAACCCATTTTGTTGTGACAAAAAGAGTAATAATAAATGACATTATTTCCAAGCTTGAAAAACACTATTTCACAGTAAGGATGTATACCCAAGAAATGACAATAACTATTAAGTTCCCGCAAAGCAATATCATTAACCTCGTGAATTTGGTTCCAGTTGAAGGATTGAACTCCTTCTCCACTTTCCTGATCAAATTGTTCAACAAGTTCCCAAATGATCAAATGAGTACCTTTAGACACAACATACAAAACACTATTGTGTCTCACCGCAATATCCTTATGGGAAATATCATTATCAAAACTATTATATATTGGGAGTTGTATTGCCACTACTTGTTTCTCCATTGTCTCTTGTGGATCAATAACAAACTTGATTAAATGTCCTGAATCAGATAGTCTATAAACTGCACCATTTGAGTAAATGCATTTTTTCACCCATTTAGCATTACTCATCTCTTGAGGTAACTTAAACCCTATCCTTGTCCAATGACCAGTCTCAGAGGTAAAAACATGAACACAACTCCGACCTTGGAAACGAACAATCTTGAAAAACCAAGATCTTGAAGGGTCATAGGCCAAAACAGCATAAGAGTATGGTGCTCCTCCCGTCTTCAACACTGCTACACATTGACGGGTGATAGGGTTGATAACATAATAATGGTACACTCCATGGATTAGGTTATGATTTGCTAATTCTCCATCCTTATGGAAAAATAAGAGCAACCCGTTATAAGAACCCATGAGCTTTTGAATGGTTGTGTCCCTACAATGCATCATCCTGCAGCACCAACTAACGAGATCGTTCGAGATGAAAAATAGATTTAAAGAAATTAGTTGAACAGCCATCGAGAGTAAATAAGCAATCCTTCCTGTTGGATACCAGAGTAATTAAAATATTATCACACAACTAAAATAAAATTGAGAAAAATAGGAATTGACATAAAAATAATAAGCAGAAGATCCAAGCTCAAAAGATAAGAGAAAAATCAGGGGCAAGCCAATAGAATATTTTCATTATGTGGAAGAATAATTATAATCTCTATCTATTTTTCATGGAGAGAAGAAGCACGCCGAAATTGTAGCTTCTAAGAGTGATACCTTGGTTGTTGCCGCTAGTCGAGTGATCAAGTTGACCTTCAAAACCAATGGCCAACGGTGATTTTGTTGGGACGCATGAGGAAAGGATAAGTTCTCGCCATTTCTTGGAAACACACATCTCCCTTGAAAGATCCTTCTGTGTTACCCTTTTAAAGATATCTATATGCAGCTCTTTGGGGAGCTTGTTGAACAAATCGATTTTAGGATCACTTCTTTTCCTCTTGCTTCTCTTCTTCCTCACAATCCAACTCTCCATTGGAAGATGTAATTACCAGCTAGTAGACAGATACGGAATCAAAGTGAGTGAGAAATCACAGTTGAAGATATCTTAGGGTTTGGTGATTAGGGAAAGTTTTCATAAAAGAATAGTGGGTTTGTCACAGTCAAGTAACAATATGACACATTAGTGACATTACAACATAAGTTAAAGTGGTAGGGTGTTTCCTTATCATTTTTTCTTTAACAATTGATAATTTTAACTATGTGTTTCCATGCATTTCAACTAGAAAAGGGAATAAGTTACACAATTAATCTAAAGCTTAAAAATAAAAGGAAATGTTTCATTTTAGGAAAGAAGGAAAGTATTTTGGATTTTTTTTAAAAAAAAAAATCATTAGATTAGATGCATGCACTACACCTATAGATAGGCATGGAAATTTCCCCCGCAATTTAGGAATCCCCGCAGAGATTACCCCATTTGGGACCCGCAATCGGGGAACCTTGCCCATGGGGACTGAGACGAAAATTCCCTCGCAGCAAGTTCGGGGTCGGGGACTATGCTCCCCGCCCTGTGGGGTCCCCACATATATATATAGTTAGGATCAAATGGCACCAATTTGTTTGACACCAATTCTTAAACCAATCAATAATGGTTGATAGAAGTTTTTTTTTTCACAAATTCTACCGTTGGATTGAAACTACTTATCGTATAGATCACATGTACAAAATTTGACATCAATCCGAGATTGTTCAGTACTCCATCAACGTACTAAAAAGTTAACGTAAAATATAGTTTTGAAAATTGTTAAAATAACGAGTGTGTTAATGGAGTATTAAACGATCTTGGATGTGAATTTTTGTACACATAATGTGTATAATAAGTAGTTTCAATCCAACGATAGATTTCGTGAAAAAAAACTTCGATCTATCGTTATTGATTGGTGTAAGAATTGGTGTCAAACCAATTGGTGTCATTTGATCCTAACCCCCTACCCCACACACACACACAAGTGTCGACTACAAATGGTGAACTCTCACTTTCTTCCTCTTATTTTTGTTCTTCTAAAATTTTATTTTTTCTATTATATATGTTTTTCTCTATTGTTACTTTTACTTTTGTTTTACTTTCTTCCTCTGAAATTCTTAGTTTTTTTTCTGTGTTGTTTTCTTCATTTTGAATGATCTAGATGCCTTTTAAAAAAATTCTAGATGTTAAAAAGTATTTCCTTGGTTGAAGGTTATGTGAAATCTAGTTTAAGTGACGTGGATAAATTTTTAGAAATTTTATAAAAAAATTTGACAACTTTTAATTTTTTTAACAATTACTTGGGGTCCTGCGAGGAACGAGGACAAGGGTGAAAATACCCCCACCACAAAGAGCAGGGACAGGGAGGGAAAGTGGGGTGTGGGGATAGGGAGCGGGGAAGTATTCCCTGCCCCACGCGGTTGCCACCTGTACCTATACATATATTTGCAATTCAAAAACAGTAAACAAATTTATAGAAAAAAAATAAGTAAAAATTTTGAGAGATAGTTAATGAGTTCTTTTAAAATGTTAGTTATGTTATGAAATGAGCATAAAATAGAAGAGAACAAAAGTAGAGAGAATAAAAGAATAGAGAGAAGGAGGAGGATCTCATTTCATTGGCTTTCAACCTTACAAGCATGTCCTTTTTATAGGACTAGAAACATAGACAAGCACTTCATGGTACATCAATGTGTTACAAGAATCCTAAGCTTGACATCTATGAGCATTCGCAACAACTTATTGGAATAGGAGTTACAATGGAATCCTATGGACATTCTCATATGCAAATATTCATAACACTCCCCCGTGAATGTCCATTATTTCAAAATGTGCCTAGTTCAAACCTTACAAGGAAAAACCTGTAGGACAAAAACTTAGTCAAGGAAAAAGAGTACACATTTGGTACACCCAAGATGGTGCCTCATTAAAAACATCGCCAGGAAAACCCGACCGGACAAAACGATGGCTAAGGAAAAAAGAGTACAACACGAATCAACTTCCCCTCAAAACAATATCCTTGAAAACTTGTTGAGCTAATTAAATTACATTTTAATAAGGTCTTCATATGCTATGACAAGTAGTACTAAGACCCAAACATGGTGAAGTTGTTGTCTTCATCCCTTGAGCCTTGGAAGTTGAATAGTTGCTGGCATAAACACTTCTGGTGTTAAATCATGGAGACTTCTCTAGGAAAAACCTCAACAGAAAAAAATATTGTAAAAATTAGAAGCCAACGTGGTGCATTAGCCTGAGACATGTGCAATCACACTGTCCTTGAGGATTTATCCGGCGATAATCCGCAAACCCCCCAAGATATAACAGGCTCATCCGATATGCAATCGGGATACAAAACTAGCGAGATTAACAATAATCTAACCCAAGATTTAAGAGAGAATTAGAGAGAGAAGTGAAGAATGATTTTAGTGTATTTGAGAAGTGAGGTGAGGCTTCTCTTATATAAGCTAGGTACTCGTTAATTCCTATGAAAAACGTTAATTACAAGGATTGGATGGTAACTTTTGATTGGTGTTCAATTAGTGCAGAAGATTAATATGGACGGTGGACGGTGCACTAATATGGACGGTGTCATTAAAACCAATGGTACTCTTAAACTTTTGAATACAAAAAATTTACAACAATACCCCACATATTTCAAAAGTTTAAGTTTTAACAAACGGATATAATGAGGTATTTCCAAGGTTAACTCAGTGTGCACAATAGTTTCGAATCTGGTTTCTTTTGGACTACGAGAGAGGCCCGTATTAAGCAGATTTACTGACTTATTAGTACATGGTAAAATTATTGTACGGAGAACTCATAAGTACTTGTGAAGTACCATTAAATGTGGTATTATATTAAGTATTGTATCCACTATATCATAATATAGTGATGATGAAGATAAATTCTTAAGTAAGTTTATCAGTTTTGTTAAAAATGTTATCACTTGGAAATCATCCAAGTAGACTTGTATATCACGATGAGCTTGGTCAGTGAAGAAATTCTTCTACGAAACAAGATTGAGTCTTTCGTACTTATAGTGGATGCCGAATGGCACTAGTGAAGAAAGAAATTTGAGGCTTCCGTACTTATATATCGAGATTGTCAAATGACAACTGTAAAAGAAGAAAATTATGTCTTCTTTACTCATGTTGTGGTTGCCAAAAATAGGGGTGGTCATGGTTCAGTAACTGAACTGAATTGGTTGTGAACTGGTTAAATAGTTCAAAGAACTGAACCGAACTTGTTTATTTGGTTTAGTTAACTGGTTCTTATAGTGAGAACTAGTTCTGAAATCAGTTCTTATATTGAGAACCAATTCGCAACCAGTTCTAAAACAGTTCAACTTTTTGAACCAATTTTTATTCCAATTCTAGTTCTGAACTGGTTTTCAAACCAGTTATTTGTTAAAAAACTTGTTTTACATACAATTCTAATTGTAAAAATAGTTCTAAACTGGTTGTAAATGGTCTAAAACTATTTCTCAATTAAAAAAACTAATTTTTAAACAATTCTAAAATAGTTCAAACAATTCCAATAAAAATAGTATAAATAAGATATTTTTTTATGGGATGAATCATAATTATAATTAAGAGTAATCCGACTTTCACTCACATCAAAATTAAGTTACCGTTATAATTGATATTCACCCAAAACATGGCATAGCCACAATTCTTTATTTTTATTCACCCAAAACATGGTAATTTAACTTCTTTGCATAAAAGACTATTTATTGTAAATTCATTACGATAAAAATTGTATAATCAAAGTAAAAATTTTAGAACATGAGATTCACAAATAGAGAATTGAACTGAAGCACACTAAATTTTTTTAAATAAAATATACATATTCACCAATTTATGTAGACAAGTTTGTTCCTTGGATCAATAACAACATCAATCAATAATAACATGTTCAAGGTATGCGAATTTCCCCAATATTTTTCATATTTTTTCATCATCTTCATTGCCATAAGCTTTATGCTTAAATCACTATGGTCACAATATTGATTGATTTTTCTTCCAATAGCAAATACCTCCTTCATATACATATTGCTAGTAACGTAAGAGGTACCTGATAAATGCAATGTACAATCATAAAACAACTTTAAAAATGGCAATACCGAACGAGCATAATACCAATCTTCTAGTGTAGGGACACCCTTTTCCTTTTCCTTGTTCAACTCCTTAACAAATCTAGCATCTTGCAATTCTAGTAAATCAAACGCCTTTTGGTACTTAAGAGCTGCCTCCAACATTGTGTAAGTTGAATTCCATCTAGTTTCACAATCCAAGGAAACAAGGTGTTTATAAGAAATACTCTCTTGTTCAGCACATGCCTTGAATTTTGCTAATCGAGATGGAGAAGATCTGACATACTTCACAGCACTTCGGATTCTAAAAATAGAATCATCAATATCATTAAGCCTGTCCTTCACAATCAATGCTAAAACATAGGCACAACAACGCATAGTCTTCGTTCAAAACAACACATTTCCATGATATTAACCTTTTCTTTAAGTACTGAATTGCATAATCATTTGATGAGGCATTGTCAACTATAAAGCTAAATACTCGTTTCAAGTCCCACTCATCCAAACATGTCTCAATGTTCTTGGCTAAAATTTCCCCTTTGTGGCTTGAGACTAGGCAAAAATTTAAAATCTTGTGCAATTTCCAATTGTTGTCAATAAAATGTGCAGTCAAGCTCATGTAATTCAAATTTTGACCTGATGTCCACGTGTCAATTGTGAAACAAACCCTTTGATAGTTTTTTAACATGTATCTCTTCAACCTGCCTTTTTCCTCAGCAAATAACTTCAAAATGTCACGAGCTAACGTAGAGCGTGAGGAGACGGAGAATCTTGGTTGCAAGACACTCAAAAAATTACGAAATGCTTCATTTTCCACAAACCGAAATGGCAACTCAGAAACCACAAACATCTTCACCAATTCATCCCGACAAACCTGCTGGTCAAATTTAAGATCTGTAGGAGAAGATCCCGTCACATTTGATAAGGAAGAAGTCGTTCGTTGCCTTTTGTTACTTTCTTTGTACGGGTTATCCTTGCACCTCTTCAAATGTGTAGTCATAGAACTTGTTCCACCCGAATATTTAATTAAGGTACCACAATACTTGCATTTAGCTTTCTCTCCAGAACTAGGTTCCTTTATGAACTAGCTTTCTCTCCGAATATTTGACGTTTTCTATCAAGGTGGGGTGGTAACGTTGCCGCAGAGGCAGTTGCAACTGGTGTGGTGAGATTTGATTGTTCAACATCTAGCATTTGACTATCTCCAATATCGCCTAGTGATGTCATCTAAATAAATCCAAGAGGTAGTAGATTAAAATATTCAAACTCAAACACACAGAAGCAAAAACAAGACTAACGTTGCTCATTTTAATATAGTTCTTCATCAATAGGAAAAAGAAGAGGATCCCCTCGTCATCAAAGTTTGCTCATTTTGTTACTTGTATATATATATAAATATGCTCAATGTTCAAGGTATGCACTATATAAAGACACACCACACTACTATAATCTCAAAACAACTCTCTGCTCTAAAAGGTCACAGTAAACTTATAACTAGTGTTCAATGATTTACATGTTTACAAGGTAATTAATGTCAATTTTTAATTTATTAAATAGAGAATTTATCAACAATATAATCTAATATAAGAACCAAACTGTAACAAGAGTGAGAAACCATCTTAATGAAAACATGAATACTGAGAATGTAAATTTCGTATATGTACCAACTAATCAAAATAACCTAATTGAAATATGTGTAACAGTAACAAAAGCAAAACCAAATATTGAAATATCGCATTGCTTTAATTAAAAGGGACAAGTTATTTTCACCTTAACAATTGAAGCTTAAATCAAATATTGCTACATACAATCATACAAAAATATCTTCAGACGACTTCATCATGCTACTCACTTCAGTATAGCCAGCCATATAACATCCAAAAATTGATTACTCACATGTTAGTGTCATCTCCGTGAGTTAAAAGCTAAGCATTACAGAGCTATTTTTCCTAACAATATACACTTTAAAGATCAGAATAGGTGTAGTGAAGAATATAAACTCACCTATATTATGAGTCATAGTAGATTGAAAGCTATGTGGAATCTTGCCAAAAGAGAACCCAAACAAAGAGAAACAAAATTAACAGAAGAGGCTTCAAATTCAAAGAAATTAATTAAACCCCCTCATCATGAGATCCAAAATGAACAAATTCAAAATAGATCAGACCTGGTGATCATCAATATGAATGTGGTGATGATACCAACTCATGATTAATTATAGTGTATATATTATTTGAAAATTAATTAGAATATATAGCGGTTTCATATATATTGCTGCCAGAAAACTGATCATATATATACCAACAAATTCATATATATTGCTGCAGATATCATGATTACTAATGTTTCCAACTAATCATAACAGTGAACGAAGGTAATTAGTGTTAGTCCCAAAGTACATATCCTGGGGAAAATCACAATTAATTTCAAGACTTGATTTTCATTTTAATTCTCTGTTAATCTGTCCCCAGATATAACTAAGCTAAGTGAAGAGAGATCAAACCAAAGCTTGGTACATAGTTAAGTTAAAGGAGCTAATTGAGGGTATAATTATGAACTCTAAATATAAATATACTCAGTAGTAATTTGACAAGCATCATGATTTATCAACAGAAAACAAATAGTGTAAATTGAACAGAATTGCATGGCATTGCACCGAGCCTTGCAAACACAATTCACAGAGGAGCAGAACCACTCATCAATTAAGATTAATTATCCAATTTCACAGAGGAGCAAAACAAGAAATAATCAAAATTAAACGTCATATACAACACTATCCTTGCTATAAAGGTCAATTTTATCTCAATGGGAGTTTACCTTGAGAACAAGTAGAGGAGAATCCCAATCGCTCTCTGTAGAGCGCAAAAGAGAAGAGGAGAAATGCATCTGTCTTCTTCGTTGGAGTTTCTATGTTCTAGGTCATTGTTGCATTCTAAAGATATAGGAACAACATAAATAGAGGTACCTGGCTTGGAGGTGATGATGACAAGATCTACGGGAAGAACTCCGATCTCTAGGTGTTCCGGCGGCACTCCACGACGGCGGGTGGGGGACCTGCAAGGACTCCGACGCTCAAGTCAGTGACTGTATGGGTTAGAGTAATTATTATTAGATTGATAGCATACATGAGTAATTATAATGTATTGTATTTATAAAGAAGTATTTAGGGTTTGCTGGCTATATTTTGGGCCTCAAGGGTTTTGTCTTTATGACTGGCCCAATCTCTATAGTGGCTGAGATATTGGACCCGGCATGGTATTCACGACAGGGATATCTCTTAATTCCGGTCCACAACAGAAGCCCCCTAAGACGGCGAGTTGCTGCAAGCAAGTCGGCGTCTTTAAGTATCCATGTCGGGTTACTGTTGGTCTCGCACTCCGGGGTATTTCATGTTATTCAGCTATGTCGCTCTTTTCAAGCATTCTCCTTTGCCTTGTTGGCTTATCTTAGTTTCTTGACTTCAATTTGGAGCTTAATATTCTCGTTTCGTATGCCGGGTTGGATGTCGTATTTCAAACTCTACGTGTTCAGACTCGATGAATTGCCCTCCATTTGTGAGTAGGAGAATTATTTTCATGGCTGATTATTATAATTTCTTTATTGAAGCCCCCCATGATGGTGTTCTGCCGGTAGTAGAGTTCTAACTCAAGCGTATCACATGTTGTTCTAATTTCATCTCGTAAAATGAATTGTTTCTTCTCTTAGTTCTTCTAGTTGCTCAGAGTTGAGTGATCTTTTATGATCTCTTATACGTTTTACCATCCTAGATCTTCGTAGTCATGTAAAATTCACACTACGAGACAAATATGTCCTTTGTAGCTGACTTGCTCCGTATCAGTTGTAGTGGTAAGCTCCAAGTTGATACTCTATTGAAAGTGGAATGCTTCACCATATTATAACTGCCCCTGAGTTGGTGTTCCATTAAAGGCAGAACTTTGACTTTATTATACTTTCCCGACATGAATGTCATGTCGGATTAAAACATTTTGTCTCTCACCATTATGCAGGGACTTTACATAATTTTCTTCTTGAGTTTGTTGTTCGCCCTTCAAGAGCATATGATTTTCAGCTGAAATTTCCAGTCCTTTCTCCTTAGCATGGGGCCTATGAACCTCTGCATCACTAATATGGATATCGTATTATGATCCCCAAGTTAAGGTTGCTGCCATCCACTTTTTAGTGGAATCCTTTAGGTAATTTGGTTCACTGACTCTACCGACATCGGTATTGTTCGAGTAGAGGCTGGGCCAACGTATCTTGTTCTTTATTTAATTGCTCGGATGTCGAGTCTGGCTCTTTAAGCCTTTTTATATTTATACTTTGTGACCATTTGCTAATGGTTCAGGATTCTCGCCCATCATCAATTTCATGTTGGTCGCTAATCTTTGACAATGTAAACCATTTGTTTTAAGTTATCATGAACTTCGTTGTCTGATTAAAGTCCTATTGGTATCCATGGTCCTGCCGAGGATATCTTCCTCAAGTTAAGGACTTGGTCGCTATTGGAATCAACATGTCCTTAGAGCCGAGTTGAGTTCATTGTCGAGATGTACCTGGTTAAGGTGTACTAGTCGAGATATTGTTTGCCGAAATAAACTGGTGCTCGTCGAAAGTCGGACCAAGTCGACTAGCTGCTTTAAGCAAGCTGTTACCTTTGAGTTATTTATGTCGGGTCTACTCAATCCCGGTCTTTATGTCCTACTCGAAGGAAGAGGTCCTGATGCCTTCAGAGACTATGTTAAGACGCTCCAATTTTTGAATCTCATTGTTTAATTCAACTTTGCAGGTGCTTACTCCTTTTGAACTTTGCGCCCTCTAGAAGATCATGGCGCTAATGTCGGTGAAGCCAAAGCCTTTAGGGTTATTTTCTAACGTCTTTGTCATTTAATTTTACTTAGACTTTGTACTTTTCCCATACTTTGGTCCTTGACCAATTTTGAACGTGCTGTTGATATCCATAGCTTGATACATATATTTTGCCTGAGCATGTCCTCGTTTACCGTGATTTAGAAAGGATTTTGTCTCTAAGGATTTTGTCTCTAATAAGTACGTTGCCATAACTGGTTCATGGAATCAAGCCGGGATACTTTCTTGATCAATTAGCAAAACCCCAGGTTAGTTGCTCATTCAAGATATTTGTATCTTATAGCCTTCTCCAAATTTCTCTAACAATGTTATTTTTTAGAGAGGATTCCCCTCCTAAGTTAGATTCTTTAGTCCATGATTCTTGGGGGACTTTCATCCTGGAATGGCCATCGACCTTATTATTATCCGAGGGGAAGAACATTCTAAGATGGCACATAGCCTCTTCAAATTTATTCTAAAATCTGTTATTTTGGAATTGCCTTTGACCCTTCTTGGTATTTCAAGGAGAGAACATCCCGAGTTAATACTTAGCCTTTTTAACTTTAATAAGTATTTTTTCTTGAAATGGCCTGTGGCCTTTTTATCTTATATCCTAGGAGATCATCATCTCGAGATGGCCATAACCTCGACGAACTAGGTCCAAGTACTATGTCTTGGAATGACCCGTAGGCCTTTTTTAGTATCTGAGGGGATTGTCATCTCGAGATGAACCTAGCCTTCTGAATTTTGACCCAAGTGTCTCACTAAGATTATTCGGTAGGCCATTTTGGTATCCCGTAGGATTGTCTTTATTTTCTTGGATTGATTGTTGTGTTCTGTCCAAGACTTCTTTCTTTTAATGAGCTTCTATGTTGTTTTCTCCTTTATGATTGACTGGGATGGTTACAACCATCTTTGTGCTTGTGTTAAATACCCTTTCTTTGAATTAAGATATATTTGAGTGATAGAGACCTTCCAGGACCATGGTCATTGGGGGGAAGTTGCCCTTTCTCGGGATTAATTAGTTTATGGGGGACGGGTCCCTTCCAGGTTTTAAGCTCCTGGTGGGGCAAATTGCCCCTTCCCGGCGTTAATTAGTTTTTGGGGGGACGGATCCCTTCCATGTTTTAAGTTCCTGGTGGGGCAAGTTGCCCTTTCACGGCGTTAATTAGTTTATGGGGGACGGATCCCTTCTAGGTTTTAAGTTCCTGGTGGGGCAAGTTGCCCTTTCTCGGCGTTAATTAGTTTATGGGGGACGGATCCCTTTTTAAAGTTCCTGGTGGGGCAAGTTGCCCTTTCCCGGCGTTAGTTAGTTTATGGGGAGACGGATCCCTTCTAGGTTTTAAGTTCCTGGTGGGGCAAGTTGCCCTTTCCCGGGATTCCACCTTTTGGGTCATCGCATTCTTTTGGGAGTGGGGTTGATTACCTTCCATGATGTTGTCTTTCACTTTCGAGTACTTCAGCCTCTTGGAATTTCAACCATCATTTTAGTTATTATTTATTTTCAAGGACTTAGTCCTTTTTGCATTACAATCATTATCTCTGCAATCTTCTCTATTTTTAGGGATTTGGTCCCCTTAAGATTTCAACCATAATCTCGGCTACCACCTGTTTATAAAGAAAAAGAAAATTCCATTACCAATATGTATTCGACCGACATGGTGTTCATGCCGGTCTTGCCATTTACCATCTACGTCACTCGTGACATTCAAGTTGCAATTTTCAAGTAAATATTAGTAATATCTATAGTTTTACAGCAAATAAGAGTGATATCCGCACGTTTAATATTGACCATATAATATGAAGATAACATTGATGATTTAAACAATATTATGAGGCAAATATTTGTACAAGCGACATTGTACCGATAACATCATGGTTACTAGCATGTAAATCAGGTAGCAAGTTTTGAGCAAGGGATATTGTACTAACGAGGTCATGATTGCTAAAAAATAAACTCAGTAGCATATACTGAAAAGAAGATATTGTAGACACTAGCATATAACCATTTGAAGTAGGTATTGAGCAAACAGTATCGTAAATGCATATATTTCAAGAGGCATACATTGAACAGGCAATATCACGAATGCTAGTACATAGTTTTGTGAAGCAAATATTGCACATACAAAATAATTTATGCTAGTAGATCATATTAAGGTAATTCTAACATGTCAGGTCAAACATAATTATAATATATAATCACTAAGAATGAAGCGTATAAATTGAGGTATTATATCGTGCACCAGGAATCTTAGTGATACCAGATAGTGGGTCATGCGTAAGAAAGCTCTGTGTCCATGCTTCCCCCCATGTCGGAGTGATCTTTGGCTGGACCGACACTGTCTTTTGGAACCGGGATGGTCCTTCGAGTAGTCATAGTTTTTACGGATCAAGATGGTATTTTTTCTGAGCGCACCACTCCCTTTCTGTTTTCTGAATATGCTTCTTTTTTTAATGAGATCGTTTTTGCTACTCACACCACCCTTTTTCTCTATTTTGAATGCAGCACCTCCTACAAATTTTTTTTGCGCATAGACCTTGTCCCTTTTTGCTAACTGCATCATCTTTTGTTTTTGAACCACATGAGTTTTTTTGAACAAGATGCATTTTTGTTACGCACACCATCCTATTTTTGTTTCGGTTGATTATCACCATTCTGGGCTCTTTTGTTTTCCTGTCTTCTATTTTTTTTCTTCATTTTTTTAAACCGCACCGCTTTTTTTTCGACTTGGCCTCTCTTCATCTTTTCTTTTTGTTTGCTGTCTGGGCCCTTTTTTTCTATCTTTTTTTTTTCTGTTTGCTGATCTGGACCCTTTTTTTTGGCTTTTGATATTAGCATCTTTTTTTTATTCTTGGCGGTTTTGCAAACTGCACCATCTTTTTTTGTGGCTGCTTTTTTTTGGTCTGGCTGAGTTTGCTGTTCGCACCACCCCCAATTTCCAACCTTCCTTCACGGTGAGCATAGGGTCACGCCGCAATGCCTTTCTCTTCCACTTCGGAATTTGCATATCTTGAATCATCCCAGTCGGCCACGATTTCTGACTTGATTCGCTGCCAAGCCTTGGGAGGTGGCGGTCGCCGTCACGGTGGTGGTTCCGTTTGTGGTGGCGTTGTCGGCGAATGAAAATCGGCGGCGATAGATTTGGACATCGAGCACAGTGATGATGGTATTGAAATCAGAATGCGGTGGTGGAGTGCGTGACGACGGAGGGAAAATGTGGACAGGCTAGGCGGTGGTTTTGAGTTTGTCGGAGGAGGCAAATCGCCGTTTCTTCTTTTCTGATTTTGGTCGAAGTCGCGTATTGTTCTTGTGGCCAAGCTCCGTGAATGATTTCTTGACGATGATGGCTACTACTTCCTTGCTGGACTTGGATGCCTCTTTATTCTCTCAATTTGTGATAACAAAGATTTCCATTCTCAATTTCTTTCAAAATAGCATTCATCGCATGGAAATTTAAAGCAAGTCCGACATTGAGATTAGATGCCAGGAAAATATTTTTGGAATTCTCCATGATCGAGCAGAGATAGGTTTTCATTTATTTTAATTTTTCTTATCTCCCGTTCGGATTCTTCCTGTGGTCCTAGCTAGGGAGAGAATGGGAAAACGTTTTACCGAGTTCCCACAGACGGCGCCAATGTTACGTTTTAAAGATATAGGAACAACATAAATAGAGGTACCTGGCTTGGAGGTGATGATGACGGGATCTACGGGAAGAACTCTGGTCTCTAGGTGTTCCGGCGGCGCTCCACGACGGCGAGTGGGGGACCTGCAAGGACTCCGACGCTCAAGTCAGTGACTGTATGGGTCAGAGTAATTATTATTAGATTGATAGCATACCTGAGTAATTATAATGTATTGTATTTATAAAGAAGTATTTAGGGTTTGCAGGCTATATTTTGGGCCTCAAGGGTTTTGTCTTTAGGACTGGCCCAATCTCTATAGTGGCTGAGATATTGGACCCGGCATGGTATTCACGACCGGGATATCTCTTAATTCTGGTCCACAACAAGTCATGAAAACTGAGCAGTGAGCAGCGAAAGCGAAGTCGTGAAACAGTGCGTGAAATTGAAGAAGTGGGTCGAAAAAAATGAATCTGGGTCGCACTATTTTTAAAACCGGGTCGACCTGATATTGTTTATTTGGGCCTGGGTCACTATCTAATTTTTTGGATCAGTTCAAAACCAGTCTAGTTCATTTAATTTTCAGATACAATCCAGTTCATGATATTACTTTGCACACCCCGAGCCAAAAAGGCAAATGTGGTGCAATTATTTGCAACATGTACATGTACACTAAAAATATTGTGAAAGTAGCTACTAAATTATGTGAGGTCATCCCATGAAAATGGTTCATATGGGTAATAACATGTCACTCGTTAATTCTGCTAGCACTATTATTTATTTTGTCCCTTCCTATAATGTAATTTAATACATTGTAGTTTTGGGCAACATAATTGCGAGTTTTGTATGATATAAGAAATTGAAATTAGACATTTGGCCTAAATTTCAAAACTCATGAGAAAGCATGTATCTTATATGTTTAAATGCAAACTTGTGACATGTGCTATTATTTTGTCAATTAGCATGTATCTTATTAACATTATATTATCGATATGTATGAAACTGGGGACTGGGGAGATATTATATGATATTATGAAAGTTTTTACGTTAATAGCTCTGTCCTGAAGATAGATTCATTAAATACTAATATGCTACTGAATAGCACAAACTATTCTTTATGTAAAACACGTTTATGATGTTGCCTTTATGAATGAGACACTAGTTTATGTCTTTGTGTTAAATTTTATAGCTGGTCAGAATTATGTACACTAATCACCCAAGAAGTGATCATATTGAAATTTGAAAAATGGTTAACAAGAGATAACATGAAAATTTTGCGACAATAGATAAAGGTCATCTGGGTCAAAGTAACCCATTATAGAGAACCAAAAGTTTCTCATGAATAAAAATAAGTAAACTATTGTGCTCATACTTTATCAAGTTAATTGTACGGTGATACAAATTAGTCTGTTGTTCACTTATACGATACATTGAGTTTTGATTTTGATAACATATCGACATTTGATCCCCTAGACAATGGGGAAATATGAACACTAAGAAAAACCAACTGCATTAAATTTATACTCTTCCAAGAGTTATACGTCTTTAGAAGAGACTTAATGAAGTAAACTCCTTAGCAAGACTATTACTCTTTGAAATTTCAGTTGTGAATGATTGTATAAAATAAATTATGAAAGTTTTTCCCAGCTTAGGAGAGGAGAATAGGTTGAAGCTGAGAAAAAAAACACCAAGTAAAGAACAAGCATATGTATAATGATCCCAATTTGGTCTAGAAGTTTAGATAGATTATAACAAATGAACCAGAAGTTCAATAAGAGGTGATAAGCAAATAAATTCCTTTTAGTGGAGGTTCAAGGAATAAAATTGGAGAATTTATCCCAAAAGATGATATTAGCTTCATCCCACACCAATATATAACTTGATGTCATAGTATTTTAGAGCTTGCCAATTTTCAAATAAAGTTTAAATTTAAGTATGATATATTTGCTAGCAATGAAATTTGTTATAAATCGGTTCCATGGTGTGAATAGAACAATTTATGAATGAAATATTATGGCAAGCATTGCAGTTGGCAATTTGAAAGAGATATGCAAATTGAAAAGTTATAAGGTTCTCTTGAAGAGACATAAATATTTGAATAAAAAATAGATGACCTATAAGAAAAGGTACTTCATGAGAAATATTCAGATATTAGATAGCAGCCGAAAAATAATGATGAGTTTGATGCATAAATAACAAATTGATATAATGAAATTGTGGAACTGATACGCATATGCGAAAAATGATGGACAAGTGAAAGGGGATCATGTATGTAAGTCCATCTTAAGTTCGACCAAGTAAAGATAGAAAAGGGCCCGTGGACCAGCTGTTCATGTTTTATTAACTTGAAGTTCAAACAATTAACTTTATATAATAGAATTACTTTAGTGCGCTCATTAGAAAATTAAGTCATGCATCTTGTATTTTATTTTTATAATATGTTTTATACATGTTTTCATTCTAGTTACTTAGTAGAGTAATTTTTCATCTTGCATGCACAATGTATATATTCAACAATCAAGATATTACCTTGGAGGTAATTGATTCGAACTATGATCAGAAATTCTTATATCTACAATTATTTGAAAATGAGTATATGTGCCTTGTTCAGAATATGGTGGCACATATGAGATTATAGAAACGTTCTCAAAGAATTTATGAGCATGAACCTCTATGACTTATTATTTAAAGTCAATATGGTCAATAGACAAGTGCAACGTCTATTTATATGTTTTGAGAAATGTTTTATTACAATAACTATCATTTCATCAAATGATAAGTAGTAAAATGCAAAATGAATTGATATTATTCTTGATTGTAATGATGATAGCTCAACGTGAAAGTTTGAGTTTAAAGAGTAATGAAATGGTCCTGAAGCATCATGTGATATTGTATAACATACTCCCACGTCGATCCTAGATTATAAAGGATTATTTTATACAAGTATTATCTATGATGTCCTCTCCTTGGACGAGTTTATAACTCATACTATCACAAACGCTAAGTCATTGAAGATGAAATATATTTGCTACTTCTTTTTCCTTTGTGTAGATTTTTCCTAAGAGGTTTTACTAACAAAGCTTTTGGAGCAACTTTTGCACTCTTTTTTCCTTCGTCTAGGTTTTCTTCCAAAGGGTTTTACCTAGAAAGGTTTTTAACGAGGCAACTATGAGGACACTTGCGAATTTGGGATAAAATTGAAGTTTTGTAAAATTCAAGGGGAGTATGAAAGAATATTTTTTGTTTTAAATTTTGTGTATTTCAAAAGTTTAAGAGTACCATTGGTTTTAACGACACCGTCCATATTAGTGCACCGTCCATATTAATCTTATGCACTAATTGAACACCGATCAAAGGCTACCGTCCAATCCTTGTAATAAACGTTTTTCCTTGAAATTAACAGTGTTAGCCTCCATAAAAGGAGAGGCTCCTTTCACTCTAAACACATAATTCTCTCTTAAATCTTGGGTTATATTATTGTTAATCTCGCTAGTTTTGTATCCTGATTTCATATTGGATGAGCCTTTTATATCCTAGGAGGTTTGCGGATTATCGCCGGATAAACCCTTAAGGACAGTGTAATTTCACACGTCTCAGACTAATGCACCACGTTGGCTTCTAGTTTTTACAACAATCTTATAAATATGGAAGACTCGTTTTCTTCCTTCACTAGGGCATCCACGACAAATAATAAGTATGGAAGACTCAATCTTCTTTCATAGGTTATTAGCTATGAGAATTTCTTTGCCACCTAATCTCAGCATTATACAGGTCTACTTGGATAATTTTCATGTGACAACACTTTCATAAAAATGATAAAATCACTTAAGAGTTTATCCTCATTTGAATCAAATCAATTCATCACCATGATATAGTGGATTCTCCTCAAAATAAAATATAACATTACCAAAGTTTTCTAACTTATGAGTTTCTCAAAATAAAATATTTTCATCTTAAACTCGTTACTCTCAAAATTGGGTAACGCTATGAAAATAAATATTCCTTCTCTAATTATCAATTTTCCAAAATAATTATTTCACCATATACTCATAAGTCACTGAATGAATCTGCTTACATCGAGCCTCTCTCTCTACATTCATGATGTGAGAAGCATTGTGGTACTCAAGTCAGCCCCTTACTCACAAGTTATGTGATTCAGTATCACTAAAACTGTGCACATACCAATTGACACATAATTCGCTCTTATAGAGCGGCACGTTATCACAATTTAAACTCAACAATTATGTATGTTATCTACATATTTTATCTAAGCCAAAATATGCCGGAAAGATAAAGAATTTCCACTCCAATCATTATTTAATGTTTAGGCATACATACTCAACTTGACAAGTATCATAGTTATGCAAGCACAATCAATCATCACATTACTAAGATAAAAACTCATCTATGAGATAAATAAAACAAATTCACATTTATAAATTTTCTTGCATTTTTCATATATATCCAACTTATATCAATTCACAAATAATATTAAGTCAATGATACACTCAAATCACAATAAAAAGTAACTCTCATTTTTCTCTATCCTTTTGGATCACCACAATAATATATACTAGGACACGTTAATACTTTCTTCTTTCCATGAGCACATCACTTCAAGCTCATCATTCAATATATCACAAATGAGGATAGAATGTTATAATTTTTTTTTCACTTATTCACAAAATTATCAGCTAACAAGATTACAAATAAGTATACCAAAAATTAGTAATTAAATTTGCAATATTTAGTTTAGAAAGGAGCACAAATAAAATTTTCAAAAATAAATGAAATTCTATTTTTAAAGAATCATCCACTGAACTCTAAAAATAGAGAGATATGCGCAACATAAACCAACATTCTGCATCTTTAGTTTCATATAATAAAACAAGAAAAAGTGCTAAAGATTAATTGATATAATAATAGCAAATCACTAATCATTTCGGATATACCACACATGCATTGATGTTAACAATAGACACAGGTTTGCCACATAGAAGTTTAATTTCATGTATCCAATCAGAACCATTATCTCAAATTAAATTAACATTTATGAAAAGGTAAAATCCATTTTAAAGCATAAATTTAAATAATAACAGGGATCCATCGTTACACAAACATAAAATCTCAATTATCAAGATAAAACACAAAAAGTTAGAATGGAAGCACCTGGAGTTCTTGATATAGAGCAAAGATATTGGTGTCCCTCTTTCGCTACCTTAATCAGTCACACAAACACCATATCACATGGAGGTATAAACCCTTTAGATTGTTGGAAATAATCCAGGACAGCAAAGAAATTCTAGCTTGAGACGTGTTGATGAACACTGTCCTAAAGGGTTTATCCGGTGTGAATTCCGCAAACCCCCCAGGATATAACAAGCTCTTTCGATATAAATCGGGATGCAGAAACTAGCAAGAGATAATATCAATATAACCAGAATATATTTAGAGAGGGAAGCTCGAATTAGAGAGAGAAGAGAAGAATAATTTTGGTGTATTTGAGAAGTGAGGTGAGGTTTCTCTTATATAAGCTAGTCACCCGTTAATTCCTATGAAAAACGTTAATTACAAGAATTGGAGGTAGCATTTGATTGATGTTCAATTAGTGCAGAAGATTAATATGGACGATGGACGGTGCACTAATATGGATGGTGTCGTTAAAACCAATGGTACTCTTAAACTTTTGAAATACACAAAATTTACAACAATCCCCCACATATTTCAAAAGTTTAAGTTTTAACAAAGGGATATAATGAGGTATTTCCTAGGTTAACTCAATGTTCACAATAGTATCAAATCTGGTGTCTTTTGGACTATGAACCAGACCTAGATTGATGAGACTTAACACACAAGTGAATTGGTGGAGTAAGCTCTATGAACCAAGACACTTTAGTGTGTGCTAGAGGTCTATCAATCATATTTCACCCCCACAATTCTCGCTGTTATCGCTGTTTTGCGCAAATAGGCCATGTGCGCGCCCGGTATTCAAGAGTGCTCTAGAGATTTTGTCAAGATCTCATGCAAGCGGCCCCACTTGACACTCATATAGGTGAATTTGTCAAGTGTATGCTGCAATTCATACACCACCCATAAGGGGTATTCAATTCACTAAAAGCTTTCAAGCTTATCCTCAAGATGATGCAGTCTAGCACTTCTCACATCATAGGAAGGGACAAAATAAATAGTGCTAGCAGAATTAACGAGTGACTTGTTATTACCCATATAAACCTTTTTCATGGGATCTCCAATCACAAAGGTTGGGTTACCATCACCGTTAATTTTAAATGGCTTAATATAAGTCTGATTCCCCTTGATGTTTTTCTCACAAGCTTATAGCTTAGTGAGGACAGTCAAATTAAATTGACCTCACATAATTTAGTAGCTACTTTCACAATATTTTTAGAGTAGATGTACATGTTGCAAATAATTACATCACATTTGCCTTTTTGGCAACCACAACATGAGTAAAGAAGGCATAATTTTCTTCTTTTACGGTTGTCATTTGACAATCCCGATATATAAGTACGGAAGCCTCAAATTTCTTTCTTCATTAGTGCCATTCGGCATCCACTATAAGTACGGAAAACTCAATCTTCTTTTGTAGAAGAATTTCTTCACCGACCAAGCTCATCGTGATATACAGGTCTACTTGGATGATTTCCAAGTGATAACATTTTTAACAAAACTGATAAACTCACTTAAGAATTTATCTTCATCATCACTATATTATGATATAGTGGGTGCTCCACATACAATACTTAATATAATACCACATTTAATGGTACTTCACAAGTACTTATGAGTTCTCCATACAATAATTTTACCATGTACTCATAAGACAGTAAATCTGCTTACAACGGGCCTCTCTCGTAGTCCAAAAGACACTAGATTCGAAACTATTGTGCACATTGAGTTAACCTTGGAAATACCTCATTATATCCCTTTGTTAAAACTTAAACTTTTGAAATATGTGGGGTATTGTTGTAAATTTTTTGTATTTCAAAAGTTTAAGAGTACCATTGGTTTTAATGACACCGTCCATATTAGTGCACCGTCCACCATCCATATTAATCTTCTGCACTAATTGAACATCAATCAAATGCTACCGTCCAATCCTTGTAATTAACATTTTTCATAGGAATTAACGAGTACCTAGCTTATATAAGAGAAGCCTCACCTCACTTCTCAAATACACTAAAATCATTCTTCACTTCTCTCTCTAATTCTCTCTTAAATCTTGGGTTAGATTATTGTTAATCTCGCTAGTTTTGTATCCCGATTGCATATCGGATGAGCCTGTTATATCTTGGGGGGTTTGCGGATTATCGCCGGATAAATCCTCAAGGACAGTGTGATTGCACATGTCTCAGGCTAATGCACCACGTTGGCTTCTAATTTTTACAATATTTTTTTCTGTTGAGGTTTTTCCTAGAGAAGTCTCCATGATTTAACACTAGAAGTGTTTATGCTAGCAACTATTCAACTTCCAAGGCTCAAGGGATGAAGACAACAACTTCACCATGTTTGGGTCTTAGTACTACTTGTCATAGCATATGAAGACCTTATTAAAATGTAATTTAATTAGCTCAACAAGTTTTCAAGGATATTGTTTTGAGGGGGAGTTGATTCGTGTTGTACTCTTTTTCCTTAGCCATCGTTTTGTCCGGTCGGGTTTTCCTGGCGATGTTTTTAATGAGGCACCATCTTGGGTGTACCAAATGTGTACTCTTTTTCCTTGACTAAGTTTTTGTCCTACAGGTTTTTCCTTGTAAGGTTTGAACTAGGCACATTTTGAAATAATGGACATTCACGGGGGAGTGTTATGAATATTTGCATATGAGAATGTCCATAGGATTCCATTGTAACTCCTATTCCAATAAGTTGTTGCGAATGCTCATAGATGTCAAGCTTAGGATTCTTGTAACACATTGATGTACCATGAAGTGCTTGTCTATGTTTCTAGTCCTATAAAAAGGACATGCTTGTAAGGTTGAAAGCCAATGAAATGAGATCCTCCTCCTTCTCTCTATTCTTTTATTCTCTCTACTTTTGTTCTCTTCTATTTTATGCTCATTTCATAACATAACTAACATTTTAAAAGAACTCATTAACTATCTCTCAAAATTTTTACTTATTTTTTTTCTATAAATTTGTTTACTGTTTTTGAATTGCAAATATATGTATAGGTACAGGTGGCAACCGCGTGGGGCAGGGAATACTTCCCCGCTCCCTATCCCCACACCCCACTTTCCCTCCCTGTCCCTGCTCTTTGTGGTGGGGGTATTTTCACCCTTGTCCTCGTTCCTCGCAGGGACCCCAAGTAATTGTTAAAAAAAATTAAAAGTTGTCAAATTTTTTTATAAAATTTCTAAAAATTTATCCACGTCACTTAAACTAGATTTCACATAACCTTCAACCAAGGAAATACTTTTTAACATCTAGAATTTTTTTAAAAGGCATCTAGATCATTCAAAATGAAGAAAACAACACAGAAAAAAAACTAAGAATTTCAGAGGAAGAAAGTAAAACAAAAGTAAAAGTAACAATAGAGAAAAACATATATAATAGAAAAAATAAAATTTTAGAAGAACAAAAATAAGAGGAAGAAAGTGAGAGTTCACCATTTGTAGTCGACACTTGTGTGTGTGTGGGGTGGGGGGTTAGGATCAAATGACACCAATTGGTTTGACACCAATTCTTACACCAATCAATAACGATAGATCAAAGTTTTTTTCACGAAATCTACCGTTGGATTGAAACTACTTATTATACAGATTATGTGTACAAAAATTCACATCAATCCAAGATCGTTTAATACTCCATCAACACACTCGTTATTTTAACAATTTTTAAAACTATATTTTACGTTAATTTTTTAGTACGTTGATGGAGTACTGAACAATCTCGGATTGATGTCAAATTTTGTACATGTGATCTATACGATAAGTAGTTTCAATCCAACGGTAGAATTTGTGAAAAAAAAAACTTCGATCTACCATTATTGATTGGTTTAAGAATTGGTGTCAAACAAATTGGTGCCATTTGATCCTAACTATATATATAAAAGGGGATGTGGGGACCCCACAGGGCGGGGAGCATAGTCCCCGACCCTCAACTTGCTGCGAGGGAATTTTCGTCTCAGTCCCCATGGGCAAGATTCCCCGATTGCGGGTCCCAAATAGGGTAATCTCTGCGGGGATTCCTGAATTGCGGGAGAAATTTCCATGCCTATCTATAGGTGTAGTGCATGCATCTAATCTAATGAATGTGTTTTTTAAAAAAAATCCAAAATATTTTCCTTCTTTCCTAAGATGTAACGTTTCCTTTTATTTTTAAGCTTTAGATTAATTGTGTAACTTATTCCCCTTTCTAGTTGAAATGAATGGAAACACATAGTTAAAATTATCAATTGTTAAAGAAAAAATGATAAGGAAACACCCTATCACTTTAACTTATGTTGTAATGTCACTAACGTGTCATATTGTTACTTGACTGTGACAAACCCACTATTCTTTTGTGAGAACTTTCCCTAATCACCAAACCCTAAGATATCTTCAACTGTGATTTCTCACTCACTTTGATTTTGTATCTGTCTACTAGCTGGTAATTACATCTTCCAATGGAGAGTTGGATTGTGAGGAAGAAGAGAAGCAAGAGGAAAAGAAGTGATCCTAAAATCGATTTGTTCAACAAGCTCCCCAAAGAGCTGCATATAGATATCTTTAAAAGGGTAACACATAAGGATCTTTCAAGGGGGATGTGTGTTTCCAAGAAATGGCGAGAACTTATCCTTTCCTCATGTGTCCCAACAAAATCACCGTTGGCCATTGGTTTCAAAGGTCAACTTGATCACTCGGCTAGCGGCAACAACCAAGGTATCACTCTTAGAAGCTACAATTTCGGCGTGCTTCTTCTCTCCATGAAAAATAGATAGAGATTATAATTATTCTACCACGTAATGAAAATATTCTATTGGCTTGCCCCTGATTTTTCTCTTATCTGTTGAGCTTGGATCTTCTGCTTATTATTTTTATGTCAATTCCTATTTTTCTCAATTTTATTTTAGTTGTGTGATAATATTTTAATTACTCTGGTATCCAACAGGAAGGATTGCTTATTTACTCTCAATGGCTGTTTAACTAATTTCTTTAAATCTATTTTTCATCTCGAACGATCTCGTTAGTTGGTGCTGCAGGATGATGCATTGTAGGGACACAACCATTCAAAAGCTCATGGGTTCTTGTAACGGGTTGCTCTTATTTTTCCATAAGGATGGAGAATTAGCAAATCATAACCTAATCCATGGAGTGTACCATTATTATGTTATCAAACCTATCACCCGTCAATGTGTAGCAGTGTTGAAAACGGGAGGAGCACCATACTCTTATGCTGTTTTGGCCTATGACCCTTCAAGATCTTGGTTTTTCAAGATTGTTCGTTTCCAAGGTCAGAGCTGTGTTCATGTTTTTACCTCTGAGACTGGTCATTGGACAAGGATAGGGTTTAAGTTACCTCAAGAGGTGAGTAATGCTAAATGGGTGAAAAAATGCATTTACTCAAATGGTGCAGTTTATAGGCTATCTGATTCAGGACATTTAATCAAGTTTGTTATTGATCCACAAGAGACAATGGAGAAACAAGTAGTGGCAATACAACTCCCAATATATAATAATTTTGGTTGTTTTGATAATGATATTTCCCATAAGGATATTGCGGTGAGACACAATAGTGTTTTGTATGTTGTGTCTAAAGGTACTCATTTGATCATTTGGGAACTTGTTGAACAATTTGATCAGGAAAGTGGAGAAGGAGTTCAATCCTTCAACTGGAACCAAATTCACGAGGTTAATGATATTGCTTTGCGGGAACTTAATAGTTATGGTCATTTCTTGGGTATACATCCTTACTGTGAAATAGTGTTTTTCAAGCTTGGAAATAATGTCATTTATTATTACTCTTTTTGTCACAACAAAATGGGTTCTCGGATAATTAGACGCAAAGATTCATTGTATCGTTATCTTAAAACCCCTGGATTTCCTTTTCTTGAATGCTCTCTCCCCTTCGCTTGTTGCTTGGATAATGAGGTAAAAACCATTTATTTTCTTAATGTTTGCTTAAATTTGATTACTTTATTATTTGATTATTTCGTTTATTGTTTAATTTGCACTAAATTAATGGATCATGCTTGGAAAATGATACATTGTTCATCTTAAAGGAATCATCCAATTACATTACACACGTATGAGGACATGAGAATTGTTGTCATTAAACTAAAATCATATTGTACTTTGAGATGAACAACATATGATAATCTCACACATAGGAGGATATGAGAATTGTTATCATTAAACAACTGCAACAAAATTATGGTAATTGTGTAAAAAAAATTTGAAACTATAATGAGGGCAAACCATTTGCTCTCATTAAGGATACTCACCGAGTTTCATTTACACGTTTTTATGGTAAATTGGTATTATGATCCTTTAGTGTAGTTTATGTCATATATGTTAGAAAGTACATATATACACACGGTTCGTTGATCTCCAAATCATAATTATTCTTTGTCATTTGCAGCAATTAGGGCATTTCCAACGACTTCCTATTTCAAGGTATTAAAGGTATTAACAAACCAAAACAAAGACTTCCATTTCTTTTGGTGTTAGTTCTAAAAAATTATTGTTATTTACGATATAAAATAATTGACAATGTAAGTAATTTGACTAATAGTAATCATATATGTTTTATCCTAATTTTTAGTTCCTTATTAAAATTAGTCACTTTACTATTATTTTAATGAAAGACAATACAAAATGTTCAGTTATAGTGATATACTATGGTCGTTTGAATGCTCTTAAAATTCTTTGTTTGATAGTCTTAAGTTGTTGTTCTTTTTTTCTTTATAGTCTCAAATCCTTTCAATAACTTATTTTTGACCTTTACAACTTAAGAAAATGACTTATTTTACATAGCTTGTGTTCTTGCAGTGAAATATAACTCAATATATAATTCGACAAATGCATAGATTGAAGCGTTGGATCAAAGCTGGTGATGGATGTCCAGGAAAAACCTTGTGTTGGTTTGATGGTTTTTTAGTGTTGATTGTTAAATGTTATCAATATAGGTTGCCAAAACATTTAAAGAACATTACCAATTTCTTACCTTGTATTTTGCAGTGGTGGTGAAACATTAGTTTAGACTTTAGTGTGTCTTAGGTGAATATGCTTTCTTACATAATAATTTGAAATTTCTTCTATTTAATTTAAATGTTTATGTCCTTGAATATTGTTAATTTTTCAAGTAATAGTTTTCATGGCTTTAAAGTTACACTTTTAACGAAGAAAGAGCTAATAAAATCTCAATTATTTTTTTTAAATGGACTGGGGATAAAACAAATATTTCTCTACTATCCTTTCTTAACCTAGCGCAGTGTCAACATGTTGACAACTTACGCTATTTAGAATAAGGGCATTGTCGTTGTAACTACGAATTCAATTGAAGAACACATGAATCGACTCCTAAAGCAAGAGAAAACACCATTTTGGTAAACACTTTTTTTTTTTTACGTTCAAATTAAAATGGTTTAAAATATTTTTTTATCATCTTGTTCTATTGCGATTTTGACTTATAAATGCGAATAATTTTTGGTGTAGCCATAGATTCCATGGATGACCATCATGTTTGAGACGTGAATATCCACATGATAGTGAGAGGTTATTTTTATTCACAAGATCTTGCTTAATTAAAGAGAACTAAGTAAATATTGCTAGAACCAACTATCTAATATGATACACTGTTTGGAATATTTCATTACAATAGCACTAAAGTTTGAATCTATAGAACTTCATGCTTATTATACATTGAGTATTCTTCTTATAGAGGCTCTCCAAGCATCTACCAAGTGAGTATTATTCTTCTAGAGTCTCTTCAGGCTTCTAAATAGTCTTTTCCAAGCTTAGATGCACTCACACCCCTCCCAGACTCATTGCCTAGCTTGGTTGAGTGACTCAATAACCAATCTAATGGGCAGGAAAAGATTGTTGGTGGCTGCTATAACACACATAGAGTGGATTTAGAAGTTTAAGCACAATTAAGAGTAGAACATGATATGATCAAGATAATCCTAGTAACTATGGGGACACTTTGATATAATGGAACCATAACATGGTATCATAGCCGGAGCCCAACGCTTAGCCTGTTCCACCAGGCTCCCGATTTGTATGGGTCTCCGATACCCTGCGCCTGGCCCGATAGGCCAGCATGTTCTAGCAGGCTCTGTTGGAGGAGGGGTGTTAAAAATAAGTCTCACATTGTCTGCCTCACTCTTCATGGTGCGGTTTAAATATCTGTTGGGATACTCTTTATATCATCAATTGGTTTTGTGATGGAACCTTAACACAAACTAAGGTTGTTGCTTGAAGCTTGACAAAATTAATGAATGGAATGTATAAAGTGTGCCTCCCCATTTGTAAGTAGAGCCTGTTTTGATTCTTGTTGTTCAACTTCAGTCAAAACTAATCTGAGATTTCAATCTATCAAAGTTGTCATCTGATCTGAGTTTTGCCGGTCTAAAGTCTTCTTGAGATGTATTATGGGCATTGCTTGACCTTTAGACATTCTTCTAAGATGGATATTATTATAGAATGGTCCAGATTGAAGTTTGAATCTCCTTAGGATCTGAGATGTTTTTGTTCACTCATGTTTTTAGGATTATGATGTAGAGTAATCATTATTTCTGTTCTTTAGAAATCCAGTATGATTCTCATTAGATTCTTCCAAAGTGTGATCTTTGATCTTGATAGTTCAGATTTGAGAAATATCTACGTTGAGGTATTTTTCTAAACTTCTTATTTACGGTCAGATTCTAAATATAACTTTTGTTAGCGTAAGAATACGAGCTATGTGTTCCTTGATACTTAGATGGATATCATAACTGATCTTCTTCTTGAGTATCTGGAAGGTTTCTTAGATAGTCCTAATCTTCTTTCTAGTTAACTTGACTATTTGGCCAAGTTGGAGAACTTCAAGTTGTCATTTGTTCTACTTGAAAAGCAATGTCTTCATTCGTATGTCTTCATGAATCTAAATGTCTTCTTTGCATATGCCAATGAAATACATGTCTGTTTGTACTTAAATATTTAGATATCTAAGTGAGATTGATGATCTAGTGTTGGAATGGAAAGGTGGATCAACTACCTAAGAGGGAGGGGGTTAATAGGCAGAGTGAGGTTGGCAACTTTTTCTCTGAGCTAAGGCAAAGATAGAGTTTAATGTAGCGGGATATTCAAGTCGTTTTCCAATGTGAATCAATTTATGATTACAATTGAGAACACTTAGCAAAATAAATGAACAAAAACAGAAAACTTTTCACACAAGCTAATTTTAAGAGATTACCCAACCAAGTTACAAACCAATTATCTACCAAGGTTCTTTATAGCAAGTGGATTGTTGATGAGTTAATTTTAGACTTAACCTAGTTTATTAGAAAGATCAATTTCAATCGTAATTATAAAGGTGAGTTACGTGTGAATATATATGCAAACGATCTAAGCAAAAAAAGCAATAAAAGAGACAATGCAAGGTGGTATACCCTGGTTCGATGTTCTAACAACACTTACATCCAGTCCCTTCTAAATTTCACTAGATGGTTTCCACTATCTCTCAAAAAATTAACAAATGTTTAAAAGATACAAAGATTTCCCAATCACCTAAGAAATAAAACCCACCAAGAGAACTCTTCTCTATGGATTTTACAAACCACCTAAAACCATCTTTAGGATTTCCACAAGCCACCTAAGAAACCCTCTTAAGATTTACACTTAACCACCAAAGGAATCCCCTTTGGATTTCACCACCAAGAGAGCACCACTCTTGGATTTTCACCTAAAGATGCAACTTTAAGATTTTTCAACCCACCAAGAAAAACCTCTCTTGGATGATCACACACTCACCAAGGAATATAATGCTCCTTGGCGATAAAAAAACAGCCACCAAAGGCATCCTTTGGATTTATGCCACACACTTAGAAGAAACCTTCTCTTAGGAATTTTCACAAATACCTCGAGTACTCACTCAAAATAACCCTACCAGATAAGCCTACTATCCAAGGTATCCTTACAAACCCCTTTAACGACCTCCTAAAAGCAATTGATGGTGAGAGTACACCTCAATTCTTCCAGCTCTAAAAACCCACAAATCATAAAAATGTTCAATAAATAAAATACAACAAATAAGGAAATCTAAACAAAGAACAACGAGAGAGTACACCTAGGAGTCCAATCAGTATCAAAATTTCCCCCCTTTATTTGTCACTTTATAGTTTCAATTAAGCATTAATTATGTTTTATCAAATATACCCTTGAGTAGTTGAGTTTTAAATAAATTTTTTGAGAGATGTGGCTCACTAATTAATAAGCGTGATAAGGGGTATAATAGGAAGTTAGACAACTACTGGCATAAAAACAAGAAAATTAATGGTATTTCTTAATCTGTATGTAACAACTTTAAACGACACTTAATCTAGTGAAAATTGATTTGCCCAATTTAATCTTATTATTATAAAATCAATGAATCAACAATGTGATATTTGGCGTTGGATAAAAATTTGTTACATTAATGCGAGATATGCTTCATTTTAAATTTCGTATTTTTGTGATTATGTAAGGATTAATAAAGCAACTTGATTGTTGTGTGAAAATTAAAATAAAATCTTATTTAATTATATACGAGGTAGGTTGATATGTTAAATCTTAATCAAATATTTAAATTTAGTTATTTGGATAAGATTTATTTTGATCAAATTTAAAATTGGTTTAGTTTTGATTTGATCAAGAAGGATTTGTTTTGGGTTATCATTGGATAGCCTATTTGGAGAAAAATCTTAAAAGATTACATTTTGGAATCATTTGATTTAATTTTCAATAATGTGAATATTATTTTCTCCCGTTAGTTGTTATTTCGTGGAGATAATATTAAATTAACAAAATGTGATGACTTAAGGTTTGGTGTTTCCGTCGGTCAAACGATTTGGGGTTTTGGCGGTGGTCAAAATATTCGACATTTGTCAAACGGTTTGGCGTTTGACGTTGGTCAAATGGTTTGACATTTGGTGTGGATCGAATAGTTCAGGGTCTCATTCAAGTGTTTGTCTTCTTGTCCGAACTCAAACTTTCCAAATACATATTTTTTTCTCATTAATTTTTTTAAAAGGAATAAAGTTTTCAAGAACAGGTTCATCAATCATAAGGTAGGCGCTTGGGAAAATCGAGTTCAAGATTTTAGGATTTCTTGAAATGACTAAATTTTCTGATTTGGGAAAATCTTAAAGAATTGCGTTTAATAAAAAAATTCAAAAATTTTTTGTCGATGTAAGAAGGTTGAAGCAGGTGTATGGCTTGCCGGACTTTTCAGCAATGCCAGGATAAGTTCACCGACATGGTTGTGCCCCTTGTTGGTACAGTTGTGTGACGTTGTTTGCGCATTTTTTAAGGTAAACAGTTATGTCTTGTGGGAACACTATTGTGTAACGTTCCATGATTGTGAAAGAAGTATGGCATGATCATGTGCCCATCAAGCATGGCCACGTTAACTGTCAGACCTGAGTACAACACGTAATAAAGGTTAAAATTGCTTGGAAAGCAATTATAAGGTCTAATAACGATATAAGGATGACCTCTAGGCTTGTCTAGAGTTTCTTCTTAGTATATTTCAGCAGTATAGTTACGAAAGTAACGTCTGCTCTAGAGATTGCCAAGATTGAAACTTAAAGTCTTTGTGTTTGCTTGCAACATGCAAGTAACTCTCGGCCCCAAGGAAGGTAGTTATCTGGCCAGAAAAATGAGCATGGTAATAACGAGTTGACACTCGCATCCATTGTGAATACTTGGCTAGCACAAAGGAAAGTCAAGTCTTTAGTTGGATTATGTGTCATAAAGAAGTTCATTGCGAAATCTTAATCGGCCCAAAGAAAGGTCAGATTTGGCCTAGCCGAGCTATTAAGACTTATTATTATGAAAATTAATCACTATTAAATTGTACTCTCTCTCCAAAGTTGGAGATGCAGTGTTACAAGATTAATTTTGATGGGTAGTTGTTGTTTAAATTTTTCTTATTTCTTTCAATAAGATTGTTAATGTGAACTAAGTTTTATGTTCTATAAATTCAATAATATTGATTACTAGAAGTTAAAGGAATTTGAGATCCAGTGAGAGAAGTTGCATTGAACTCTATTGCATGAATACATATATGACACTTACGGAACTCTGTTTTCCAGATTGTCTAATAAAAGCGCCAATAAGGAAACATGTGCTTTTATGGGCTAAAAGTTTTATGACAAAGTGCGTCTCACAGTCCCGAAAACCTTTCTAATTTAATGGGTGGGTTCCGATCTAAGAGCTTAACTTACATATCAGTTTGCATTTTTCTAACCCGTTTACCTTTGTGTTTATGTAGAAAAGCACGGTATGTCTAAGCTAGACCTGAAGGCACTCCGCGAGGAGAGAAAACCATGCATGGAGGAGGTCGCTAAGGAGGTCGCAAAGGACCTAGCTGATGTGACTATTCCCTCTGCCTCTGAGAGTTCTAAACGAAAACGAGACGAGGCAAAGCCTAAGAAAAAGAAGAAAAGTGAGACGAAGAAAAATAAATCAACAACGAGCTCCGAGGATCCTACAATTGGCCACGAGATCGCTAGAAGCACGACCTACCTTCCTGCTGGTGTTGGCCTTCAAGGTTAGACAGTGGCTATCACTACTAGGCCCGTCCTCGAAGAAACTAATCCTCAGGAGATCCTTTCGGAGCTTAATGAACTGCCAGAGGGAGCCCTGGGCTTTTCTCCATTAAATACTTCAAGGAATACTTCTACCACTTAACTTTCTGTAGGTCATAAGCTCACCACAGACGATTTTCCACATGTCGGCCATCTTGGGGGGATTTTTCCTGAGTAGGTCCAAAATAACATGGAAGGACTTGTAAAGGCCAAATCTTCTGATGCATTGGGTTCCGTTTGTGAAGGAGGTGAGGGAAGTCAAACAACGCAAAATCCTAAAGCTTAAGATGGACTAAGGGTTATGCATGAAATGCCCTTGCTGACTAATGAGCAAGCCAAGAGCTTGCAAGAATCTGGGTAGTTTGCTGACGCTACCGAATTGCGAGCTCGTCTCACTGCTCAGTTGTTGCCCTCATCTTTGAACATGATGAGCGAGGTGGGAGCATTTATTGACCAATACTTGTAGGTTGAAAGTGATAATTCTTTTACATCAAAACTCTTGGTTAAACAAAATTTGCTGTATTTAGAGCGCACGGGGTTGGAGATGGCATTGGTTTTGCGGGTGATAGAGCACGATATAAGATCTCCCAGGTTTGAGTGTGAGGCGTAGTATCAGTGGCGGGCTGGGCTAGAGAAGAAACTCAAAGATGAAGAGAACAAAATTGAAGAGATAAGTAAGACCTTGAGAGTTGTCATTGATGCTCAGGATTCCTATGATTGAGCCCTAATCCAACATCGTGGTAAGGTTGACGAGTTGAAGATCACCATTGAAGATCTTCAAGCCACTCTGAACACCTTAAGGAAAGAAAAGGAAGAACATGAGAAAGAGAAAGATGAACTAAAAAGTTTTCTCATCAAAGAGAAGGAGGCCAAACACGAAGCTCATATGGAGGTGAAACGCTTAATAAGCGAAAAAGGTGACCTGAGCTCCTCTTTGGAGAATAAAGAGAAAGAGTTGTCTAACTTGAGGAGCGAAGTGCAGCAGGAACGGGAGAAGTCTAAGAGTCAATTGAAGGACTAGGAGGGAGCTCGTAACGATTTGAAATATCTGCAAGGCGAGCGGGACAACCTAGTGGACAAGGTCGTTGACATGTTCAATGAGGGATTTTACCGGTGTTGATCCCAAATTGCTTTCTTATTAAAAAAAGACAACATCTAAATTGGATGTAGAAGCTAAAGTGAACAATGATCTTTGGTTCAGTTCTGCTGTTGGGGAGATGGGACAGCAGATGGGAGTTAGCACCGCTAAGGAAGTGCCTTCCTTAACGCGATTTTCCATTAGTGATGAAGGAAGTGAAGAAGGAGATGTAGCCTCTAGTCCTGAAGCTTTCACGACAGAACCCTCAGGTTCTCCTTCTAAACTTCTAGAACCAAGTGAAGAAGGAAATTCCCAAGTCGTAGGTCAAGAGCCAATTTCCCAAGTTGTAGGTCAAGAGACAATTACCCAAGGTGCAAGTCAAGAGCTAACTTCCAGAGTTGCAAACTAGGATCATTAATTCTTCTTTGTAAAAAAAGCTTTATGTAGTTTACTGTAATTTAAAACACTTATCTATTTTGTTTGTATGCTCCCGCTTGTAATTTTGACAAAGCAAAATTTGCAATAGTATTTTGGTGATAAAGTCTCTTTATTTTGCTAAGTATTTGTGTATTGTTTTTGAATCTAGCGTGTAGGAACTCGCTGTAAAAGAAGCGGCCTAGCGTGTAGATTTTGATTTAATGAATCTAGAGTGTAGTAATTCGCTGTGAAAGAAGTGGCCTAGCGTGTACATTTTGATTTAATGAATCTAGCGTGTAGGAACTCGATGTTAAAGGAGGGGCCTAGCGTAGATTTTGATTTAATGAATCTAGTATGTATGAACTCGTTGTGAAAGAAGCAGCCTAGCATGTAGACTTTGATTTAATGATTCTAGTGTGTAGGAACTCGCTATGAAAGAAGCGGCCTAGCATGTATATTTTGATTTAATCAATCTAGTGTGTAGGAACTCACTGTGAAAGAAGCGACCTAGTGTGTAGATTTTGATTTGATGAACCTAGCGATAATTAATAAGCCCAAAAGTATTAAAGGTAGTGTGAATAAAATTAAGTCCTTTCATTGATAACTTTTCTACCTCGTTAAAACCTCCCTAAGCTAAAACCCCCTTGGGAGAAAGACTTAAGATAGGAAAAAGAGTACATACTAGAACTGGTTAAAACTTAGAAAATATTACTTAGGGAACATTTAAAAAACCTTAATTATTTACACTGCATCATAATAATTAAAACAGTTAATGATGAAAATACCGTAGGTGCATTCTAAGTGTTCCGCAAATGCCTTCCTCCCAGCTCCTCCAGACGGTATGCTCCATTTCCTACTTCTTCACCAACATGGAAGGGACCTTCCAAATTTGGTGCCAGCTTCCCCACCCTCTCTGAAGCTTCTTGGGTATAAACAAGTATTATATCTTTTCACTGCCTTTGCCTTTGCCTCTATGGCCCATTGTCTGACTCGGGCTAACTTTCTAACTTCATCCAAGTTGTCTAATTCTGACCGCAGCTCTTTTTCATTATCTCCTGATAATGGATTAAAGGCTTTAACTTGTTCTGATGGTTGTATAATTTCAATAGGGTCCATAGCTTCATAACCATATGTCAACACAAAAGGTGTTTCCATTGTTTCAATCTGAGTAGTAGTGTGATTAGACCAAAACACTATAGCTAGCTCATCAACCCATAGACTGTTGGCTTCACCAAGTCGCTTTTTAAGGCCGTTTAAAATCACGTTGTTCTCTACCTCGACTTTCCCATTTGTTTGAGGGTGTTCCACATATGAGAAGACCTGAACTATTCCCAAACCTGCACAAAATTCTTCCACTTTGTGGTTTATGATCTGAACTCCATTGTTAGAGATGAGCGTGCTTGGGATGTCGTTCCTACATACAATATTTTTCAATAAGATCTGCACCACTTTATCTGCTGAGATAGTCACTAATAGCTCTGCCTCCACCCATTTAGTAAAGTAATCAATAGCCACAAGTAGAAACTTCCTCTGTCCAGTTGCTTTTGGAAATGCTCCCAAGATGTCGATTCCCCACTTATAGAAAGGCGATGGTGAGGTAATTCTTATCAAAGCCTCAATTGGTGCATGATACATGTTTGCAAAACCTTGGCATTTTCCACACCTCTTCACATAATCTATGCAGCCCTCACGCAATGTAGGCCAAAAATAGACCGCCTTCAGGATTTTTGTCGCTAACGACCTGCCTCCAATGTGGCTTGCACAAATCCCTTCGTGAATTTCTTTCATAACGAAGCTAGTTTGATTAAGGTTAACACATTTTAGTAACGGGGCAGAAAACCTCTCTTATATAGCTCACCATCAACAACCGTAAAGTTAGCAGCTTAACATACTACATGCCTGGCTTCTGTGGGGTCATTGGGAATTATGCCACGCATGTATTCCAAGATCGGAGTTGCCCAACCATCAGCAAGCTCTTCAACTGTATTGACCAACATTGATTGTCCTAGGATCTCTAATATTCTCAACTATAATACTTCTGTTATTAGCTGTCTTCTTTGATCTCGTCAACTTCATGAGTAGATTTGCTCTCGCGTTCTATTCCTTGGGAACGTGCTCTATTGCAAAGTCCTGCAACCTGCACTTCAATGATTGGACCAGGTTCATGTATTTGGAAAGCTGAGGGTCTTTAACCTGGTAATCACCTGAAAATTGATTTGTTAATAACTGAGAATCACTTTTGGCGACAACTGGTTCTACTCCCAAATCTATTGCAAGCCTTAACCCAACGATCAAGGCTTCATATTCTGCTTGGTTGTTAGATACCTTAAAGTCGAAACACAAAGATTGCTCTAAAACTACCCCATTTGGTCCTTCCAGGACTACTCCCGCACCTCCTCCTCTAAGGTTGCTAGCTCCATCTACCCACAAGGACGAGGAAGAATTCAGATATGGTTTTGCTGTTGGGATCATTTTGACTAAAAAATCCACCAAGGCTTGACTCTTGATTGCCATTCTTCCCTTGTATATGATATCAAACTTAGATAATTCAACAGACCAACTCGTCATACGACCTGCCAAATCTGGCTTATGCAGAATTCCACGTATGGGCATATCCGTGTGTACTACTATCAGATGACTTTAAAATTACCAGAACGGCCTCCTTGCTTTGACGATGATAGCCAGCACAACTCGCTCAATTAGCTGGTAACGAACTTCTGCTCCTTACAGCACTCTATTGACAAAATACACAGGCTGTTGGGTGCTGCCTTCCTCTCTTACAAGAGCTGCATGATGGCTATATCAGAAGCTAAAATATAAAGGATTAACCCTTCTCCTTCTTTGGGTTGTGCTAACACCGGCGGGGAGGCTAGCAACTCCTTGATCTTTGAAAAGGAGACTTCACACTCTTGAGTCCAAATAAAAGTCTTTGCGTATTGTTGCACTAGAAAAAAAGGATGAGCCTTTTCCCCAACTTTGGACATGAAACGCGACAAGCTTGCAAGACGACATGTCAATTTTTGTACTTCTTTTACACTAGTCGAGCTTTTCATATTTATGATGGCCTAACATTTATCAGGATTTTCTTCTATTCCCCTTTCTGACAATGTGAAACCCAAGAACTTTCCCAACTTAACCCCAAAAATGCATTTCTGGGGATTAAGTTGCAAGTTATACTACGTCGGCTGCTTAAAAATCTAATCCAGGTCGGCAACATGATCTGACTCTGGCAACGTCTTGACTACAATATCATCAATGTACATCTCGATGTTTTCCTTGATCTGATTTGAAAAAACTTTGTCCAAGAGTGCTGATAAGTCGCCTCAGAATTTTTTAATCCAAAGTGCATGACTTGATAACAATAATTAGTTGTATCAGCTATAAAAGCAGTCTTATCCTCATCGGGTGGATTCATTATGATCTGATTATAGCCAAAGTATGCATCCATAAAAGATAAGTATTGAAAGCCAGAAGCATTATTATCAAGTGAGTAAGAATCCTTTGGGCAAGCTTTGTTCAGTACGGTGTAATATGTACACATGCACCACTTTCCATTAGCTTTCTTTAACATGACCACATTCGCTAACCAGGTCATGTATTGAAATTCACGTATAAAACCTGCTTTCAGTAATCCCTCCGACTCTTGCTTTATAGTTATTCTATGTTTTCCCCTAATTTCCTCTTCTTTTGAGAAACTGGCTTCACCTTGGAATCGACCATAAGTTTATGACACAAAAACTCAAGGTTAATTCCTAGCATATCAGCTGGTGACCAAGCAAAAAGATCCACATTTAATCTCAAGAAAGCGATCAACTTTCCCTTGAGTTAGTTAGGCAGTTCAGTGCTTATCAGTGTAGTATGATCCTTCCTGTCATCAAGCATTCTCAATTTGAGACCTCCTGCTGGTTGAGGTCGCGCTCATGAAAATCTTCTCTTGGATCCAAGTTAATTAGGTTTTGATCCTTAGCTATCTACATAACCTTTTGATTGATGCTAACTGGCTTCTTGAACACTTTAGGGCTATCATGATAGCCTTTTCTCACCATTTTCTTATCAGCTCGGACCATCCCTATCTTTGATTGCGAAGTTGGATACTTCATAACCAAATGAGGATTGATACTATTGCGCCCAATTTATTAAGGGTTGGTCTTCCTATAATCACATTACAGGAACTGACAACATTTACCAGCAAGTATTGCACACTTACAGTTTTGTCAAATTCTCCTTCTCCAAACATTGTGTCTACCTCAATATATCCCCTGAAACTTACTAGTTCACCAGAAAACCAACCAGGTTGTATGATATTCTCAAACCATAGCCATTGCTAATCCTAACTATTCAAAGGTTACCCAAAACATGATGTCTGCCAAGTTTCCTTGATCAATTAAGACTCTTTTTACTATGCAATTAATCATACTTACTGATATCACCATAGGACTGTCTTGATTAAAATCTACTCCCATGAAATTAACAGGAGAGAACGTAATCAAAGGAGCTGTCTCGCTGGTTTTGAAACCTTTTTGGTCTGAGCAATATTGTCCCGCTTTGATTTGCAAGCTCTCTCCATTTCAATCCATTCTTCGGCTTTTCTTCGAAAATGAGCTAGGTCCATGGGTTTCTTCCTTTTTAATGCACTTATAAAAGTCATTGACTTGTAAGCCATTGAACAATAAGGTTTTCAGTGCCTCTTGATTAATATCATTCACCATCAAGGCCTCCTTATCAAAGAAATTTAAATAGTCTTTTAAAAACTCATTTATAAGCGAATTGCGCCAAGAAAAACACTATTTATTGCAAGTAACTTCTCACAGACCTTGTTGGTAGTCTGAGAAACCACTTATTCACATCCTTTTTTAGAGTGCTAGGAAAACAGCGAAACATGGCTGCTTCATCATTAGCTCGAAAGCTTATCATAGCAGATTTGTAAGCATCTAGATGTTCTTGAGGATCTCTATCCTCATCAAATAACTCTATCCTGGGCTTCACACTATTTGGAAACTCATTACTCATGATCTCATCTGAGAATGGGGTTTCAAAAGGATGATCAAGCAGATTATTGATGTTTTCTCTAACTGGAACGACTCCTGTCTGAGTTAGTTGCGTCACAGAACGAGGAACATAATCCTCAGATTGTTCATAATGATCTCTATTCCCTTTATGAAGGCACATGTCTTGGATCTGCCGCTGCAGATTTTGATTTGTTGTCAACAACTCTTTATTCTGGTTATTTGTTTCTCGCTGCTGCTACAAGGCTATTAATTATTCTTGCAATTGTTTTAGAATAAAATTTTGTTCGTCATTTGGTGATGGTTGAGTGTGTGAAGCCCTAGTTTCAACCATATTTTTGGTGATAGAATATCTTAGGCTGTTATGTAGTTTTGGTGGTCGGTTTTTCACGATGGTGGGAATTGGAAATCTACCATCCCCATAGACGGCGCCAGATGTTCACGCCAGGCCAACTAGTATACCCTTGGTCGTAAGATTCTAAGTGTATTACAAGTGAAATCCTTGGTTTCAATTTGAGACATGTCTATCTTGCTCCACGGATTGAGTATATATGCGTGCATACGAGGGAACCCCACGATGCCCCACTCGTAGGCGGGTGGTCGTGGGTAACTGCTGTGAGTAATGGGGGGGGGGGTGGTTTAAGCACGATCAGCGACCTGATAGTTACCACGTAGAATTGCGCCTTGGGGTGCGAATCTTGAAGCGATTTGGCAAGTCTTTTTGGTGCGACTTGACAACGTAGTGATGAGATGGGCGGTCGTGTCTTAGAGTTTTTTTCTTTGTAATATTCTTAATATGATTCTTACCCTTTCCATATGATCCTTTTTATGCTTGATTGAAAAGATTGAATTGCCCCAAATTAGGTTTGAAGCATGTTAGAGTCATTGTTTCTTAGGGTGCATTAAGGTTTTGGATCATGCATTGAATTGCTTTTAGGTTAGAGCATGTTTTGAGATGTGTTTTTCCTTTTAGAAGTTTTTTTGTGCCTAGTGAATCGATTAACATGTGATGGGAATCAAGTCACAAAGGTAAAATTTCTTAGATTGCTGAAAAAATGTGTCCATAAGGAAAAATACACTATGTGAATCAATTCACACTAAACTTGAATCGATTCACAAAGGCAAAATATTCAGCAAAGTCAAAAACAAGTTCTAGGGTGCATTTTAACTTATGTGAATTGCTTCAGATGTCCTGTTAATCGATTCACACTGTAGTTTTTCATGTAAAAAGCTATTTTCACACTCTGTTTTGAGAGACAATGTTTAGAACTTCTTTTGCATGAACTGAAGTGATCTAGACACCCTTTTTTGCTCTATTAGGGTTTAGAAAAATCAAGAGTTGAGAGTTTCAAAATCCTTCATTTAATTCATCATTTGATTAGGGTTCTTGAGTGAGATTCTTTAAAGATTCATCATTTTTCATCAAGAACATGTGATTCTAACTTCTCAATGGAACAATTTCTACATGTTTGATCAATCATTCAAGGATTGGGCTTGAAGATATACATCAAGTTCTAGATGTCTTCTATCCATAATTTTTCATTGTTTGTATCAATTTGATTGTAATTGTTGGGTTTTGTTTTTTTTTTTTTTGTTTTGAGAGCTAGAAGAATCTTAGAGTGGGTTTCCCCCTTGATTGCTTCTAGAAGGTACATAGAGGATATATAAGGATACCTAAGAATAATAAGCTTATCCATTGGGTGGTTCTTGAATTTTGGGACTCAAGGTTTTTGTTAAAAATCCTAAGAGAAGGTTCTCCTCTTAGGTGTGTTTGTGAGTGGCATAAATCCAAAAGGGGACTTTGGTGGCTAGTG
Source organism: Cyamopsis tetragonoloba (assembly GCA_037177725.1). Lineage (NCBI taxonomy): Eukaryota > Viridiplantae > Streptophyta > Magnoliopsida > Fabales > Fabaceae > Cyamopsis > Cyamopsis tetragonoloba. Next base: position 40,978,812 of record CM074121.1, read on the forward strand.
AGAAATCCTAAAGGGTTGCTTTAGGTGGTTGTGTAATCCTAAAAGGTTGCTTTAGGTGCTTAAGAAATCCAAAAAAATTGATCTCTTGGTGGGTAGATTTCTAGGTTGGGAAATCTTGTATTATCTTATAAACATTGTTGTAATTGTTTGTGAGATAGTGGAACCTTCTAGTGAAAACTAGAAGAGATTGATGTAGGTGTTGTTAGAACATCAAACTAGGATATATTCTTATGCATTGTCTCTATATTTGTTTTGTTTACATTCTTTGTTCTTGATTCACAATTATCTAGATCATAGCCATTGAAATTGACCTTTATAATCAAGTTGGCTTGGCTTAAAATCAACCCAAGTTAAACTCAAATCACTCAAAGGCATTCATATTCTAATTGGTTTGTCATTCTCACTTGGATATCAATTAAAACCAAACTTAGGAAAAGTGATATGTTTTTTTGTGTGTTTCATTTCACTAATGTTTCATCACTTGTATTGCTATTCGCATTCACATTGGTTAAAAACAAAGGACTAAAACTTTCTACTGCACCACTCTTAGTTATTTCATAAGCCTATGCAAAAAATTGTCATTCTTAATCAACCTAATTCACCACCCACCCCCCTTTTTAGGTTGCTAAACTACCTATCCATTTCTAGAGGTCTGTCTTTGCTCACACAAGCATGACGCCAACATCTAATAAGGATGGGAGAGTGATCTGAGTAATGCCTCCGTAGGTTTTCCACATAAGCTTCAAGGAAAGAAGTGTTGGTCGGATTTGTAACTTTTAAAACCGGATTTTCAATAAAACACATAAAAGCTCAAATAAACTAAAACGAATCCTACCGACTTGTAATAAAGTGGTTGTAAACAACTCGGGATTTATCGTCCTCAGGGAGGAGCGTGTTTAGAAAAACTAATCAATTAATCAAGAAGGGATTTTTTATAAAAAGGTTTGATTTTTAGAAAACGTTTTAAAAATATAAACTAAAGAAAGCAAATAAAATAAAACAGATAACTTAGAATAGAGAAGAAGAAGGTTTTTGGTTTCGGTTCATGTTCATATTCTACTCAATTTTAGTTATTAATCGTCTTGTTTCAATCCATTGACACATGCATAAAATTATCTTGCCCCGATGTCTCGGCGAAAAAACCTAATCTAATAAAGTATAGCCCAATGTTGGCACTAGCTAATTACCAGAAAACATTAAGAATTGGCACTATTGTGATCACACGTTTGCCCATATGTCTATGCAACAGCTTGATATGAGATCTAATCTCTTCTACGATTCTACACCCATCCTTTCAAACACCACGCAAAACAATAAATCAAGTCGTTGATGGCCAGTCAAAAGCAAGCATTAAGCGAAAAAGAAATAGAACCAATTGATATAAAAGAAACAACGCACAAATTAATTAACATAAAAGAGAAATAGAGTAAGAGTTACACTTAGACCAAACCATGGAAGGATTTAAATCTACGTGCATATAGTAGCAAAACGCGTCCAGTCTAGATAAAGAGATGAAGAACAAAGGTTGCATCGGAAGACATCCTAGCAAACTCCATAATCCACTCCTATCTCCAAACACTTCTAAACTATAAAAAGTATCATCCTAAAACTAAGAAAAACTTAGCCAAGCTAAGCTGAGCCTCCAAAATTATTTGAAGTCTAGTGACCTAGGACTAATTACAGGTATTAAAAGGAGTTAAAACGGGCTTTGGGCTGCTAGAAGGCCCAGAAGAATAAAATTTAATCCTGGCTGCTCGCTAATAGGCGTTTAAGCGCCTAATCTGGGCGCTTAAGCGCCTCTTGCTTCCAAAGCTTCAACCTGAGTACAAAATACATGTAATTAGTACCAATTTATTATAAAAACACTAAACGGTATTATTTTCACTCAAGAACTTGCATTTACTAGAATTGGAGTATTTTTTTCATTAAAAATCATATAAAATACTTAAATAAATGTGTAATTAAAGCCTTAAAAACACGTATATTTTCCATTTTTCAAGAAGTAAGCCAATTCTATCAAGGCGCTTAAGAATGTGGCCTATACTCTGCTCCTTCCTATCCCACATGAAACTAAGACCCATCACACAAAGATCCACTAAGTTACAACTATCCATCATATTATAAAAGTGCATGCTTCGATTGGGAAAGAAGCAACAACGTTTAGCTTTAGTTGGCAGTGGATTTTCATTGAAATCACCAAGGAGAAGTCAAGGGGAAGATAAAGACGAGCGTAGCTGAGACAGGTATGTCCATAAATTATCCCTTGATGCAATTTTGGAGATACCATATGCACTACTACAAGTCCACGAGGAAGCTCCTAATGCTAGAGACATAATGACACACTGACCATGGATGTCCACTATAGAGGTGGATATGGGAAGGCTTATCTCCTTGTGAATGCAAATAACCCCTAAGTGTCCTCGGGCTTCTGAGATAGACACCCTGTACGGTTAAACTAGGAAGATAACAAGATCAATTGAAGATAACCAGAAATGTAGGGATTCCAGGAAATGAAGGAACCCGAAGCAACTGTTGTATTAAGTGAGAGATTTTACAAGGAAAATGTTTACAAATCAATGAATGAATGAATTATTTCTGATATCTACCATATATAGCATCTAATAGAATCTAACAACTTTTTCCCAAATGGGATGTTACATTTGACTTCCTGAGGCCTGCCACGTGTCTAGGGCCAACAAACTATTTATTCTATAGCTAATTAATACTATCATGTTGTAATCTTGCATCACACCCTCCCATAACCAAGTTTCCTCCAAAACTCATCCACTCAGTTGAAGAAAGTGAGTTTCTAATAGAAGAAAGAATGAAGGAAACTACTTATTGATAAGTTCCTTCACGTAACGTTTACCCCTAGGGTTTATTGCACCCCTAACACTCAAAGAAATAAACGAGAGCAATTCTTGAAAGCCTTCATCATAAAAACATGAATGAAAGAATGGAGAGTAGGACAGTCATTGTCCCTGATGCTTACCTGGATTCAAGATACGAGAACGATGGTCCGGGGATCTGAGGACACTCTGGATTGCTCCTCCATAGAGCAGGTGGTACCTGCAAAGACTCCGACGCTCAGGTCAGTGATAGATCTGAGAGTGTAGAGTATTAGGGTTAGATTATCATACTTGGTTTTACCCTATTGTCCGGTATTTATACCTTTTGGGTTGGTGTTATTTTGCTGGTGTGGGCCGCTCTTATGGGCCTAGTTGGCCGTTGGGCAATCTGGAAAGCCGGGCATGGAACCCAGGATGTAGGTACGCAACAGTTGCCCCCAAGCCAGCAAGTGGCAAATGTCAGTTTCCTAGGCTTTAAGTCGGATATTTCCTGTTATCCTGGGTTTGTCCCTCCTTTACCTTAGGCGTTTGGACAATGAATTTAATTTTGAATTCGTCTGACACGTGTCCGGATCCTAGTGGGTCTGGACCCTTCATCTTTTGGTTTTTCCTTTAAAAGTGTGTTTCTTCTTCTCTTCTGTCATTCTTCTGCTTTCTTTCCACTCATCTGCTTTCTGGTTTGAGTTTTTCCTCTCTTTGCCGTCAATATTCGTCGGAATCTCTAGGGTCTTTCGGAATTTATTCTACTTCAAGCCAGGTAATGGTCATCTCCTCTTTACTTTGTGCGATTCAATCTATCTCTTCCCTCTTCTCACTCACTCCTAGGGCATCCTCGTTTATTTCTGGTTTGGGGGTTTTTTGCCCTTCTTTGCAATGTTGCGGCCATGGAGGGTCGTATCTTGCTTGATTTCAAGGGGATTACGCTACGGACGTCCCTTGTACGATTCTCGTTAGTTTTGTTAGATCAAGTTAGGATCTTGGAGCCGTGGGAGGCTGAAAGGGGAGGCCTTTCTTCTCAGATGTTTTCGCTGTTCTTTCTGTTCTTTCTGTTCTTCACCTTCATTTTCTTCAATTTCTAGTGTGTAGTCTCTTATTTCTTTTTTTTCTTTTCTGTAGCCCGGGAAATATGTCTCCTCCTCCCGCTTTAAGTTCAAAAATTTCTCATAAGGATAAAGGAAAAACTGTTGTTGGGTCTTCTAGTGCCTCTCCACCTGCTGTTCCTGAAAAATGGGTGGACATTAAATGCATCCAAAATTGCCTCTGGGTTGAAGGAGTCTTGGATATTCCTTCTAGTGTAGAAGATAAGGAAGATCTTAAAATTATTGAAAACAATTGGCGTTCCTGCTTCGGTGTCTATCCTTCCCATACTCGTGCCGGGGGTAGGATCGTGACAGAGAAGGATGTAAATCCTGCCGACACTTACCAGATGATCCCGGTAGACGAGAACGAACATGTGTGTTGTCCCGCCACTGAGCACGAAAAACCTTACATCGTGGTGTACCATGGTCTTTTTAGCCGAATTCGCGTTCGTTTTCCCTTTTCCATTTTCCAAATGGAAGTTTTAAATTATCTGCAAGTGGCCCCTACGCAACTTCATCTCAATGGGTGGGGTTTCCTTCAAGCTTTTGAGACGTTTTGTTGGGCTCAGGGGTGGCATTACTCCTCCTCCTTGTTCCTTGTGTTGTTCCAACCATATCGGAAGGATAAGAAGAAAAAGGAGTGGATTTCGCTTCGTCAGAGTGATAACCCATCCTTGTTTACGTGCTACGAGGAGTCTTTAAAAGACTGGAAACACGGCTATGCCAAGATAACCCCTCGTGGTGAGGTAACTTTCTGGCGGGATAACAAGGGGAGGGACTTATTTTCGCTATATTGGAGTGAATCTCATTATAACCTTCCACAACTTTATGAGTCCAGTTTGTTAGGGTTCTTAGAGGAAGAAGACCATTCTACATATCGGAAGCTCTGTGCCTTCTTTGGGGAACGTAACTTCCCTATTCATTGCAAGGATGTGGTCCATGCCAAATTTCGTGACCAACGGAAACGTTGTCTGGGTGAGTGGCCGATTTTGATGTTTCATTTCTATATTTTGTTTACCGACATACCTTATTTCTTGCATTCGAGATCATGAATGTCTATTTCGCCCGTTACGAGCATTTTAAGGGCAAGTCCAAGAAAGGTGGTAGTTCTCGTGCTAGCCCCAAAGTGCCAAAGAAGTCGGTGGAGAAGCCCGTGGAAGTGCCACCGTCTTTTGAGCCGGTTACTGAAGAAGCTTCGGCACCCCGACATCTCCTCCTCGCGCTACAATCCCGGCATCAGACTTTGTCGACTTAAGGGATGATGACGAGGGGGAAGAAGATGAAGAACTGGTCTTCGTTCGCTGTAAGCGAAAAACGGTTGAAGAGAATGTTGAGGAGGACTCCCAGGCACAGGCAAAGCGTGCCAAAAAAGGAAAAGAGAAAGGTAAACGGCATATTTCTACCCTGGCGTTATTGGCGTTGTAGTTATTTCTGATATCCTATTCTTGCAGATGTCGAGGATGCTGAAGTTTCTGAGGGACGACCGTTTACGCCTAGGTGGCGTGAAAAATGGAGGGGCATTTTCGAGGGGATGGTGACTCCTCAGTCAGCTTTATGCATCCTACGGATTTCTTGTTCAACACTTCAGCCGAGACCTTCGAGGTATTTTGTTTATTGTTGTACTTTTGTCTACTGATGTTGAGGGTTTCTCAATGTATTATGCCTAACCGGGATTCTTCATTTTTGCAGGCTCGGTGCGAGCGGATGCAGTGCTAGGCTGGCATTATGCATTCATTTCTGAACGACCTCAAGCTCGAGGCTGAGGGAGTGTTGAAGGCCCCGGTTTCCCAAAAAGATAATGACATTTTGAACCAGCGGGTGGCTGAATTAGAGGGAAAGAGCCGGGATCTGGAGAAACAGCTGGAGCAACAACAGCTCGGCTCCGCTACTCAGGAAAGTGAGCTTCAGGCTCGAATAGATGGACTATCACAGGAGGTGGATGATGCCCGTGAAGAGGGTTGTTCGCAAGAATGACCTCTGGTCTACTGCTGAGAAGAAGCTCAAGGCTTCTCTGGATGCTTCTGAGAAAGAACAGGCCGCGTTGATTAAGACCAGGGCGGCTCTAAAAACGGAGGTGCATCAACTCCGCCGGGAGAAGATTCTGCTTGTGGAGAACTTGAAGTCTTAGTCCCGGATTGCCGAGAATGCCCAGAAGGAGGCAGATGCTTTAAGGGAGGACTATGATGGCGTTAATTATGACGCCTTCTGCAATTGTCTCCAACAAGTTATGCTGCTAAACCCGGGGGTGGAGCTGAACCTTCGGTGTCTGAGTGTGGACCATGTGGTGGCGGAAGGCGTCCTCATCGACATCTGCCAACCTAGTGATCCTAGCCCAGTGTATTTATCCAACCCGGAGCTGAAGGTTTTTGACCCTTGGGCTCCGTTTGTCGCGGCAGATTCGGAAGAGACTAAGAGCGACGTCCGGGATGACAATGTCGGGGTTCCAAGCGGTGTTCCCCAAGCCGAGGTCGTGGAGTCGGCTCCCGATGGCGCAGACGGCGAGGTGGAGACTGTAGTTGTAGTGACGCCTCCTGGCCCTTGAACTATATTTTTTGTATCTTTCTTTTTGTATAATCGTCGATATCTTGTATTTTACCACCTTTATTTAATGAAGGAGTTTTAACATTTATCTGTTATATCTCAGCTGTTACTCATTCAATAAGTTTTACCGAAGTAACATAGTTTCGTTGGGGACGCGTGTCCTATTCCGGGGCGCATGGTGATTATGTGGGACGGATCCCCTCTAGGTTTTAAGTCCTGGTGGGGGAAGTGCCCTATACCGGTGCTTAAAATAGTTTTGATGGGGACGGATCCCTTCCAGGTTTTAAGTCCTGGTGGGGCAAGTGCCCTATGCCGGTGTTTAAAATAGTTTTGATGGGGACGGATCCCTTTCAGGTTTTAAGTCCTAGTGGGGCAAGTGCCCTATGCCGGTGTTTAAAATAGTTTTGATGGGGACGGATCCCTTCCAGGTTTTAAGTCCTGGTGGGGCAAGTGCCCTATACCGGGTCGAGTTCCTTCGGTTAATATCGGTCGGGTAACATTTAATTACCTCATCCTTAAGTAATTGAAAATATAATGGAATCTTTCGTAAATAGGATGCATAAACAAGATTTCTTATTAAATCAGATAATTGGGGCCTCGTTAAAACCTGTAACAGTAAAACCCTCCTTAGGGATAAAACTTGTCCCAGGAAAAAGAGTACCCCCCTATTTACAACCAATTATTCGAGAATTACAACTTAGCTGTAATAACGCCGAAGGTCTACGGCATTGAAGGTGCGCGGGATCTCCTTCCCGGCAAGGTATTCTAGCGAATAGGCTCCGGCATCCATAGCTATCCTGATTCGATAAGGTCCTTCCCAGTTCGCGGCCAACTTTCCTTCGCTTGCATTCTTGTTCCCGATGCTTGCACGTCTGAGTACTAAGTCACCGACCTAAAAACTCTTTTTGTTGACTTTCATGTTGTAACGTTGGGCGACTTGTTGTTTCCTAGAGAGTTCTTTATGTCTGGCGAGCTCTCTTAATTCATCAATAACGTCCAGCTCTTCCCGAAGCTGTTGGTTATTATCCAGATGGGAAAGGTGACTCTCCAAGTCGGGTTTCCGATTTCTACTGGGATTACGGCGTCGGTCCCGTAGACTAGTTTGAAAGGAGTTTCTCCTGTAGAGCTGTGGGTAGTCGTTCGATGAGCCCATAGCACTTGATACAGATTCTCGACCCAGTTACAGCCCAACATCTTGCACCGTTTGCGTAATCCTTCTACTATAACTTTGTTGGCAGCCTTGGCCTGCCCGTTGCTCTGCGGGTGGGCCACACTGGCGAAATGATGTTTTATCTGAAGACCAGCTGCATTTCGCGGAATCCTTTGTCTGTGAACTGGGTTCCATTGTCGGTCACCATGGCTGCCGGGATGCCAAAGCGACAGATAATGGTTCTGAAGACAAAGTTTTGCGCCCTGGCAGAGGTTATTGTGGAAGACGGCTCAGCTTCGATCCATTTAGTAAAGTAGTCTACTACTACTAATAGGTGCTTCAATTGGCCCGGTGCTGCATCAAATGGTCCCAGCAAGTCTAGACCCCATGTATGAAAAGGCCATTGAGATGACATGGAGTGAAGGTCTGCTGTTGGCAAGTGTATAAGAGGGGCGTGTAACTGGCAAACATCGCAGGTTCTCACGTGTGCTGCAGCGTTGGCGTTCATGGTTGGCCAGTAGTATCCCGCCCTCAAGGACATGCTTGTCTATGTTTCTAGTCTAAAGGCTTCTTGAGATGTATTATGGGCATTGCTTGACCTTTAGACATTCTTCTAAGATGCATATTATTATAGAATGGTTCAGATTGAAGTTTGAACTTCTGTCTCCTTAGGATCTGAGATTTTTTTGTTCACTTATGTTTTTAGGATTCTGATGTAGAGTAATCATTATTTCTGTTCTTTAGAAATCCAATATGATTCTCATTAGATACTTCCAATGTGTGATCTTTGATCTTGATAGTTCAGATTTGAGAAATATCTACGTTGAGGTATTGTTCTAAACTTCTTATTTACAGTCAGATTCTAAATATAACTTTTGTTAGCGTAAGAATCCGAGCTATGTCTTCCTTGATACTTAGATGGATATCATAACTAATCTTTTTCTTGAGTATCTGGAAGGTTTCTTAGATAGTCCTAATCTTCTTTCTGGTTAACTTGACTATTTGGCCAAGTTGGAGAACTACAAGTTGTCATTTGTTCTACTTGAAAAGCAATGTCTTCATTCGTATGTCTTGATGAATCTAAATGTCTTCTTTCAATATGCCAATGAAATACATATCTTTTTGTACTTAAATATTTAGATATCTAAGTGAGATTGATGATCTAGTGTTGGAATGGAAAGGTGGATGAACTACCTAAGAGGGAGGGGGTTAATAGGTAGAGCGAGGTTGGCAACTTTTTCTCTGAGCTAAGGCAAAGATAGAGTTTAATGTAGCGGGATATTCAAGTCGTTTTCCAATGTGAATCAATTTATGATTACAATTGAGAACACTTAGCAAAATAAATGAACAAAAACAGAAAACTTTTCACACAAGCTAATTTTAAGAGATTACCCAACCAAGTTACAAACCAATTATCTACCAAGGTTCTTTATAGCAAGTGGATTGTTGATGAGTTAATTTTAGACTTAACCTAGTTTATTAGAAAGATCAATTTCAATCGTAATTATAAAGGTGAGTTACGTGTGAATATATATGCAAACGATCTAAGCAAAAAAAGCAATAAAAGAGACAATGAAAGGTGGTATACCCTGGTTCGATGTTCTAACAACACTTACATCCAGTCCCTTCTAGATTTCACTAAATGGTTTCCACTATCTCTCAAAAAATTAACAAATGTTTAAAAGATACAAAGATTTCCCAATCACCTAAGAAATAAAACCCACCAAGAGAACTCTTCTCTATGGATTTTACAAACCACCTAAAACCATCTTTAGGATTTCCACAAGCCACCTAAGAAACCCTCTTAAGATTTACACTTAACCACCAAAGGAATCACCTTTGGATTTCACCACCAAGAGAAACTCACTCTTGGATTTTCACCTAAAGATGCAACTTTTAAGATTTTTCAACTCACCAAGAAAAACCTCTCTTGGATGATCTCACACTCACCAAGGAATATAATGCTCCTTGGCGATAAAAAAACAGCCACCAAAGGCATCCTTTGGATTTATGCCACACACTTAGAAGAAACCTTCTCTTAGGAATTTTCACAAACACCTCGAGTACTCACTCAAAATAACCTTACCAGATAAGCCTATTATCCAAGGTATCCTTACAAACCCCTTTAAGGACCTCCTTGAAGCAATTGATGGTGAGAGTACACCTCAATTCTTCCAGCTCTAAAAACCCACAAAATCATAAAAATGTTCAATAAATAAAATACAACAAATAATGAAATCTAAATAAAGAACAAGGAGAGAGTACACCTAGGAGTCCAATCAGTATCAAAATTTCCCCCCTTTATTTGTCACTTTATAGTTTCAATTAAGCATTAATTATGTTTTATCAAATATACCCTTGAGTAGTTGAGTTTTAAATAAATTGTTTGAGAGATGTGGCTCACTAATTAATAAGAGTGATAAAGGGTATAATAGGAAGTTAGACAACTACTGGCATGAAAACAAGAAAATTAATGGTATTTCTTTATCTGTGTGTAACAACCTTAAACGAAAGTTAGACCCACCATTTCTCGCTTTCTGTAGAAACTTCATTATCGGTCAAACACACACCCCCATACTACACTACTCCTAAATCTACTCTACCGGGGATCGAACTCCGCTCCTTCAGCTCCAAGAGTTCCTCTTTATGCCACTTGAGCTACAAGTTCTCACCATAATAATTCAATTTTTAACAAGTATATATGCTTTTTCTATTTGAATTAATGTATGTTATTTAAATTATAATAAGTTTATATAATTCTTTGTTTATCTCTTCTCTCATTCTAATTTGATTAAACAAAAAAAAATGTAGAAATAAAATGTTAGATAAACAAAGTCAAACTCAAGTTATTGCACCATATGAAAGGCACCAAATAACCACCACGTGAAACTAGAGCATTAGCAATTTTCGGCTAAGAAAAATATGATATAATAGATTAGCTATAACGCTTAACTAACAAAATATGTATTCAAATTAAATATTAATACTATTGTATTAAATAAAGTACATACATCTTATTCGTTTATATTTAATAAAATAATTTTATTATGATATTAAAATGTGATAGTATAAAAATATTTACAAGTGTATATATTACATGTAATATTTGGAAAAAATTGTTACTTAATTATTTGAAAAAAAAGGTATCTCGTGAGACATGAATTGCTTGTGGCCTAAGAGGCGGCCCAATACTTATAGAGACTTAAAGCAAAGTTAAAAACTGAGTTCTTTCATAATGAAAATACTTTATTAATGTTATTGAAATTTCATTTGTGTTCACTTTTAGCGATACAAAATCATTTGCAGTATAAAAATAGTGAAGTCAATTCTCATCTAACATTTTTTTTCTTTTGAAATGTTATATAAAATAAAGTCAAATCTATTTTATTTTTCTTGAGAAGTTATTGACATTAATTTAGTGAGCTTTATTAATTTTGTAACACCTAGATTTTTTTAAGTCATTTTTTTTAAACAGGACAGCAGAAAGCAAAACATTATATATATATATATATATATATATATATATATATATATATATATATATATATATATATACACCAGAGAGTCCCTGATACCTATTCCTACTTCCTAGTAATAGGTATAGAAATCCAAAAAAGGCTCCTAGAACAACAACAACTACTAGAAAAACTCCTAGGCAGTCCTCGTCCAAATCCCCAATCATCTGCTATAGTTGTAAAAAACCCGGACATGTAAGCAAATATTGTAGACTCCGAAAAAGGATTAGCAATCTTAATCTTGAACAAACTATAGAAGATCAAATTAGTAGCCTCCTTGTGGATACCTCCGATGAAGAATCAGAAAAGGAAGGGTCGGAAGATTTAAACAATATCCAACAGGATGATGAGATTTCTTCCTCAGATAATGAAGAATTTCCAGAAATTAATGTTCTTACAAAAGAGCAAGACCTTTTGTTTGAAGCCATTAATTCAATCCCTAATCCTCAGGAAAAGAAGGTGTACCTGAACAGGTTAAAGGAATCCTTAGAAAAGAAAAAACCCAAAACTTTAGTGATTACCAATAAGTATGACCTTAAACCAATCATTAAAAGATTGGAAAGAAGTTCTGTTAAACCTGTTACCATCCAAGATCTCCAAATTGAGATTAATAATCTCAAACAAGAAATAAAAGAGATCAAGGAGCAACAACAAATTCACCAAACTATTCTAAATCAATTAGAGGATTTAGAGAATGACTCGGAGGAACCAGAAACCAGGACACCTGATCCTATCTGTACTAAGGATGGAGAAGAACAAGATTTCCTTAGGTTAATTAACCGATTAACCATCCAGAAGTTTTATATTCAAGTCAAAATCAAAATAGAGGATTTTGTATTGGATACTATGGCACTCTTTGATACTGGTGCTGATTCAAATTGTATTCTCGAAGGATTAATTCCAACTAAATATTTTGAAAAAACCACAGAGAAACTAAGCACTGCTAGTGGATCTAGGCTTAAAATCAAATATAAGCTCTCCAATACCCTTATTAAAAAGGGTAATTATCAGGTAAAAACTTCCTTTTTGTTAGTTAAGGACCTCAAAAATAAAGTAATTTTGGGAACCCCCTTTATTAGAGCATTATTTCCCTTAGAAATCTCTGATGAAGGAATTAGTACCAAACATCTAGGAAGGCAAATAGTCTTTAGATTTGTCAAGAAACCTATAGTAAAGGCTCTCAATATCATTGATCATAAATCAAATCAGATCAATTTCCTCAAAGAGGAAATCTCGTTCAAAACAATTCAATCTCAACTAGAGCAATCCCATATCCGGCAAAGAATAGAAACTTTGCAACGACATATTCAATCTACAATTTGTTCTGATCTCCCAAATGCTTTTTGGAACAGAAAAAAGCATATTGTTGAATTGCCTTATGAGAAGGACTTCAAAGAAAGTCAAATCCCTACCAAGGCAAGACCAATCCAGATGAATGAGGAACTCCTCCAATATTGTCAGAAAGAAATTAAGGATCTCTTAGATAAAGGGCTTATCAGGAAAAGCAAAAGTCCTTGGTCTTGTTCAGCCTTCTATGTCAACAAACAAGCTGAGGTTGAAAGAGGAACTCCTAGATTAATAATAAATTATAAGCCTCTAAACCAATCTCTACAATGGATTAGGTATCCTGTTCCTAACAAGAAAGATCTTCTTAATAGGCTACATGCTGCCAGAATCTTTTCAAAATTTGATATGAAATCTGGATATTGGCAGATTCAGATTAAAGAAACTGACAGGTATAAAACCGCATTTACTGTCCCTTTTGGCCAGTATGAATGGAATGTGATGCCTTTTGGTTTAAAGAATGCCCCCTCTGAATTTCAGAAGATCATGAATGATATTTTCAATCCTTATTCCAAATTTTCAATTGTTTATATTGATGATGTTTTAATTTTTTCTCAGTCTATAGACCAACATTTTAAACATATCAATATATTCATCAATATTGTCCGTCAAAATGGATTGGCAGTCTCAAGCTCAAAACTTTGTCTTTTCCAAACTAAAATCAGATTCCTTGGTCACATGATCCACCAAGGAACAATCGTCCCGATTAGCAGATCGATAGAATTTGCTGATAAATTTCCAGATCAAATTATTGACAAAACCCAACTCCAAAGATTCTTAGGATGCCTTAATTATGTAGGAGACTTTGTCCCTCACCTCAATAACATCATAAAACCTTTGCATGATCGTCTTAAGAAAAATCCTCCTCCCTGGACAGATCAACACACTAGTGTGGTTAAGCAAATCAAACGCCAGGTCAAAGACCTCCCTTGTTTGTATCTCCCAGTACCCCAAGCCTATAAAATAGTTGAGACTGATGCGTCAGATATAGGTTATGGTGGCATCCTCAAACAAAAATTGCATGGCAAAGAGCATATCATTGCAATCACTTCAAAACATTGGAATTCTGCACAGCAAAATTACTCAACGGTCAAAAAAGAAGTTTTAGCAAGTGTACTTTGTGTTTCAAAATTTCAATCTGATTTACTTAATCAGAAATTTTTAATCAGAGTTGATTGCAAATCAGCAAAAGATATTCTTCAAAAAGATATAAAAAATTTGGCTTCTAAACAAATTTTTACTAGATGGCAAGCTATTTTAAGTGTTTTTGATTTTGAAATAGAATATCTCAAAGGCACTTCAAACTCTCTCCCTGATTATCTTACTCGTGAATATTTACAGGGAAAATAGGCTTATGCCTAGAAAAGCAGCAATGGCCTCTTCAAGGGGTCGAGGAGTTAGAATAGCCCTACCTGGGCTTACCAAAAAGTCAGGGTTATTGACCCCAACTGGGTCACCTACCCAAAACCAATCTGAGTCACCGACTCAAACTGGGTCATCTACCCAGAAACAAACCGGGTCATCTACCCAGGATCAATCTTTAGTGGCTGAGTCATCAACTCAGCAACAAACTGCAAAACAAACCAAGGCAGATTATGCCTTCCCAATCCAAACCCTTCTAGCCCTCCAAGATTGTGGCTTAACCCACCTTCCAACCAAAACCTGGGCAGAAATTGCCTCAGAAGACGAAAATGAAACCCTTGACCTAGCTACTCTCATTAAAGAAATGGCTAAGTCAAAAACAATAATTTCTGGCCCTAGCCAAAAACATATCCAAACCCAAACTCAATCCTCTAAAAAGCCAGCCAACCCTTTGATCATTGAGTAACTTAGAGAGAGAGTTTTAAGTGAGAGAAGCTCTGAGAGATATTCTGTAAGTTTTTCTTCTGTTTTAATAAGAATTCTCTTTCTGTAATTTTCTTTTCCCTTCTCCCTCCAGCCGACATCGTTGAGACTACTCGCAATCGGCTTTCTTTTTCTTTTCTTTTTCTTTTTTTTAATTAAAGTTTTATAATACTGGTCCAATTCAAGTTTTAATTTCGTAATACTGGTCCAATTCCAGTTTTAATTTCTGCATTTTACATATCTGCATATTATATTGTTGCATATATTTAGCAGTCCGTCTGCATTCTTGCTTCTCTGACTTTTAATTTTCCTGCTTGCCATCTAGCAAAGATATTTACAGAAAGTGTTTTATTTATTTTACAAACCAGAGAGATCACCAGTCCATCTAGGTAACCACACAACAAAACTAATGACTACCTATGTATAAAAAGAGCTACTAGGGTCTTCTCAAGCGCTGACACCTTCCGAGTCCATATCACCTGCAATATTGTAATCATCAGTTATATGTACGACATATAACTGAGTAACCGTTAGTATTGAAAATAGTGTGTGTGTGTATATATATATATATATTATTACAACCAGTCTAACTAGAAAATCTCCCAAATCCAATTCCTAACAAACACACACACAATAGGTATAAAAATGTCAATCACATAGGTATGCATGCATGATCATTTTCTATTTCATTTCTTTCTTCTTTTATCGGAAAACCTAGTGCACGTGGGAATCCACCATTGTGCATGGCAATAGCACTCTAAAGCACTCTGCAAACCTTGGTAAGCATCCCTATCCAAAGTCCATGCCTCACCTCCAATAGAGGTCTGCAAGAACTATTACCCCTTCCGGTAATAGCTCCCAATCATTTCTCTTATTCAGAGTCAATACTCATTACACGTCTGCAAGAACTATTACCCCTTCCAGTAATAGCCCCCAACATTTTCTTTTCCATGCTTGTCCACTTACCCAGTCTACTTCGGCGGAACTCAACCCTCTTACTCAACCAATGTTGATGGGGGAAGCATTTACCACTTTTACTTTGATACATTTCAGGTTCTCATGCATCACACATTCATATTCATATCACAACCAATCAAATAAGAGTTCCAGTAGCATAATATTCGAACACAAGCATCCTATGTTTGAATATTATGTATCATAAGTTCCACACTCAAATATCTATTTAAATATGACCTGCCATATTCGAGTACATATTCGAGTTCATACCCACTCTGGACTTATCCATTCTAAAACAGTTTGAAAATCTGTCCAGAGTCCTATTCTCAATTATAATCTGGAATCTCTTGTCTGTTACATGCACTTTATCATTTTCACATCATTCACAATTTCTAATCATGCATCATCTATTTGCACATTTGACCGACACAACATCATTCTTGCATATCAAGTAACATCAAACATATACATAATCCTAAATCAGCCAATTTCTAACACACTGTCTATAGTTCCTAATCACATGTTCCTAATATTTCATAGTGCCCTAGATTTGGGATTTTTAGGGTTACCTTGAATTTCTAGAATCCTTTATTCTTCAGTTTCAACCCAATCTCCAACTCTTTTCTTCAGTGCTCCTTGTCTCCGAATCTGAATTTCAATCCTTGGAACTTAGAACAAAGGAGTGTAGAGTGTAGCTAATTAGTGGCAGAGGTTTATCGAAGGATTGAGAGAGCGTAGAGCGAGGGAGAGGGAAATGTAGAAATGTGGAAGTCAAGTCCCCTATTTATAGGCCCAGGGGTCCATATTCGAATATATATTCGAATATAAGGTTGTTATTTTCAATTCCACACTTCCATATTCGAATATGAAAAGTCCATATTCGAATATAACTGTTCATATTCGAATATGCACTGTTTATATTCGAATAAGACTCAGACATATTCGAATACGCATGTTCATATTCGAATATGCACAGTCCATATTCGAATATGACTCATCCATATTCGAATATGCATGTTCATATTCGAATATACATGTCATTTTTGTCCCTCTTTTGACCTCTCTACTTATAACAAATTCTCCTCTTTCTTTTCTTTGTAAATTATAATCAAATCCCTTAAATCCTAAGTCTTCTTTATGGATTTTCGGGATGTTACAAATTTTAATTTTGAAAAACTTCTTCTCTAACAATTGTTAGGAGAATCGATAAGATTATTTTGTAACCGATATATACATTTAGAAAAGAATATATTCTTTTTTTTAAAAATTTGGTATATCATTTGCTTTATTGTTTTCATTTTATAATTTATTTTAATTAAAAAATTAATTCTAAAAATAAGTTTTATTATTCAATATTTTTCTTTATAAATGAACTAACCCGCTAGACTTTAATTCTAAATAATATTTTTATTTAAAGTCTAAATAATATAAGTTATCTCTAAATAAAAATATAAGCTTATTTCATTTAAAGTCTGAATATAATAAGTTTTTCTAAATAAATTCATTAAGTTTGTATTTTTTTTATGTACTTTATTTTTTTTCATTTTTTTAAAGTTGAGACATATACAAGATATAAATATGAGTTAACAATATTTAAATTAAAAAATATTCAATAGAAAAGAGTATTTAAAATGCCTTTTTCACATTTCGTTTGACTGGGTGAAGAAATAGGAGGGAGGAAAGAGTATTTAAAATAGGCCTTGCCCCCCTCCTCCGTAAGATTTCTCTACTAGTATCTAAAAGGTGCAAAAATATTCAATTGAGTGTGTGTAGCCTAGTGGCACTGTTGAGTCTTTAGGTTTCATGGTTGTGAGTTCAAAACTCTAGCATGTAGTGTTACTTCTTTTTTTTCATCATTTCACGTTTCTATGTCTTTACTTCTTCTTTTTTTCCCCATTGTTTCACGTTTGTAGGTCATTTTTTTACCGTGTTTTTTTTCCTTTTTTTCTTTTTTATGCTATTTTTCTTTTTCATTATACTTATATTGTTATTTAGTTTTATTATGAGAAGATAATATTTAGATTCTATGATAAATTATTATTAAATAATATTAAAAATTATTATTAAAAAGCTCTCTATGCTAACAATAATAAATTCTTTCTATGTTTAATATTTTGTTTCTTGTTTTTTATTGTTTTCTTATTTCTTAATTTTTAATCATGACTTTTATATTTACACAAGTACTTATTGGTTAGTAAGAGTTTAATTTTCTTAATTATATTATTTGGATTTTGTATGTAATTATTTGTTTGAACTATCAAAAAAAATTTTTTTTGTTTTTTTCTGTTTTATATTAAGCAATTCATACGTTGATTTTTAATTTTTCGCCCCCCCCCCCCTAAAGTCATTCTTGGATTCGCCCCTGAATAGGAGAGAAAGAAATAGGAAAGAGAGTAAGAAATTAAAAAACAATAGAAGAGTTAAAATAGAAAACAAATGAAGTGTTATTTAGTTGGAGAGAAATGTAGAAAAAAGAAATTACGCAGTTTCATTCATTTGTTAGGATTAATTATAAATAAGAAAAGAAGGAAATTGATAATTGTTCACGACAAGCAAATGGGGTGACACCAAACGAGAAGCCTAGGGATAATAACTCTGTCGTTGCCTTAGTAAAAATTTGTGACATGCCATCTTTGCTTGCTGGGTAGGGTCTTATAGGCACGGGCTAGGAGGGATGGTTAGGCCTGGTTGGCAGGTGAGTGATCGTGGGCGAGAAACGGGGGATCGTGGGTAACCGTCGTGGGTGGTGGGTGGTTTGTTTGTATGACCCCGGTGTTGGGGTGTGGTGACTTATGTGCTGATTGAGGCGGGTTGGGAGGTCGCTTTTGCCTTCTTGGGACGCGGGCCTAGGAGAGCAGTGACTAACGAGGTGGCCAGGCCGCTACTAGAACAGGCTGCCTAGCCGTAACAGTACACAAGCCCCATGCCTTGAAGCCACGGGCTGATAAGGCTTGAGTTGTTAGGAGGGAGATCGTGCTCTTGGCGATGAGGTAGCTAGGTCGTCATGTGGACGGGCTGCCTAGCCGTAATCGATACACAAGTCCCCTAAGCCTTGAAGCCACGGGCTGATTAAGGCTTGAGCTGCAAAAAGTGGGGTCACACTCTACTGTCAGTTATGCAGGGATTAGTCTCATCGAAGTAGTGTTTGGTCTTATCATTTCTATGGTCTGTGGTCAATGTTTATTGCGTATTTAATGTGCCTTAGTTTTTGTGTAATTATTCTCAAAATAACCGCCCATAACCATTAATTAAGTAAATCTGTTGTGATTTTTTTAGTCATACGGCTATAATTACATAGTTTAAAAACCCCTTAGTGCCATGATATTTTCTTCGTCTAACTTTTGGGACTTCTTTCTGTTTTGCTATTTGCATAATGGGAGAAGATTTTGGTGGGGTGATGGGTCCCTAATGGGTAGAGGGTGCTTGGGCAGTGCTCGTTCACGGATTCGATAATTACCTAGTGCAAGAGGAAAGTGGGAGACTAACGTAGTCTCTCGCGCCACGTTAATTACCAGGTCGGCAAACGGGCTAAGCTTGGCTGGCCTCCCAATGAGATAGAATTGAGCTGCAAAAGGTAGTTCCATGCTCCCGATCAATTTCAATATGTCGCAATCGGGATCGCAGCGAGAACGGCGATAAATTAAATAAAATGGAGTTGCCACCAAGTTTAATTAAAGAAAATCTTGGAAAAACTTAAAAGAAGGTCTTTAAACCCATGAATGGGTTTGAAATTCGATTATGCTTAGAGAAGGAATTAGCATTCTACGACGTCCGCTAAGTAAGCAGTTACCATCTAATTAATTGTGCAAAAATTTATTAACTTTAAAAAATATTTAATGTCATTTCAAAATTTATTTATCTAATCAATATTTATTTGTTTACAAGAGGGGAAAATATTTTTTTTAATGTTATTTGGCTCGACGGGTTCGGTTCCCGCTCCCACGTATCCTCGGCTCGGGGAGAAATCAAAGCCATGTAGTTCTTAATGATTAGAATTTAATTATTACTATTGTGAAAATCCACACTTGGACGGGAATCACGGAAGAGTATTGTTCAATGAAAGTCCTGCGTGACACGCTTACACTAACTGTAGGGCATGCCGCAATGAAAGGCAAGGATCAACGTGTGAATTTATTATACGCAAAGATCACTCATACAATGTTGTTCAATAACCCATGTAACGCCCCTGATTTGACGGCGGAAAGACCACTCAACCGCATCAAGACCAATTTAATATGTGCACATGGTGATGAGAGAGAATTATTCAATAACTCATGTACGTCTTTCGTTCAGGTGGTGTAAACGTCGCTCAACCCGATCAAAGATTAAGTCTTTACGTCTTTGGTACACGACAGAAAGCCGTTCAATGAAACCATATGACGCCTTGGTCTTGACGGCAAGATAACCACTCAATCAGATCAAGGATTATTTTTATTTATCTTTATTCAATATCCTTCATTATATTGGTGGAATACAACTCAAATAAAGTCAAGGCATAAGTTTATTAAATATCCTTGATTATACCACTCAAATAAAACCAAGGTTTAATTCTTTTGTAATTTATTTATTTATTATTTGGTTAACAAAATAATTTATTAAAAAAACCCATTATGTCTTTTTTAATTGAATCTCAACCCAGCAATACCAAAAATGAACTGTAGCCCAACAGTACGAAAACAACAAAAAGAAGAAAAAAATGATGCAACACAGCACAAACAAAATAATAACGGAGGGGTGCGATAAGTAAAAATGAAAGAAAAAAAGGAGCAGAGACAAATAGCACAGACAAAAATATGAAGGAGTGCGGAAATTAAAAACAAAAAAAAAAGAAGCAGAGTAAAACATCACTGCAAAAACACAAAAAGGCTAAGGCTGTTGAAAGCAAAAACAAAAACAAAAGGCTCACATTTAACACAGAAATAAATAAAAAGCAAAAAGCAAAAACAAACAGCATATACAACCAAAAAAGTTGCAAAAAGCAACAACAGGAAATAAAATGAACAAGCAAAAAAAAAACTGGGACGAAGCCTAAAGCAAAAACAATTATCAACAAAAACACAGAAATGAGACCCACAAATAAATAAATGAAAAAAATACAGCACAGTACACACAAAAAATTCAGGTAGTGCAGAGAGCAAAATCGATAACAGCCCACATTCAAGACGAAATAAACAAATCAGGCCTTATGCAGAACCAAAAAACAACAAAAAAACCGTCATACAGCACAGCGCAAAAGCGCTGTGCAGAAAGTAAAATGAAAAAAAGGGTCAGAACAACAGAAGAAAATGAAGAATCCTTCTCCTTCTCCTTGATTTCGCTGCTGCTGCAGAGTTTATTATTATTTTTTACTTGTTCCTACTTCCTACTTAACTTCATGATTTTATGAACAAATAATTTTATTTGAACAGAGCATGCATAAGGAACATAAATAATAATTTAGAAATAAAATTTAATTATTGTGATAATAAAATCATACTTATAAAGCTTGATTAATTGTAATCTTGCTTTTTTTTTCTCTTCAATGAAGCAGAATTCCCTCTTTGTAATCTAAATAATTTACGATGTATATTTTGATTTCTGTGTGTTTCTCTTGCCTTTTCACCATAAAACTCTCTGTGTCCCTTTCTGAGTGAAGATAAGAACCTTTTATAAAGAGAGTTTAGCCTCATCTTTAATTAGCTGAAGCAAACCCATGTGATATGATCTAGAAAGAAAATGAAAGAATAACAAGAAAATACTTGCAATTGATAAGAATAGAAAGATAAATTGATAGAATTAATAAGAAGGATCAATCACTCCTTATTTACAAATAGAAAAGAGGAACTATTGCTCTAACTATTAAAAGTATCTTGAAGGAACTATCACTTCAATATACAATTTCACTCATAATTCTAATGATAATAATAATCTCCTATCCTTCAATAAAGTTGCTATTTATATACACTAATACTCACTATAACTACCATATCATATTACCATGTCTCCATGTTTCTCCTATATTTCAGTTTATGGACAGTAATTGAACCCCACTTCTACTTCATATTATATTCTCTATTTCTTCTTTTCTTTTTTTTTTTTTTTTTGAAAATTACTTGACTAAGCCAAATAATAATAATAATAATAATAATTGTTATTAACTTCCTGTGCCACTATTCTTATTATTTTTTATTTTTTATTTTTTTTAATTATTAATAACTAGTCAATTAATAACAATAAATGATTATAATAATAATAATTAAATAATTTCCTACTTTTCACCGATCCCACTCTTTTTTATTTTTTAGATGATAACCAATTTGTTAATTAAATATTAATCAATTAAAAATTAATTAATTAATCTCAATTAACTAATTATCCTAACTATTAACCAAATTATTATTATTAGGATTAGAATAAAATTGAATATTCACAATTGTCCCTCTTTATTTATTTCTCACCAAAATAATATGAATAACAACGTTACTCATATTATTATTAGGTAAGAAATGAGTAAAGATATGAATCAATTTTATTCGAAGCCTTAGCCGAGGTGCAAGAAATTCTAAGCAGGATAGCAAAAAAAGGCTCCCGATTGGATCATGGAGTTGAAACTGCGAACGGTGTCGGGCCGATTCTGGGTTTGTAAAGGGTGGCAGGTTGATTCTGTGATTAAAGATGCAGAGGGTGCAGAGACCTACTAGAATGTAAAAGGCTCGGGGACCTTAGGATGCAAAAGGCGTGGGACCTTTGGATGCAAAAATCGCAGGGACCTTTGGATGCAGAATGCGCACGGTCCTTTGTTTGTAGAAGTCTCGGGGACCTTAGGATGCAGAAGGCTCGAGGACCTTAGGATGCAGAAGGCTTGGAGACTTGAGATTGTAAAAGGTTCACGGACCTTAGGATGCAGAAGGCTCGGAAACCTTGAATTCTAGAAGGCTCGGGGACCTTAAGATGTAGAAGACTCGGGGACCTTAAATGAAAAGGGCATGGGGACCCTAGGATGCTAAAGGTGCGGGGACCTTTGGATGCTAAAGGTGCGTTGGCTTTAATTGCAGAAGGCTCGGGGACCTTATGATGTAGAAGGCTCGGGAACCTTAAAGGAAGAGGGCGTGGGGACCCAAGGATGCTAAAGGTGCGAGGACCTTTGGATGCTAAAGGTGCGTTGGCTTTAAATTGCAGAAGGCTCATGGACCTTAGGATGCAGAAGGCTCGGGGATCTTAGATTGTAGAAGGTTCGACGACCTTAGGATGCGGAAGGCTCGGTGACCTTAAATTGTAGAAGGCTCGGGACCTTAGGATGTAGAAGGCTCGGGGACCTTAAACAAAGAGGGTGCGGGGATCCTAGGATGTAGAAGGCGTGGGAACCATGAATGAAGAGGGCGCGGGGACTTTTGGAGGCTAAAGAAGCGTTGACTTTAAATTACAGAAGGCTCAGGGACCTTAGGATGCAAAAGGCTCGGGGACCTTAAATTGTAGAAGGCTCGGGGACCTTGAAGTGTAGAATAGAAGCGAGCGAGGGACATAAAAACACATTGATTGCAAGAATAAGGCTCGGGGGCCTACTCGAGTGATTCAAATCAACACATATATGCATGGTGCTTGTTGTAAGATGCATGTAATGCAAGAGATGCATGAATGACGTAAGTAATTCATGTAAGATGCAGAATGCATAGATCTCAAATTTGATTTAAATCTTCTCTATAACTTAAGACCTCCTTACGGTACCACGTGCCTAATATTTACTCATGAGCGAGAAGGTTAGATCCATTTTATTGATCCTCATACGGTGCTTTGGAGTGCTAATGTTACGGTTCTAAGACCATAATTATTGCCCAATAAGGTTTAGAGAATAATTACCCTAGTTGATAGCTTATATGCCCATTGCCCCAGCATAATCAGTTGCCCCAACTTTAACGCTGAGACGATATCTACTTGTGTTATAGAAATTGCCCAGTTTGAATTGTTGACTCTTCATAGGCATTTGACATTTGCAATGCACAAAAAGAAAGGGTGGTAATTGCTCATTCAAGAAATTTTCCGATAAAACGTGGGATCATGAGCACTTTCAAACTTTGCTTTAAGCCCAGTATTAGGGCCTCTCAATTCTCAAAAGATTGCCCCAGTATTATGAGATTTAAGTCAATGACCTCACGACTTTGGTGTCCTCCCAAAAGAACATTTCATTGAATTCCTGGTTGTCAAATGTTTTCCATATCTTTCATTCTCTTTTCAAAACAACAAATTAATCCTATGATCATGCTAGTGAAATGGAAGTTAAGGCACCAAGGTTTAGCAAGAATTCTTAGGAATCAATCTTATTGCCCCAATTGTTACTTTATTTCCTCTTTAATGGAATTACACGTGTCATTCCATCAAACTAAGATTCAACAAGGTCTTTTAAAGCTTGTAACGTGGCCAAGGATGGTGGTTACAGAAACAAAAAGGAATAAGGCTCAAAAATTTGTTATTAAACCCCATCCGTCTTCCTTTAATTCTTCTTTCATTCCTACTTCGACAAAACTTACATTGCATTCAAGCTATCCAAAGGATTTTGAAGGTTGTAATGGAGCTAAGGGTGAAAGAGTTGGGCTACGTAGAAAGGATATAAAGGCACAAAGATTATGTTGAGGCATGAAGATAATTATTTTTTTGATGGTTTGTGGTTTTGAATCCACTATTGGAAGAATTGGCAATTGAAGCATTTTTTATGATCAAGCTTACACTCTTTTTTTTTATAGCTTGATCTTTTCTCCTTTTTTGTTTGACAATTTTTCTTTTCTCTTCTTTTTGGGCTTCAATCACACTTTTGTTTTGTTTAGGAATCAAGAACCACACTTTTTTGTTTTTGAATTCTTCATGACACAGGCATTATTTATTTGTGGGAGTATGAAAGATCTTATCTCTCTCTCTTTCTTAGGTCTGAAGGAGTAAGCAATAGAGAATTTATTTAGGTAGAAGAATGGAAATAATCCTTTTGATGGTTGAATGATTTGCAAATTTTGTCGAAATACTACCCATCCTCAAGGTTGAATTATAATTTATGGGTCAAAGAATGGAAAACCGCTACTCCTAGGCTCAACAAGATGACTAGGGATTAAGTTCCTTCGTTTGCAAGACTAAAGAATGCCTCATATTATTATGAGAGTTTGCTTCTAGAATATTTATGGGTAGGATCTTGTATTTACCTCATCTTCCATCAAAATTCTTGCAATGGCGCAAAAATTACTTTTTAATGATCATTTTATTAACTTTCCATTTTTAGTTCATAAGCCTTGGATAGCAAAACATTTGTCAACGAGGAAGTAGAAACAAGCACAATTTTAGAGGAAAATCAAAATTCATGTGGGCATTGTCTTTAACATATACAAAAGACTTTTGAAAATTGAGAAAATCACACTGTAAGACAAAGCACTATTAACTTCAAATTTATTTGAATGAACAATCATATGCAAACAGGGAAAAGTGCATTAACCAAATATCGGAAACGAGTCCACACAAAAGATGCCCTAAAGCCTTGGACAAGCAATAGGAGTTGCTTTACACAATTATTTTGAAGACTAAAATCAACAAAAACATAAGGACATCCTAGCCTGGGTAACACGAGCAGCACCAAACTCTTTCCCTTTGGACCTATCATTGATGTTCACTAATTTCCAGATGGTCTCTCATGATGGGGAGACATGTTACCCCCGACATTGGGCCTTTTTTTCCTTGAAGGTTAACCACTTAGCGACGATCAAATTTTGTACCTTATGCTTATACTTATAATAGTTCTCAGTAGAGTGTCATGTTGCCCCGGCATGGTATTCACACCTTGAATTAACATCGTATCCTTTCGGGTATGGAGATTGGACTGGGGTTAATGGGATGGGTGCTATCAGAGTTACTGATCAGTTACTTGAAGAACTCAGTATAAGACACGAGAATATGATCAAAAACTCGCTTTTTCTCATTGTATTGCTGCTTTTGGGTTCGGATGAAGTTAGGACTTTGGGTAGGGGATTGTGTTGGCTGAATTTGTGTGGTTGGATGGATTTGTGTTTGGATCATAGGTGGGGTGAAAAGTATTACTTGAGGGTATGATGGTTGATATGGAATGTCAAATGCATGAGCAAGATATGGATAAGGCATCTGATATTGAAAAGAGGGGTATTCCTGGTTGCGATTTTTCCATTGGTTTTTTTGATAGGCTGTCACATTATGG
Organism: Cyamopsis tetragonoloba; assembly: GCA_037177725.1. Lineage (NCBI taxonomy): Eukaryota > Viridiplantae > Streptophyta > Magnoliopsida > Fabales > Fabaceae > Cyamopsis > Cyamopsis tetragonoloba. The sequence goes on from CM074121.1 coordinate 41,004,275, forward strand.
GTCTCCCCTTCTTTCTTTTTGTTGTTTCCAAACTTCTTGGCCTCGCCATCATTAATTGCTACAACGATTTTTTCGCTATTCATTCCAGCTTCAATTCTCTCCTATGATCACGATGTCTGAGAAGTTTGATGATGTGCTTCTAATCATCTCGTCATAGAAAGGTGCACTAATAATGTCAATAAATAGAGACACCAATTACTTTTCAGAAAATGGAGGCTCCACTTGAGCTGCTAACTCTCACCACCTTTAGGCATACTCCTTAAAAGTCTCTAAGTCCCTCTTTGACATGGACTATAGCTCCATTTTGTCAGAATTCAAATCAATGTTGTACTTGTACTGCTTTAAAAAGGCATCAACCAAGTCTTTCCAACTGCAAATTTGAGTACACTCAAGATGCATGTACTAAATCAAGGCCGCCCCGTCCAGACTATCTTGAAATACGTCGATCAGAAGCGAGTCATTTCGTGCATGTGATGCCATGTTTCTACAGTACATGGTAAGATGAGATTTCGGACAACTAGTGCCCTTGTACTTGTGAAACTCAGGTGCTTTGAATTTTGGAGGGATAACCACGTAAAGAACTAAGAAAAGGTCTACAGCTGCTCCAATGCCATAATTATGCCCTCGATAACCCATAGTCTCTCCTCAAGACTTTGGAACTTCTCTTTGGATCGACCCCTTCTAATTCCCCGTGCATTTGGTTGGAGTCCCAGATCAATGGGTTCCCTGGGGTGCCTAGGTTGTTGGGTTGAAGTTGGGAAGCGATTGGTTGGTTTACTGCAGTCGTTCCTTGGTTATTGTTTTGTGAAGGGTGATTCTAGATAAATCCAAGAAGGGGATTAAGATAAACAATTGAATTCTCTTATGGCTGGGGCCAGGAGGATTGTGCAATTTATGTGTCCTGGGTTGTCAGAGGTGTGTAACTAGGTGGGAGACCATAGGCTTGCCACTAAACTTCGGATGACTCAACATGAATCTACTAGGGAACTTGCATAGTCAATGGTATTGGTCCCATTTGTACTGGATTAAAACCGAATTGATAACTCAAGACATATACTGGCCCTTAAGGGATACCCTCTGGTTCTTTCCGTCTGAGAGCATCCAACTTTTCCAGAATTTCTGACATCTGGATTTTCTTATTGTTTCTCATTTCTACATTTCATTTTTCCAGCTCATTTATGACTCTTGTCTGGACGCGTGTCCAGTAAGGATGTCGGGGTAACACTTTGTTTATTATTTTATAGAATCTATGATGTGAAAGAGGTTAGCGTAGTCACATGTATGCAATGCATGAATAATATACATGTGGATGTGAATATACATATATTTCTATTTTTTCTTATGCATGACATGCTTTACTATGCATGAAATATGCATGACATGGTTTATTGTGCATGATATATTGTATTATGCATGAAATACATGACATGTTTTAGTGAACGTTGTTATGATGGAGGGGAAGGATATGCCCCTTTTGTGTCTTATCTTTGTAACTTCCTGTAGTGAGATAATTCTAGGTTAGGACCCTATGTTCTGCAAGGTTTCATAGATGGGTCTAGACTCCTTTCACGTTCACTGGTTCTCAGATTGCCCCTATCATACAATAAGGATCCAGCTCCTAGTTTAGCCATATTGAGGTACAAGCCCTCTCAATATGACCACCATAAAGAGTCTTTTTTAAAATAAGAAAATACAGGTTTGAATAACTCCATGACATACTATATTTATATATTTCATCATATTTCTCACCATTATAAAATATAAATAGGAAATATTACCTCCAAACAAACAAAAAAGGAAAAATATTTCCTAATTTAGCCATACAGAGATACAAACTCTCTTAATATGACCACCATAAGATATTGGTGACAATTTGAGCGAAGACTAGACGACTATCAAGGGAGCATAAAACCCCTCAATAACACCCGCCTAGCCTTCTTCTAATCCTAGGGTCGCACAGGCTCGGCTATAAAGTCCAAAACTGTGTGTAAGGACTGTGTAAGGGCGTCGTGGGTGGGGACAAACAATTTTTTTTTCGACCTGGACTATTCACCTGTAAAATAGACCACACATGTACAAAAGTTTCCTACCCCAAAATTCATCATATATATACAAAATATCATAATGAGCAAAGCAAGCAAACAAGTATATACAAGCAAACAAAAGGACAATTGAATTTAATATTGTTAACAATTTTACACAATTAATTAGAGTTGGCTTGACTCTCTAACCAGTGGAGTTGCCATCTGTCGCAACCGGGGACGCAGTGGTAACGACGATAAATTAAATAAAATGGAGTCGCCATCAAGATTTATTAAAGAAAATCAGGAAAAAACTTAAAAGAAGATCTTTGAACCCATGAATGGTTTGGGAGTGGATTACGCATATGGAAGATATTAACACCCTACAACGTTCGCTAAGTAAGCGATTACCATCTAATTAATTGTGCAAGAATTTATTAACTTTAAAAAGATTTAATGTCACTCTAAAAATAATTTATCTAGTCTAATATTTATTTATTTACAAGAGGGGTAAAAATATTTCCTTTATTTTTTTGGCTCGACGGGTTCGGTTCCCACTTTAGTGTATCCTTGGTTTGGGGAGGAATCAAAGCCACGTAGTTCTTAATGATTAGAATTTAATTATTACTTTTGTGAAAATCTACACTTACACAAGAATCACGACAGAGCATTATTCAATGAAAATCCCGCGTGGCACGCTTACACTAACTACAGGGCATGCCGCAATAAAAGGCAAGGGACAACGTGTAAATTTATTGTACGCAAAGGATTACTGTTAAAGTGATGTTCAATAACCCATGTAATGCCCCTAATTCAACGGCGAAAAGGTTATGACAGAGAGCTATTCAATAACCCATGTATGCCTTTGGTTCGGGTAGTGCAAACATTACTCAATCCGATCAAAGATTGATTCTTTACGTCTATGGTACACGATGAAAAGTCGTTCAATGAAACCATATGTCGCCGTGGTCTTGACGGCGAGATAACCACTCAATCAGATCAAGGATTATTTTTATTTATCTTTATTAAATATGCTTGATTATACTAGTGGAATACCACTCAAATAAAGTCAAGGCATAAGTTTATTAAATATCCTTGGTTATACCGATGGAACACCATTCAAATAAAATCAAAGTATAATTCTTTTCGAATTTTTTTATTTATTATTTGGTGAACAAAATAAATTATTTTAAAAAAACATCATTATGTCTTTTTTAATTGAATCTCAACCCAGCAAGACGAAAACAACAAAAAGAAGAAAAAATAAATAAAAAAATATAACACAGTACAAACAAAAAAATAACTGAGGGGTGCAATAAGTAAAAAGGAGCAGAGACAAACAAAAACCTGGATGGGTGGGGAAAGTAAAAAAAAGAAGGTTCAGACTAAAACAGCAGAGCGAACAAAAAACGGCTGAGAGTGCCGAGAGCAAAAACAAAAACAAAAAGGCCCAGGTTTAACACAAATGAACAAAAATCAAAAGTAAAATCAAACTGTATAGCATACAAAAAAAGGTCAGGGTGCAAAAAGTAAAGACATGATATATAATGAAGAAGCAAAAAAAAACTTGGACGAAGCCCAAAGAAAAAATGATCAATAAAAACATAGAAATTAGAACCACAAAAAATGGAAAAAATACAGCATAGTACACACAAAAAAGTCAGGTGGTGCAGATAGTGAAATTGTAAGAGCCCATATTCAAAACAAAATAACAAATCAGGCCTTGTGTAGAACCAGAAAACAACAAAAAAAAACATCATACAGCACAGCACAAAAACACTCGGTGTGGGGTGCAGAAAGAAAAACAAAAAAAGGGTCAGAGCAACATAAAAAAATGAACAATTCTTCTCCTTCTCCTTGAAGTCGCTGCTGCAGAGTTTTTTACTATTATTTTTTTTTTAGTTGTTCCTACTTAACCTCATGATTTTATGAACAAATAATTTTATTTGAACTGGATGCATAATGTGATAATAAAATAATCATACCTTTGATGTTTGATTAATTGTAACATTGTTTGTTTTTCTCTCTTCAATGAAGAAGAATTTCTTGTTTGCACTCTAAAAAATTTACGATATATATTTTGGTTTTTTTGTGTTTCTCTTGTCTTTTCACTATAGTACTCTCTCTGTATCTTTTTCTGAGTGAAGATAAAAACATTTTATAAAAGAAATTTAGCCTCATCTTTAATTAATTGAACCCCACTTTTACTTCACATTCTCTGTTCTCTATTTCTTCTTTTCCGTTTTTATTTTTTTTTTGAAAATTACTTGATTAAGTCAAGTAACAATAATAATAATAATAATTATTATTATTATTATCTTTATTATTTTTGTTATTAACTTCCTGCGCCACTATTCTTATTATTTTTTTAATTACTAATAACCAGTCAATTAATAACCATAAATGATAATAATAATAATAGTAATTGTGTAATTTCCTACTGTTCAGTTATCCCACTCTTTTTGAATTTTTTAGATGATAACAAATTGTTAATTGAAAATTAATCAATTAAAATTAATTAATTAATCTCAATTAACTAACTATCCTAACTATTAACAAATTTATTATTATTAATATTACCATAAAATTTGGTATTCACATAATAGTTCCATCTGGGTGATTGTCATGGTTTTGGGGTAGCAGTCGTCTTTCAGAATCTTGTAGCGGTGTGGGGGCCTCAAGTCAAAGCGTACATTGGTACCTGCTGGTAAAGATGAGTTGCTACGTTTCAAAGAGCGCGGAGGTTTCCGTGGTGGATGCGCTCTACGAGTGAGGAGAACGCAAGGACTTATGAGAAGATTCAAGTCCTTCCAACCAATTCTTCTGGGGTTCACAATATGTATCTAATTTTGGGTTCTAAGCAAAATGTCTTGTAAAAATTGTCAAATGCCTGGTATATGCGACCTTAATATGTAAATATTCTTAATAATTAATAGCAATGTGTATTGAGTTAATATTGGCATTGTTATTGAATGCGTTGTGGTCCAATGTCCTAAAGGGGGGGGGGGGAATAGGTGGTCGGGTGTATTTCCTACTCGCCCCTCATAAAATCCACTAACTTACATCATAATGGTTTCCCACGCGTCGTTTTCTGATAGGCTTTAATGTATGATGTGATAGTGAAGTGAAATGACGTTTCATTTCATTGTTCCGTTTGAAACGACGTGTGCTTTGGCCAAGAGATGTCGTTTTAGTGATTTCAAACGTTTCAGGAATGAAGGGATTGTGACCTGAAGCGTCGTGTGTTGAGGGGGTGCTAGTCCTATATAAAAGCCCGAGCAAAAAGTGTTTTGGCATTTCCCTCCATCCTTGCTATAAAAAAATCTTTGTAACTTCCTTGACAGACTATTGGAAATCTTGCGTTTTTCCATCGCACATTTTGTTTATCCTCGATCAATCTGCCCATTCATAAATTGTTTGATTTAGCTGTTCTAAGCCCCTAGGTTCGCTTCTCTCCTTTTTTTTCCTTTGTCTAAACCTTTCGTAAATTTGCGATGGGAGAGAATAGAGAGAACCTAGAGGTGTTAGTAACCTTTCTATTAAAGTAGTGCTTTGTTTTTGTTCCTAGGGGTCGTGGGAAGACCACCATTGAAAGGCCTGAGGAAGATGAACGTGTGTTTATGGATGTGCAAAAGGGATTGTGTCCTTTCTTTTATGTTTATCGGATTGTGTTTGACGAGTTTAACTTGCGTCTCCCTTTTTTCCAATTCGAGATGGATATATTGAATTTTTACCGAGTTGCTCCGAGCTAAGTGATTCCTAACGCCTGGGCTTTTTTGTGAGCTTTCCAAATACTCTACAAGTGTTTAGGGTTTTCCCTGACTGTTCGCAAATTTCAACATTTTTTTTCCAATCTAAGGGTGCGCTGGGAGATAAGAAGGATTCGAAGTGGTTGTATTTTAGCGCAAGACCAGGGGTAAAAATTCTAATTCCTTGGTCTGACTCTATAGGGAATGTCTTTCATAGCGAGTTTTTTTCATCTTTCTTCTATGGAGAGCTTGGAGGAAGAAAGATTACTTTGGGTTGCTGGTGATGCTCTCAAGTTTTCATTGTATTGGAGTCGAGACGAGCAGGCTATTCGACTTGCTAAAGCTAGCGAGTTGACACTGCTAGAGCAATGGGAGGTGGAAAGTATGTCCAAGTTAAAACCTATCAAGTGTCGCGACTTGATAGAGAAAGAGAAAAGCCCTGAGGGTCTTGCACACTTGTTGGGTGGGTGGTTAATGGGATATCACATGCCAAGTTGTTTTATCATTTGTGTAAAGTACTAATTTGTCTCGTTTGTCTAACCTTTGTGTTCGTGCATATGCAGAGAAAGTCGGGATGTCAAAGATTGACCTGAAGGCACTTCGGGAAGAGAGGAAGAGACGTATTGAAGAGGTGGCAAGAGAAGTGGCGAAGGAAGTTGCGAAGAGTTTAGACGAGGTGGAGACGTAGTAGCTTCTGAAGGTACTAAAAGAAAACGGGGAGAAGAAGGCGAGAAGAAAAAGAAGAAGGCAGAGGCAAAAAAGGAAGAAGGCCTCTTCGAGCTTTGAGGCTCCTGTCATTGTGAAAGAGCCTACTAGGAACTCAGCCCCACTTCCTGTTGGTGCCAATCCGCAAGATCAAAAGGGGAACAAGTCGGAGTCTGTTGAGCCTGCTCTAAAGGTTCACAGTGCTCGGGTTATTCTGTTTGACCTGAATGAGCTGTTAGAGGGTGCTTTGGGGTTTTCGCTGATAAAGGATGCTGGTGATATCTCCCATAATCCTGTGATGGGGGGGGTGAAATTACTACCAATGACATTCCTCAAATGAATGATCTTGGGTGTGTCTTTTCTGAAGAGAACCAAGGTCAAGCTAGTGAAGTCGCTCACGCGGGGAGGTCCCCCGTATTGGGCTCTTCTAGCGAGGGTGGATTTAATATGACAGTACCAGTCGTCTCCAGTCCAAGGTTTGAGGCCAGGAGAGTGGGAAGCTCGAACGAAGTTCCTTTATTGAAAAATGCCCAAGCTCACTATTTGCATGAGTCAGGTCAGCTTGCTGACACTTTCGAGCTGCGAGCACGCCTTCGGGCCCAACTGGCACCTTCTGTCTTCAACTTGACTAGTGAAGTTGGTGGGTTTATCAATCAACATTTGACCTATCATGGTGGGGTGGTATTTACTTATTTTCTTTTGGAACAACAAAAGTTTAAGCTCTTGGAACACACCGGGTTGGAAACGGCTTGGTTCCAGGTCGCTGGAAAAAGGATGTTGGTGCTCTAGGCTTTGAGTCTGAGGTTCATTACCAAAAACGTTTTGTACTGGAGAAGAAGTTAAAGGAGAAGGAAATAGAAGATCTTAATGAAATGTTGGCAACCGTGGTGGATGCCAGGGATTCGTACGATCATGCTCTTATTCAGGATAGAAGTAAGGTGGAATAATTGAAGAGTAAGGTAGAGGAGAGTAAACAGAAAATCAGTGAGGAGAGAGTTACTATAGAAGATCTTCAAATTGCTCTAAAGGAGGACTTGAGACAAGAATTTCTTAAAGAGCAAGATATGAAGGGTGTAGCTCTTGCGCAAGCAAAGTCTATGGCTGACGACAAAGCTGATTTGGTTTCTTCGCTCAATGCTAAAGTGAGAGAGAGAGAGATGCTCACTTTAAAAGAAGAGGTTAGTTGTGAAAAGGAGAAGTTTGAAGGTCGACTGAAGGATTTCGAGGGAACTCAGGAAGTGTTAAAGAAATTAAAGGTTGAGAGGAATGAGTTGGTGGATCGTGTTTTGGACTTGTTCGACGGGAGTTTCTCCAGATTTCGATCTCAAGTTGAATTTTTATTTGGCTGACCTGCGATTTGCAAATTGGACGTGGAAGGGGAAGTGCGGGAAGGTTGTTGGTATAGCCCGCGTGTTGGGGAAGTTGGGGTGCGTAATGCTAAAGAAGTACCGTAGTTCCCCATGTATTTTGAAGAGGATGGTGGCGAGCAGGGTTCCCTCGAAGGGGATTCCGAAACTAGCTCTGAGGGAGCTAAAGCTACAGAGCCGGTTAGGCATGATAAAGGAATGCAGGCTGAAACCTCCTTGAGAACGGGGGCTACTGTGGACATTAATCCAGAGGATAAATATGGTGAGACTTCTACCTGATTGAATACTATGAAAGGTACCAACCAGGGGGCCCCTACTCGAGAGGAGAGACGTCAAAAATCTGATGAAGAGAGGCCATAGGCTATATTTAAAATTTGTAAGAAAAATGAGAGCTTGTGTAATAGTGATAATTTTGAAAAAAGTAAAATGAATATTATCTACTCTTTATTTTCTTGTCCGTGTGCTTCTTTTCCTTGTATTTGTGTCAAGTAGTGTGGGTACTCGTTTTCAAGAGCAACCTAGCTTATAGATTTTGTTAAGAGAATCTAGCGTGTAGGTACTCATTTTCGAGAGCGACCTAGCGTGTAGGTTTCGTTAAGAGAATTTAGCGTGTAGGTACTCTTTTTCAAGAGTGACCTAGCGTGTAGATTTTATTAAGAGAATAATCTAGCATGTAGGTACTCGTTTTCAAGAGCGACCTAGCATGTAGATTTTCTTAAGAGAATCTAGCGTGTAGGTACTCATTTTCGAGAGCGACCTAGCATGTAGGTTTTATTAAGAGAATCTAGCGTGTATGTACTTGTTTTCAAGTTTGACCTAGCATGTAGATTTTATTAAGAGAATCTAGCTTTTAGGTACTTGTTTTCAAGAGCGACCCAGCATGTAGATTTCATTCGTGTTGGTACTCGTTTTCAAGAGCGACCAAGCGTGTATATTTTATTAAGAGAATCTAGCATGTAGGTGCTCATTTTTAAGAGCGACCTAGCGTGTAGAGTTTAATTGAAAGTATGTGGGAAATTCAAGATAAAAAAGTGAAGTCCTATTTATAGATGGTTTGTCTACCTCGTTAAAACCTCTCCAGGCAAAAAACCCATTTGGAAAAAGACCTGGAGTAGGAAAAAGAGTACGGACTAGGACTAATACATAACGAGCAATCAACGGTATTTACACTGAAATTATAAATTTTCAAAAAATTAAAGTATTTACAAAGTCAAATGAAAAGAAATATGCTAATGGTGATAGTACTGAAGGTGGGTTGCATTCCATGTGTTGCCTAGATGTCTTCTTCCAAACCGGTATACTCATTTTTTGACTTTTTCTCTTATGCGAAAGGGACCCTCCCAATTGGGTGCCAGTTTCCCCTTTAATTGATCCTTTCTGCGGCCATCGGTTCTGCGTAATACTAAGTCGCCTTCTCTAAAGCTTCTTGGATTCAAGGCAGAGTTATATCTCCTTGCTGCCCTTAAGTTTGCGGCCTCCTGCCTAACCCTGACTAGCTCTCTGAGCTCTCACAAAGTGTCTAATTCTAATCGTATCTCAGTTTCGTTGTCTTCTTGGCTAAAAGATTTAACCCGTTCTGAAGGTTGAAAAATCTCAATTGGAATCATAACTTCACAAATCTGTATGTTAGGCGGAACGGGGTTTCCAAAGTTGAAGATTGGGTGGTAGTGTGGTAAGACCACAGTACTATGGGGAGGTCGTCCACCAACATGTTGCTACCTTGTCCAAGTCGCTTCTTAAGTCCATTTAATATTATATTGTTTGCTACTTCGGGCTGCCCGTTTGTTTGCGAGTGCTCTACAGACGAGAACACGTGGGCTATCCCTAGTCTTGTACCGAATTCATCGACCTTCCGATTCACAAACTGTGTTCCATTGTCAGAGATAAGCGCGCTGGGGACCCTATGCCTACATACAATGTTTTTACATAAGAATTGCTCTATTTTGTCTGTTGTGATGGTGGCCATTGGTAAAGTAATTGATGGCTACTAGCAAAAATTTGCGTTGACCCGTAGCCTTTGGGAAAGCTCCTAGAATATCAATGCCCCGTTTGCAGAAAGGCCATGGTGAAGTGATGCCTGCCAAAGATTCGGCAGGCGCGTGATGAAACTTAGCGAAGGCTTGGAACTTTGCACACTTCTTGACGTAGTTGATACAGTATTGAAGCATGTGGGCCAGAAGTAGCTTGCCTTGATGATTTTTGTCGCCAAAGACCTGCCTCCTATGTGGCTCACACCTAGTCTTTCATGGATTTCCCTCATGACAAAGCTCACTTGATCTTGGTTTATGCATCTTAACAAAGGTTTTGAGAAACCCATTTTGTACAATTCTCCTTCAATGATTGTGAAGTTAGTGGCTTGACGTGCTACCTGCTTAGCTTCCGAAGGATCACTAGGGGCGATTCCTCGCATGAACTCCAAGATTGGGGTTGCCCAACTATTTGCCAGCTTGTCAATGGTGGTGACCTGCTAAACCTTCGTGCTGAGCTCCTTGATTGTTTCAATTATAATGCTTTTGTTATTGGTTGTTTTCTTTGAGCTCGCTAGCATTGCAAGCAGGTCTGCTCTAACGTTCTTCTCTCTTGGGACGTGTTGGATAGAGAAGTCCTGCAGCCTACCTTTTAATGCTAGTACCAAGTTGATGTATTTGGAGAGCTGAGGATCCTTGACCTGCTAATCGCTTGTGAACTGATTTATTACGAGTTGAGAATCGATTTTACGATGATTTTATGCACGCCTAAGCCTATCGCAAGTTTGAGACCTGTTATCAGAGCTTCGTATTCAGCTTGATTATTTGAGGCCTTGAAGTCAAAGATTGTTCTACTATTTCTCCATTTGGGACTTCCAGTATTACTCCAGCCCCTCCTCTTTTGGTGTTACTAGCCCCGTCTAACTAGAGTGACCATGATGAATTCAGGTGTGGCGTTGTTGTCGGCGTCATTTCTACCAAAAAAATCTGTCAAGGCTTGCCTTTTTACTGCATTCATTTCTTTATATCTGATGTCAAATTCAGACAGCTCTACTGACCAGCTTGTCATGCGACCTGCAAGATCTGGCTTTTGTAATATATCCCTTATGGGCATGTCGGTGCGTACAATGATGGGGTGGCTTTGAAAATATTGACGTAGTCTCCTTGCTGCTACGACTAGCGGTAGCGCAACTCACTCAATAAGCTGGTAACAAACTTTCGTGCCTTATAGGACTCTACTGACGATGTAAACCAGTTGTTGGATACTACCTTCCTCTCTGACTAGAGTTGTGTTGATGGCGATATCAGATACTGAGACGTATAGGATTAACTCTTCTCCTTCTTTGGGTTGAGCCAGCACAAGAGGAGAAGCCAAAAATTCCTTTATTTTTGAGAAAGCTTGCTAACACTCTTGTTTCCAATTGAAGGCCTTTGCCTTTTTTAAACATTGGAAAAAAGGATGAGCCTTTTCCCCCACTTTTGACATAAATCTTGATAACCCTACTAGACAACCTGTCAACTTCTGTACCTTCTTTATGCTGGATGGCCTCTCCATATTCAGGATAACTTGGCATTTATCGGGGTTGGAATCAATCCCCCTTTGGAAAACATAAAGCCCAGGAATTTTCCTGACTCACGCCGAAGGTGCATTTTTGGGGATTAAGTCGTAATTGTATTTCCTCAATTGTTCGAAGATTTTATCCAAATCAGCGACATGATTAGAGTCCTAGCTCATCTTAACAACCATATTTTCAATGTAAACTTCGATGTTTTTGCCAATTGGTTCTAAGAAAACTTTATCCATGAGTCGCTGGTAGGTCGCTCTGGAATTCTTCAAACTGAAAGGCATAACTCGGTAACAGTAGTTTGTTGTATCAACTATGAAGGTCGTCTTATCTTTGTCAGGCGGGTTCATCCGAATTTGGTTGTATCCTGAGTTAGCATCTATGAAGGAAATGTATTGAAACCCTGAGGTGCTATCAACCAATTTGTCAATGCTGCATAATGGGTAAGAGTCTTTTGGGCAAGCCTTATTAAGGTCAGTATAATCCATGCACATTTGCCATTTACCGTTGGCTTTCTTCACCATGATGAAGTTTGCTAGCCAAGTTGTATATTGGATTTCACGTATGAATCCTACTTTTACTATCCCTTCTAACTCTTGCTTTATGGCCTTCTTGCGCTCTTCTCCCAATTTTCTCTTCTGAGAGATTGGCTTTGCTTTTGGATCCACCATGAGTTTATCGCATAAAAAAGGCAAAATAACATTTTTGGTCCCTTATCTCTTTGCGTCAATTCACTTTGATCCCTTAACTTTTTTTCGATTCATTTTGATCCCTTAACTTTTATGTTGGATTCAATTTGGTCCCTGCCATCTATTCCGTTAGAAAAATTAACATAACAGTTACTAACGTTGTCAAATTTTATCCACGTGTCATAAAAAAATAATTAAAAAATAATAATTTTATTTTTCAAATCTGACGGTAAAGATGGTTTTATCATGAATGATCCAATGACTATGATTAAATCTGTGTTTTTTCGGTGTTCCTCTTCTTTCTTCTCCATTCTTCTTCCTTCTTAGGAGTTCAAGGAGAATGAAAAATACAGAGCAATTTGTGAATGTCGCTTTAGTGGGTTTGCTTCTCTTCTCTCCTTCTTCGTGCTAAATTTCATTTTACCTTTCTTGATTTAGTTTATTCTCTTAATTAGCAATGTCTTCACAAGTTTCATTTTCGTTTTTGGTCTTTCCCCAATTATAAATAATCTTTGCACCTTGAAACTTGAATACAATGTGCTAAACTGTGTGCTCGAATATAAAATGGACACAATGTTTTTGAAATTTGGCTATGAAATGTGGGGCCTTGTTTGATAATGTTTGTGTATAAATGAGAGGGAATTCTTCTCCTTGTGTGTTCTTCTTTACTGTTTTTTTCTTCCTTCATCTTTTACGTCCGTTCTTCTTCCTCCTTCTTCGTTTTGGGGATTAGGGTTCTGAATGAAATTTGGGGATTAAGGTTTTGAATGAAATTTGGGGATTAAGGTTCTTCTTCTTCTTTCTTTCTTCTTCGATCTGAGTTCATATGTCCAGGGATTTGGGTTTGATGAAGAGTGCAGAATGTGAAGAAAATAGAAGCAGAACGAAGAGGAAGGAGAATAATGAACAACAATGATGGAGGAAGAGCAGAATAGAGAAGGAGAATAAGAAGTATAAGAAGAAGGATGAAGAAGAAGGGAGAAGGAATCAAAGAACAGAGATGAAGAAAAATGCAGGTGAAGAAGGAGAAGAATGAACAAGAACGATGGAGGAAGAACAAAAAAGGGAAAGAGAATAAAAAGTATAAGAAGAAGAAGAAGGAATCAAAGAACTGAGAAGAAGAATGGAGGCAAAGAAGAAAGATGGTGATGGATAAAAAATCCAGATTTATTTACAGCTTTTTGATTTTAATGATGGAACAATCCAGATTTATTTACAGCCGTTTATTTTTATGATGGAACAATTTTAACCGTTTGATTTAAAAACATTTTATTTTTCTCAATTATATAATTTTGTTGCCACGTAGTTAAAATTTAACAGTGTTAATAACGGTTCTGTTAACGTCGTTAACGGGACTAACGGTAGGGACCAAATTGAATCTAGCATAAAAGTTAAGGGACCAAAACGAATCAAAAAAAAGTTAAGGGACCAAAGTGAATTAAGGCAAAGAGTTAAGGGACCAAAATTGTCATTTTTCCCATAAAAAATCAGGATCAATGATGGGCATATCAGCAGGCGTCTAAGCAAAGAGGTCGATATTCTTTCTCAAGAAAGATATCAGTTCACCTTCAAAGCCAGTAGGCTGCACGCTGCTGATCTGTGTGGTATGATCCTCCCTGTTGTCAAGTACTATTGACTTAAGACCTCCAAAAAGTTGGGGACGTCGCTCCTTAAAATCCTCCCTTGGGTCTAAGTCGATTAGGTTCTGATCCTCAAAAATTTGTATGACCTTCTAACTAATGCTTATTGGCTTTTTATTTTCTTTCAAATTGTCATGGTAGCACCTCCTTGCCATTTTTTGACCAGCTCGGATGATTCCCACTTTTGATTGTGCGACTGGGTATTTCATGACTAGGTGAGGAGTGGAGACTACTGCTCCCAAATTGGTGAGAGTTGGTCGTCCTATGATTATGTTATAGGAGTTGACGGTATTTACTAGAAGGTATCGGCTGCTTATTTTCTTTGCCAACTCGGCTTCACCGAGTACGGTTTCCAATTCGAGATAGCCCCTAACATTGAATAGTTTGCCTGAAAAACCTACTAATTTCTTATATATGCTCCAACCATGGTTGTTGATAAGCCCAGCTATCTGAAGGTCGCCAAGAACATGATGTCTGCTAAGCTTCCCCGATCAATAAGGACTCTCTTTATCGTGCAATTTACCATGCTTATTGATATCACCATTGGGTCAACTTGATTTGTATCTTTCCCCATCAAGTCGGTGGCGGGGAAAGTAATGGATGGGGCCATGTTGGCTAGGTCGATGTCTCTGCTTACGGAATTGACATTCAAAACTACACGAAGGTGTTGTTTGCGGGCTAAACTAATGGATCCTCCTCCTGCTATTGAGTTGATGATCCTTTTCGGTCCTTAAGTTAGTTTGAATTCCTGGGAGGTTCGAGGTCTAACGCTATGATGCCTTGGGGATCGAAAACGCGGTCTGGGTTAGTTTGAGAAAATCCATTTTATGAATTCGCCCAGGTATCCATCTTGGATTAACTGTTCAATGTGATCTCACGGGATTTTGCAGTGTTTGGCATAATGGCCGTACATGCAGTGATACTCGCAGAACTTTGAGCGATCTGCATGATTCGGTTGAGACACCGGTTCCCTGGGTAAGGGAATCAATCATGTCGAGTTGAGTTGCCTCAGGATAACATCTTGTGGGACTTTCAGGGTAGTGTACGAGTTAAACATATTTTGATAGCGACGAGGTCGCCTCTTGTCATTCTACTCTATTTTTGTAAATGACGAGGTCTGCGCATAGGGAGCTTAGTTGTTGTTGTGTTGCTCTTTGACAAGTTTAGAAACCTTCTTAGCTTGTGCAATGCTATCCCACTTTGATTGGTAGGCGTCCTCCATCTCTATCCATTCTTCTGCCTTACGGAAGAATTGAGCCAGGTCCATGGGTTTCTTCCTCTTTATATATTGGTAAAAGTCATTGACTTGTAGGCCGCTGATCAACAAGGTTTTCAAGAATTCTTGATTTATGTCATTTACCATTAAAGCATCATTTTCAAAGCGGTTTAGATTATCTTTTAAAGATTCATTCTCTCCTTGTCTAATGTTCCCCATGTCTTCTTGAGACTTTTTTTGAGCTACCTTATACGCGAACTGGGTCAAAAAGAATTATGTGAATTGACCATAACTGTGAATGGACCTAGGCGGTAGTTTGAGGAACCACTTGTTAGCGTCCTTCTTGAGGGTGCTAGGGAAACAGCGGCACATGACTGCTTCATTCGCTCGAAATCTTCTCATGGCTGACTTGTATGTATCCAAGTATTCTTGTGGATCTCTGTCGCCATCAAACAATTCGATCCTGAGCTTCACACTATTTGGGAATTCGTTGCTCATGATTGAATCCGAGAATGGGGTTTCAACTAGATGGTCAAGAAAATTATTGTGAACTGCTCTTTCCGGTATTACTCCCTGCTAGGTAAGGGAATGAGGAATATAGTCTTCTGATGGCTTAGAATGATCTCCATTCTCTTCATCATTTTGGATATTTTGAAGCTGCTGTTGCAAGTTTCGATTGGCTGTTAACAATTCCTCATTTTGACAGTTTGTCTCCTATAGCTGCTGCCGCAAAGCAGTTAGTTGTTCTTGTAATTGCTTAAAGGTGAGGTTCTATTCGTTGTGTCTGGATGGCTGAGGGTGTGATGCCCTCGTATCAACCATCTTGGAGAATAACGGGACGTTTCTCGGCTTTTTAAGTAATTTTGTAGTTTTTTCACAGCGCTAGGAATCAGAAATCTACAGTTTCCCACAGACGGCGCCAGATGTTCACGACAAGCAAACAGGGTGACCCCAGACAGGAAGCCTAGGGATAATAACTTCGTCGTTACCTTATTAAAAATTTGTGACATGCCATCTTTGCTTGCTGGGTAGGGTCTTACAGGCATGGGCTGGAAGGGGTGGTTATGCCTGGCTGGCAGGTGAGTGATTGTGGGCGAGGGGTTGTAAACGAGGGGTCGTGGGTAACCATCGTGGGTGGTGGGTGGTTTGTTTGTATGACCCCGATGTTGGGGTGTGGTGACTTGCATGCTGACTTGCAGGTCTTGAGGCAGGTCGCTTGTGTCTTCTTGGGGTGCAGGCCTCGGAGAGCAGTGACTAACGAGGTGGCCAACCTGCTGCATGGACAGGCTTCCTAGCTGTAACGGTACAATAATAATATACAACGACTAAGTTTTTCTTAAATTAGTAAAACACTCAAATTTATAAATAATTAAATATATAATAAAAATAACAAAAAATGATATACAAATTAAATAGTATAAATTAATTCAAATTGACAAGAATATATATTTTTGAAAAATAAATTATTATAAGAATTAAATAGAAAAAAATTGAATTGATTTGATATTTGAATGGAGGGCAGCTTTAGTATGATGTGGGTCAGAAGAAAAGAGATTAATGAAGTTTGTCATAGTTTAGAAGTGTGTTTAAATTTTAAAAGAAGGTTGTTTTAATGATAAGGGTTTTTTTGCAATATTTTAAACTTAAGTTAAATTAGGTGACGTGGACAACTTAAACCACATGTCAATTAATGAGAGAAATAACATAGAGAAACAAATTTGTTCATTATTGTAAGGAAACACCAGAGAAACCACCAAAGTGGAGAGCCGAGTAGTATATGAGCTTGTTCAAGTTTATTAATACTGAACTAACCCGAGGAAGCAAGTAAAAATCACTCCTTCGTCCAATTTATGCCCGTTTGCTTAGTTTTTCAGTATGCCCTTCTTTTTAAAACTATATGTAGGATGCAAATAGGAATTAAATGTTTGAAAATATAATTAAAAAATAGTTTAGTCTATTTTTGAAAAATTATTTATCTGATCTCATCATCATTTTTGGTCTAAAAAATGTTGTTCTGGTCTAACATCATATCACCATCATAGCTCCTTTTGATTTTGGTCGGTAAGTCTGGGACTGAAGCAGATAGGATGTTAGACATTGAAAAGAAAACAAAACTTGATAGCCTAGTCAATGAAGGAAGGAACCGAGATTGAGGATTTCAGGGAAGAAGAAGATCATGCTTAAGAAAGGAAGAAGGACTTGTCAGCAAATTTCATGAAGTCAAGAAGTTATAAGTATTGCAAAGTAGTTCCTATAGCATCACTCTTTAGTCCCTGTGTAGATTTCAAGGAATCAGTTAATTTTTGTTTTCTGTTTTCACTGTTTTAGTTAGTTAGTTTTTATAGCTTTTCTTCTCTGTATATAAAGCCATACATGGCTCTTTGTAATTCAACTTTTCAAATCAATGAAACTCAGAATTTTTATTTTCTTTCACTCTTAGCTTCGTTCCTGTTCATCCCTGTCATTTGTTATCTCTTTCTTGTGCCAATTTCATGGAGCTTTCGTACTCCTCTTTGAAAGAAAGTTAACATGGTATCAGAGCGTTTGTTACCTAACGATCCTTGGTTACATCTGTTTGTTTCTTCCTCTTATCTTTGTGTTTTCTCCCTTCTTTCTTGTTATCTCTTTTTCGTTCTTGGACTGTTTGATTCGTCTATGTTTTAGTTATGGCGAAGACCACCATTGATGCATCAAGTCTGTTGTTTGGTCATCCGAATGAGAATCCTAGAACGCGTCTAATTGTGGTCGTTCTTAATGGGCCAAACTACCATGCTTGGTCAAGAGCCTTGTGCGCTGCTCTTAAAATTAAGAACAAACTTCAATTCATCATGGAAGTCTACCCAAGCCGAAGGATGATGATCCTACTTTTGAATATTGGGATAGATGCAATTCTTTGGTCATTGCCTAGATTAATCAAACCTTGAGTCCATCTATCTCATAGAGTGTAATCTGGTTGAACACAGCAAAGGAGATATGGGAGAATTTGAGGAAGAAGTTTCACTAAGCAGAGACGTTTAGGATAGTTGCAATTCAAGGAGAGCTGTACAATCTCAATCAAGGAGAGCGAACAATTGTTGATTATTTTACCAAGATGGAGAAGTTGTGTCTTGAACTTGATAGTTTCACACCGGTTCCACATTGTTTGTGTCAAGTCACATGCTCATGCACGCTTATTCCAACAATTTTGGCTTAGAAAGAGAATGACTATGTCATTATGTTCTTGAGAGGGCTCAATGAGTCTTTCAATAATGTGAGATCACATATTATGATGATGACCCCCTTACCAGATGTTGAGAAGATTTTCATCCTTCTATGTTAACAAGAAAGACAAATGAATCAAAGTGCTGAGGAGCCAAAGGTTTTCTTTAACACTAGCCTTCCAGAAAAGAAGAAAATTAAAGGAAAGAACAAGTTTAAAGGCTCAAAAGGAGGAGGTTATTCAAGCAAACTTTGAACTCGTTGCAAAAAAATTGGTCACACTGCTGAGACATGCTTTAAGAAGTATGGGTTCCCTGCACATCTAAAGAAGAATGGCTCGGTTAATAGTTATGTGGCTGATGAAGAAAGCTCAAGAATCATTGAAGATGATACAGATTCACAAGAAGGAGCAGCCACCAACGATGAAGTTGTCTTTGATTTTCCACTTGAGCAAAAGAAAGCCATCATGGCCATTCTGCAACAAGCTGGGAGCAGCACAAGTCACATCATAAACCAAGTTAGAACCAAGTCAAATGAGTCCAACAGGTTAAAAATAAAAATTCTTAACAAGCCAAAGATGATCAAGGTAATTATAATGCCTTGCTTTCTATTTATAAAGGCTCGAGATTGATAATTGACACAGGAGCCACTGACCATGTTTGTCATTCCCTCAGAAACTTTCAATCCATCAAGAAAATCAGACCTTTGTCTGTTAAATTACCAAATGGAGATTATGAGAAAGCTTCCATGGTTGAAACCATTTTCTTCTCCAAAGATTTCTACCTAAATGATGTGTTTTTTATTCTATCATTTGAGTTCAATCTCATTGTTGTTTCTAAGTTAACTGATGATCTTTTGTGCCAATTAGTCTTTACTAAGAGTGATTGTCTTGTGCAGGACCAACTTACCTTGAGGAAGATTGGTGCTGCTAGTGTAAGACATGGATTGTATGCTTTAGATGGTTTTGCAAATATAGTTGTTGCATTTGTTGTTAATTCTGTAAGAGTTAATATAGAGAATATTTGGCATGTTAGGTTCGGCCATCCTCAATTAAGCAGGATGAGCAAGTTAAAACAATATTACCCTTACATAGATTCTAATAAAAATATCATGCCATGTGATGTATGCCACTCTTCAAGACATAAGAGAAATCATTATGAGAAAAGTAATAACATTGCTTCTGTTGTTTTTAATATTATCCACATTGATATTTGGGGACCATTGTATATTCCCTCAGTTCTTGGACATAAATACTTTCTATCTATTGTTGATGATCATAGTAGCCATTCATGCATATTTTTTATGAAAACTAAAGCTGAAGCATCTAATCTTGTAAGTTCCTTTGTTAATCTGATTAAAAACCAACACAAAACGACCATTAAATGTATAAGGAGTGATAATGGACCCGATTTCCAACTTAAATCCTTTTATGAATCCAAAGGTATCATTCATCAAACATCTTGTGTGGAGTGTCCTGAACAAAATGATAGGGTAGAAAGGAAACATCAGCATATCTTATCTGTGGCTAGAGCTCTTTTGCATCAAGCTAACATTCCAAAAGTCTCTTGGACCTATGCTATTTCTCATGATGTCTTTATAATAAACAGGCTTCCTAGTAAGCAAACTAAAAATGTCTCTCCTTATCATATCCTTCATAACAAAATAGCTTATATGAGTAATCTGAAATGTTTTGGATGCCTTCGCTATGCTTCCACTTTATCTAGAAACAAAACTAAACTAGACAGTAGGGCCAGGAAATGCATGTTTCCGGGATACAAACAAGGAGTAAAAGGTGTTGTTCTGTTTGACTTGGCTAACAGAGAAATATTCCTGAGCAACAATGTCAAATTCTATGAATCTGTTTTCCCTTTTATAGATAAGTTGGTGGAAGATGTAGCTGATTCAAAAAGTTTTGCAATGGTTCCTTTAGCAGGTTTGAGATCTCAGTATATGGATATCATGGAAGAAACAGATGCTGAACAGCAAAGGGTCACATATCAAAATGAAGTAGAAGGAATGAAGATATCTTTCAGGGAAAGGAGACCTCCAGGGAATCTGAAGGACTATGAGTGGAGCATTACTGGAGATGATGACTCGTATCAAGGAAGCTCCACAAGCTGCATTCAGTCCAACACTCAAACACAATCAAAAGTCGACAAAATTAAATATCCTATAAGCAATTATGTGGGATACACCAATTTGTCTGAGGAGTTCAAGCATCTATGTCTGAGTATTTCTTCTGACGTTGATCCAACTTCATATAAGCAAGTTGTTCAACACACTCATTGGAGAGAGGCCATCGAGAATGAGCTATAAGCTCATGAAAGAACAAAACCTGGGATCTGAGAAAACTTCCTTCAGGCAAAAAGGCAGTAACATTCAAGTGGATTTTTAAAACCAAAAGCAAGGCAGATGGGAGTCTAGAAAGGCACAAAGCGTGCCTTATAGCAAGGGGATTCACTCAAACCCAAGGGCTTGATTACACAGAGACATTTAGCCTAGTGGTTAGAATGTCAACAGTAAGAATTCTCCTCACCCTTTGTTACTACAAAAGGGTGGACACTCAAGCAACTTGATGTCAACACAACCTTCCTCCATGGAGAACTTAAAGAGGAAGTCTACATAGAGATTCCACAAGGACTAGAGGTGGAGGATCCAACAATTGTACGCAGCTCAGAAAGTCACTATATGGACTAAAGCAAGCAAGCGGGGAGTGGAATCATAAACTTTGTTCTTTTTTGAATCATTTTGGATATATTCAATCCAAATCTGATTACTCTCTTTTTTCAAAGAGAACATCTCAAGCACTGACATTCATTCTTATTTATGTAGACGACTTGTTCTTAGCTGGAAATGAGGAGGAGGAGATCCAAAGAATCAAGGAGCAGCTGGACAAGGAGTTTAGCATCAAGGATCTGGGAAATGAAAAGTATTTCCTGGGAATGGAATTAGCCAGAACAAGCTAAGGGATCAGCCTCAGTCAAAGAAAATATGCAATGCACATTTTGAAAGTTGCTGGCCTCATAGATGCTAAACCGTGTAACACATCAATTGATAACAAAGTAAAGTACAGCAAGGACCAAGGAACCCTCTTATCTGATCCAGAAAGTTTTAGAAGACTAATTGGAAGACTTCTTTACCTAACACACAGTTGTCCGGACATATGATATGATGTCAACCACTTGAGCCAATTCAAGCAAAAGCCAACAGACATACACTATCAGGGAGCCATAAAGATACTCAGGTTCATCAAAAAGACACCAGGAAAAGGGTATGTTTTTCTTAGCAGACCCAGACTTATCCTTAAGAGGTTTTACAGATACAGATTGGGGAGGATGTGTAGATTCAAGGAAGTCCACCACAGGATATTGTTTCTTTGTTGGTTCATCACTTGTGTCATGGAAAAGCAAGAAACAGAAGACTCCGTCTAAGTCATCATCAAAAGCCGAGTACAACTCTCGCTCATGGAACTTGTGAGATCAAATGGTTGCTAAAACTGTTCAAAGATTTCCACATCAAACCAAACCTACCAATTCCTCTATTATGTGACAATCAATCAGCAGTTTATATTGGAAACCCAGTTTTCCATGAGAGGACCAAACAGATAGAGTTAGATTGTCACATCATAAGGGATGCAGTGGAGAAGGGCATTGTTCAACTCATGGTGATTCGAAGCAATTCTCAAGTTGCAGACATCTTCACTAAATGTCTTGCCTGAGGACCATTCGAAGAAGTTGAATTCAAGCTTGGAATGAAAGACATATACATTCCAGCTTGCGGGCGACTGTTAGACATTGAAAAGAAAAGAAAAATTGATAGCCCAGTCAAGGAAGGAAGGAACCGAGAAAGAGGATTTGAAGAAGAAGAAGATCATGCTTAAGAAAGGAAGAAGGTCTCGTCAGCAAATTTCATGAAGTCAGGAAGTTATAAGTATTGCAAAGTAGTCCCTATAGCATCACTCTTTAGTCCCTGCGTAGAGTTCAAGGAATCGGTTAATTTCTGTTTTCTGTTTTCATTGTTTTAGTTAGTTGGTTTTTACGGCTTTTCTTCTCTGAATATAAAGCCATATATGGCTCTTTGTAATTCAACTTTTCAAATCAATGAAACTCAGAACTTTCATTTCCTTTAACTCTTTGCTTCGTTCATGTTCATCCCTATCATTTTTTAACTCTCTCTTGCGCGATTTTCATGGAGCTTCAGCATTCCTATTTGAAAGAAAGTTAACATAGGATTTACAAATTTTGTGGCTTAAGGCAAAATCTTATTAAGGCCAATTTGATTATAACATATCACTTTTTGTTTTATTTTAGTATTTAAAACTGTAAAATTATGATACAAGGCTTTTATTATCCCGTCATTCTAACATTTCACTCTGAATATGAACAATCTATACATTTGAAAAGAATTAAATTAATAATAAAAATTTTGATTTAGTATTTCTTCCATTATAATATTATTCGTGCCTGTAAAAATTATTTTATCATGCTCAACTTAAAAAAAAATCTTCTTTTAATTATTTTTTGATAAAAAAATCGTTTTTTAATAATTTATGTTAACAACAAAAATTTCAAAAAAAAAAAAATAGGGTGATCTTATAAAATATAAGACTTTAGACAATTTTTTTTTTGCCGAGATCTAACCTAGAGTAAGTTGGATACTTGGGTGGGCACCCACACTCAGAAGTAGTTATTGATTAGACATAAATACAGTAAATTCTTTTTTATTGTGTACAATAAAAACAATGAAATTCTAACATAAGACCACATTTATATCAACTACTCAAATCCTTTCAATTCCCTGAGTCAAACATGAATGTAAAGTTAAAGTAGACTAAACAGAAAATAAGTGCAAATCTTATTCTAATTAACCAAATCTTATTCTATTTCTTGAAGGAGTAAATTTCTTTATTCATACAATTTTACATAGTTTATCTCCCTTTCGTATTGTTTTCTTCAAGTTTTGATTATTATTTTTGGGATAAGGGGACCATATATGCTTGATAATATGCACTAAAGATGCTTGATAAAATGACTCCTTTATCCTTTTCCTCCTTGATAATTTTTTTTTTTTTTTTTTTGCGTTTTGAGATGGTAGATCATATTAGATTTAGGGGTGGTTGGTCGAAGTTCAAATTTGTCTTGAAGGAGGCTTTGAATCCATTTGAAGGAAGAACAGGAAAAACTGTAGGACAACATTTGTGGTAAAATCAAGTTCATTATTTGAAATGTTATAAATTTTCTTTGCTGTTGTATGATATTAAGTGCTTCCTTGGAAAATTTCTTGCTCATTCTAGGGGTGTTCATAACCGAACCAACCCATTTTAAACCGCCAAAACTGGTCCAAAAAATCGAGAACCGAATAAACCGAAAATCGAACAAACCGAGAACTAAAATAACCGCATAATTTTATTGGTTTGGTTCGGATTTCGGTTCCTTATATTAAAACTGAACCAATCCAAACCAAACCGCATATACTAATATAAATTTATAAATTTTCTATGCTATTCATATTTCTCTTAAAAGATTAAATGATGTACTCAAAATATTATTTTTATAGTTTGATTTTTCTTTTAAATATAAATATTGTTTGAGTTTTTGTCGAATATATATGTATTATATATAAATAATTAAATAAAAAATTTAGACAACAAAATGAGATCTAAATATATTATATATGTATCATATTTATGTTTTGTTATTAATGTTTACTATTTTTTATAATAAGAATATATTTTAAAAAACTAAAACAAAAACCAAAAAACTGATCCAATCCAAACCACAAAAAATTGGTTCGGATATCATTTAGAAATAAAACCGGTCGGATGATGAAATGACAAAACTGCAAAGATCGGATCGGATGAATTTTTCTTTTAAAACCGAACCAATCCGCACCGCAAACATTTTGTAGTTTTGTATCTTTCTTTTTTATTTATTTTTTTTATTATTATTTGTCGTGTTCTTTCTTTTCGTTGTTGGCTTCCCAATTTTTCATTATTGACTTCAAAGTTAAGATAGTTTGGGGCATTATAATGCACTGTAATGGTTCATTATAATATATTGTCAAGAGAAATTGGTTATTTAAAAATGTGCGTTTTAAATTTTATGCATTTTGGATCAAACTATTTGACTTTTCAATTGGATTGTGGGATGATTGTGGGATAAATATAACATGGTCATGTCAAGATTTTGATCATCGATGCTCCTCCCTTGGTTACCGACATGTGGTAGTTTGCTGTATGTCTACATATTTCTACCAATAATTTCACTAAACTGGCAACTAGTCCCTCTTGAACAAATGCTGATTTTCATATTTCTATTTAAGTCCCTCCTAAAATTGGAAATGTGTGGGTTATTGGTCATTTGATAACTGATTTTTTCCTTTATTTTTTAAAGCGATAACTTAGTATTGACGAAAAGAATTTTTTTTATTTTTTTATTATTCATAATCATTTAAATTTTGTTATGAAATTTAACAAAAAAAATACTCATTTAAAATGTTATGAAATTAGTTTTTGAAAAAATAAATTGATAAATTTTAAATGTTTCAGTATTTTGATATTAGTCTTTGAGAACTAGCATCCAACAGGTTGATCAAATGGTTGAAGAGTATAGCTTGTTTTCGGTTTGAACCACTTTAGCCTATATATAAAAAAAAGGTCTTTGAAAATTAAATTAGTAAACTTTAAATGTTTTGAGAATTAGAATGATGATGAAAAATTTTATTTTGATTCTTTAAATTTTAATTCTTTAAATATATTCTTGTGGTTACTATAATCTTTAAAAAATTTAAAATTCATTAAATTAGTTCACATTCAATCTTTTTAGAACTATAATAATGATAAACAAATTAAATAATTAAATAAGTATAACATGAATATATTTGAATTTAGTT
The DNA here is from genome assembly GCA_037177725.1 of Cyamopsis tetragonoloba. NCBI lineage: Eukaryota > Viridiplantae > Streptophyta > Magnoliopsida > Fabales > Fabaceae > Cyamopsis > Cyamopsis tetragonoloba. The sequence continues at coordinate 41,029,283 of CM074121.1, forward strand.
CATAGAAGATTTAACATTTATCAAGCTGATTTTCTTTCAATTTTTTAAGAATTAAAACGATAATAGTTATTTAAGAAAAAAACATAAATTATTTTTATAACATATACTATTGGTGCTACACCTAAAGTTAGAGTGACATGTTATTTTGGTCCAATTTGTGAAAATAGGTCAGTCTAGTCACTTACTTTCACTCTCATCGGTTATTTTATTATCTGACTTTCACGCTCATAAGTCATTTTAGTCCCTAAACCTGAGACTAAAATGAACCATTTGAGTGAAAATCAGCGACTAAAATGACCGATTTAAGTGAAAGTTAATAACTAAAATGAATTTTTAGATAAGTCAGAGAGTAAAATGACCGATCATAGTGAAAGTTTGGGTCTAAAATGAATACTTTTATAAGTCAAAAATAGATGTATAGAATAAAAAGAGATTAAATATAATTCTAAACTAATTGAAAATGATAAAATTATAAAGTTATAATATTAAATATTTCCATTATAAAATTATGAAAAATATAGTGATGGTATTAACTTTATTAAATATTTAATAGAATAAATATAAGTAATATTACAATTTCTAAAAAAATTGTATGAGTATTTAATAATTCGATTTGGTTTGGTTTAATTCGGTTTATTTTAATTAAGAGGATATGAAATCCGAATTAATCCAATAAAAAAATTATGGTTTATTCGGTTTGGTTTAGTAAGTTTGCATCGGTTTGAATTGGTTTTGGACATCCCTAATCTAAACAGATAAAATCTAATCAAAAAATTGAAAAATACCAAATAAAGCAAAAAAAAAAAAAACTATATTGGCCGGTCCAAAATAGTCTGATACCTAAATCGGGTGTCTCAAGTTTGCTATAGCTAACTTTATTAACCCTAAGTAAACTAAATATGCCCAAATTTATAAAATATTTTTTTATTCATACAAATAAGACTTGCACAAATTATTTTAAAGAAAATTAAAATGAATGAACCACCAATTTAGTGTTGGAAAATAATGGAGGAGAACAATGATGTTTAGCTAGAGACGTGTTGACTAAACACTATCCTAAAGGATTTATCCGGCGTAAATACCGCAAACCCCCCAGGATATAACAAGCCCTTCCGATATTAATCGGGATGCAGAAACTAGCGAGAAATAATAACAATATAACCCAAAATATGTTTAGAAAGAAGCTCAAACTAGAGAGAGAAGAGAAGAATGATTTTGGTGTGTCTGAGAAGTGAGGTGAGGCTTCTCTTATATAGGCTAGGCACCTGTTAATTCCTATGTAAAATGTAAATTACAAGAATTGGACGTAGCCTCTGATTGGTTTTTAACTTGTGCAGAAGATTAATATGGACGGTGGACGGTGCACTAATATGGATGTGGAGGTAAAATCTAAGTTTGGACGGTGCCGTAAAAACCAATGATACACTTAAATTTTTGAAACACAAAAATTTTACAACTATCCCCCACATATTTCAAAAATTTAAGTTTGAACAAAAAGCTAGAATGAGGTATTTTCTGGGTTATCTCAATGTGCACAATAGTTTTAAATCTGGTGTCTTTTAGACTATGAACCAGACCTAGATTGATGAGACTTAACACACAAGTGAATTGGTGGAGCAAGCTCTATGAACCAAGACACTTTAGTGTGTGATAGAGGTCTACCAATTATATTGTACCCCCCACAATTCTGGCTGGTATCGCTGTTTTGCGCAAATAGGCCATGCGCGCGCCCGGTATTCATGAATGCTCTAGAGATTCTGCCAAGATCTCATGCAAGCAGCCCCACCTGACACTCATATAGGTGATTTCATCAAGTGTATGCTGCAACTCATACACTACCCATAAGGGCTATATATGAAGATCATTAAAAGCATTTATGCTTATCCTCATAGTGATGCAGCCTAGCACTTTACAGACCATAAGAATGGACAAAATAAATAGTGCTAGCAGAATTAACTAATGACTTGTTATTACCCATATGAACCTTTTTCATGGGATCTCCAATCACAAAGGTTGGGTTACCATCATAGTTAATTTCAAATGGCTTAATATAAGTCTCATTCCCCTCGATGTTTATCTCACAAGCTTATAGCTTAATGAGGACAGTCAAATTAAATTGACTTCACATAATTTAGTAGCTACTTTTACAAAATTATAATGTACATGTACATGTTGCAAATATTTGCATCACATTTGCCTTTTTGGCAATCACTACATAGAAGACATAATTTTCTTCTTAAACTGTTGTCATTTGACAACCTCGACATATAAATATGAAAGACTCAATTTCTTCCTTCACTATTGCCATAAGGTATCCATGACAAATAAAAAGTATGGAAGACTCAGTTTTCTTCCATAGGTTATTTGCTAAGAGAAATTATTTGCCAACCAATCTCAGCGTGTTATATAGGTCTACTTGAATGACTTCCAAGTGACAACAATTTCATGAAATTGATAAACTCACTTAAGAATTTATACTCATATGAATCAAATCAATTCATCACTATAGTGAATTATCCTCAAAATTAAATATAACATTACCAAAGTTTTCCAACTTATGAGTTTCTCAAAAGAAAATATTTTCATCTTAGACACATTACTCTCAAAATTGAGTAGGGCTATGAAAATAAACATTCCTTCACTAATTATGAATTTTCCAAAATAATTATTTCATAATATACTCATAAGTCAGTGAGTCTACTTATATCGAGCCTCTCTCTCTACATTCATCATGTGAGAAGCATTATGGTACTCAAGTAGACCCTTACTCACAAGTTATGTGATTCAATATCACTTAAGCTATGCACAAACACATACCAATCAACACATAATTCACTCTTACATAGCAGTATGTTATCGCAATTTAAACTTGACAACTATGTGTATTATTTACATATTTAATTTAACCCAAAATATGCCGGAAAGATAAAGAATTTCTCCACTCTAATCATTATTTAATGTTTAGGCATACATACTAAACATGACAAGTATCATGGTTATGCAAGCACAGTCAATCATCACATTACTAAGATAAAACTCATCTATAAAACAAATTTACATTTATAAGAATCCATGCCTTTTTCATATATATCCAACTTATTGTATCATTTAAAAAATAATATCAAGGCAATGATACTAATTTCTTCGTAACATAATTCTCAATAATTTGATTAATGATGCACCCATTTCACAGGAGAAAGTCATTTTGTCATTTTTCTTTTTCAACCACTAAGATACAATAACTATACTTTCTCCTCTCCATTCTAATGAACACATTACATCATACTCATTATTCCACTTATCATTATTCAACCGTCACAAAGGAGAATTGTATGTTATACTTATTTATAAAATTCTTGATATGATAATAAGGCTATATGGATAAGCATACTATAAAGATTAGCAGTTAAGTATTCTTAACATTTAAATCAATATTCTGAATTTCCCCCACAAGTTCAAACATTCATAAATAATGTAGATAATATATATTGACTATAAAATGGGGGTCAAATTAACATGTATGAACTTAAGCACATAGTATAAAAAGAGGTAGCATCTTGGAAGAGTGAACTTATAGATCAATCCGATCACAATCTCAATAAAATTCCCATAGTAATTTCAATCATAATGTAAATTATTCTAAATTTCAAATAACATCATATATCACACAGTTTAAATTCAATTACTAATAAGAAAATCACATAATTACTATATGAGAATTTATAAGGAGCTTATATACTACTACCAACATGCATAGTTAATACCTTTATTGTTACAAAAAAAAGGACACAAGAAGTATTAGAATACACAACACTCAAACGACACCCATACTTGAATTCAATTCCTTTTTTTTTCTTTTTTCTTTTTTAAGAAAAAAAAACATTAAGGTATTTTTGGGCTACATAGTTGAATACAATAAATTACTCAGTAATTCTTCATTGATTTACTATTCCAAGAATAATATAACAATATCATCTATGATTCACAAAATTATGCACTATACTCAATAATTCCACATAGTTGTAAATTGAGATCAAAGAAATAATTAATGTCAGCAGTAGAACAATTCATATAGCACATAAAGAACAGTAGTTTGGGAAGGGTAATAACATTCTTGATACAAAATCAATTACTACTATAATTTCCTATTAAAGAATTAGTGATACGTGGGACTATACTGAAAAAAATATAGTCACTGACTCCTACAACTATCACTCTTTCTTACTGATCATTCATTTTCAAAAACAGAAAATCAAACAAAAAATTATAATTATGACTATGCTCTGTGAATTATTAATTTCTACTAAAGTAACACATTATTGCAATCTCCTACTCTCAACCACCACAATTAACATATCAGAATTGTAACCCAAAGGTAATAATGCATAAAAACACAATAACCAAAAATTAGCAACGAAATTACCTAGAGGTATTTTTATAGTAGAGCTAATACATTGATCTCCCTCATTCATCACCTTAATTACACTAACATCACGTGAAGGAATAAATCCTTTAGATTGTAGGATTTATCCGGCGTTAATACCGCAAACCCCCAGGATATAACAAGCTCTTCCGATATTAATCGGGATGCAGAAACTAGCGAGAAATAATAACAATATAACTCAAAATATGTTTAGAAAGAAGCTCAAACTAAAGAGAGAAGTGAAGAATGATTTTGGTGTGTCTGAGAAGTGAGGTGAGGCTTCTCTTATATAGGCTAGGCACCTGTTAATTCCTATGTAAAACGTAAATTACAAGGATTGGACGGTAACCTCTGATTGGTTTTCAACTTGTGCAGAAGATTAATATGGACGGTGCACTAATATGGACGGTGGAGGTAAAATCTAAGTTTGGACGGTGCCGTAAAAACCAATGATACACTTAAATTTTTGAAATACACAAATTTTACAACATTTAGTCCCTCGACTTGTTTGTATCGATTATTTTAATCGCTGACTTTATTAAAATTTCCAATTAATCACCGAATTTGTAGAATACCATTCATCAAAAAAATTAGCGGTATATGATTTTAGTCATTCATAAAAAAAATATGTTTTTTAGTATATATATATATATATATATATATATATATATATATTCATCTTTGTCCATTTTGGTCCTGCTCTACCCATTAGTATCTCGCTGAAAAAATTATTTCTTGAACAACCCATTTTCAATTTCAGCAAACATATGGGGCAAATACAATATTTTGTAAAAGTTTGCCTTTAAGTTTGCATTAACCGAAGCAACAAGTTACAGGTAACTCATATGAATCGTTTAATATTTAATATTAAATCTAACGGCTAGAAACACATGCTCCATCTATGCTCCAAAAGTTAGCTGGAGAATGGTAACCGGACCCTGGATTGTGTAGTAACTTCCTAACTTACTTTTTATGATTTTATGCACGGTGACACTTGATGGCATTTGTATACGTCTTTGTGAGCATAAGTGTAAATTGGAGTAACTTTTGTAGTAATTGAATCACAAAATATGGTGCTAATTATTGTTACACGAGTCTGATAAAAACTATGGGTAATGACTAAAGAATCAACAAATGTATATATTTACGGTGCTGATAAAAGAAAAAAGAAAAGTTATTTTCTTATTGGCAATGATTAAAGAATTTTTTATTGAAGCTAAGTGAATTGAGAACACTACTCCTATTCGTAGAGCACTTACACTTTTATTAAAAAGTTTTACAAATATAACTATTACAATAAGTCTCTTCAAGTGAGCACCTTTTGTAATTGAATCATAAACTATAGTGCTAATTATTGTCCTATGAATTTGATAAAAGAAAAAGAAAAACTATTGTACAACGGCAATGACTAAAAATCAACAAGTATATATATATATATATATATATATATATATATATATATATATATATTTATATATATATATATTTACGGTGATGATAAAAGAAAAAGAAAAAAAATTATTGTCCTATGAACAATGACTAAAGAATTATTTATTGTTCCTAACTGAATTGATTACACTACTATTTTTAAGTGTCTTACATCTCTATTGAAAAGTTTTGCAAAGGTAACTATTATTATAAGTCTTTTAACGTGAATAATTATTGTAATCAAATCATAAAATATGATGCTAATTATTGTTTTACAAGTGATGATAAAAGGCAAAGAAAAAACTATTTCCCTACGAGCAATGACTAAGAAATAAACATATGTATATTATTTTCAGTAAAAATCACCACTAAAGCCATGATAAATTATGTCTAGTTGGCTAGCACAGGCAGCAATATATGTAACATGACATATATATTATCTCAATTACAAATGTATGATAAACAAATCACAATTGCGTAACATGACATATAAGACAACAGTGATAATCCGCGCAAGGCAAGGGTAAAATACTGTTTGTAGATAAAAAAACACTATTGAGATTGAAAAACAAAAAACTTTGATAATAAATATTCTAATCATGATCACAAATATGCATAGAAAAAATTGTTAAGAGAGACAATTTTCAGTTTGGTAGGGAGATGCCCATGGTGCTGCAAACCAGAAAAAACAAAACTATTATTCATCATGGTCAGGTTAAAGCAATTTAAATAATATCAATTTAAATGGGTATCACTTGTTTATAGAGGATGCCATCTATTGTATTCAAATTGGTTATTGGATCTCTAGATATGTATTTCTATTTTGTAACAGGTTGGAATACCTCTTATATTCCTATTATTAATATATTTTGTTTATAAAAAAATAATTTCACTTTGACCATTTTAAAATGTGCTTTAGTTATACTAAACAAGTGGAAAGCAATTCATACAAAAGAAAAGGGTGAAAAATAAGTCATCAAGACATGGAGGAATGAACCATTGATTCACATCATACAATTGGATCAAGAAGCTTTGAAATATACATATTGTCTTTCCCATAAACAAAAAGTTAACAATTGAAACCCTTCTTCAACCCTCAATTTCTTCATTAGCAAGAAAAAGGAAGCTAAACAAATTGAAACACATGAACAACCACCAAAGTTAACAATATAGGGAAAAACACAATCAAACTATGCCCTCATCTTTTTTTTTTTTTTATATTTCACTTTTTTGCCCATAATTCTCTCAATCTCAGCAAAGCCCTATCTCTTTTTATTTTTTTTAATATTTTTTTTATATTTCACTTTCTCCTTTACCTGATCTCTCAACTAGTTCGTTGCGAGATCCCATCATCATCATCTTGAACTCCTCGAAATTGATCATGCCGTCACCGTCGCTATCAACACCACTAATCATTTTTCGGCACTCGGCGATGGAGCACTCATCGCCGAGGCTGGCCATTACATTGTGCAATTCTTCGGCAGTGATGGAACCATTTCCATCGATGTCAAAAACAGAAAAAGCGTCTTTAAGATTCGCCAAGATCTCATCTGGATCAACATCTTTAGTATTCAGCTCAATAAATTCCTCAAGACTAATATATCCATCGCCATCGGAATCAACCTCTCTTATCATATTATCAAGCTCTTCCTTGGTCGCGGGTTGACCCAGGCTTCCCATGATGGACTCGAGTTCTGAGGAAGAGATCTTGCCATCGCCATTCACGTCGAATTTCTTGAACACATGCTCTAATTCCTCGGTGAATTGCGCACGTGATTGCAATGATAGCGATGATGCGCGGGAGACAATGGGCGGCGATGATGATGATGTTGTTGTTGATGTGGTTTTCTTTAGGAGTTTCTTCTTCCGGTTGAAGAGGGATCTGAAACCCATGATTTTAATTGGAATGGAACCCAAAGAAAACCAAAGAAAAAACTCCTTGCTTAGGGAAATGGCATAGGCAGGAAAACATAAAGGAAGGTTATTGTCACAAGAATACTCCTTAATTGATTATTGTTATTATTAGCATATGGCATACAAAGGAGAAATTACACATGAAGGTTTGGTACCGTTGTGTGTTGTTTTTTTCTCAAAATGTGCTTTTTAGTTTCTAATTATAGGCAAAATTACGCGTGATTCCAGCGCTAGATTCGGTTTGTTACAAGTTTGTTAATCTAGCTTCTATTTTTTAGTGTACTGTTGATCTTCTGTTTCATAATCATAACAAATTTTATTTTCTTAAAATTAAGTCAATCGCTTTAAATTTAATTTGAATGCATAGGTACAATGAACCCATTCATCTTTAATTTCCGGAAGTAATAGTACATCAATATATCATTTTTGTAAATAGGATGGAGTTATTGCTACTCATGATCTTTTTTCTTTTTTTTTTTTTTTGTCTGTTGTGAGTCATTTTTAATTTTTTATAAACTTCAAATATATTTTTCAACCTAAATATTATTAAAATACTTGAATAAAAGTGATGATAAATATAAAAAACTGATAATAACCTCACAATTTAAATATTATATTTGCTTTCTCTTTCTGTTTTTTACCTAGAACTTCAGCTTTTTTTTGTTATAAAAATAGTGAAAGTTAGGAAAAAAAATAGAAGTTATACAACCAAAAAAGAAGCGTAATACTTTTTCACGTCTCACACAATTTTTTTTAAAAAAAAAATTAATTTTTATCTGATATTTAAAAATTGATGAAAAACGACATTTAAAATTCAGATGAAAACGTATTCTAAAATTTAGTAGTATTAAATTACAAAATGTTCCACTACCAAATTTCAGAATCCCTTTTTAATCCCTTTCTAGAATTTGTCTTTTGTCGAATCTAAAAAGACGTGGCATGATGAGAAGACAGTATGGCATGAAAAGTAGATAAAAAAAAAGTACAAGTCAGTATGATAACAAATTACGTATTCTATGTATAAAATAAGATATTTTTCATCTTTTATCCATGGAAATATCTATTGCGGGACATTTCAATGATCCTATTTCTCTGGATTCCAAAAAATAAATGATCCTATTTGTCTGTTGCTATAGTTAGTATTTCTTGTGAGCTTGAATAAATTATCACAAAATTATTAAGTCATTTCTTTATAAAACATGAAAGAAAAAAAAAAAAGTCTTAAGGTCTAGATTATAACGTTCTAGAATAAGCTAATAAAAAACATTATCACATATTTTTAACTAATAGTCAAAAAGACGGTCTAAACTTTGCAAGTATTGCTTTCTCGAATAGTATTATTAAATTCGGATCAATCCGATTGGTTGACTATTCATTTTAATAAAAAAAATTAAAAAAAGTGCTACAAGGCAATTTGAACCCGGGTCTCTCTATTGTATAGAGTAGCAATAATTACTAGACCACAATACCAATTTTAATATACAATCACTTATTAATATATATTGTATAAATATGAAACATTTAAATTTTAAATTCTTCTATATTTATATCATAAATTCCAAAAGTAATATTAGTATACTATTTAAAAATATTTCATATATATTAATAATTTAAAAATATTGATATGCTTTAATCAATAATGTAAAATTTAATTTGTATATTTTATTTAAAGTTCTAAAATTTAATGTGATACTTTTTTTATGACTCTCTAAATTTAAACTATTAAGTATATACATAAAATTAATTGGTTGGTTAATATATTTATCTTGGAATTTTTTATGTTTAATTTGAAAATATAAAATTTAAAGTATAAATATGTCAAATTTAGAGGGTTATTTCTATATATTTTAATTTATATACAAATATTTGAGTTAACAGTGACCCCCCGAGTCAACCCGAGTTAACCCAGTGACCCATCGACTCAATGCCCTGACCGAATCGATCACTGACCCGAGTCTGATAACATTGTTCTCGAATGACATGGTCTAGTGTTCCACATTGACAAACCAATCCTGCATTAAAAATGATATAATAAAATTTTGGTGGCTTTTAGGGTGGTCTTGAAATAAAAGAGACCATCGTGATCCCTAGTAAATTAAACTACACATTACAGTGAATTTTACCAATTCAACCGTTGGATTGACAGTTTATACAATGTAGATCAACCATATAAAAATTAGTGAGGCATTTAGCCCTTTTTCTGGATTGAAGTTGTGGGGCATAAGGCCCTTCCAAGATAAACTGAGATTAATTTGTGGGGCATTGGCCCTATCTCGGATTTTTGTTACCGCGAGATGAATGTGGGACGTATAGCCCTATCTCGGTTTTTTGTATAAACCTTCTCCAAGATATCATGAATTTGTCGACCAAGATTTTATTATTTTCTATGATGTCGTCTGTTTATTTTTGAGTATTTTAGCCTCTTGAAATTTCAACCATCATTTCACGTATATTTATTTTCAAAGACTTAGTCCTTTTGGTATCAACCATTATCTTGTTGTCTTCTTTTTCAAGGGATTTCCCTTTGGAATTTTTACCATGATCTCGCTTTCACTTATTTACAAGGAAAAAGGAAATTCCACTATCAATATGTATTTGACCGACATGGTGTTCATGTCGGCCTTGCAACTTATTATCCACGTCGGTCATGACATTCAAGTTGCAATTTATTAAAATAGCATGTAATTTTGAGTTTTCAAGCAAATAATAGCAATATTGTTAGAAGTCCCACATCGACTAGTGATATGGCCATTGTTGAGTTTATAAGGGTGTGACAATCCTCTTCCTACAAGCTAGCTTTTGGGAGTGAATTAGGCTCAAACCCAAATTGTAATAAATATCATAAGTTTTCAAGCAAATAACAATAATATCCGCACGTTTGACATTGATCATATGATAATATGAAGATAACATTGATGGTGTATACAATATATGAGGCAAATATTGTACATGAGATATTGTAAAGATAGCATTATAGATATTAGCATGTAAATCATGTAGCAAGTTTTGAGCAAGAGATGTTGCACTAACAAAGTCATGATTGCTAACAAATAAATTAAGTAGCAAATAATGAACAGACAATATTGTGGACACTAACATATGACCATATGAAGTAGATATTAAGTAGACAAATATAAGAAATGCTAGCACTCTGTTTTATGAGGCAAATATTGCATAGACAATATAATTTATGCTAGTAGATCATATTGAAGTAATTCTACCGTGTCATGTCAGATATAATTATAATATACAATATTGAGCATGAAGCATATAAACTGAGGTAGATTGTACCGTGCACCAGGACTCTTAGAGATACTACACAGTAGGCCTTGCGTAAGAAAGCTTTACTCGCCCATGCTTCCACCTTGAGCCAGCCTAAGGAAAAGCGAACTTCAAAGGAGGCCAACTTTGAATTTTTTTTATTTTTTTTACATAATATTTTCCTGGACCCACACGGTCTTCTTCGGAAATGGGATGGTCCTTTTCTCCGACATAAGCTTTCAATCACCAAGATAGTCTTTTATGCTAAAGGCACCGCTTCTTTTTTGTTATGGGCCAAATGTGCCTTTTGGTTCTCTAACTCTTATGTTCGTTTCATTTTGGTCCTTTAACTTTTTGAAGTTTCTTATTAGTCCCTTAACTCCAAAAAACATTTCATTTTGGTCCCAAAAGTCAGTTTTGTTAGTAAATTTAACAGAACAGTGATTACGGCATTAACTTTTCAAATGAATGGCTCTCCTGCGAGCTTGGTGATGGAGGCGTAAAGTTAATTTCATCATCACTATTCCGTTAAATTTACTAACGGAGCTAACGGTTAGGACTAAAATGAAACGTTTTTACAAGTTAATGGACTAATATGAAACCTCAAAAAGTTGAAGGACCAAAATGAAACGGACATAAGAATTAGAGGACGAAAAGGTGTATTTGGACTTTGTTATGAAAGGCGTATGGATCTTTTTGCTAGGCGCACCACTTTTTTTGCTTTACTGACAAGTGGCCTTTGTTTTTTAAAGTGCACCACCCATGTTTTCTTTAACCATGTTTGTTTTTGCTAGGCGCACCACCTCTTTTCACTATGCTTATATGTAGCCTTTTTGCCAAGTGCACCACTATTTGCAACATGTCCTTTTTCTAATTGGGCCTCTGCTCTTTTTCCTTTCTTTTTTTGTTAGCAGTACCTTATTTTTGACAAGTGGCCATTATTGCTATGCGCACCACCTATCATCTTCAAGCATCCAACCCAGCGTATCACAAAACCCAGCTAGGCCTGCTATTTTTTTTATATGCATTTGCTGGCCTATTTTTTTAGTGGGCCTTCTATGTTTTGCTGGGTGCACCACCCAGCTTCTGTATCTCGCACCCTTCCAAACCGGCGACATGACTAATCGTTGCTGAATGCACCCTCGCCAATGGACTCGCCGATGATCTTGCCATGACCGATGACCTTCGCCATGACCGCCGACCTCCTTCCTGGACAAAAACGAAAACGACATCGTTCTACCTACCCTGCCAAACTTCTCAATTGTCGAAGGCAGCGTTTACCAATCCGGTTTTCCTCCTCTGCGAGCGAATAGGCACTCCCAGTATTTCTCTTCGGTCTGGTTGTCACGACGATGAAGCTCTGCAGTGGTGATGCGCGACCGTAGTGTTGTGCTTGGTTCTTTTTCATTCGCGCCTAGTTCAGCTTGGTGACGATGATTTGGTTTCAGAACGTGGCAATGTTCAAAACGCATGCGCGGTGGCGATGGTGTTTGTGACGAGGCTAGGCAGCAGTCTGGATTCGTTCCTAACGTGCTTGCATCTGCACTGGATTACGATCGCGTCGACGAACGCATTCATGTCCTTGAAGTTGAAAAGAGGAACTTGAAAAAACAATCACTACAAGAATGTCACTGTTTTGCCACGGATACACCCGTGGCAAAATTCAAGTTTGCTACGGTTTAGCCACGACCGTCGAGCCGTGGCAAAAATGGGCGTGGCAAATTTTTGCCACGGAAATATCCGTGGCAAATTTGTCATTTTCGTTTTTCATAATAAAGTTGCTTTATGTCACCTTTGTTCTGTATTTCCCTTTACAATTAAATAATTAAGAACCGCTAATTAACTAGTTACAACACCTCGCTCTAACTCTAGACTACTTCTCAGTTCTCATGAGTGCTTTTGATGATTAGGCACAAGTAATTTTCTCCACCTTTTTGGCATTTCTATGATATAGTATGGAGATCTATAAAAAAAAATTAAATATGAGATTAATTGGAATAATCAAAATACTTCCCTTCCTCCCTAACCCCAATTCAATTAAGCTCTCTGTTTTCCCCTTTTCCCCTTATCCAAAATCAATGGCATTAAACCTAAAACACTTACTAGTAAATGTTAAATCTTGTGTTCTCACAAATGGAACAACAACAAACAAATCCAATAAACTCATTAAATTAAATAATTGAATTGTGTAAGTTTTTTTGTCTGTATAATCGAATTTTGTGTAAGTTTTTTTTTCTGTATTATTTTGGTAAGTCATACCAACCTCCTAATGTCGAAATAAAAAAGCATTTATGAGAAACTCACTAAACTGATTTACCTTATATCAAACATTAAGTTTTACCAAAAAAAAAGTTTTAACTTTAATTAACTTTCTCTGTAATGTTTATACCAAACACCCCATCAAAGAAAACCAACTGGATTCAAGAAGCCAAAATTATTTGGTTTTGTTAATCTTCTAAGCAAAATAAAAATGTCATATAAGGTTGTCAAAGTAAAATGTGAAATGCGCTAAAATGTGACACACTTGACATGATTTGATATTCATTTTGGTCATAAACATAAAATTAACAAAACAGATACAATTTTCAAAATCTTACTTATAATTATAAGTAGATCAATCCAATAGAGTCCAAAGACTACATATTCCAAATACCGTGAGAGGAGGAGACGTTGACGGCGTGAGAGGAAGAGCGGTGGACGGCGGTGAGAGGCAGCAGTGAGAGGAGGAGAGGTAGACGGCGACGAGAGGCGCTATGAGATGCCCGATGAGAGGGGAGCAGCCGTGAGAGGAGATGAGGGAGAGATATGAGGAAGAGATGAGGGAAGAGATGAGATGGGAAGTGGCTGAGAGATATGAGGAATAGATAAGGAAGAGATGAGGGAAGAGATGAAGGAGTCAGATATATCAACATCTTTTCCACGGCTAACACTGTGGCAAGATGTTCAGTTTAAAAAATAAAAATAAAATAATTGATGCTTAAAGTGAGCCACGGTCTAGGCCGTGGCAAAATTAGCCACGGTCCTAGCCGTGGAAAAATAATATTCCAATTAAAAAAGCCTATATTTCCAATTAAAAAGATTTTCAAAAAATAAAATAAAATAGAGTCACATAGCCACGGTCTAGGTCGTGGCAAAATTAACCACGGTCCTAGCCGTGGCAAGATAATATTCCAGTTAAAAAAAAAAATCTATATTTCCAATTAAAAAGATTTTCGAAAAATAAAATAAAATAGAGTCACATAGCCATGGTCTAGGCCGTGGCAAAATTAGCCATGGTCCTAGCCGTGGCAAAATAATTTTCCAATTAAAAAAAATTCTATATTTCCACTTAAAAATATTTTTGAAAAAAAAATAAAATAGAGTCACATAGCCATGGCAAATTATGTTTTCATATATATAAAAATAAAATGAAAAAACTATCCTACGAAGCAAAAGCCACGAACTAGGCCGTGGTTAAATTAGCCACGGTCCTAGCCGTGGTTAAATTAGCCACGGTCTTAGCCGTGGCAAAGTGTTTCCACAATTATAAGTTAAAAAAAAAAATTGTTTCCTTCTTGTTTTACCACGGTCTTAACCGTGGCTAATTTTGCCACGGTCTAAGCCGTGGCAAATTGCTTGCCTTCCGTGGTTTTTTTGCCACGGATTCGAGCCATGAAAATATTCTGTGGCAATTTTAATGCATTCTTGTAGTGAATCTGATGAGAACTTGTTTTATTTTTATATTATCCCTGTTGACATTCATCCCGTGGTGCTAGCTAAAGAGAGTGAGAAGACGCTTTACCGTTCCTCACAGAGGGCGCCACTCTAGCCACCCGACATAATAGAAAGGACATATAATAAATGATATTTGGCTTGGAGACGGCGTAGGTGTAATCCACGGGAAGAATTCGGTCTCTAAGTGCTCCGATGACGGCAGAGGTGGGGGACTTGCATAAGCTCCGATGCTTAAGTTGGTATGAGGTCCATATGAGGAATAAGCAGTATATTATTTGTACCTTAATGATCAGTTATGATGCCTATATATAGCACATAAATTAGGTCAAAGCGTTGTTTGCAATTGGGCCTGGGCCTGGAACTTGAACCAAAATCTTGGTCCACAACAATTTATTAAATACAGGATTAATAAACTTAAATTAAGAGAAATTATTTATAAAAATAATTAAATAAATAAGTTTAACAAGCCAAGCTCAAGCTTCTTTTTTTCTTACCATGCCAAGCTAGCTTATAATTTGGCTCGTTTAAATAAATGAGTCAAGCTTGAGCCTTATATTTTTTCGCAAGCCAGACGTAAATTTTAGATACTTGGCTTGGCTTGGCTTGACTTGTTTCCATCCCTAATGGTGGGATACTTACAAAGACACTCTGAAACTTAAGTTAACTAAGGTTGAGCGGGTGATAGAGTTAGGAAATGATACTTACTTGTTAATGGTTATGCCTTTTCTTTATATTATAATGCTAGGTTTTGAGTTTGGTATGCCTTGGGCTTTCATAGTCCTTTGAGCCCAAGACCCAAGTCCTTAGATAATGACTCCCATGCTGATGTGGTACGGTTAGAGGACATTGGTGTTAGGCCTGTTTGCAAGCCTGTTTGCCCTGCACATACTATGTCTTGATTCACGATCAGTCTGTTCCCTAGATCGTTCTGTGATGGATTATTATCCCTACGAAATAATGAAATGACTAAAATGTCCGTAGCAGAATTTCATTCATATGTATTTTTAGTAGCTATTATGATAAAAAAAAAAACCTTATACTCATACTTTTTAGGTTTAAATATGTTTTTGGTCTCTGCAAAATATGTGTCATTTGGTTTTAATCCTAACTTTTTATTTTTTTGGAAATTGGTCCTAAACTATGGATAAATTTATGTTTGTAGTCCCTAACACCAATTAATTAATTTCAACCCAAACATGCCTTACTTTAATGGATTAACTAATTAATTATTAAATTTATTAATATAAAAATGTTTACATTAAAAATAAAACAATTCTTCTTCTTCCTCTTCTCTCACCACTGTCACCCATCACCTCTGGTCAAGCTTCCACCACTCTCACTGTTGCCGCTGCCACTATCCGTCCTCTCACTACCACTGTCAACCAACCTTCATCTTCTTCCTTCTTCCTTCTTCCTTTCCTCCATTCCCCCATAACTAGCACCACTAGCCACCCACAACTAGAACCAACACCCAAAACCAACACCAACGTTAACGCCGGCGAAAACCTTAGAATCCTGAGGCTCAACATTGACAAAGGATTCAAGCCCTAATTGATCCCGTGCAAGAATCATCGAAATGCTCCGAATCGAAATCGCAATCAGATTCAGATCAGAGATTTGAGACTGAAGAGTCGTGTTGTGGCAAAAGCGGTGGTCGATGGGGCGGTATAACGACGATGTAGAAGGCGACCTCTAACGGTGTCACACATTCAAACGTTGCTAGTAGATCTAAGATTTTGCATCTTTTTTAGATTTGTGATTTGGAAAGAATGTCTCTGATTTGCAAAGGGCAGGATGATGAACGTTGAAGCGAGGTTGAGTGGTGCGATGTTTATGTGGTGCGGCGGAGGTATGAGTCTGTGTAGAGTGTGTGCTAGTAGCTGGGTTTGTGGTCAATATGTTTTGGTCCTTTTTCCGATTTGAGTTCGTTGTTGTTTGTATGTGGTGGGTGTTGATGGCGGTTGCGCTACGGTGGTTGGTCTTGGGTGAGTGGTTGACGGTAGTGGTGAGAGCAAGGAGATGATGACTTGGTGATGGTGGTGAGAGAAAGGAGACGAGGAAGAAAATTTTTTTATTAATAAAAATATTTTTTTAGATTATTTAATTCAATAATTATTTATTAATTCATTAACTTAAGGTATGTTTGGCTTAAAATCTATTAAATGGCGCTAGGGACTAAAAACACATATTTTTTCATAATTTAGCATCAATTTTTTTTAAAAAAATAAGGAGCATAATCAAATGACGTCTATTTTGTAGGAACCAAAAATATATTAGCCTACTATTTAATACCGACTACTAGTTAACCAATGTTAGATAATTAGTTAAAGTTATATATAATTACTTTTCTTAAAATAATCTATTCAAACTCAAATAATATCTTATAAATAATACATATAACTAAATCGAAATACGTACGACTAGTAGTTGTTGGTATCAAATAATTAACACACATAGCATGCTTGCTCTAATTAGGATTTGATTTTTAAAAATTTCACTCTATCAAAATATAAAAGTTTTATCCATCTAGCTGCTGTAACGTTTAGTGTAAAAAAAAACCTATATTCTCTCTAGCACTGGACATTTTAATAACTGATTTTTTCAGCAACATTAAAACTATTAATTTATTTATATATATTTATTCAATAAGAAAAAGAAAAAAATAAAAGATGTAAATTCATCCCTCCAACAATGCAAGAGAGAATCCAAACACTAATTAGCCACAATCGTCATCTTATCTTATTTACTTCAAAGTGGTTCAATGTTCAACTGTTCCATTATTAAAAAAAAAAAAAGTGTTCAACTGTTCCGTTCAAAGTATATGACATACTACTATACTAATTAGGGTCCGGTTACCATGCTTATTGCAACTTTTGGAGTATGGATAAGGATTGAAATGATGTGTCCTCAAAATCATGTCCCACCAATAGAATATCGCTACGTCATTAAAAAAATTTATTAGGAGGCTAAAGATTAAAATTAAAGAAAATATTTTAATGACGTGGCGATATTCTATTGGTGGGACATAATTGAGGACATGATTTTGGGGACACATGATTTTAATCCGTATGGATAGATCTGCTAAAGTTACCGCTATTTGCTTGTTTTGTCGGGGAAACAAAATGCTATTTTCCATATTTCTATTGAAATCCCTCGAATATTCGCTGAAATTGAAAATGTATGGGCTTTATGTAGAGATTCAAATCTAGTGTCCTTAAATTATATTTCTAATCATGTTACACGAATTGAATATCGTCATGTCATTAAAAATATTTTCTTTTATTTTAATGTTTAATTTCCTAATATAATTTTTTAATGACGTAACGATATTCTATTCATGAGACATAATTGGAGACATGATTTTGATACATCAAATTTAAATCCTACGGTATAGTAGTGTCACTATATGTGTAATGCCTTTGATAATTTTTTTTTTCTTTTTATAGGGATAACGGAGTATTGAACACATAATTTTTTATTTATTTTTATTGTTCATAATCATTTAATAGTTCAGAATGGGTCATTTTGCACAAAGCATCCACTCCAAAACAACTTAGGAGCATGGGAAATGGGCTCAGATTTTAGAATTATATACTAAAATTGTCTTCGATTTTATATTTTATATATCATTTTAGTCTCTCATAGAATCGGTCATTTTAGTCCCTGACTTTCACTATTATCAGTGACTAAAATGAATGTTCATATAATTCAGGGACTAAAATGACCTGCAAAATACAAAGTCAGAGACTAAAATGACTCATTCACATAAAGTCAAAATTAAAAGAACTTATCATCACAAAGTTAAGGACCAAAATGATACATCTCTCCTTAATTAATCTCCTTAATCCTAACTCAACTTTGTTTTGAATTCTATATATTACTTAATTTAACCAAAACGAATATGTTAGCAGCGTGGTAGCCAAGAGCATTATTTCATCCATAAACAAATGTGAAAAGAACGAAAGAAAAATGCTCACCCATCAACATTTCAACACTCATTCTGAGAAGCAGCGTCTTCAAATCAAATACTCCTGGTACGAATATTAAAAAAAAATATTGATTATTTTAAAATTCAGAAAATTTAATGTTAGTAAGACGTTATTATCTTTTTCTTAAAAATTGAAACTACCTGTTGTGGACCACAATAACGGTATTCCGGGTGTACGCACACATGCCGGGCCAAACAACCACCATCTATCCTGGATGCATCCTGGTAAGCTTGGCGAGACTTATGATCAGAGCCCAGGTAATGAGGTTTGGGCCTAGGCAGCGGGTCCTGGCCCAATACAGACCACATTTAGGTCATATGCCTCTCTATAAATACTATCATTAATGCACCATGCAAGGTACGCAAGTATTCTATCAGATACATAAACCCTAATACACTCACTGACTTGAGCGTCGGAGTCCTTGCAGGTGCACACCACCGCCGCCGGAGCTCAGGCCTAGAAGACATTCATATTGTCCTCTGCTGATCAAGAAGACCACCTTGTCTGTCCTACATCCTCGACAGGTTAGATCACAACATTGGCGCCGTTTGTGGGAAACGCAACAAAAGTCTCGTTTCTATCCACCGTCAACAATGATTGGCTCTACTAGGAATAGGGATTACAACGATCCAAGTGTTCAAAACCAAGGAGCAGGACAGCAGGCTGGTGCATCAAACCAAGCAAGGGCATCCCAGCACTTTGATATCGAAGCAGAATTTCGCAAACTGCAACAGCTGGTGCAGGCACAAGCTAAAGAGATTGCAGATATCAAGGAACAACAACGAAAAGGCAAGAAGAAAGTTGTTGTTGTGGATGATCCAGAGGAGGAAAGAGCTGAGAAGCATACTCAGGCAAACCCTGAAGATGCGGAAAAAGATCATAACAATACGGAAAAGCAGCAAAGGAAATCCGCACTTAAAGGGGATAAGGATGAAGATCCTAAAAATCAGGAAAGGCATTTGGAAATACGGGCGAGTCATCGACATGAAGGGGCCCCACACCAATCTCGGGTGGAGGGGGCCAACCTGCCACCTGTCCCTCCTGGGGGCCAGCAAGCCGGACAACCTGCCGACAACCAGGAGCACATGGCAGAGAATATCCCGGATTTCGGGTATATTGACAATCCTTTCACACCCTGGATTATGTCCCATGCTCTTCCTCATGGATTCCAGTTTGCAAAGAAATTAAAGGAGTATGATGGTACCAAGGATCCCACCTTGCTTGTCAGCACCTTCGAAAGGGCCATGTACTTTCAAGGGGTAAATGAGGCCATTGTATGCCGTGCTTTCCCCCTCACGCTATCCGAGGCTGCAAGTCGTTGGTTTTCAGACCTTCCACCACAGTCCATCAGTAACTGGAAAGCTCTCAAAGATAAGTTCATTCTCCACTTCACTAGTAGTAAACGACAATTTAAATCTGAATTCCATTTAGAAACTGTTAAACAGGGAAAAGATGAATCTCTACGAGATTATATAACACGCTTTAATAACGAAGTATTAGAAGTTAGGAATGTTGAGCCTAACCTGGTGTTATATTTCTTTGTGAGAGGATTGAAACCAGGAGCTTTTGCCAAGCAACTGACAGGAGATAAGCCTACCTCTATGGACGATTTAAAGGTGCGAGCGGAAAAATGGATCAGAATAGAAGAATGGGAGAAGGCCCAAGCCGCCAGGAAGGAGGAAAAAGCAAAAGCTACTCCTCTAAACCAATCTCGGGGTAAGGATGAAAAGCCTTGGGATAGGTCTCCCAAGAAGCGCAAAGATCTCTTTAATAACTATACTCCGCTGACAGTCCCGCCAGCTTCAGTGTTGAAAGAAGTGATGCATTCTGAGTTGAGAGAACGACCACCGCCGTTGAAGACGGCCAGGAAACACAAGAATAAATACTGTGAGTACCATCGGGATCGTGGGCATTCTACTAACGAATGCATCCAACTCCGAGATGCAATCGAAAAGTTAATCCGACAGGGTAGGTTGAGAAATTACGCTCGGGCCTCCCCGGAACGATGGGATCGCCGCCGAAGCCCATCCCCCCAGATTCAGACACCGAGATCTCCTCCAAGGAACCGAGATCAACGAATAAAAGTCCGGCATCGATCCCGGAGCCCAAGGCGAACTCAGGAGTCCCCTCCCAGGGGAGTAATCCAAGTCATAGCTGGAGGAGCCAGCTTGAAGGGTCTCGAAGACAAGAAGAGGACTCGAGATGCACGGGATTCTTGTTCCCAGGTAACTTCTATAGCTAATCCAGTTCTATCTTTCTCGGATGCAAATTTCCCAGAAGAATGCATCCGGGATAATGAATCATTGGTCATAGCAGCCAATCTGAATGGTTTCGAAGTCCATCGAATAATTATCGATCAAGGAAATTCATCAGACATTATGTTCTGGAGTCTCTTTGATAAAATGGGACTTGGGTCCAAGGATTTGATCCCTCACAAGGGCAGTTTAATTGGCTTCACGGGAGACACAATCATTCCCAAAGGGTACGTTGACCTCAAAGTGAGTTTTGGAAAAAAGCCAAGTACTAAAACAATCCCGGCCAGGTTTATAGTGGTGGATTGCTCTTCAGCTTACAATGCAATCATTGGGCGACCAAATCTGAACAGCCTTGGCGCCATAGTCTCCACCATCCATTTAGCCATGAAGTTTCCCGGGGAAGATGGGTCAGTGGTATCTGTCCATGGAAAAAGCAGTGACGCAAGAAAATGCTACCAAGAGAGCCTCAAAATCACAAAAGCACCATCTATCCCGCCAGTGAAGGTAGAGGAGAAATGAAAGCAGAAGATGGAAAGACGAGATTTGATACGGGATGCAGGGATCATGATGACTAACGTAGATCCCAGAGCAGATTTTGAGTATCAACGACCTCAACCAGAAGGAGACCAGATCTTAGTCCAGATAGAGCTTAAGGAGGATTAGACTGTCAAGATAGGGGCAAACCTGCCCCCCATGATCAAAGAACGACTCATCGAACTGTTGAAGATGAATAAAGACCTGTTTGCTTGGGATTCTTCCAACATGCCCGGCATAGATCCAGAATTTGTGTGCCATCGCCTTTCTCTAAAACCGGGATGTATCCCGGTAGCCCAGAAGAAAAGAAAGATGGGTCCGGAAAAAACAACAGCTATAGAAAAACGAGTGAAGGAGTTATTGGATTCAGGTTTCATCCGAGAAATACGATATGCAGATTGGCTTTCCAACGTGGTAATGGTGAAAAAGGCTAATGGGAAGTGGAGGATGTGCACAGATTATACAGATATGAACAAAGCATGCCCAAAGGATCCATTCCCTTTTCCTTGTATCGATAAACTTGTTGACAACTCTGCATGTTACAAGTATATATCCTTCATGGATGCCTACTCTAGCTACAACCAGATCCTAATTCACCCGAAAGATCAAGAGAAAACGACATTCATAACCGACATGGGTGTTTACTGTTACACGATGATGTCGTTCAATTTAAAGAATGCTGGAGCAACATACCAACGAATGATGAGCCAAGTTTTCAAAGAACAAATTGGCAAGATCCTTGAAGTCTACATCGACGATATGATAGTAAAGACTCCAGCGGTGGCTGATCTGCATGAAACATTCCAACAGCTACGCAGGTATGATTTAAGGTTAAATGCCTACCATTTTTCAGAACCTTACGGCGCAAAGAAGAGTTTCAATGGGATGCAGAATGTGAAGAAGCTTTCCAGGAGCTGAAGAAAATTCTATCAGCTCCACCAGTCTTATCCCGTCCAGACCCTGGGCAAACCTTATACCTCTACTTAGTCGTCACCAATGAAGCAATCAGTGCGGCTTTAGTAAAGGAGGAATCCCGGCACCAGAGCCCGATATACTTTGTCTCTAAAGCATTACAGGGATCCGAATTGAACTACCAGCGGCTGGAGAAAGTTGCCTATACCTTGCTATTGGCATCTCAGCGGTTGAGACCATACTTTCAATGTCATCCCATCACGGTAAGAACTAATCAACCCATTAGACAAATCTCGTACGAACCACGCCAGGCAGTCAAGGCACAAGCTTTGGCAGATTTTGTAGCCGAGATGACACATCCCGGTGAAGAGCCAAGAGGATCCTGGACCATTTATGTTGATGGTTCCTCAAACCCAAAGGGAGCTGGCGCCGGCATACTGATCGAAAATGATGAGGGGGTAACCGTGGAATATTATCTGAAGATTGAATTCCCAACTTCCAATAACCAAGCAGAATATGAATCATGTTTAGCCGGGATACGTGCGGCAAAGGAGCTAGGAGCTACCGCGATCACTTTATGTTCAGATTCTCAGTTAGTAGTATCCCAGATAAAAGGGGAATACCAAGCAAGAGAACCATTGTTACTAAGATACCTGGCTAAAGTTAAGGAAAGTCTACTCGGTCTTTCTAAGTTCGAGATCAAGCACATTCCCATAGAAGAAAACAGTCGTGCAGATCTGCTCTCAAAGTTAGCCAGCACCAAGTCATCCTCAACCTTGAAGTCAGTGGTAGAAGAAGTTCTCCCTTTTCCTTGTGATATTTTGCAGGTTGAAAATAAAGATTGGAGGACCCCAATAGTGGAATATATCACCAAAGACTCCATCCTGGCAGATGCCCGGGAAGCAAAGCGGTTGGTGCAAAAAGCATCCCGGTACACCGTGATAGAAGGACAGTTGTTCAGAAGGGGACTGTCAAATCCTCTGCTTAAATGCATTGGACCATCCGAGATTTGGTATGTCCTCACTGAAGTACACGGAGGAAGTTGCAGTCACCACATTTGTGGAAAATCTTTGGCAAGGAAATCCATGCGAGCATGATACTTCTGGCCAACCATGAACAAGGACGTAGCTGAGCACGTGAAGAAATGTCAAAAGTGTCAAGAGCATAGCCCACTGTCCCATATTCCAGCAGAGGACTTGCACAGCATCTCCACCCTTTGGCCTTTCCACACTCGGGGTTTGGACCTATTGGGACCCTTCACACCAACCACAGGTTAGTTCAAACATCTTATTGTTGCTGTTGATTATTATACTAAATGGATTGATCTGGAACCATTAGCTAGCATAGCATCAGTTAAAGCTCAAAACTTTGTATTTCGGCAAATAATATGCCGATTCGACATCCCGGCAAAAGTGATCTGTGACAATGGGACCCAATTTACCGACAAAGATTTCCGAGAAATGCTAGCAGGACTTTGCATTAAGCAGTATTTTGCTAGTGTGGAACAGCCACAGTCTAACGAACAAGCAGAATTTGCCAACAAAGTCATACTTAATGGCTTGAAAAAGAGACTTGAGAAAGCTGGAACTAGTTGGGTGGAAGATCTTTACCAAGTACTTTGGAGTTACATAACTACCCCCCATAGCACGACCGGAGAAACTCCATTCCGGATGGTCTACGGCTCAGATGCTGTAGTCCCGGTAGAAATCAGACATCCATCATGGAGGATCATGTATCCCACACAACAGAACGAGCAGCTACTTAGAGAAGACTCCGACATGGTAGAAGAAATCCGAGAAGCTGCCAGAATCAAAGAGCTATCCCGGAAGCAACAAGTTGCTCAAAGATACAATTTGAGGGTAGTCCCGAGAAGTTTCCAACCTGGCGACTTGGTCCTAAGAAGAGCTAGCATTGGAAATAGGAATGCCAAAGACGGGAAGCTCCGAGCAAACTGGGAAGGCCCATTCCGGGTCAAGACTGTTGCAACCAACAGAGCATACCATCTAGAGACTCTCAAAGGCAAAGAGATTCCAAGAACGCTTAATGTCGCAGATTCAAGGCGGTACTATAGTTAAGTTATGTAATTTACATACTTTGTAATAAAGGGGCATTCTTTTTCCTGTAGCAGGTTTTATCCCTAAGGAGCTTTTTACTGCTAGAGATTTTAACAAGGCCCCCATTTGTTATTTGCTTCATGTCATCAATAAAGCAGTATTTTTATTCACTCTTGCACGAACAAGCTAGTTCAATTCTTATAGCAAACAGATCAGAAGAATCATAACAAGTACAACCACTCCGAGATTGACATGTCGTCAAAGATGAAGCCGACATACATGAAAGGCCAAAAATGAGATGAGGTACCATCCCGGGTAAACCTCAGCTACAGACTCAAAAGGGGCCCTTCATAGGTTAACCCTGGCGAAAGAAAGATGAAGTATCGTCAAGGTTACACTTCAACCAAAATTTAGAGAAAGTACAAACTACTTTCCCTCCTATCGAGGAGTTAAAAGGGCGCCATCACGAATGTGTCCTAACAATTAAAACAATATGAAAAGATTCCGTACCAACGGGATAACAAGAGGCACCTTTTGTGGTCAAGCCTCAACGACATGAAGAAATACAATAAATACAGCAAAGCAAGAACTCCAAAACAGAGAGGCGAAATAAACCAAAGCCACGCATAAACATCAACTCGGAACGCCAGATGATAAACGTCATACACAGAATTGTTTACAACGAGTTCACAAAAATCAAACAGAAGTGGAAGAAAGTAAAACAAAAATAAAACAACAAGCTATTCAGCTCCTCTAGCATCTGCACCTTCGGGTCCCTCAGCGGGATCGGTAGGAGGAGGAGTGCTGCAATCGAATGGCTCAAGCCTTAGATCAGCGGGATTAAGAGGTACGGGATTGTGAGGATCATGGAAATCCATGAACATCCCGTCCTTCACACCGTGAAATTTGCAAAGACCACGGGTGTTAAACTCCATCCCGGGATTCAAGAACTGGAGAGTCTTTACACAATCACGGTAAGAATCATCCACCGTGGTGTCCATGTCCCGGTACGCCTCCTCTAACTTCTCTTGAGTTTCCCGCAGCTCAACCTGAGTCTCGTGGAGCTTCGAAGCCGATACTAGGAGCTCAGACTGAAGGAGACTAAGAGCAGAACCATCTTCCTCAACCTTAGCCTTTAGATGAGAAACCTCATCCTTCAGCTTCAAATTCTCGGCGTCTAAACCGGCAGCCTTCTCCTTCTCCTTTGATAGCTCCTCCTCCATACGGGAGAACTTCTCTTTTAAAGAGACGAGATCCTCGGTGGCACGGGACTCCGATTCCCTAACACTCAGCCTCCTTCAAATCCATGTCATCCTTCAGATCCCGTATTTGGGCCCTCAAGGAAGCAGCCTGGCCCAAGTCTTCGGCTTGGTCATGAACATGTTGCAGCATAGCCATGCTCATAGCCGTCCAGCCCATAAGAGACTTGGCTTGCTCCTACGAAGATAGAGATGAAATAGAAGGGTTAAAAACAGAAGCTACCGGGATCAACCAATGTGAAAAATACAGATAACAGGCAACATATACCTTCACGGCAATAGCGCCACCCCTTGTAAAAAAGTCTCAATGTTGGAACTTAATCAAGGGAGATTGGAATCCCTCCCAAGCAGAAGTGGGAGTGGAGAAAGGTGCTATCAGCACCGGGTTCATCCCACCAGAAGTCCCTTGGGCACCTCCAGGTTGGTCACCTACAAATCGAACCAATAAGATAAGAAGGCAACAAAGGATTCTTATACGAATAAGACATCCAAAAATAAAAGCGTACCTAGCTTGGTTATGCGGCGACGTTTTGGCGGCACAGGAGTCACCTCATTCCCAGAACTAGGAGGCACCGACTCCCCAGCAGGGGGAACTCCCCGAAAAGAGGCTGCAGGCCCAGCAGGAGCCGCGACTGATATAACAATCCCGGCAGAACTAACCGGGATAGAAGCCGGAACTGGAATGGGAGCAGGAGGTGGACCCGAAGCACCAACCTTCCTTTTCCCTTTGACATCACGCTTCTGAGAGTGGTTATCATAATTGGCATGATCTCAGCTGCAGAAGAAAGAATACACTTGTTAGTTGAGGAAAAATAATCAACCACAATGTAAAATGATGACATCATGCAATAAAAAAGTAAATTCCTACTTAAACATGCCGCCTGATCGCGACGGGATACCCCCAAGACATCCTTACAGTGGATGGGTATCCCTCCCTGTTGAACAAGATCACACAAGTTCTTAAAGGTTTGTTGGTCCTCTTCTTCAAGAAAGTCGATTTCCAACTCCTTCAGAGACAAGGACCTCCCATAATGCTCCTCCGTCCAATAGAGCGGGAACAAGGGCTGCTTGTTTTCCCCCATCCAGAAAGGGGTGCAATCTCGGGTCCGGGGGACAACTTTGACAAACAAATCCCTATGAGCCTTGACAGGAGTGAGGCGGAGCCGGCGGGGATGCCCAATCAATTTCAGCCATATGGGGATTTGCACGTGGTGAGGGTGGATGGGAGTGGGTTGAGGAGGGTGACGTGTAATGGATATGAGAATGGAACACCAGCGTGGCATCATGAAGGAGTTGTGATGTTGTAACAAGAGTCAGAACATTACCATTGCTTCTTCCCGTTGAGTCTCAGTTTTATTCCATTCATCCAGCTATAACATAGTTCTGTTATTTTCTATTTTCTCTGTTAGTTAATAGCTATAACTACCTGACCTGCTACCTACTGTGTATCCAGTTTCCTGTTTCTGTTTGATGGTTGTATATAAGTTGTATCAGCACTTGTAATAACTCAAGTTTTCTGTTAATTCAATGAGAATGAGTTGCAGAACTTCATTCATTTCCATAACACTCATATGGTATCAATAGCCTTTTATACGATCCTCCTTTCTTCCTCTCATGTCGCGAAGAAATTCTCCCAATAATGCTGCCATGACAGCTCCAACACCACCCACGCATCCTGCTCTTGATCAATTGAGCATTTACTATATTCATCCTGGTGAGAATCCATGTCAACCACTGGTTTCCCCTCTTCTTTCTCCTCGAAATTACCACAATTGGTCACGCGGAATGAAGCACACATTAGTCATGAAGAACAAATTCAGATTCGTCAATGGTTCTCTTCCAATGCCCTCTAATTTTGATCCATCCTTTGATTCTTGAGAACGCTGTAATAATCTGGTTCTATCTTGGATTGTTAATTCTGTTGAGCCATCTATTGCGAAAAGCATTGCTTCTGCTGAACTTGCTGCTACTGCTTGGAACATTCTTCGTCAAAGATTTTCTCAATCTGATCGGGTACGAATTTATGAACTTCAACAAGAATTATTTGCTTTAAAACAAGCTTCTTTCTTTGTCACTGAATATTTCACTGAGATGTCGACCTTATGGGATGATATTGCTAGTTTTCGGCCATTACCTGATTGCTCATGTCCTGTTAAGTGTAATTGTTTATCCAGCCGCACTGGAAAGCTGTATCACCTGGAAGATTATGTCATGCGTTTTCTTAGAGGCCTTAATGATGAATATGATGTAGTTCGAACTCAACATGAGAGACTCCTTAATCCTTCTGTTCTTGAAGATTCCACAAATTTTGTTAATGCTGTTGATGGTAAGAAACCTTATGGCCGTGGTCGTGGGAATCTCAAGATCTGTACTCACTGTGGAAAAACTGGCTACACTGAAAATGTATGTTATAAGAAACATGGCTATCCTGATGGATCAAAAGGAAAGAATACTGGTTCTATGCACCATGTCCTTGGTGAATCATCTGGTTCTATTGATGATGACACTCAATCTAAGAAAGCTGATTCTGATCACTCTTTGTCTTTGTCTTCTGAGCAATATCAAACTCTCATAGGCTTGCTCCAACAGTCCATGCCTTCTACTTCTTCCAATTCAAGTAAAGTTGCTGCTCTGACTTCTAGAACTGTTGATCTCTCTAAATCTGATGCAGGTAAATCCTTTCTTTTTTCTGTTAACAGTCACCTGCATAAATAACTTCTGGATTTTGGATTCAGGAGCAACAAATCACATCGGCTCTGATCTGTCTTATTTTTCTTCATATACAAAGCTTTCTTGTAAATCTATTAGTGTGAAACTTCCAAATGGAAGTGTTGTTTTTGCTTCTCAAATTGGCAGTGTTCAATTCTCTCCGAATCTGATTCTTTCTCAGGTTCTTATTATACCACATTTTTCTGTTAACCTCATTTTTGCTTCTAAACTAACTGCTACCTCACATTGTTGTGTTGCCTTGTTTCCTAATTTTTGTGCCATATAGGATTTGAAAACTTTGAAGATGATTGGTTCTGCTAAAGTGAAGGATGGCTTGTACATTCTTGAAGGTCTTGCTTCCTGTTTTGGTTCTTCTAGAGGCATATCACAAGCTAATACTGTAACAGATTTGGTTTTTCTCATTCAAGATTGCAATTGCTTACTGACTTGTATCCATCTTTTACTGATTGTAAACAAAAACACATTTGTGACATTTGCCATTTTGCAAGACAAAAGAAGTTGCCCTTCTCTGTTAGTACCTCTGTAGCTACTGCTCCTTTTGAATTATTGCATTTAGATGTTTGGGGACCTTATCGTGTTTCAACATTAGAAAACCATCGCTATTTTTTAACAATCGTTGATGATTATAGCAGACATATTTGGCTTATTTTTCTCAAACACAAATCTAATATTAAGATTCAATTGGACAGATTTTTAGAAATGATCAAAACTCAGTTTAACAGAAATGTGAAAATCATTCGAACTGATAACGGCATAGAGTTTTTCTTGTCTTCCTTGTACCACAAATTTGGAATTTTACATCAAACATCTTGTGTGGAAACTCCACAACAAAATGCCTGTGTAGAAAGACGACATCAACAGATTTTGAATATAGCCCGTGCCTTGTTATTTCAAGCAAAACTTCCTAAAAGTTTTTGGGGCCTAGCTGCTGCTCATGCTGTCCACATTATAAATAGAATACCAACTCCTCTTCTTGATAATAAATCCCCTTTTGAAAAACTTTTTGGTCATAAACCATCTTTGGATCATTTACGTGTTTTTGGTTGCTTGTGCTATGTTTCCACTAATACACAAAACAAAAGTAAATTTGACATGCGAAGTCACAAATGCATTTTTGTTGGTTACAAGTCAGGAACTAAGGGCTTTCTTGTGTATGATTTCCATCTTAAGCGCTTGCCTGTTAGTAGACATGTCTTCTTTGAAGAATTTGTGTTTCCATATCATTCCAACACTAACTTTTCTGAACCTATCTGCATAATTGATCCTCAAAGGTCTTCTAAACATCCTTTTATTTTAGACACTACCATTAATCCTAGTAGTTTAGTTGACACTTCTACTGTCTCACCTTCCTTAGATGAGCCTCCCATATCAGATTCTTCTTCTCCTACGCCTTCTGCATCTCCCAACCTTGAAGACCCTGTAGGAACTCCTTCAGTCAATCTTGAAGACCCTACAGGGACTCTTCCTGCTCTTCCTATTTCTTCTGATTCTATTGCCAACCCCAAGCCTTCTGTTCCATCTCTGATACAGCTTGACCAACCCCTTCTTCGTAGGTCTACCAGACAATCCAAACCAGCACAGCATCTTCGAGACTATCAATGCAATGCCATCTCTTCACTTCAATAGAATCAATCAGGTAAACTATATCCTTTGGTTTCACAACTTTCCACCTCCCATTCTGCTTTCACTCTTTCTATTAGTCAAGATCAGGAACCCTCTACTTACTTGGAAGCTAGTAGACATGAGTGTTGGAGAAAGGCTATGGAAGTTGAGATAGTTGGTTTGGAAGCAAATGGCACTTGGTCTCTAGTTGCTTTACCTGCTGGTGCAGTTCCAATTGGCAGCAAATGGGTATTCAAAATTAAAAGACGCGCAGATGGCAACATCGAACGCTATAAGGCGCGCCTTGTAGCTAAAGGCTATCATCAAATTGAAGGCCTTGATTATCTAGATACATTCTCTCCAGTTGCTAAGATTAGCACCATTCGGGTTGTTCTTGCCTTGGCTACATCTCATGGCTGGTTTTTGCACCAATTGGATGTCAATAATGCGTTCATTCACGGGGATCTCAAGGAACACATCTATATGAAGCTGCCTCCTGGTATGAGGCCATCTTTCCCGCGACAGGTTTGCAAACTTTCTAAATCCCTCTATGGCCTTAAACAGTCTAATCGCCAATGGTATGCCAAGCTCACATGTTTTCTTATGCAAAAAGGTTTCTCCCAAGCTTCTTCTGATCACATTTTATTCCTGAAATTCCATCACAATGAATTTCTTGGTTTACTGATATATGTTGATGATGCTTTTTTGTTTGGAACTTTTGTTATTACCCTTCATTATATTAAAGATCAATTGCAGTTAGGCTTTGGCATCAAGGACCTTGGTAGAGCCAAGTATTTTCTTGGCTTTGAAATTGCTCAATCTGCAGGTGGGATCTCAGTTTCTCAACGAAAATATTGTCTTGAGTTGCTGCAAGATGCTGGCTTGCTTGACTGCAAACCTGCTAGCACTCCTTTAGATCCTACAATCAAACTTCAGCAGCATTCTGGTACATCTTTTTGTGATATCTCTTCATATAGGCGCCTTGTGGGCCGTCTCTTGTATCTCACATCCACTCGACCAGATACTACATATGCAACACAGCAGATCAGCCAATTCATGAGCTCCCCTTCAGATGTTCATTATCAAACAGCATTACGCATTCTTCGTTATCTTAAGCAGAGCCCAGGACTTGGTCTTTTCTTTCCCCGTGACAATTACATTCAGATTCGTGGGTTTTCTGATGCGGATTGGACTCGCTGCCTTGATACACGACGTTCTGTGTCTGGATATTGTTTCTTTATTGGCCATTCTTTAATTAGTTGGTGTTCCAAGAAGCAAACCACTATTGCACGCTCCTCTGCAGAAGCAGAGTATAGGGCACTTGGTTCAGCTGTGTGTGAATTACAGTGGCTGCAATTCTTGCTCAATGATTTACGTTTGAAACCTTTGCATAAACCTGTTCTGTTTTGTGATAGTGACAGTGCATTACACATAGCTCAAAATCCCGTTTTCCACGAAAGAACCAAGCACTTGGAGATTGATTGTCATTTGGTTCGAGAAAAGCTTGTTGCTGGACTTATGCATTTGCCGCCAATTTCTACTACTGAACATATAGCTGAATTTTTCACTAAGTCGTTGCTTCCTCGTCTCTTTTAGTACTTCCTGTCCAAGCTTGGTGTCATGGATATTTTCTCACCCTCAAGCTTGTGGGGGGGGGGGGGGTAACAAGAGTCAGAACATTACCATTGCTTCTTCCCTTTGAGTCTCGGTTTTATTCCATTCATCCAGCTATAACATAGTTCTGTTATTTTCTGTTTTCTTTGTTAGTTAATAGCTATAACTACCTGATCTACTACCTGCTGTGTATCCGGTTTCCTATTTCTGTTTGTTGGTTGTATATAAGCTATATCAGCACTTGTAATAACTCAAGTTTTCTGTTAATTCAATGAGAATGAGTTGCAGAACTTCGTTCATTTCCATAACACTCATATGTTGGAGAATGAAGAAGAAAAAGAAGAGGAGGTTGGGGATAAAGAGGTTCTTAAGGGTGGTTTTGAAGAGCCTCTTTGGATCACGTGCGAGCTACCATCAGTGAGGGTTTTGTAATTAAGTGAAAAATGTTTCTTTACGATAATGAACTTGATGATGACTCATGTGTAGTAAAATAAATTTAGATTGGATTATTGTCCATTACAGGCATTACTTCTTGCCTGCCCTTTGAGAAAATGTGAGAATAAGTTTACTTTATTAATGCTGTTTTCTTTTCTTTTTTTTTTGTTACAATTACTTTCAAGTTTTAACTATTCGACCAAAAGAATGTTGATATGAATTATGAATGACTCAATTTACATTTTTATTTTTTCTTCACTAGTATAGTAGAATGTGACGCAGTGTTCACCCAGGTTGAACTCGGCGTTAAATAAAAGTTGTGATTAAAAAATTGCGTAAATTACACTAATCACTTTTGTTGATTAGTTAAATTGTATTTTATCTTATTTTTGAGGCAAAATTACACTTCACTTCATTTTTTGACAAATGTCAATAGAATATTTCATGGATTAATTATGGTTATTATTTTTTCTGAACAGTTAGTTTTTCAATACATTTAAAATGTTAGTTTTTTTTTTTACTTAAATAAATCTTTAGTATCTATAGTTTTTTTTATTCAACTTTATTTAAATTTTTTATTTAGTTTCTAATATTATAAAAAGTCTACATGACATTTTTTAAGAGACTAAAAATAACATGTACAAAAAAAATTATTTATTTATTGAGAAGCAAGATTTTAAAGTAACTCAAGACAAAAGTTTAAAATTAAGTAGGACTAAAATTAAAAAATAATTTTAGTCGCTGTAAATTTTTTCATCCAACTTAATTTAAAACATTTATTTTTAGTCCTTGTAAAATTTTGTTTCATGACAAATATATAATTTTTTAGTCTTTGTAGTTACACATTTTTTTTATTTGGCCCCTTATTCAACTTTCATCCTTTTATTTAAATTATTTTTTCTTTTGGTCCCTTAAAAAATGTCATGAAAAAATTAACATTATTAGGGACTAAAAATAAAAGTTTTAAATTAAATTGGATTAAAGTGAAAAACAAAATTGTTGGGACTTAAACTTATTTAAATATAAAAACTAACAATCTTAGTGTACCAAAAAAAACCAATTAACTAATGTAAGGGCAAAGAAACTAACCATAGTTAACAAAATGTGGTGAAGTGCAATTTTGCCTCAACAATGAGATGAAGTGTAATTTAGTCAAACCTTAAGAGTGATAAGTGTTGGAAATAATGGAGGAGAGCAACAAAGTTATAGCTTGAGACGTGTGAGATCACACTATCCTAAAGGATTTATCCGGCGTTAATACCGCAATCCCCCAGGATATAACAAGCTCTTCCGATATTAATCGAGATGCAGAAACTAGCAAGAAATAACAACAATATAACCCAGAATATGTTTAGAAAGGAAAGCTCAAATTAGAGAGAGAAGAGAAGAATGATTTTTGGTGTATCTGAGAAATAAGGTGAGGTTTCTCTTATATAGGCTAGGCACCTGTTAATTTCTATGTAAAACGTAAATTACAAGGATTGGACGGTAGCCTCTGATTGGTTTTCAACTTGTACAGAAGATTAATATGGACGGTGGACGGTGCACTAATATGGACGGTGAAGGTAAAATCTAAGTTTGGACGGTGCCGTAAAAACCAATGATACACTTAAATTTTTGAAATACACAAATTTTACAACAATCCCCCACATATTTCAAAAGTTGAAGTTTGAACAAAAGGCTAGAATGAGGTATTTCCTGAGTTATCTCAATGTGAACAGTAGTTTCGAATCTGGTGTCTTTTAGACTATGAACCAGACCTAGATTGATGAGACTTAACACACAAGTGAATTGGTGGAGCAAGCTCTATGAATCAAGACACTTTAGTGTGTGATAGAGGTCTACCAATCATATTGTACCCCCCACAGTTCTCGCTGTTATCGTTGTTTTGCGCAAATAGGTCATGCGCACGCCCGGTATTCATGAGTGCTCTAGAGATTCTGCCAATATCTCATGCAAGCGGCCCCACCTGACACTCATATAGGTGATTTCATCAAGTGTATGCTGCAACTCATACACCACCCATAAGGGCTATGAAGATCATTAAAAGCAATTATGCTTATCCTCACGGTGATGCAGTCTAGCACTTCACACACCATAGGAATGGGCAAAATAAACAGTTTTAGCAGAATTAACTATGACTTGTTATTATCCATATGAACCTTTTTCATGGGATCTCCAATCATAAAGGTTGGGTTACCATCACCGTTAATTTCAAATGGCTTAATATAGTCTCATTCCCCTCGATGTTCTTCTCACAAGCTTATAGCTTGTGAGGACAGTCAAATTAGATTGACCTCACATAATTTAGCAGCTACTTTTACATAATTATAATGTACATGTACATATTGCAAATATTTGCATCACATTTGCCTTTTTGGCAATCACTATAGAAGACATAATTTTCTTCTTTCACTGTTGTCATTTGACAACTCCGATATATAAATCTGGATGTCTCAAATTTCTTTTTTCATTAATTTCATTAGGCATCCACAATAAATAAGTATGAAAGACTCATTCTTCTTCCATAGATTATTTGTTAAGAGAATTTCTTAGCCAGTCAATCTCAGCGTGTTATATAGGTCTACTTGGATGATTTCCAAGTGACAACACTTTCAAAAAACTGATAAACTCACTTAAGAATTTATCTTCATTTGAATTAAATCAATTCATCACTATGATATAGTGGATTCTCCTCAATATTAAATATCACATTACCAGAGTTTTCTAACTTATGAGTTCCTCAAAAGAAAATATTTTCATCTTAAACCCGTTACTCTCAAAATTGGGTAAGACTATGAAAATAAATCTTCCTTATCTAATTAGAAATAATTATTTCTCCATTTACTCATACGTTACAACAAGTCTTTCTCGCTAGTACATTCACGATGTGATGGTACTCAAGTCAGCCCCTTGCTCACAAGTTGTGTGAATCAATATCACTGAAACTGTGCACACACATACCAATCAACACATAAATCGCTCTTATAGAGCAACACGTTATCACAATTTAAACTTGAAAACTATGTATGTTATCTATATATTTTATTTAAGCCAAAATATACCAGTAAGAAAGAGAATTTCCGCTCCAATCATTATTTAATGTTTAGGCATATATACTCAACTTGACAAGTGTCATTGTTATGCAAGCACGTTCAATCATCATATTGTTGAGATAAAACTCATCTATGGGATTGAAATCAAACAAATTAATGTTTATAAAGTTTCATCCCCTTTTCATACATATCCCCATTACATCATTCATTTTCAAAATCAGAAAATCAAACAAAAATTATAATTATGACCATGCTCTGTGAATTATTAATTTCTACTAAAGTAACACATTATTGCAATCTCCTACCCTCAACCACCACAATTAACATATCAGAATTGTAACCCAAAGGTAATAATGTTATAAAGAGGAAGTCAAAATCTTAAATATTAATATAAGGTTCAATCTTTAAGGTCAACGATACTAAAAATAGATAGATAAAAATTATCATCAATCACTATTGCAACTAAATTAAAAAATTAATCTATTTGCTTTCGATCTCTATATTTTCTACGGGATGACTTGCTAATCTTTGATTCATTTTTTGATTCATTTACTTTTCCACTTCTACCAACAAAATAAAAGATTCCAACAAAGGAAAAGAGAATAACTGCAAGAGAATTTTAAATTTATGCATCATTTCATCGAACAAATAAAAGTTCCATTTTTTATCAAAAAAATTCCAAATTGAAGAAAAAGCAAGAAACATAAGTGGAAAAACAGAACTAAAAAAAAGAAATTAAAAAGAATGAAAAAGAGAAATTAGAAAAGGGAACCCATTCAAGTCATACGATTTATTAATTGGTAAGTTAACCCATCCATAATATACGATTTATTAATTGCCAAGTTGAATAATTTTGCCATGTGATATTTTCTTCTTAAGTTATAAAAATTTACAGTGTGGATAGTACTGTTCCATAAATATCGTGGACAAATCATCTCAAGTCGTAATGGAATTCTTTGGAAGAGAGTGCAACCGCACTCGGGCATCACCTCTAAGGAAGAATTGAAATAGCTTTAACCTAATAGTTTCAGCAGTGACACCATCCATCTTCATAGTGTCACATATGTCCATAAAATCATCCAAGTGAATGCTTGGATCTTCATCTTCGTAGCTGGATAATTGTAGTTGTTTCATCATTGAAATGAGACCCGATTTAAGCTCGAAAGCTTATGCATCAATAGTGGTTGAGCAATGCTTGATCTCCTCAGTTGGATACTAGGAGAGACAACCTTGATGAGGGGTTGATTCGCTTGATTTGGCTAGTTTGCTTGGTTTGCGGCTATTGTTTTGGGTGCCTCTTATTCTTCATTCCTTCGTTGTCACCTCTGCCTTTGGCTTGTTTCTCCTTTAGAAATATTAGTTGGTATTGTGTCAATCCTACGACATGGCCTCCTTGGCATAAAACACACAACTCACTGCAAAACAAGGTAGAATAAAAGAGAAAGAAAAAAAACGTGAAAGTATAGGAGAGATAAAGCTAAGGAAAGAAAATAGAAAGCAGAAAATAAAAAAGGAAGAAAAAAAAGAAGAATACGTGAGATAAGGAATGTAAGGGGGAAAGAAGAAAAGAAAAGGAAAAACAAAAACAAAAACATGAGAATATGTGAGAAAAAGAGAAAAAATGAAAACAAAAAGAAAGAAAAATTTCATTTAATTTGTTACGTGGTCCTCCTCCTGAGTAGGGGCACTTCTACAAAAATATCTGGAGTCGAAGGGTAGTCTCCCTAGCTCTGACGTCCTTCAGTCACTAGAGGGGAGATGGTACTTACAAGATCACTCCAATGCCAAAGTTAGTTGTGGAGAAGAGGAAATGCCAAAGATGCTAAAATGGTTCTTACCTTGAATTGGCCACCTCTTTGCCTTATATAGTAGTACTAGGTAGTTGGAGATTTGGGGGCTGGTATACTGATTTGGGCCTAGGCCCAAATACCAAGAAAATGACCCCTATACTATTATAGGAGAAATAGGAGACAACTGTGTTAGACGTGCTTTTTCCGGTTGTACTGTTTGTCCAGCTAGCTTATGCGTTGGTCAATGAAGAATCGCGCGATGGTCATCTGTTAAGCGGGATAGAGAGGGGTCGCAATAGGGAATGGCATGTGCATCCTAGTCAGCAAGTGATCCCGTGCTTAGGATGTCGGTCGAGGGTTTGGGGGGTCATCCTTGGAGGAAATGCCCAGAATGCCCGTAGGTGGGATTCGATCCATAACAGTTGCCCTCCAAGTTGGTGAGTCATTGAGCGAATTGCCGAGTTCTAGAGGGCTTACTTCCATTTAGCGACGTTACGTATTTCCTGTTGACTCTAGTGGTTGGCTCTTCGCATACCTATCACTTGACTAGGGGGCGTGCTTGGCCATGTGTTGTTTTCTTGTTGGCCTTCTTTTTTTGTTCGTAGAGAGTGATGGTATGACGTCAAACATCTAGTCATAGGTGTTTTTGGGTTGCTTTTGGGCCTCGGTTAGTTCTTGGCCCAATTTCCCTTTTGCCTTTTTCTCTAAGCTTTGCTTCTATTGCATTCTCACTTTCGCTCCTTCCTTCCATTTTAAAAAATTTTCTCTCTGTGTTCCCTTTCTTTCGTCTTTTTTGGAGCTTCTTATTCCAAGCTTATGCTCTTTCTATGCTCCTTTTTCAACTTCTTCCTACCAACTACTCTTGTTACTCCTCCTTTCCAATTCATCCTTTTAGGTTCTTTTGCATTTTTGTTTTGGGTGTTTCTGCTTCATGAGACTTTTTTTTCTTGAAGGGGAGCAACCTCTTCCAATAGAAGTTGTTCTTCATCATCATGCACCCCCTTCTCCTTCGCCTGTTGCTGCGCCCCCTCTAATGTTCGTAGTCTCCAATGGAGGGGCATCATGTCTCACTCCAGGGTTCATGACCTTTGGGCTGATAACTGGCATAATGCTGACAGAGGATCTCGATCCCACCATCAATTGGGATCTTGACAGCGTCATAGGGGTTATAGGTTAATTCACCTATATTCTGATTATTATTGGCTCCATGGTAATGAATCTGACAGCATTTTTATGGAATTTTCTACTTATCATTAGGAGCGTCTGTTGGGTTGCAGAGCACCCTCATCTCGATCTACCTTGGGATCTTCAGCCGCTCCTTCCCCGAACCCCTTTGTTCCTTCTACTTCATCCTAAGAAAGAAGTTTTGGGCTAGTTCGTAGATTATCGACTGATACGACCTCAAGCTCCTGCACTGTCCCGTCATTTTGTGGCCCCTTACTTTCCAATGTGGAGCTAAGTGATTCTGAGTATAGTTCTTTTGAAAGATTTTTTAGTGCTAATTCGGGTAGGTATTCCATAGATATGAGTAACTGAGCTGATATCACAGATGAAGTAGACAAAATTCCCACCATGACAGCTGTAATAGTCGCATCTTGTCCCACGAAATTTAAGGATGTGGATAATGTCGAGAATTTAATAAGGGTGGGTGACAAGGTTCTCGCCCGAGCTTCTTGCTATTCTACTGAAGGTTAGCTAGCCGAATTAAGGTGTGAAATTCATATCTCGCCAGGAACCTTGATCAAGCGAGAGAACTCATATCACATTTTTCTTGCGGGTAAAAAGGAGTGTATCTGTTGTGCCCCTCGAAAAGATGCGGAGGAATTTATGATGATGTACGACTGACACTTCAGTAGTATGGGGTAAGATTACCCTTTACCCGTTGTCAGCAAAATATCTTTGATTTCTTCACAGTTTCCCCTCATCAGCTTCATCCCAATAGTTAGGGCTTCATTCGCGCCTACGAGAGCTTTTGTTGGGCGTTTGGTTTGAAAGCCTCGGGCGCTGTCTTTTGCCAATTCTTTAAGACCTATGCACCCTATGGGTCTTAGGTATCCCTTCATCAACGGAAGATGATCCTTCACCCTCTAGAAGACAAGGTGAACTGGTCATGGCGGGACTCCTATTTTAAATTCATGTTGAAGCCTAACTCGAGGGAAATTCTTTGTTGGCGGGATAAAGAGGGGAAACTACCCTTCCCTTTTCATCGGGATCATCAAGTATATCATAAAGGGGATCTTAACGCCAACAAGTTAATTTCCGGCGGATTTCTACTAGAAGAGGATGCAAGGGCAAAGAACGAAATCGTGTCCGTGTCTGCTCAATTCAACGGGATTTAGAGCAGGATTGTGTTGGAGGCCCATTGGGATACACCCAAAATATGCAAAGGTCTTTTTCTACTTTTGTTGGTTGTTTTTCCATGTTTCCTTTTCGCGCCATATGTTAACATCCTATCTCTCACAAGAGGAATTATGTCGATACTTATTGAACGATTGGACCAATGGATAAAAGTAAAAGCCGCTCAAGGAGATGCTTCTGGAAGGCTCTAGGAAAAAAGAGGAAAGGAAATACACAAGAAAAAGGTCAGGATCCAAAGAGGGTCAAAACTCCTGTCACTTCGGAGTTCAATATCCTGTCGGGTTCGGATACGGCTACAGAAGCAGTTTCTTTGGCTTAGCGAAATCCTTCCCACACTCATCTTCTGTTGACTTATGGACCGTCGACTATTCCTGTTCTCCCGACTCCGATAGTTGATGCCGATATTTAGACTGCTGATGGATCAAGGAATCCTGTTGCTTTTGTTGGGGCTGAGGTTCATATCCTTGAAGATGATTTCGTCCAAGGTATAATTGTAACAACCTATGCCAAGAGGGTTTTTCTCTCCTTAGGTATCTCATTGTTTCTTTATACCTCTATTTGCTAACTGGTCTTGCTTGTTTGATCAAACTAGCGTATCTCTTTTGGATTATCTCTTAGGTTACTCGCTGCATGGGCATTCAGTTTGGGAACTCCGTATTGCTGACGATATCCTAAACTATGTTTGTTAT
Organism: Cyamopsis tetragonoloba; assembly: GCA_037177725.1. NCBI lineage: Eukaryota > Viridiplantae > Streptophyta > Magnoliopsida > Fabales > Fabaceae > Cyamopsis > Cyamopsis tetragonoloba. The sequence goes on from CM074121.1 coordinate 41,069,300, forward strand.
CCGGGGGATGGTGCTTTTATTCAAAATCTGCCACCTGAGGAACTTGAGGTATCTACCTTTTCTTCGTATTTTTCTTTTATCCCTTATTGTTATATTTACTTGTCTTTACTTCTTTTTTCAGCGACATGTTCGTCGAATTCCTGAAGTAGCTCTTTGCTAGGTTTCACTTGGGTCATATTTTCTTCAACTGTAGAAGGATTTTAGAACCTCTTGGCATCCCGTGAGTGCGATATTGAGGCTTCCTGTGTAGAAGAGAGGAATTCAATGATCGAGACGCTTCACAGGCACGAAGAGCAATTTGCGGAATTAAATCGAAATGTCCAACTCCTCGAAGAGAAAAAGCAGTTATGGTTGTTGAAATATTCAGATTTCAGGTTTGGAGAAAGACACTCCTCAACTTATTGTTGAAATTTAGGGCTCCCAATAACATGGACTAGTTAAAAAATGGACTATGATGGTCCCCTCCATCTAAAATAGATACAAACGGTAGGGTGTAATAATAAAGTATTAGATGCATCTGATAGAACTAGGTCCATAAGTCTTATATAGACTTGTTTCACTAGATCATTGGATTAAAAATTGCAAAACAACCCTTATATCAGAAAGATTACTCCAAGGAGTCATCCCTAAGAACTTGTGTGTAGCTAACAAGTGAATACCGAGATTTGTCGATAGTTAATGTCAACACTTGACGTTTCTAACATTAATAAGCTTAAACTTTGAGATAGGCGTATGACATAGTTTCATTAACATTTAGATTTTCAAAAATGGAAAAATGATATGCGGATTTTTTAGTAATTTTTTTCCAATCGATTAGTATCTCATATGTCAATGAGTAATAGGACCTAAACTAATAGAAAATATCTGAGAACAAATAAAATTGATTGAAAAAATTGGAAATAGCACACAACAGACAAAAGAGCTATGCGTATAACCGAAGATGGCCTCTAGACTTTCAGGAAGGAGAACATGTATTCCTTAGAGTTACTCTTACAACAGGTATTGGAAAAGCACTAAAAACAAAGAAATTAAGTCCTCAATTCGTTAGGTCATTCCAATTCCTCCATAAGATAGGTCCTATGGCTTATCGCATTGCCCTACCCCTCTCATTTGTCAAATTTACACAATGTATTCCATGTTTCCCAACTAAGATAATATTGTCATGAATGCTCGCATATTATTGAGATGGAATCAATACAATTAAATGATAATTTGACATATGAGGTACACCAGGTACAAATCATCGAAGGGGATACCAAGAGATTGAGATCTAAAGAAATTCTATTGGTCAAAGTCTTCTGGAAGGGACAAAGTGTCGAGGAGGCAACCTAGCAAAATTGAAAAATAGGATAATAAAAATAAAATCCCATGTTAGTAGGTATGTCTTAATTTTGAGGATAAGACTATAAAAATGAAGGGGAGAATATAATATCCTGATAATAATAATAATAATAATAACAACAATGATAATGAGAATGAGAATGAGAAGGATAATGATAATGATAATAATGATGATAATGATAATGATAAGGGTTAAATATGATTTTAGTCTCCGAACTTTAGTGAGAATCTGTTTTTAGTCCCTAAACTTTAAAAAGTCTATTTTTAGTCCCTAAACTTTAGCAAAAATTCATTTATTGTCCTTTCGTTAACTTCCGTCCAATTCCGTTAAGTTCCACGTCACCAATTTCCTTTTTTTTAATTAGTAAAAATTTCTAATTTCTAAATTAAAAAAAAAAAGGAGAACCCAGAAAGCTACATGTTCATCATCTTCCTTCTTCCTCTTCAACATTGTTAAGCCAAATCAAACCTAGAAAACTCTCAAACCCAGAAAAAGGAAACTCAATTGAAGCAAACACACAAAATTTTAGAGACCCGCCACCATTGTATTAACCTTGAAGCAAACACTCAATTGAAGCAAACACACAAAAGCTTTGAGGAAACTCAATTGAAGCAAACACACAAAATCCCTAAAATGCAACTAAAAAAACTCCAAAATGTAACTAAAATCCCTAAATCGAAACTGAAAAATCGCAAAATTAAACTGAAATACATAAAATGAAACTGAAATTTCATTAAAGTTTCTCAGATTTTAAGTTTCTCAATTTTTTTTTTTAAAAAAAGCCTAAAAACCTAGAAATCTATAGTCTTCGTCTTCCTGTTCTTCCTGGTCTTTAGAATCCTCCATGAAAATCCAATTTCAGAAACTGACCCCTAAACCCAGAAACCAAAAGTAAAAATCGAGAGATGGTGTGAAATCCATTAATCATAAACCCAGAAACCCAAATTAGAAATCAAATGAACCCCAAATCCCAATTTCATAAACATTAAATCTAAAAACCAAATCAGAACCAAAATTCCTTGAACCCTAAACATAAAAACCTAAATCATCTACTACAACCCATACCAAAACATAGGAACTCAAAACCCAGAAACTCAAATAGTCATCATACAAGATCGCAACTTCTTATTTGCCTCTGCCGTCTCAGCCGCGAGGCAACCATCTTAGCTTGCACGTCTCTTTCCAAACATCCCTGACATTGTCAACCAATGGATTATGCGCTCTTGCATCGATTATGTCTCCAATGTCCGCAACGAACACCAAGCGAAGACGTCTAAGCAAAACCACTGCCATGTTGAGGAACTAAAGAATAAGGGTTTGTTTGAAGGAGAATTGTGAAGAAGAGAATGAGAACTTGGAAGATAGGGGAAGAAGAACAAAAACTAAGAAGACATGTGGAAGATGAAAATCTGAGGTTGAGATGTGGATTTGAGAATTTAGGGTTGCATTCTCTTTCTTTTTCACTGAGATGTTCTTGAATTTTTTATTTTTTTATATTTTATTTAGTTATTTAATTTGGTAAATTATTTTAAAAAAATGACACCTGGTTCAATAAAAATTTGACACGTGGATGTCGTTTGTCACGTCAACATCAGAGTTAACGGAAGTTAACAGAAGGACTAAAAATGAATATTTTTAAACTTTAGGGACTAAAACTTACTTTTTAAAGTTTAGGGACCAAAATCAGATTTTTGCTAAAGTTCAGGGACCAAAAACATATTTAACCCTAATGATAATTATAATAATCTTTATTATATAAAATGGTAATGGTTTTGGAGGGAAATGAAGAAGGGGCAAAAGAGTATTTTCACTTAGGGAATATTTTGTTTCATCATTGTGTTTAACCCTAATTGATGCTTATATAAAGTCCTCTTCATCTCGAAACATCTCATTGTCATTTCTCACCCATTGAGCAGCCACTTTTTAGATGCATTTTGCTATTGCTTTTCATCGTCATTTCTCACCCACTGAGTAGACACTTTTTAGATATATTTTGCCATTGCTTTTCATCCTCTTAAAGTTTTTTGTTGGGTAAGTAATGTATTTGTTTGAGATGGCATGCTTGATTCTATTTGAAAGTTCATTATTTCCTTCATCTATCTATATCTCTTTCATGTGAATTTGTGCATCCTATATTGATGGTCAACTTCACGGCATTTTGTTTGTGCTACAAAGATGCATTTTGCCATTGCTTTTTAGTCCTTTTGAATTGGTTTCTTTGGTAAGAAATTCATTTGTTTGAAAATTCATTTTCCATTAGTTTGAAAGGAAAATTTTTCATTCATGTATGCCTTTTTGTGTTAATTTGAGTAGTAGTTTTTTATGGTCCACTTCACACCGCATTTGTTTTGTATTTTATAGTTGAAAAGATGCATTTTATCATAATAATTTTTGCTTGCCGACGCTTATTCATCGGTAAGAAGTCCATATGTTTGAGAAGCGATTATTTGCATTTGTCAAAATACATCATTTGGTTTTCTTTCCTCCATTTATGCCTTTTTGTGTAAATTTGAGCAACCACATTTTATACTCCACTTCACACGCTAATTTTGGCTTTTTGTTTTTCATTTGGAGAGATGAGCTTTGTTCATCGAGTAAGAAATTCATCTGAGAGTCAAACAAGGCAGACGCAACAAACAAGGTACTTCCAGGTTCCATGTCTAACCGGTATTAATAGAATGCTACTTTCATATTATCAGGTCCCTTCCTTGAATGCCCTTACAAAAGAGTGAGTGGAGCAACTGAAAAAAAAAACAGTATCAAATTTATTTGGTTTATATGAGTTTTGTAGTATCAAATTTATGCTTTAAAAAATAACATGGTATGAGTAGCATTTCATATCAAGTAGTTTTGTGGTTTCATTTTTGTTCTTGTGCTTCAGTTTTGCACTTGATGTTGTTGAAACCAGAACATCATGTTTGTACAAAAGGTACTTGATGAAATGCCTATGTTGAGTTTATCAATTTTTTTTAATGAGCTACTCTTAGATCTTGGCTTTATCAGACATTTGAGTTCCTTTTTTCTCAATTTGCAGTTCTAATTTTTGGTTCCATTTTAGTTCTTTTTTTTTTTTGGTTTTTCAGGAAGGGGGCTGATAATATGGAAGTAGCATTCTATTAATATCGGTCAGACATGGAAGTTTCTTAAGATGCTAAGGTAAGGCCTTAAATTTGATTCCCATGTGATAAGATTTGGTTTGGGGAATGCTTCTTCTTCCTCGAAACTCACTCAAAGAAGAAAATATCTAATACGGGAAAAAACTCTGATGGTTAAGTGATTTCAGGAGAATTAAAATGTAAATTATTTTAGTTTTGAAGATTCCGTATCTTTAGTTTCTCATGTAAGTTAAAAATTTCAGAAGATTTACAAAACCTAGCCCCTCTCCTACATTCTCTCGGTTTATTTTCTACCTAATGCTTCCATCTTCCATTTGTTATACTCATTATGCTCCATTGTACATAAACTAGAATACATTATAAAGTAGTATAGCAAGTGTTAGAATATTATTGATTGCAATATAGTATAAAGACAATAGAATTTTTAATGTCTAGTTTTTTTCCTCTTAATACATTAGCTTTACCTTGCTTAGACCATGCTGTAAATCTTTTCTGTGATTGGGAAGGCTCTTTATGGCTGATAGATATTTGAAAGTACATCATTACATCTTTAGGTTTTTGATCAATTTGGTCATTTAAATTAATGTCCTGAAGTCAGTTTCAAGTGATGGAGTTTTGAGGCCAACCTTGACAATAAGTGCATCTCGATTCCTTGATTACCGTCCATCTTGACTTATTTTAATTTCTTTCAAACTTATTGCATTAGCTATTTTCTGTACTTTTTATTTTTAATTTGTTTTGTGCATCTTATTTTTTTCAATAGTAGCTTATTTTTTCACTGTGTTTTTTATGCACTTTGCTAGGTGATACTGACTTTGCTAGGATGCTCTTGATGAGTAACTGTACTGCAAGACCCTCTTTCATTTAGGATCTTCACCAATTCATGTTCACCGATTCATGTAGTTGTATCTGAGCACACCGAGATCTTTAGTAATGGTTTGCAAATCCATTTTTGCATATAAATGAAAAAATTAACGAAACATGCAGTTACTAATATATTATTACAACATTGTTTTACAAGTTATTTTAATTATGTTAATTGGTAAATATCCCAAAGTCATTGGAGATTATAATGCTTAAGCTACAATAAGATGAATTATTTGATCTGGTGAAATATTCCTATTGTTGCAATAGCTTTAGTTATCTTGATTTGGGCACTTAGGTAATAGTATCTTTAGATCTTAGTGGATACGATCATGGACTTAATATGGCATCCATTCATTGTTTAACTTTATTTGAAATATCCACACACTTCATATCAATTTTCTAATTCTTAATATATCAAATTTATGCTTTCAAAAATAACATGGTATGAGTAGCATTTTGACATTGATACATTAATACATAATAATAAAAATATAGACTATTTACGAGAGTATGCTATTATATTACAGAACAAGAGTCTTTAAATAATATAATTATATTTCATTATTATTTTATTTTCTGATAACTATGTTAAATTAAAATAAAAGTACTAAGACTGAGTATGAGATAAATCAATTTTGTGAAATAAATTATATTATTTACTATACACTTCTACAGCTTCACATTTGAGCCTCATGTTGCCAATAGTATATTTGGTGTATTGAAAAAACAAGAATGGTATATGTAATTATCATTTACTTTTGCAAATTTCATATTATGTTCTTATGATATTTAGTGTCATAATTACAAGCTTTCAATTGTTATCAAACACACGTTGTTTTAACATTATATTACGCATAACTTCTTAAATTAGCCCAGTTGAGTACATAAATTCCGTGCATCGCACGGGTTAGTTACTAGTCTCACATTGAAAGCCGTAACTCCAATTTCACGCTATGAAACTCAAATAAAAAAAAATGAAACCTAATCGCGCACAACCCCAAGTGGCAGGAAGATGAATGAAAGGAGGGATTTGAAGATGTGGAAATCCAACAACCCAAACGAAGAAGCAAGACAGAGGTCGCACAATAGGAAGAAGAAGAAAGAAGGAAAGGAAGAAAGAAATAAGAGAGAAGAAGAATAATGAAAAACAACAAAGAAAGAATGTGAAGGAATTTGATTTCTTATTTTTTAATTTTTAAATAAATAAATTTAGGAATTTAATTGTAGCGGATGGAAAAGTAAACGAAATTAGACGGAATGACTGAAAGCAGACAAATCACATAATTTATGGACTAAAAACGTACTTTTTTTATTTTAAGGACCAAAAATAAATTTTTGCCATAGTTTAGGGAAAAAAACATATTTAACCCTATAATTAATAACTTAGAACACAATATATATATATATATACACACACGAGTGTTAGCTTATATGATTTATAGTTTAGAACACAACTAAATATATGTATGGTTTTTTTTATGGTTGTTAGCTTATAAAATAAAATATTTACGAGTAATGTCTTATATAATTGATAATTTAGAACGAAAAAGAAAATACATGTATGGGTGTTAACCTATATAATTTATATTTTAGAACAAAACTTAATTTGTATGGTCGTTGACTTATAAAATAAACTATGGAGATTTGTTGGCATATAAAATAAAATATGTACGAATGTTGACTTATAAAATACTCCCATGTCAAATTTGTTAGACTAAATTATAAGCAATTTTTAACTACTTATGCTTCATTTAATGCTATTGTTCCTAAATTACACACTATTTAATGAATAATTTATATTTTAAATTAGAGAGACAATATTTTTTGTTGTATAATATGTCATTATATAATATATCATTTACATTAATTGTCACATTATTTTGTATCACACATAAATAGCTCATGCACATGTAGAAACACGCCCCCGTGAAAAGTATGAGTGTTTACTTATATCATGTATAGTTTAAAACATAACTTAATAGGTATAGTTGTTTCTTATAAAATTATATATATATATATATATATATATATATATATATATATATATATATATATATATTGATGTATGGAATAAAATATATACATATATTGACTTATATGATTGATAACTTAAAACACCAAAAAAGTATATATACAAGTGTTGGTTTATAAAATAAAATATATATGACTATTAACTTATAAAATAAAATACGTAAGACATAAAATATATAGAATATTGACTTAATTATACAATATTCCCCATGCAACTGCATAAGATTTGAAAACATTGGGTGTACTTAAAATCAGATTTGTGTTGATTTATATGTAATTATATTATATATCATCTATACTTTTTTTTGATAGATTAATCAATCTTAAGTATAATTTAATTATAAAGCTTAACAAATATTTTTTGTACAACCGCACGGGGTTTGTGACTAATAGTTAAGAAAAATTAGTAATTAGTAATACAATAAAAAAAACATATATTTTTGATAAAACATATTTAACCTTTTTAATTTAAATATTTCGAATATTAAAAAGTATTTCACATTTATATCCTCATTGAGACATTTGTCATCTGAAAGAGGGTATCATTTACAATACAAAAGTTGTATTTATTTTATCGGAGTTACCTTTATTAGTAAGTAAAAGCGTTCATTTTTTACAGGCTTGTGAAAGAAGCCAAAATTAATCTGGACACCATCATGCATCTCACCTTCTTTAACCCATGACCGTCAAACAGCCACCACCGCCACTCTCCTTCCGTTCACACTCCACCACCGCAGTTCCAACCTTCTTATTGTTGGAGTGTAGATGAGAGGGGGGTATATAAGTGAAGGACACCACAATGCAACCCAAAACCTTAAGGCGTTAGGTGCAAGGGTCTTTCTACTTATAAACCATTCACTTAGCTCTTAACAATCCAATGTGGGACTTCACTTCCCACTTCACACTTGACTTTCAACAGTCCCCCTCAAGTGTGAATCCTCTTTCATCATTGGAATGACTCCCTCTCCAGCGGAAGTCTTTTTTTTTCATGAGTACCCATGGTTACAACCCATGGTCACACTGAGCCGCATCTCTTGCGCTCTTCCACCTCCCATGGTCTAACTCTTCAACACGTCAGCTGATCGTTCACTTAGCAATCACTTTATCGGCTCCACACCCTCCACACGTGAGCGCCACCGGCATCTCGACAGAGCTAATGTTGTCACCGTCATTCTCTTTGCGGGACACCATCACTTCACCATTAGGAGGCACGTACTCGTCTCGGTCTCCGAATCGACCTGGATCTGATACCACTGTTGGAGTGTAGGTGAGAGGGGGGTATATAAGTGAAGGACACCACAATGCAACCCAAAACCTTAAGGCATTAGGTGCAAGAGTCTTTCTACTTATAAACCCTTCACTTAGCTCTTAACCATCCAATGTGGGACTTCACTTCCCACTTCACACTTGACTTTCAACACTTATTCCCCTTCCATAGCTATCTTTAGTTTGGTGTGTTAGAATAGTCTTAAAACCAATTACTAAAGAAGAACCGTTATAATAGAACTATAGAATAATTAGTTCAAGAGTTTACCAAGATCCATAGGATCTATGGAACAAACCAAATGCAGCAGAAAATAGTTGATTCGATCCCTTTATATAACGTGACCGCAACCTTCACGAATCACAAACCACAAACCGTCAAATGTAGAAACAAGAAATAGTGGTTATTGAATGAATAGTGGTGTTGTGATTTTCCTCAATCAAATCTCTTAGTCTGTGACCGGATGCCAAAATCCGAATGGGGAAGAGTGTTAGGCTTTGTGTCAATTTGATGTGTTGGGGACCATCACCTCTCTACATTTCTATTTATAGTAAACCGCCTATGGGGTTCCCATCATGCCCACTATAGGCTAGACCAAGGTTTCCACTCATCTGAGTCCACATCTTAATCTTTATCTTTTTGTTGTAATCTAAAATAGATTTCTATTACGGTATTTGAACCTATTTGTGCCGATCAGTAAGCGGTTAACTCAAATAATATGAATAGCTGATAATAATCTTATCTAATTAATAGGGGTGTTTGCGATGCGGATTGGTTTGGTTTTGAATGAAAAATTCATCCGATTTGATCTTTGCGGTTTTGTAATCTCGTCATCCAATCGGTTTTATTTTTAAATTATATCCGAACCGATATTTGCGGTTTGGATTGGATCGATTTTCAGTTTTTGTTTTAGTTTTTCAAAATATATTCTTATTATAAAAAATAGTAAATATTAATAACAAAACGTAAATATGATGCATATATTTAGATCAAATTTTGTTGTCTAAATTTTTATCCAATTATTTATATATAACACATATATATTCGACAAAAACTCAAATAATATCTATATTTGGAAGAAAACTCAAAGTATAAAAATAATATTTTGAGCACATAATTTAATCTTTTAAGAGAAAGATGAATAATATAGAAAAATTATAAATCTATGTTAGTATATGCGATTTGGTTTGGGTTGGTTCGGTTTTGATATAACGAACCAAAATCCGAACCAAACCAATAAAATTATGCGGTATTTTCGGTTTTCGGTTTTTTGGTTTTCGGTTTATTTGGTTATCGGTTTTTTGGATCGGTTTCGGCAATTTATAATGGGTTGGTTCGGTTATGAACACCCTTACTAATTAATTGAAATTAAGATAATTCCAACAATCTCCCACTTGGGCTTAATATTAATTTGAATGATTATATCACAAGAAAACTTTAGGCGTGCAACTATACGCTATTCAATTTAGATTACCCGTACAATCTGGTCCATCTTATGTACCAACTAGGAACCATAACAGCTTTCGCCACTAGTGTAGTTGTGGCTAAACCCCAATGATCACAATAGTTTGTACACTCAATGACATAGATCAAATGTGAATGAATTACATGAAACTTTCATGTTACGTGATCTAATACATGCCTATTTCCAACTAGTCCTAACTTTAGTCTTTATAGAGATCAAAGTTAAAGCAATAAACATTGCATTAAATGAGTTCGGAAGAAAAATAAATGTCTATATCATAAATATAAACCAAATATCCAAACGTGCATAAAACAACAGGAATCGCACTAAACTAAGGTATCATTAGAATAAGACCCATGCCAGTTACATAAGATCTAGGAACTTGGCCTTGCTAGTACTCTTATTGCTATTAGTGCATGCTCATGGTACACCTTTGGCACAATACCCTTAGTAGATGAATCAGCTAGCATATCATAAGTCCCTATATGCTCAATGACTATTTCCTTCATTTGAACTCTCTCCTTTACTTTCAAGTACCTAAGATCTAGGAACTTGGCCTTGCTAGTACTCTTATTGCTATTAGAGTACATCACTGCTGAATTATTGTCACAATAAATTTTCAATAGTCTTTCTATTCCATCTACTATACGTAATCCAGTGACAAAATTCCGCAGCCAATTTCCATAATGGGCTGCTTCAAAACAAGCCATAAATTCTTCCGTCATGGTTGAAGTAGCTCTAACGAAATGCTTAATGAATTTCCAGCAAATAGCTCCTCCAGCCAACATAAACACGTATCCCGACGTGGAAAGCTTGTCACCCACACAACCACCAAGATCAGAATCTGAATATCCAATGACCTCTAAGTTCTCAAACTTCTGATAAGTAAGCATGTATCTTTTTGTTCTCTTCAAGTAGCGTAAAATATATTTTACGGCTTTCCAATGCTGCATTCCGGGATTACTTAGATATCTACCCAAGACTCCCACTGTGAATGCTATATCAGGACGAGTACACACTTGAGCATATATTAGACTTCCAACAGCCGAGGCAAAGGGAATCTTCTGCATCTCCTGTTTCTCAAAATTATTTTTCGGGCACTGTTTGAGACTAAATTTCTCTCCTTTAGAAATTGGGGTATCACCTGGTTTGCTACCTTCCAAGCCAAATCTAGTCAATACCTTATCAATATAGCTTTCTTGAGACAACCTTAGGATACTGCAAGAGCGATCTCGTTGTATCTTAATCCCAAGTATAAAAGGGGCTTCTTCAAGATCTTTCATCTCAAAGTGTTCGGTCAGAAATCTCTTGTTTTTACCTAACAAGTCTATATCGTTACTAGCAAGTAGTATATCATCGACATACAATACCAGGAAAATATACTTGCTCCCACTGAACTTATGATATACACAATCTTCCACGACATTTGCCTTAAAACCAAAAGAGGTAATGACTTCATGGAACTTATGATACCATTGACGGGATGCCTGTTTTAGTCCATAGATAGATTTCTTTAGTCGACAAACCAATGATCTTGGATCACCAGACACAAAGTTCTCTGGTTGTCGCATGTAGATTGTTTCTTCAATGTCACCATTGAGAAAAGCAGTCTTTACTTCCATCTGATGGAGCTCCAGGTCAAAATGAGCTACTATGGCCATGACTATCCTAAAAGAATCCTTCGAAGATACTGGAGAAAAGGTTTCTGTATAGTCAATGCCTTCCTTTTAAGTGAATCCTTTAGTCACAAGACGTGATTTATATCTCTCGACATTGCCTTGCGAGTCCCTCTTGGTTTTAAATATCCATTTGCAACCAATGGGTTTTGCTCCTTTAGGCAATTCAATGAGATCTCAGACATTCTTGTCATTCATGGACTTCATCTTGTCCTTCATGGCATCCATCCACTTTTGAGAATTAGAACTTTTCATGGCTTGGTTAACAGTAAGAAGATCATTTTCTATTAAACCAATATCATCCTCATGTTCTTGAAGAAACACAATGATCCGGAATTGCGCTTCTCCGCACTCTAGTGGATATTCTTGGTAGCACTTCTTGAGTTTGTTGAGTTTTCTTTATGGGTATGGGTATGGGTATTTGAGGATGAACCTCATCAGGTAGAACCTCATAGTTGTCTTGCATTTCAACAATTTTAGGGGTAGATCCATTAGGAACTCTCTCTTCATTGTTTCCTATTGCTGGAATGGATACCAAAACAACAATGGGCACGAGGATTTGATCATTGTCTACGACAAATTCTTCCTCAAAGACAACATTCCTCATGTTCTTTTTCCTCCCAAACTCAACATCCTCAAGAAATCTCGCATTCTCAGTCTCAAAGAATGTCCTAGATGTGGGATTGTAAAATTCATAGCCCCGAGAATTTTCAGGATATCCTACGAAATAACAGGTAACAGTCCTAGATTCCAGTTTACCCTCATGCAGTCTGTAAGGACATGCTTCAACCGGACAACCCCAAATATGCAAATACTTTAAGATCGGCCTTTTGTCGAACCAGAGTTGATAAGGAGTTCTGTTAACTGCTTTACTAGGCACCCTATTAAGGATGTGAACTACAATTTTTAACATTTCTCCCCACAGTGACTCTGGCAACGAAGAATGAATAATTATGCTTCTTACCATATCCTTAAGTGTCCCGTTTCTATGTTCTACAACATCGTTAATGCTAGGTTTCCTAGGCATTGTATACTGAGGAACGATGCCACATTCCTTTAGGAAAAGCGCAAAGGGTCCTGGACGTTGTTCGCCTGATCCGTCATATCTACCGTAATATTCACCACCACGGTCAGATTTAACCACCTTAATTTTCTTTCCAAGTCGAAGCTCAACTTCAGCTTTGAAAGAGTTAAATACGTCTATGGACTGGGACATCTCATTAATCAAATATAGGTAGCCGTATCTAGAATAATCGTCTATGAACGTAATAAAATATCACTGCCCATTCCAAGAAGTTGTGTGGAATGGACCACAACTGTCTGTGTGGATTAATTCTAAAACGTCGTTAGCCTGATTGGTACCTAATTTACTTACGTTTGTTTGTTTACCCTTAATACACTCAATGTAGACCTCAAAGTCTGACAAATCTCATGGTGTAAGAATCTCTTGTGACACAAGTCTTTGAATCCTCTGTACAGAGATATGGCCTAATCGCTTGTGCCATAAAATAGCTAAGTTTTTTGTTAATTTTCGTTTTGTACCACGAGTTTCAATGTGGAAAACCTCTTTATTGGAACTAGTTAAATATAACGAATACAGTTTATCCAACTATAAAACCGGTACCAACACAAATGGAATTATGGAAGAGACTCAATTTATCTCCAAAAGAACAAGTAAATCCAAATTTGTTCAAACAATAAACTGAAATTAAATTCCGTCTAAATGACGGTGCGACAAAAGTCTCAAACAAATCCAAATAGAAACCAGTACTAAGCTGTAATCTAAAAGTTCCAACGGTTTTAACAGGTACTTTGTTGCCATCCCCAACGAAGAAAAATCTATTATTATCATTTGGTGGTCGGCTCCAAAGACAACCCTGCATAGATACACTAATGTGAGTAGTAGCACCAAAATCCACCCACCAAGTATCTCGAGGTACAAAAGCCAAGTTTACTTTTAAACAAACAAAAGAATGAAACTTACCCTTCTTCATTCGCCAAGTGGCGTACTTGGCACACGCTTTCTTCATGTGCCAAGTCTTCTTGCAGAAGAAACAGGTATTGAATTTTTCATCCTTCTTCAATTTCTTTTGTTGAGAAGCCCCTTCTACAACATACTTACTCTTCTTTATCTTTTTCTAAGGGGTAGAAGCCAAATGAGCACTTTCTGTCTTTTCTCTTTTTTGCCTATCCTTCTCTTGCACATAATGAGAAATTAGTTCATTCAAGGTCCACTTATCCTTTTGAGTATTATAACTCACCTTGAATTGGCCAAAGTGTGCAGGAATGGATATCAAAACCAAGTGCACGAGTAGGTCCTCAAACAGCTCTAACTTTAATGCCTTGAGTTTTGAGGCGAGACTAGACATTTCCATAACGTACTCTCTCACATTTCCCTTGCCTTTGTACTTCATAGAGACCAGCTTTGCAAGCAAACCGCTTGCTTCAGCCTTCTCATTGCTGGAGAAGTATGTCTCAATGGCAGTAAGGAAACCTTTTGCAGTCTCCGTCTCAGAAATAGAGCCCCGAAAAGTTTCTGGAATAGATCGCTTCATGACCATTAAGCCTATTCAATTTGAAAGATCCCACTTTTCAATTTTATCCTTATCCTTCTTCGGTTTCTCCGGATTTGGAGTGGGTTTCTCAGCCCGAAGTGCTAGATCAAGATCCATACAACCAAGAATAATCTCAATTGTTTCCTTCCATATCTTGAAGTTCGTCCCATTAAGCATGGTTATACAATTAACTTGAGTAGTCATATTAGCAGCAGTAGCAATAGCAACTGAAATGAACACACATAATTAATGATATGCTTACGAAATAGGGAAAATAAATTAAAAACAAAATTTAAATTATGGGTTAACAAGATACCAAGAACTCCACCAACCCCAAATGCCCGAAGGGACATGCAAACGATTTGTAAGTGGTACTCTCTCGCAATAATCAAACACTTACGGTTAGTTTTGTAAGGTGAAAGTCCATCGAAGGATGAAAATCAGTCACCCACATTAATAAAAGCTTTATGACTGTAACGCGTTTATTATCGCAGGCATGGTAACCCAAAACTCATCATTACAATATTAGCCAAAAACTATTTCTATAACAGGGGTTGCGAAGGCAACATGTATGTTTCAATGATTTTGGTTAAAATTAAAGACGATCTGGATCCATAATTTAAGCCTTTTTTTAGTTTTAAAAAAAATCAAATTGAAATTACACGTTACAGCGTGGACATCCTGTATAGATCAGTTTGCAAGAAAGAAAGATGACGTCACAACAGACACTCTTAATAACCAAGTCTTTCCTAGCCATATCCTTTGAAACAGTACTCATACAGATCACACCTAATAAACATGCCATTGCAATTTAAATTTTAGTTTAGAAAAGATTTTGATCCAATCTTGAATTAGTTTTAAAAACATAACAAATTAAAACTAATTCCTTTAATTTATTTTTATCTCAATTTTAAATACTTTATGAGATAAGAGTCAAATTCAAAAAAAAATTGAATTTCAATCCTCAAAAGAAAACATTTACTTTGACAAAAACAAATAATATTATTTCCAAATAACTGAAAAGAATATAATGATCAATTTCTTTAATTTAGCTGAAAGAAAATTTTGATATTATCCATAAAAGTAACTAAAAGAGGATAATATTGAGGTCCCTTAACTCAGGTGAATAATTTTATAATATTATACACAAAAATTGTTAAAAAAGATAATATCAATTCTTCAGCTGAAAAAGAAAGGACAATAATATATTAAAAAAACTGCTGAAAAAGAAGATAACATTAACTTCACCAAAAAAAGAAAAAAACAATAATATTATGTTTAAAAACAAATAGAATAACACGACGTTCCTTCAAAATCGGCTAAATCGAAAGAATATTTCACTTCATATTAATGATAATAAAAAAAATATTGCACTTCATATTAATTAAGCAACGTGACGTTAAAATTATGAGGTTACCTAATGAATCAATTAAATAATCAATTCCAGATACATATGAATGAATAACTTAAATCACATAAAACACATTAAAAAGAAGATTTTAAGTGACATTTCAATCATTAAAAAAAATTCTGAATTCATTGTTTCAATAATTATTTAAAACTTTAGAACCCGATAGTCTAAACGTAACGGAGCTCTGATACCACTTGCTGGAATAATTTTAAAACCAAATACAATATCCAATTACAAAAGAAGAACCGTTATGATAGAACTATAGAGTAATTAGTTCAAGAGTTTACCTGGATCCATGGAATTTATGGAACAAACCAAATGCAGCAGAAAATAGTTGATTCGATCCCTTTTAATAACGTGACCGCAACCTTCACGAATCACGAACCTTCAAATGAAGAAACAAGAAATAGTGGTTAGTGAATGAATAGTAGTGTTATGGTCTTCCCCAATCAAATCTCCTTAGTTTGTGACCGTGGGGAAGAGTGTTAGGCTTTGTGTCAATTTGATGTGTTGGGGACCATCACCTCTCTACACATCTATTTATAGTAAACCGCCTATGGGGTTCCCATCGTGCCCACTATAGGCTAGACCCAGGTTTCCACTCATCTGAGTCCACATCTTAATCTTTATGTAATATAAAACAGATTTTTTTTACAGTATTTGAATTGATTTGTGCCGATCACTAAGCGATTAAATCAAATAATATGAATAACTGATAATAATCTTATCTTATTAATAGTCAGCCCACACCTAACAATTAGTTGAAATTAAGATAATTCCAACATGGTGAAGTTGCCCATTCGATCATTCTTCAACGCGTTGCCACATGCTCAAACGAAGAGGAGTGTTCGTTGGCATGTGTAATGCACGTGCCACGTCCAAAAGGCCAGTCAAGCTCTCACCGGTTTCGTTCGGCTTGTCAGCCCTTTCCTTGTCTGTTCCGAGGATCAGTTGGACGAAAGATGACATTTTTCCTCGGTCCAGTGCACCTATAACTAACCTCTCTTCTCTCGTCGTGATCTTTTTGTAGAAACGATGAAGCGGTTCATTCTTTACGGTGGGTAGGTCCTCGCGCAAAGACAGTACTCGTAGGGATGTGCTCGTTAAGGCAAAGATCTGAGTTGAATTTTAATATTTTTCCGTTCCTTATGTATCTTGTTCTGTGATTTAACCTGTGTTTGTATTCATAGTTATTTTTTATTTCCAGATCTAAATATTATTCGAGATATGTGTTTCTATTCATGACTCAGGGTCCATTTCTAAATCTATGTATTTTCAAATTTATGCTTCTATTTATGGTTTTCTATTCTCTCTCTGATTTATACATCTTTTTAGAACCTTTTGTTATTATTCACTGAATGTGTTGATGGAGTTTGATTTTGGGTTGTTGCCATGGGGTGCTTGGTGATGGTGGTGAATGCTAGAAACTAGAAAAAATGGAAGAAGGATGCTGAAGATGGTTGTTTAGTTTCACGGTACAGGTAGGAGATAGAAAACATGAGTAGACAGAAATTTTGGTTTATTGACGCCGTTTGAGGTTTGCAAATTTTACTATTTCCAATAATTGGTTAAACCAATCTAACCATTGTTTTAATTTTATAATAATAACACCATCTCCAATGGTAATTCTTCTTAGAGTTCTTAGATTTTAAGCACCTAGTTAAGAACCCATGTCCCATTGGAGCTTGCTGACCTGGACATGGGTTCTAACCAAGGTTGCTAGTTTAAACACCTAGATCTAACAAAAGAGTGGGGCCAAAAACAACATATTCTAGCACCAAATGAAATGAGAGAAGATGAAAATTGAGAAATAATAACAGAAATAAAAATAGAAATTGCAACAAATAAACTACAAAAAAAAAAATCAACAACCATAAACTACAACTAAAAAAATAAAAAATTGCAACAAATTATAAATCACTGGAATTAATAAAAGAAATTTACAATAAATTTCAGAAATTACAAAAAGTTAAAAAAATCTCAGAAATTTCCAAAAAGAAAAATGAAAAAAATACATAAACTAAATAAAAATACCAGAAAAATACACTTTTGAACCAAGAAAAATACATAAAAGGAGAAAGGTTGAATCTTTAATGGGGAGGGAGAGATGTAGTGGCGGCGACGTGGCAGAGAAGTGAAGTGGAGAGGGAGATCTATGGTGGTGGTTGCGTGACAAAGAAGAAACGAAGAGGGAAGGGAGCTCTGTTGTGGTGGTGGCTTGGCGAAGAAGAAGTAAAGAGGGGAGGGAGAGTTGGGGGCAGCAGTGTGGTGGAGAAGAATAAGTGAAGAGGGGAGGGAGAGTTAGGGGCAGGGGCTTTGTGGAGAAGAAGAAGAAGTTAGGGTTTTTTTAGAAGCGAATGAATTCAGAGAGTGGGTGAGTGATAATCATTCATAAAGGTAAAGTGAGTGAGTGGGTGAGTGATTTGGTGGAGAGAAGTACATGGTAAGCTTAAGATAAGTGGCTCAGATTCTTCCATTTTTTTAAAAAATAACCAAACTAGCCGTTGGATGATGATGATGGCTGATGATGATTTAATTCCCTAAAACTATGTGTGGACGGTGGTTAATGGAGATGAGTTTTTTTTAAAAAAATGACCATAGATTACCGTTGCTATCTTGTGATTGTTCTGTGCTATTTTCATTTATCAGAACGGTAAAAAAATTATAGTATGTATAAATATGTGCTATTTTGGATGAAATGATACAACAAAAACTCATTTCTATTCCTTTTTCAATTCTTATCAATTTAATCTTCTTGAATTTTTTTCTTTCTCCATGGATCCCAACCAATTTAATTTCAATGATTTATTTTGATACATGCAAAATTTTCAAGCTTCCCGAGGTCAAAATAATCCATTTCCCCCAACTCAAAATTCTCAATTGCCATCTCAAAATTTTCCATATCCTCCTACTCAAAATTTCAATACAATGAAAATGTTCAATCTCAATTTCCACAATTTTTCACCCAAGTGGGTTTGGAAAATATTAATCTCGAAGAGGAAGATAACACAACCGCAACGAGTCCAAGAAAAAAAAAGAGAATCAAGCTCCAATGAGGAAGACAAAATTCTTATCCGATCGTGCCTTAATATTTCTAAAGATTCAGTCGTTGGAACAAATCAAAAGTCAGATGAATTTTGGCTAAGGATTGCAAATAATTATAATGAGTATCGTGGCTCTTTCAAGGAAAAGAAATTGGGCCAATTAAAATGTCGTTGGATAAAGATTAACAAGACAGTTCAAAAGTTTGTTGGGTGCTACAACCATGCTGTAAGTTTGAAAAAAAGTGACATGACAGACAAAGATATATTTGAAGCGATACGCGCCATATATAAGTCAAATGAAGAAACGTCGTTCAAGATGGAGGCTCAATGGCGACTCTTAAAGGTTGAACCGAAATAGAATTTTGAATCAAGCGAATCTGGAACAAAGAGGACAAAGCTTTATGCCTCTGGGACTTATTCATCGCCTTCTAATTCAGAAACAGAAACTAGTGAGTACAATCCAACATCGCCTACTATGACCCATCTAATGGGTTGAAATGCCGCAAAGAAGGGAAAAGGAAAATTACGTGGGACTTCTTCAAATTGCAAAGAGAATGAGGAGGAGGCCAAAATGAAAGAAGATGTACTTTTGCGACTAGCTGCTGCCAAGGAATCATCTGCAAGAGCGAAGCACGAACAAATCGCACTTGAGAAGGAACAAATCGCACTAGAGAAGGAAAAGCATAACATGGAAATTATGTACAAGGACACTTCCGGAATGGACGACGAGCAACTTCCGTTTCATCGAAATTATTGTGTTCAAATTAGAAAAAAATATGTGTTTTAATTTATGAAATGTAATGTGTTTTAATTTACTTAATGTAGTGTGTTTTAATTTAAGAAATGTAATATGTTTTAATTTACTTAATGTAATGTGTTTTAATTTGTGAAATATAATGTGTTTTAATTTATGTTTTAATTTATGAAATGTGTTTTAATTTAAGTCATGCAATGTATTTTAATTTATGAAACGTGTACTAGTTAATATTAATGGTAAATCAAGTACTGCCATTTTACCTTTTACCAAACAAGTGTTAATTATTTTTTAAAATTATTATGTTAAATTTTTTCAAAGAATATTTTAAAAACTAACTGTTGGGGTCAAACTAGTCGTTGGGTCGTTAGGGTCAAACTAGCCGTGGCGGTCAAACTAGTCGTTGGATTAGCTGTGCTGTTGTGTGCTATCCTATATATAGTCTTATATCTGAGGATAAACTCACAACCTTGAGCATTTTGTTCAATTGTCTTTTCTCTCACACTTCTCTTCTCCTTTATAGTTCTCAATAACAAAATGGATGTGAATCATTCTGAAAATGATGATGATGTTCATTTTAGCACGACAGAATCTGTAGTTGATTTAATTCCCAATGATCCAATATGGGAGAGGCCACGCCAACTTCGAAGACAAAACTCCACTCGCCATACTAGAACTCCTATACAGCGTAATTGTTAAGAAAGACATATCTGATTGTTCAACGACTACTTTTCTGAAAATCCAGTATTCACGGAAGCACATTTTCGTAGAGGATTTCGAATGAGGAAGCATGTATTCCTCCATATTGTAGAAGTCCTTGGCAATCACAATGCTTATTTTCAAACGAGGGTAGATGCAACCGAAGAACAGACCTTTCATCGCTTCAAAAGTGCACAGCTGCTATTCGTATGTTGGCGTATGGATCATTTGCTGACTAAATCGACGATAACATACGCATCAGTGAAAGCACTACAATCGAATGCTTAGATCACTTTATCAAAGGTGTCAACGAGATTTATGGGGTTGAGTACTTGAGAAGGCCTAACAACGATGACATTCAACGTCTGCTACAGATGGGCGAGACACGTGGTTTTCTAGGAATGCTAGGAAGCATAGATTGTATGCATTGAGAATGGAAAAATTGTCCAATAGTATGGCAAGGACAATTCCGTCGGGGTGATCGTGCTAAACCTAGTATCATACTCGAAGCAGTCGCATCACAAGACTTGTGGATTTGACATGCACATTTTGGCACTGCGGGTTCAAATAACAACATCAACATCTTGAATCAATCACCCGTGTTCAATGAAATCTTGGAAGGGAATGCTCCTCAGGTACAATTTACGGTTAATAGAACCCAATATAATCACGGGTATTATCTGGCAGATGGTATTTATCCGGAACGGCCTATATTTGTCAAGACCATCCCAATGCCACAAGGAGAAAACAGAATATTGTTCTCCCAACGTTAAGAAGCAGCAAGGAAGGATGTTGAACGTGCTTTTGGGATACTTCAATATCGATTTGATATTGTACATGGTCTAGCACGTGCTTGGCACATGGATACACTCAAGAACATCATATATGCATGTGTGATATTAAATAATATGATTATTGAAGATGAACGACATACACATGCTAATTTTGATTTGTCTTATGATCAAACTGGCAGTGTCATTCCACCCGTTGAAATATACCACGGTCCTCATTCCGACTTTCAAACATACATACATAGGATATCCGACCTTCGTCAAAGGCATGCTCATCGCCAACTGCAAGCAGATTTAGTGGAGCATATTCGTGAACGTTTTGGTCATGAAAATAATTAAAATTAAGTGTTGTTTAAATTATGTGATCGCTATTTATTTTGTAATTTTATTTTTTTTAAGTTGTACTTTTTTATTTAATATTTATGTAATGTGGCATTTTTACTATTCAAGAAAAATATTGCTTTTTATTTATTTTTTTATATTTATTAATATTTTTATTTAATATGAGGTAGTTAATTTGTATTAAAATAACAATAACTAAAATGAAATTTTGAATTAAAAATAAAAAATAAATATGAGGTAGTTAATTTATGGGTACATGCGGGATCCATCCGACGTGCTTATTTAAGAACCGTCATTAGAGTGCCTCGAGTGCTTAAATTGATAAAGTGATATGTTCAAGTAAGACCCAACAAGATATAATAAAATAATTAATAAGAACCAACACAAGTACCTCTCCATTAGAGAGGGCCTAATAATATATCAACCATTTAAAATTTACTTGTGTATCTATATGTATTAGGAGTTTAGAGAGGATGAAAGAAAACTCTACATTGAATTCTCCATTAATCAACTTCTAATTAGAAGTGCTCATTGAATGAGCATTTATACTAGAGCAAAAATGTAACTACCGTAACTGCCGAAAGGTAGTTATGAAATAGAAAATGTAACTATTCAATATAATATTATCTTGGGTTTTTCTAACTTGTGCCCATGGGCACAAGTTAACAATGATTGGATTAAATTTTTTAATGGTTGGATTTGATTCATTTTATTATACCCTGTGAGCAACCACTAAACCCCATAGCACCCACTACTTGATAAGTTCCCCTTAATAAAATTCTATGGGTTGTTATCTTGTACCCATGGGCACAAGTTAAAAAAATCCTATTATCTTTATCTCTAATACTCCCCCCGAGTTGGAAGTGCGCTTTAGCACATCGAATTTGAAAGGACATGAGCAATATAGAAATTCTAATGGTAACGGCCGGGTTCGTAGCTATCAAGTCTTCGACCTTCTCTTGGGCCTCATCGATCTTGTTCAGCGTCTCCCCGAGTCTCGTTCCAAAAGGTTGATAAATGGAAACGGCCGGGTTCATAGCTCTCTAGAAGTCTTCAACCTTCTCTTTGACCTCATCGATCTTCTTCAGCATCTCCTCGATCTCGTTCCAAACCATAGATAAAAATTTCAGAAAATACGTGAAGTATTAAAGATAAATGAAAGTTGGATAAAGAGCTTTGGTGAATCCTCAGTAATAAAAGAGGAAAAGGCGGTGGTTTCTGAAATTAAATGCGAAGAGGAAGGATTGTCAAATTCCCTCTCTTGTTGGAGAATGAGAGCAAACGACTTGACAATCAAGGGAAAAGGCACAAGCATCATAATCTGAGAACGTACTTGTGCAAAATGCGACAAGGAAGGATTGTCAAATTCCTCTCTTGTTGGAGAATGAGAGCAAATGACTTGGCAATCGAGGGAAGAGACACAAGCATCATAATCGAACGTACTTGTGCAAATTCCTCTTTAAGGCTGTGTAAGAAATTAATCACACGATCATCCTCACGTTCTTTCTGGAATTTGACTAAGACTCCACAAGAACACGTAGCAGAACAATTGCATACTTGATTATGGAGTAGTTGAACTTCTTCTTGCAAATTAGCGATATGAAAGGCATCTCCGTGAGGATTTAGTGCGGAAGCATCAGAGGGAGAATAGGAGTTCAGAGAGGATGAAAGAAAACTCTACAATGAATTCTCCATTAATAAACTTCTAACCAAAAGTGCTCATTGAATGAGCATTTATACCAGAGCAAAAATGTAACTACCGTAATTGTCGAAAGGAAGTTATGAAATAGAAAATGTAACTACTCAATATAATATTATCTTTATCTCTAATAATATGTAACAACCCAAATTTTATAGATTGACATGATTACTAATATCATTGATTTAATAATTTAACTTAAAAAAGAAATTCAAATAAATGATTGTAGTAATTGAGAAATAGATAATTATTAAATAACGAGAATAAGAGAGATTAGTGATTTAGGATATACTTTCATTCATGGAAATAAATATATGGTTGTGGAAATTCGAAAAGTAGGTAGTTATGATATTTGAAAATAAAATAGAAATATGTGTTTGAGATATGATGGGATGGACTAAGGTAGTTGAAAGGATATTTACATAAATAAAGTATAAATTTAAGTTTGAGATAAGAATAAGAGGCAAATAAATCTGAGATAATCTTATTATCTGTTAGAGCCTGACTTGAATCAGGTAGATTAAAATTAAAATAATAATATAATATGAATGTATTGATTAGTTTCATACATAAGCATTTCATTAAATTGTTAATAATTAATTAGTTATGAGAGATATAAGAGACATCAGTTAGGAAATATAATTATTATATTAAATAATAATAATAATAATAGTTAAAATAAGAGATAATAACAATGAAATGACAAGAGTATCACTAGTATTAGAGACAAAGTCTATAAATAGCTAAATTAGAGAGCCATCATTATGTCTCACGCTTAGAGAGAGAAATATGTAGAAAAGTGAGAAAGAAAAACAAGGAAGAATAAGGGAACATGAAAGAGAGGGAGACGTTCTTCTCTAGAGTATATGGTTAGATTATAATGTCTTCAATTATTAAATTCAAATATGTTCCCCTTTTAATGATATGTTTCGGCATGCTGACAAAAGGTAAGAGTAAAGATAAAAATTAAAAGGTTTCCTTCGGGCCAAAGACTATGTTCCCTTCGAGTTAAAGACTATGTTACCTTTGGGTTAAAGATTATGTTTGAATACACTATGTTGAAAATACGTAAATATTCCCAAACAATTTCATGATATACGACTGGCCTTCATGACACCCCTTTAGAGTAAAAGGGAGCGCTCTTTTACTCAGCCTCGAGCTCAAACTAAAATAGACTAGACTATGGTTTGGGAATCAAAGTGAAAAGACAAGAGTTAAAAGATGAGAATTAAACCTACGTTGCAACGAAAGGTGGAAAGCAAGTTATGCGCTTGGTAACACTGTATACCATACATTATAAATGTCATGAATTTTCTATGAATGCTTTATGTTTTCTAAAAAATTAAAGGGAGTGTTTTCCATAACTTTCACGTAAGTTATGACTGAATATGATTTGCCGGAATATCTAAGTATCAAGAAGATCGTGAATTTCGTTGGGTCTCCGAATGAAGCCTACTTGAAAAAGTCTTATCTGCTCGATTGAGTCATTTCAAAGTTTAGAATTATTTCAATTTAAGTTATGTTTCTATTCCAAATATTTTTAAAACGTAACTCATAAACTAAGTTCACCTTACTCGTATTTCTCATGTATTTTAAAAATACTACATTTAATATATGTCTTTCGTTTTTTTCTTAATACTTTATTATAATAGAATTATATATATTACACCATACACAAATTTAAATTTGTGTATGATAAGTGAAACTGTAAGTCACTTGACACACTTTTATCTAAAGTGTATCTTCAAAGTTCGAATCAAAGACGCTTTCTTTCATGGTAGGTTTGTGACACTTAGTGAATTCCAAGGCAAACATCTCAACAAATCCAAATCCATATCCAAGAGGCATGTGGACAACTCTTCTTCGTCATCTCATACGCAAGACAGTAACACAATTTTCCACACAAAATCTGCAACTGCAATATATCCATACCCCCGCCACCACCAAATTCTCATCCATTTCACCAAAACCCCTTCTCACTCACACTCATACTCACTCACTACCAATGTTCCCACCAGCTGGAGCCATCGTCTTCAACACCGTCGGAAGAGTTCAATACGCTTTCGACGTTTTCTCCGTCGATCTCCATCATCACCACCCTCCTCCTCACGCCGTTAAAGACCACCGCCTCACCGACGGAATCTCAATAAACTTCAATGCTCAGTTTCTGGATGATCAAAACTGCGTCGTATTTGTTTCTGAACGAACCGGGTCGCCCCGTTTCTATCTTGTCCGACCCGGTGACAAGCCGAAGGCTCTGCCTTTTGTCCCCAACAGTCTCTACCACGATCGCCCAACCATCAAGAACGGAAAGCTCTACTTCGCTTCCACGCACGAGCAATCGGAGTCGCTTCTCAAGAGCTGGAGCGCCGTTTATTCCACCGCCGTTGACGGCAGCGGAGCTGTCAAGAGGCTCACTCCTCTTGGGGAAGTGGATTACAGCCCCGCCGTATCTTTAACCGGGAAATTCATCGCTGTTGCTTCCTACAGGTCTCGCCAGTGGCGCACCACTGATTTCCGCGAGCTTCAAACGGAGATCGTCGTTTTCCCCGAGTCGAATCCAGAGAACCGTGTTGTCGTGAGCGAACGCGGTGGATGGCCTACCTGGTCACGAGATTCCTCGATTTTCTTCCACAGAATCGCCGACAATGGTTGGTGGAGCATATTTCGGGTTGATTTACCCGATTCAGAGTTATCCGGGTCGAACCAATTAATCTCGCCAGTTCGGGTCACGCCGCCTGGGGTGCACTGCTTCACCCCCGTAGCATTTCACGACGGCAAGCGCATAGGCGTTGCAACTCGTCGCAAACAGAACAATCACCGGCACATTGAGATCTACGATCTCGAATCTCAAAGTTTCCAACCGATCACAGAGTCTATCAATTCATGTTTACACCATTATAACCCCTTTGTTTCCCCTGATTCTCGCTACCTAGGTTATCACCGGTTCAGGGGCGAGTTAACTCAGGGCGAGTCAACATACCCGCACCTGGATCCCGTGCAATCTACGATTCGTGACATACAATTACTGAGACTAAACGGTTCGTTTCCAAGCTTCTCTCCCAACGGCGATTTCATCGCTTTCAATCACAATTTCGATGCAAACGGCGGCGTCAAGATCATCAGATCCAACGGCTCTAAGCGCTGGACATTGATAAAGGGAAGAACATGCTTCTACAACGCATGGAGCCCAACGGAGGAGAACGTGATTTACACTTCCATCGGTCCAATCTTCGAGTCAGCTTCAAAAGCGGTTCAGATCGCTCGAATCGAATTCGATCCGGTTCATCTCACCGATGATCGCAACGAGATAACTCCGTCAAACATCAAGATTCTAACCAGAGACGATTCCGGAAACAACGCGTTCCCTTCTTGCTCACCTGACGGAAAATCGATCGTGTTTAGATCCGGTAGATCGGGGCACAAGAACTTATACATAGTTGATTCGGTTAACGGAGAATTTAACGGCGGATTGCGGAGGTTAACGGAAGGAGAATGGATCGATACGATGCCGTGTTGGTCACCGAAGGGTGATTTGATTGCGTTTTCTTCGAACATGCATAATCCGAAGAATTCTGAAGTGTTTGGGATTTATGTGGTGAGGCCTGATGGGAGTGGGTTGAGGAGAATTGATGTTGCGAAGGGAGAGGAAGCGGAGAGGGAGAGGCTGAACCATGTGTGCTTCAGCGCCGATGGGGTGTGGTTGTTGTTCACGGCGAACTTGGGCGGAGTGACGGCGGAGCCAGTGTCGTGGCCAAACCAGTTTCAGCCGTATGGGGACTTGTATGCGATGAGGTTGGACGGGAGTGGCTTGACGAGGCTGACGTGTAATGCGTTCGAAAACGGTACGCCCACGTGGCACCACCGGGAACTGTCGGTGTCTAATGGTATGGACGGAGATGGTGGAGATAGGGATAAGTTGAGGGGTGCGTTTGACGAACCACTCTGGATCAGTTGTAACATTTAATCACTAGTGTTCATTGTTCACTATTATAATGGATTTTGATCTGTGAACAAAGGGGTGAATAAATTTGAGAAGATGTAGTATAAAATGTTATATTTAAAATTTTGAATGATTGAGATGTATAAACAATAAAAATAAAAATTAAGTAGTTTGAAGCTGTCTATATATATTAACTTGAATGATCTGAAGCAATTAGTATTTGAAACACTATTAGAGATATGTTTGTACAGAAAAATATTAAAAATGATGCATTTTAAAGAAATATCGTCAGGAGATGATCTCAATGGCTGAAAATATCTGATCGAAGGTTGAGTCTAAGTAGATATAAAATCAATTAATGTTTAGAATGTTTGGGAAAAACATGTGACATGATCACGCATAAGAGGAGACATTAGGGATGGCCATCCGACCCAAATTCATAGGGTATTCGCATAAATTACTCATGGTAGGAAGTATATTTATCAGTAAAATGAGGAATGGTCCAAATCTGGAAAATTACTGGTACTTTTTAGTGGGGATGAGTGCGGGTACCTTAGTACTCATCCCGCCTCATACCTGCATACTTAATTATTATATAAAAATTATTATTATTTATAATTATGTTATCTGAAGAATTAACTTATGTAATAACTATTGTGTTTCTTTACTCTTTTTTTAAACCTCAATTATATTGTCCTTAGATGCTTTCATAATCCTATTATCCTTTCACTTAATTGTCATTTTTTTAAATTGACTATGTTGCTAAATTGCTCATCAATCTTATCTAACCTCATTTTTTCATTCCATAATTTCAACTTCATAACGTGAAACTAAATTATAATAATATATTTTTTTTAGAAAAGTCTTGGAGAGCTCCACATAATACTTAGTGAGTATTATTATGTTAGATTT
Source organism: Cyamopsis tetragonoloba (assembly GCA_037177725.1). Lineage (NCBI taxonomy): Eukaryota > Viridiplantae > Streptophyta > Magnoliopsida > Fabales > Fabaceae > Cyamopsis > Cyamopsis tetragonoloba. Next base: position 41,097,211 of record CM074121.1, read on the forward strand.
AAAATTATATTATGTTTCATAACTATTTACTTCGTAACTTTAGATTTTAAATTATATCATGTTTTATAGCTAATTATCTTATGCCTTTATGTATTGAATTTGAAATTAGATAAATAATTATCAATAAAATTTTAAATAGCTTGTTCATTAATTTATATATTTTTTATTTTTAAAAAACATTTTGTTTTTTGGATATTTAAATTTTAATATTAAAAATAGCTCTTGATTTAGTAGTGTATAGAAAAAATAGAAGAAAAATATATTTTATTTAGTTAAACTGCGGGTATTGAGTTCGGATTCAGGTATATAGGTACCCAGAGGGTATGAGGACGGACAATAAAATCAATACCCACGTGGGAATGGGGTCGGATACGAGAATTTTTTTAAAACGCGGGTATGAAAATGGGTATTTAAGACTCTATCCTAACCCTACCCATTGCCATCCTAGACATGAATTACTAGGTGACCACCATAAAGTACACAACACTTTGCATTACTGTTGTAAATTTTGAAGTTTTTTTTTATCTGGTTTTTAATTTTTTTTTAATTTTTTTTTGGTGAACATCTGGTTTTTAATTGTGAAGTTGTTCCTTTTTATTTTTCTACTTTTTTGTCAATGAAATAATGTTATCCTTGACGACAGGGCCCTGTTTTTATTTGGTCCAAAGCTCTCAAATTATTTGGTCGTTGAGCCCTCAACTATTATTTTTTGGTGGAAAAGAGAAGAGCCCTAAATTTTAATGGCCTGAACCATAATCTGGTTGTCACTGTTGGCCAAGTTAAGGATGCTACGGCTTTCTGACCAAAATAATTCACTTATCCTGTATATATAAAAAAACACTATTTACCTTATTAGACAAACTTTGACCATTCAAAAACGTAAAATTATAAACTGGGTTTGTGATTTTATTATGTGTCTCCGGTGTCCCGGTAAGAGGTAAGATGTGATTGGCGTGATAAAAAGCTGCTTTTCAAACAAGCAAACTCAGTTTGCGAGTTTCATCTATATTGGGAAGAGCTGACTGAAATCTTACACACTGTTTGGTTTAGTGAAAATGTGAAGGAAAAAAGTAGAGAGGAGTGAAGTATGATAGAAGTAGATAAGTTTCCTTGTTTGGTTATAAAAGAAATGGAGTAGAAGTGTCAAAAAGTAAGTGAGTCCCACAAAAATACAAATCTCTCCTCCTAAAGCGAGACTGGGAAACAAGAGAAGGCAAAATAAAATGAAAAGACCAAAATGTCCTCATCCCTAATTCTTTTTTCTTTTTCACGCGTCTATATTCACTATTCCCGCGTGAATCACCTCATCATATATTATGTGGATTGTCTTTTAATTTCTTCTTCTTCTTCGCTTAGCTCTCTCCTCTGGTTAGTAACATGATTTTTTTTCCTTGAAGCAATTATGTGTATATTTGGTAGCTTTCTTTTTCTCTTTTTTTTTTTTTTGCAATTTAGGGGAGTCAATATCGACTGTAATGTTGTAGGTGGGGAATGATTTTTTTTGTTATTGAAGGTGGGAGGACTAGTATCTTATTTTAGCTCCAAGTGCTAATTAGTGATGAAAAAAAAGGGTTTAAATTTTTCGTAAGAAAATCATTTTTTTGAGACTCGCAAATAACCATTTTATAATTATCATTATTATTATTATTATCTAAATAAATAATTGAATAAGAAATTTTAAAAGACGTTCAGCATATAAAAAAATGTAAAATTAAAACTGGGAACACAGTTAAATAATGAAATCATGAGGAAAAAAATGATGTTATTTGAAAAAAAATTACAAGGGCAATTTTGTCATTCAAATATTTTTTATACTTCTTTCCTCTCTCATTTTTATCCAAACAAACAAGAGAAGTGAAATATTATTTGACTTCTTTTCACTCTATTTCTTCCAAACCAAACGTTCTTCAAATCACTCCTATTTCTCTTCTCTCCCACTTCTCTCCTTTCAACTTCTTTCCTCTCTACTTCTTCCATTAACCAAACACAGTGTTAGAGTCTCAAAGTCGATTTGTGACTTTTGTGTTTTCGGGAAGTCTCAAACTAGTTTTGAGTCTTTATTTTTTCAGCTTTTTAGAAATCTCAAACTCAGTTTGAAACTTCAGTTTGAAATTTTCAGCTTTATAAAAGTTTCAAACTCAGTTTGAGACTTCGATTTGAATTTTGTGCTCCTATCATCGCAAACTCAATTTAAATATTTGTAAGATTCAAGCCTCCGAATCACTTATAAATTGAGAGTGTGCATTTTGCTTACTCACATCTATCTATAGTAGCTCTCCTTCTCATTTATTTTTGTTGTATTGCTTGTAACAAAAAATGAGTCATATTCTTGTTTTTGTTTATTAGAATGGTAGGAAATTTGATGGACCACAAGGGGTTACTTTCGAGGGAGATATAAAGTCTATTCAAATTAAAAGTGGCATCAGTTATGATCTTCTCAAGAGAAAGATGTAGGAATTTCTTAAGCCAAATAGAAATACCAGTAATAAAAGGAGGTCGTTGTGTCAAAATTGTAGAGTAAAGGGATGAGAAATACCTGGATCTTTACGTTTTTAAATGTTCGATATTGAGAAATACCTGAATCTAGGCACTATTCCACATAAGCTAGAATGACTTACTGAACATTGAGAAATTCAAGTAGACCAACAAGTGGAAGTGAGTTTTGCCATTGGGAGATATGAAGATGAAGTGTTGTGTGATATGGTTCTAATGGAGGCTTGTCATATCCTTTTGGGGAAACCATGGCAATATGATACAAGAGCCATTCATGATTGCTACAATAATAAGTTTTCTTTCATGCACCATGAAAAGAAAATTGTGGTAAAATCTTTGAGTCCAAGAGAGGTGCTTGAAGATCAAAATAAAATGAAGGAAAAACTTTTACAAGAGAAGAGAAAAAAAGAAATAGAAAACGAAAAAAGAAAAAGCGAAAGAAATAGAAATCGAAGAAGAGGCACAAGCAAGAGGAAGAGAGGACTTTTTCAATTCTAATCTTGTTTTGTCTCCTTTTGATAATTTGATTTTACTGGAATCAAAGGAAGAAGTTTATCTTGAATATTGTTTAGTTAAAGGTCCAAAGGAAAACAATCTGCTCATTGGAGTTACATTATTTGAGAATAAAAATTTTCATGGCCATGTTAAAAATCAAATTTTACTCTCAATTCATGAAAAACAAGAAAGAATCATTTTTGCCCACGACGTTTGGAAAAATTCACTAGAAGAGGAGCCTTCCTTAATGTTCATAATTCGAACGGTAAAAATAAATTTTGTATAGATTGTGTTTGATCCCAAAGGAAAAACAATTCGATGGAGGGTCATTCTACCCTTTGAATTCGAGGACGAATTCCTTCGAAGGGGGAGGGTATGATATGATCATGAAAAGGCAACTAGAACCCAAATGGACCAATTGGGTGGTGATAAAAGAAGAACCTTAGGTGCGTTACTTGTTTGGGCCTTAAGGATGGTTTAATTAGCAATTATCTTAGGCAGAATAAAGCTCCACAATGCAGACTATAGGCAGCGCATTTTTCAAGGGGAATATTTACAATTTCTAGAGTTATTTTAGTTAGTTGTTATCTTTTAGAGTCAAGATCCTAATTTTTAGGAACTTAATCTTTTTGGGTCATCTTTATCTTCTAAGAAATATCTTTTTTATTTTAAATCAGAATTTAATTGATCAGGAAGACAAATTGGTTGTCCTTATCCACTAGTGGAGCGTGCACCAAGCTACCATAGGAGTGGTGATTATCTTTTTGGTTACTTTTTGTAATCTTGCCTATTTAAAGGCAACTCTTTTATTGAATAAAATAAGAAGATTTATTTTGAGTTAGAATATATTGTGAGAATATTTTCTTCCTAGAATTGAGAGATTGAATCACATAGAGATTTCTCAAGAGCCAAGACACTCTTGTGTGACGTCTCGACCCGGTCTATCGAAGGACCCAACCAACCTTCATGCGATGCACCCACCCAACCCTTTCCATCTTTGCTCCAGTTTCTTCTTTCTTCTTCTTCCCCGAATTCTTTGAAATCTGTCAAATTCTTCTCCTAGTTTCCGAGCGTCAATTTGGGATTCCCTAGAAAGATCCGTCAAGAACCCCAACCTCCAAGTGGGTACATATCATTTGATATCAGAGGTTTGGCTCTAGGAAATTCAATTTCCGAAAAAAAAATGAGACCTATTGGTGAATTATTGATGTTAAGGAAAGTGTTTAATAGCCAAGTTGGGGCTATTGATGAATCCAAAGGGGAAAGCATCTTCCAAACTAGGTGTTCAATCTAAGGGAAAATTTGCGCTTTGATCATCGATAGTGAAAGTTGTACTAATATGGCTACTACTAGATTGGTTTCCAAGTTGATTCTAGGCACTATTCCACATCCTACGCCATATAAGCTACAATAGCTTACTGAAGATAGAGAAATTCAAGTAGTCCAACAAGTGGAAGTGAGTTTTGCCATGGGGAGATACAAAGATGAAGTGTTGTGTGATTTGGTTCCAATGGAGGCTTGTCATATCCTTTTGGAGAGTCCATGGCAATATGATACTTGAGCCATTCATGATTGCTACAATAATAAGTTTTCTTTCATGCACCATGAAAAGAAAATTGGCTTCAAATCTTTGAGTCCCAGAGAGGTGCTTGAAGATCAAAATAAAATGAAAGAAAAGCTTTTACAAGAGAAAAGAGAAAAAGAAATAGAAAACGAAAAAGAAAAAGCAAAAGCAAAAGAAATAGAAATCGAAGAAGAGGCGCAAGCAAAAGGAAGAGAGGACTTTTTCAATTCTAATCTTGTTTTGTCTCTTTTTGATAATTTGATTTTACTGGAATCAAAGGAAATCTTGTTAAGTTGAAGGTCCAAAGGAAAACAATCTGCTCATTGGAGTTGGATTATTTGAGAAGAAAAATTTCCATGGCCATGTTACAAATCAAATTTTACTCTCAACTCATGAAGAACAAGAAAGAATCATTTTAGCCCACAGCGTCACTAGAAGTGTAGCTTTCTTTAATGTTCATAACTCGAACGGTAAAAATAAAAAAATTTACAAATTGTGTTTGATGCCGAAGGAAAAAAAATTCGTTGGAGGGTCACTCTACCCTATGAATTCGAGGACGAATTCCTTCGAAGTGAGAGGGTATGATATGATCCTTAAAAGGCAACTAGAACCCAAATGGATCAATTGGGTGGTGATAAAAGAAGCCCTTAGCAGCCTTACTTGTTTGGGCCTTAAGGATGGTTTAATTAGCAATTATCTTAGGCGGAATAAAGTCCCACAATGCAGGCCATAGGCAGCGCATTTTTCAAGGGGAGTATTTACAATTTCTGGATTTATTTTAGTTACTTGTTATCTTCTAGAGTCAAGATCCTAATTTTTAGGAACTTAATCTTTTTTGGTCATCTTTATCTTCTAGGAAATATATTTTATTTTAAATGAGAATTTAATTGATTAGGAAGGCAAATTGGCTGTTCTTATCCACTAGTGGGGCGCGGACTATGCTGCCATAGGAGTAGTGATTATCTTTTTTGTTACTTTATGTAAACTTGTCTATTTAAATGCAACTTTTAATGAATAAAAAAAGAAGATTTAGTGAGTCAGAATATATTGTGAGAATATTTTCTTCATTAGATTCAGAGATTGAATCGCATAAAGATTTCTCAAGAGCTAAGCCACTCTGGTGTGACGTCTCGACCCCGGCCTATCGATGGACCCAACCAACCTTCGTGCGACGCCCCTACCCAACCCTTTCCATCTTTGCACCACTTTCTTCTTTCTTCTTCTTCCCCAAATTCTTCAAAATCTGTCCAATTCTTCTCCTAGTTTCCGAGCGTCAATTTGGGATTCCCTAGAAGATAGAGAAATTTAAGTAGACCAACAAGAGGAAGTGAGTTTTCTCATTTGAAGATATGAAGATGAAGTGTTGTGTGATGTGGTTCCTGTTGAAAGTCAAGTGTGAAGTGAGAAGAGTGAAGTTTCACATTGGATGGTTAAGAGTTAAGTAAAGGGTTTATAAGTGGAAAGACCCTTGCACCTAATGCCTTAAAGTTTTGGGTTGCATTGTGGTGTCTTTCTCTTGTACCTCCCTCTCACCTACACTCCCAACAGTGGTATCAAGAGCCAGGTCGATTCAGAGACCGAGACGAGTACGTGCCTCCCAATGGTGAAGTGATGGTGTCCCGCAAAGAGAATGACGGTGACAACATTAGCCCTGACAAGAGGCCGGTGGTGTCCATGTGCGGAGGGTGTGGAGCCCACAAAGTGATCGTTGAGTGAACGATCAACCCACGTGTGGAAGGGTTAGACCATGGGAGGTGGAAGAGCGCGAGAGATGCAGCTATGGTGTGACCATGGGGCGTGACCATGGATACTCATAGATGAAGAAAAAGACTTCCGCTGGAGAGGGAATCATTCCAATAATGAAAGATGATTCACACTTGAGGGGGAGTGTTGAAAGTCAAGTGTGAAGTGAGAAGAGTGAAGTTCCACATTGGATGGTTAAGAGTTAAGTAAAGGGTTTATAAGTGGAAAGACCCTTGCATCTAATGCCTTAAAGTTTCGGGTTGTATTGTGGTGTCTTTCTCTTATACCTCCCTCTCACCTACACTCCCAACAGTTCCAATGGAGGCTTGTCATATCCTTTTGGGAAGACCATGGCAATATGGTACTAGAGCCATTCAAGATTGCTACAACAATAAGTTTTCTTTCATAGACCATGAAAAGAAAATTGTGATCAAATCTTTGAGTCCAAGAGGGGTGCTTGAAGATCAATATAAAATGAAAGAAAAACTTTTACAAGAGAAGAGAGAAAAAGAAATAGAAAACGAAAAATAAAAAGCTAAAGAAATAGAAATCGAAAGAGGCAAAAGCAAAAGGAAGAGAGCACTTTTTCAATTCTATTATTGTTTTGTCTCCTTTTTATAATTTAATTTTACAGGAATAAGTGGAAGAAGTTTGTCTTCAATATTGTTTAGTTGAAGGTCCAAAGGAAAACAAGCTGCACATTGGTGTTGAATTATTTGAGAAGAAAATCTTCCACGGCCACATTACAAATCAAATTTTACTCTCAATTCATGAAGAATAAGAAAGAATCATTTTTGCCCACGGCGTTTGGAAAATTTCACTAGAAGAGGAGCCTTCCTTAATGTCCATAAAGCGAAGAGTCAATTTGTTTTTTACAAATTGTGTTTGATGCCGGAGGAAAAAAAATCAATGGAGGGTCACTCTACCTTTTGAATTCGAGGACGAATTCCTTCGAAGGGGGAGGGTATGATATGATCCTGAAAAGGCAACTTGAACCGAAATGGACCAATTGGGTGGTGATAAAAGAAGACCCTTAGGCGCCTTACTTGTTTGGGCCTTAAGGATGGTTTAATTAGCAATTATCTTAGGCGGCATAAAGCCCCACAATGCAGGCCATAGGCAGAGCATTTTCAAGGGGAATATTTTTAATTTTTACATTTATTTTAATTAGTTGTTATCCTCTAGAGTCAAGATCCTAATTTTGAGGAACTTAATCTTTTGGGTCATCTTTTTCTTCAAGGAAATATCTTTTATTTTAAATCGGAATTTAATTGATTAGGAAGGAAAATTGGTTGTCCTTATCCATTAGTGGGGCTCGCACCAAGCTGTCATAGGAGTAGTGATTATATTTTTTGTTACCTTTTGTAATCTTGCCTATTTAAAAGCAACTATTTTATTGAATAAAAAAAGAATATTTATTTTGAGTTAGAATATATTGTGAGTATTTTTTCTTCCTAGGATTCAGAGATTGAATCACAGAGATTTATCAAGAGCCAAGCCACTCTTGTGTGACGTCTCGATCCGGCCTATCAAAGGACCCAACCAACCTTCGTGCGACGCCCCTACCCATCCCTTTCCATCTTTGCGCCACTTTCTTCTTTCTTCTTCTTCCCCAAATTCTTCAAAATCTGTCCAATTCTTCTCCTAGTTTTCGAATGACAATTTGGGATTCCTTAGAAAGATCCGTCAAGAACCCCAACCTCTTAGTTGGTTCATATCAGCAGGACAACTGTAAAATAGCATCAAAACAATAACTAATAAGATTATACATCGTTTGGAAAGAATTTTAGTTACTGTTAAGAAAATCTTCAATTTAAACTTGCTAGAATTGAATGGACAGCAGCAGCAGGTCAACAACAAAATAGCACCAAAATAGTAGCAAATAAGATGAATTATAAATATAAGCTTCCTTGAAGCATTCACTCAAGCAGGACACGTGGTAAGTACAAAAATGCTTTCTAAAACTAACTGGATTTGGCAGAATTTTGCCAAAATCAAATGTACTAAACATATAATTAAAATACATATTCAGTCATGACATATGTTTCAACCAAAATATGGAAAAGTGACCGATGTTTGGTCTCTTAATTATAATTAAAATCAGAAATAGAGAAAACAATCAAGTCCTTAAAGTCCTTTTTATACAAAACCAAACACAACAAGACAAAATATAAACTACTAGCTATTACTACTCATCATTTTGTGAATTAAGATAAGCATAATTGGGTGATTCACTCAGTGTTCTTACTACCAATAAGAATTTCACACCACTTAGTTCTAACCCAAAACTTGTAGAAATGGATAGCTAGAAAACCTAAGAGGGGGTGAATTAATTTAAACGTGAATGAAAAATATTTCAAAGGCTTACGAAAGAACGAGTTACACAACGAAAAGTTTAAGTCCTTCGCCTTGAATCAAGATGAATTCGAAAATACAATTTAAGAGATCAAAGATCAATGAAATATTGCACACAAAAATAAAGCTGATTTTCTTAGATTGGTTTTATTCAATGTCCAAGTGAGAATTACAAACCAATTACAATTCAAAAACTTTAGAGCGAAGTAACTATTGCTAGAATTGATTTTAATTAAACACAAGTTGATTCCAAGGTTCAATTACAAAGACAATGATTTGGATGGTTGTGAAATAAGATCAAGGCATTGTAAACAAAGCATGTAAAATAGACAATGGACAAAAAATTACCTTCGTTTTGTGTTCTAACAATACCTACATCCAACTCTTATAATTTTTAATAGAAGGTTCCACCATCTCACAAACTTTACGATAATGTTTACAAGATATTACAAAGATTTTCCACCTAGAAATCTACCCACCAAGAGACTCTTCTCTTGGATTTTCAAAACACCTAAAGAACCATTTAGGATTTCTCACAAGCCACCAAAGTCCCCCTTTGGATTTACGCCTACTCACAATCAAACACTTAAGAGAACATTCTCTTAGGAATTTTATCAAACACCGTGAGCACCCACTCAAGAACCAACCCAATGGATAAGCCTATTATCCTTGGTATCCTTAGAATTCCTCAAGGACCTCCTAGAAGCAATCAAGAGAAAAAACCATTCTAAGATTCTTCTAGCTCTCAAAAAAAAAAAAACAAAAAACAAAAAAACTCAAGCAATTACAATGAAATTGAAACAAACAATCAAAAACACATAACCAAAAGATTATGGATAGAAAACACATATAATTGATATGAATCTTCAAGCTTCAGTCCTTGAATGATTGATGAAACATGTTGAAATAGCTCTATTTTGAGAAGATAGAATTAGCCCCAAATTCTAATATGCTAGTTCTTCCCTAGTTATTGATGAATTAAATGAGGGAAAATTGAACTCTCTCAATTTTTTGTGTTTCATAAACCCTAATGGAGCAAAAGTGGGTTATTTGGATCACTCAAATTCGTGCAAATCAAATTCTAAGAGTTCTCTTTGAAACAGTGTAAAAGCTACTATTTATAAGAAAAACTACGGTATGAATCGATGTACATATAGTGTGAATTGATTCAAACAGTGTAAAAAACACCCCTGGGATAATTTCCCCCTAAACTTTATTTTTCAACATCTAAAATTTTTTGCCTATGAGATTTTATTCCCATCAACTGTGAATTTATTCACAAGGCATAAAAACACTTTCAAAAGGGAAAAGCACAATCCAAAACATGTCTAAGTTAAAAACAACGTAAGGTATGATCCAAAATCTAATGCATCCTAAATTTGATAATTAAAACTTGCTCTAAACCTATCAATGGAGCAATTTTATACTTTTCATTTAAGCATGGATAACCACAAAAAAGGATTAGCTAAGACTCATATCAAGCACATAAAAACCACCCTAATCCATCCTAATCTTCATTGTCTAAGAGAGTTTTCATCTTTAACATTCTTTTGGCCTTCACTAAGCATCTTTAAACCTTTGATTCATTAATCACAACCTTTGTCTTATCAAAGCAGCATTTGTCTTCATCGAAACCTCTTAAGGTCAACATTCTCCCTCTTTTTGATGATGACAAACACTTCAATAATGCGACAAACTCTTCAATGCTTCAAAGGCTTCCTTTAAATTTCCTAGTCAACAAAGAAAAACACCAACTTGCATATTTTTTTATTAGTCATGTCATGATCAAAAGAGAATACGCTAATAGGAATCAAGAATTTATTTCCACCAAATCTCCCCCCTTTTGGAATTAAGAAAAAGGGTTGTCAAGCTTAACTTTAAAAGACAAATGAAGATTATACATGTTAACACCTAAAGCACATAGTCTCAAACGCATAATGACATAATTAACATGCGATGATTACAAACATCTAAGGGATATCATTTTCACAAAGCATGCCAAGTTCATTTCTAAGCTTATAGAATTGATCTTTTGTAAATGTTTAGTGAAAATATCAGTCACTTGTTTAGATGTATCAACAAAAAGTGTAATTCCCTTTAGAGACATGGTCCCTTAGAAAGTGTTGTCTTATCTCAGTGTGTTTTTTCTCGAATACAAAACATGATTTTTGCTCAAATTTATAGCACTAGTATTGTCACATTTGATAGGTACAAAACCAAAATCAATACCATTGTCCTTCATTTATTATTTTATCCAAAAAAATTGTGCACAACAACTCAAACCGCGATATATTCCGCCTCAACTGTTAATAATGCCACACAAGCTTGCCTTTTGCTTGTCCATGAGACAAGAGAGTCTCCCAAAAAGTGGCAAGTACTGGAGGTATTTTGTATCCGAACGACAACCGGCAAAGTTTGAATTGCTATATCAAACCAAAGAACAAACACTTCCTCTAGGAAACCACGATCCTAGAGAAGGAGTACTTTTTTAGATATTTAATGATGCGTTTAACCACTTTAAGATGACTATTTTTAGGAAAAGATTGAAATGTCGCTCAAAAGCATACATAAAATATAATATCCAGTGTAGATGTAGCCAAATAAAGTGATGTGATCATGGGGTGCTTGATGAGTGAAGTTCCAAGAAGAGAAAATTAGAAACTTTGCTAAGGACATGATGATATCCAAGTTGGAGTTTTCTAAGGACAACTCTTCAAAATATTTTCACATGTTTCAAGTTGTAATTGAGGATTAATGTAGGGCTGTTTTGTGAATATTATTAGGATAAAGGACTTTTGCTATGTGGTCCTTGTAGTTTAGTTTCTCTAGACCATTAGTGTTAGGAAGTATAAATACTATTTGGACACTTAAACAACTTTTTGATAGAATTTGGGAGAAGTTTTTTACTTTGTTCATAACTTGTGAAGCTTTGAGAACTTTGATTCTTATCAATGGAGCCTAGTTTCTTTGTGGCGAATCTCAATGGGATTTATCAATCAATCTAGATTGATTCTGGCATTCCTTTATTAATTCTTCCTTTTTCTTTCCTCTTTTCCACATTTTCTGTTTTTGAACAAATGGGTTCAAACCCATTTTCCTCATCAATTCTGTTTTGCGCATGATCTTGGAGGTTTCCTTACCAATTGAAGCTAGATCAACACCCAATCACATCATTTGGTATCAGCTAGCCTTGGTGCTTCATTTTGGTAAGTGTTCTGCGCTATTCTTGATCAATTCTGTTCTTGAATTCCTGTTCTGTTTTTTGTGCGAAATTCTGCTGTTCTGTTCATCGCATGAAATGCTAGTTTTTTTGTGTTCTTGCGCCATTTTGTCCTGAAACTCTTGATCCTTGATTCTTCATGAATTCAAGAAATTAAACGGTGCAATCTACTCCAATTCAATTCCGCATTAAAACCTAGCAATTTGAGGTTTATTTGATTGAAATTCATAGCTGTTTGGATTCAATTGAAACGTGATTTCCTGTTATGTTCCGTTGCTGCATATTGGGAAAATTCTGCATAATTCGTGATCATTGATTTCTTGATGAAATTGTTACAAATTAATCGGTCAAATCTGTTTGGATTGATGTCCGCAACATAACCTAATAGTTTGAGGATTGATTGATCGAATTTCAAGCTGTTTGAATCAAATCTCTGTTGCGATTTCTGGGTTCAATTTTGCTGAATAATCCAGCGATTCTGTTTCTGCATAATCCTGCGATTCTGTTTCTGCATAATCCTGCGACTCTGTTCTGCATAAATCGCAATTTCCCGGTTTTTGAATTCCTACATAATCGCTGCAATTCTGTTATGCAATTGTGTTGAATTTCTGCATAATAGTGTTCAATGCTTGTACTGATCAATTCTGCAGTGTTCTGTTTGTTACGCTGTTCTGCTACCAAATTTTGCAATTCTGCTATACTATTCTGTTATGAACTGTGTTGATTCCTTTGTGCTAATTGATTGGCTCATGTGTTCAACACAATCCTACAATTGTGGTAGTGTTACATTGTTTATGAATTCTGCAGTTTGGATTAGTGAATTTTTTTTTCGAGGGATATTGCTAAACTAAGGCTTGCATTGTAAGTGCTTGATAAAATGCTCAAATCTGAAAAATTGAATGATTTCATATGTTTGTGAATAAAGTGTCATTCCTAGTTCCTAGCTAGAGTATACCATTTTTCTTTTAAAAATTTTTCATTAGATCCATGGAAAATTCATGTCAAGTTTGTTGTATGTTGTCCCCAATCAAAATTCCTCAGTTAGATAGATACACTTGATTAGTGTGGATTTTAGCACAAATTTGGTTAGTTGTTCTAAATCACTTGCTTGCATTGTGATTTGAGTGACTTCTTTGATAGTAGTTTGATTTGTGATCAAAGTCAACCATACACATCTAGAAAAATCAAAAAAAAAAAAAATAGTTGCTGCCACAAAATCAAAAACAAAAAAGGGACGTGAACAAAAAAAAGAAAATTAATTAAAAAAAAAAAGAACACAGAGGCGTGATAAAAAAAAGAAAACAGTGGCTGTGATTTAAAAAAAACTGGGTTGTGTATTTAGCAAATATCAATTTTCTGGTACAAAAAAATCCATTTTTTTGGTGCATTTCTGGGCAGTTTTTGGTGAGGCCAATTGGTGGTGCTAATAGAAAAAAATTCTGGGCAGTTTTTGTGCTAATATCAATTTGGATGTTTTGTGGAAAAATTGAAAAGTATATCTAGCTTCCTAATAGGGTTTTCCTAGTGTGTATCCGTTCTTGTGCCATTATCTCATTGTTGTATTCCATTTAGTGTAGCCTTTTGTTCATTGAGTTAGCTTTTTGTTCTTTGTTTTTTGATGACCTCTTTGTTTTGTCATTGAGTATTTCACTTTGTACTCCCTTTGTCACATCTTGCATAAATTTTTGATAAATCTTGGTGAGTTTTGTCACTTTGGAACCATCAAGCTAGTCACATTAGACTAAGTTTTGTGTTCTTTTGAAGCTTTGTTTGCTATGTACTCTCAAGAGAAAAGAGTGATAAAAGGCAATAGAGACTTTCATTAAAGAAAAAGCCTTAAAAAGAGTGCAAACACGAGTGACTTTGAGTGAAACACTTGTGAGATTTGTGTACTTGTGAGGTCCTTAGATTAGGTCTTATTTTTCACTTTTGATGTGTTGTAAATTTTTCTTATTTTCGGTTTAGTTTGAGCCACTTGGCTTGCATAGATTTTTTTCCTTTTTAGACACTTGTATATTTCTCTTTTGTAATTGATTCTATGGAGGACCCAAATGAATCTTCATCTTTGGGTGGTAACAAGTTGCTTCTTGAACAATTGACCTCCCATTTAAAGAAAATTGTGACTGAAGAGCTTGAGGGAGTGTATGATGAGTTGGACAACATGAAAGAGTCCAAAGAAGCACATAGAAGCAGCAACCATGGCAAGGAGAAAATGCATCATTCTCCTAGGGTAAGTGAAGGTATACCATCTCCATTCCTTAATGCTTATGATACTCATGATCCTAGAGTTTCTAATCATGTTTCTAAGCAACATAGAGGAAGTACTTCACATAGGATACATAGTAAACATCATAACATGCATGAAGTGTCTAGTGAAAGTGATGATGAATTACATGAGTTACCTAGGCATCCTAGGAATAGACATCATAGATATTTGCATGATGATTTGCATGGTGATAATAGGCATGATGGCCCTTGGCCAAATGTTAGAAATATGCATGGAAATGTGCTTGATGAGATACCTCGTTTTGGTGATCATAGACTTGAAAATAGGTATCTTGGTGTAAAGTTATAAATTCTCACATTTGATGGAAATGTTAATCCGGAAAAATACCTAGAGCGGGAAATGAGATAAGATCAAATCTTTGAGGCTCAAAGGTTTCATGATGAAAGAATAATTTATTTGGCAACGGTTCACTTGACAAATTATGCCTTATTGTGGTGGGACAATCATAAGAAAACTATTTTGCCTTGGCATCCCTTTCATAGTTGGGAAGAACTTAAGCCTATGTTTAGGCTTAGATGGGTTCCCCCTCACTATGTCAAGGAGTTGCATAGGAAACTCCAAAATACCTCTCAAGGTAGTAAAATTGTTGAGGCATATTATAGAGAGATGTGGATAGCTCTCACTAGAGCTAATATCCAAGAGCATGAAGAGACTACCATGACTAGATTTTTAGATGGATTGCATCCTAGAATTAGGGACATCGTTGAGTTACATGATCATGCATCCATGGAAGCATTATTGCATCGAAGTCAAAGAGTTGAATCTCTCTTGAGGCAAGATAGAGACTCATAGTACTCTTCTAAATATTCAAAGTCTCATTCTACTTCTTATAGAAAGTATTCTTCAAAATATGACTCTAGAAAAGATTACAAAAAATGTTTTGAAAAAGATGAGAAAAGTGACTTCAAAAAAGATTGGAAAAAGAGTCCCAAAGACCATGATAATGGCGACGGCCATAAGGGTTATTCATCACATAAACCCTCAACTTCAAGGTCTAAGGAAGTTGTTCATGGTAAGGAGGAAAAACATGAAAAATCAACTGCAATTAAGTGCTTTAAATGCTTGAGTAGAGGTCACATAGCTTTTCAATGCCCTTTAAAAAAGATCATGATTTCTGTGGATAGTGTTTATCATTCTACTTCTAGTTTTTCTAATGATACATCTTCTTCTAACTCTTCTTCTTCTTGTGAAGCTTCTAGTAGTGATGAAGAATTGTATCCAAATGAAGGAGATCTACTTGTGGTAAGAAGACTTTTGGATAGTCATCCAAAGGATGATGATTCATCCCAAAGAGTGAATAGTTTAGTTTCTTTACACTTAGACCATTAGTGTTAGGAAGTATAAATATTATTTGTAAAAACACTTAAACAACTTATTTGATAGAATTGAAATAGATTGAATTGTGTTTTGGGAAAAGTTTCTCTCTTGGTTCATAGCTTGTGAAGCTTTGAGAACTTTGATTCTTATCAATGGAGCCTAGCTCCTTTGTGACGAATCTCAATGAGATTTATCAATCTAGATTGATTGTGGCATTCCTTCATTAATTCTTCCATTTTCTTTCCTCTTTTCCACATTTTTTGTTTTTGATAAAATGGGTTTAAACCCATTTTCCTCATCAATTCTGTTTTGCTCATGATCTTGGAGGTTTCCTTACCAATTGAAGCTAGATCAACACCCAATCCACATCATAAAGCAAAGAACCTATCATACCTGTATATTTGGTTACCTTCACCATTTTACCTTTCTCGTCTTGGTCAAGGTAGCAATTTGTAGCCATGGGAGTTTGTTTAATTTGCAACCCAAGAAAGTAAGACAACTCTCCAATCATTGACATCTCAAATTGTCCTTTCATTTGATTAGAAAAATCTTCATATATAGAAGGGTTAGTGGAACCAAAAATAATATCATCCGCATAGACTTGCACAAGTAAGGCATGATCATGTTTTCTCAAAACAAAAAGACTTTCATCAACTTGTCTCCTTTAAAAGTCATTTTCAATCAAGTGATTACTAAGCCTTTCATACCAAATGTAATACCATAATAAAATGGCCTTAAACTAACATGTAAAACATACATGCTATTCACATAATTAAGTGGCCTTGTCAATGATTCTATGAAAATTTCCCTATTTAAAGATCTAAATACATAAATACATAAATACATAACCATACTAGTGAGAGTTAGACATAAACTACTTGGCTAGATTCTCAAATACAAGTCCAAGTGACAAAAAAAGAGGAGCTCAATCATAATAACTTGATTACAATTTATCTTTACAACTATATATACAATAAAACATCTAATGTAAGTCTTCATTCCTTTGCTCCGTCATCTCTAGCCATGGCATCACCTGCAATATTGTAACCGTGAGATATACGAATTCACATATATCTCAGTAACCCCCGATTATAGAAAAACATTTTCATAGTGCTGCAGGCAACAAGTTGCAAAACTATCCCCTCCTAGATTTAAGACTAACCTCATCCATATAAACATCAAGTTCCTTAAATAGTCAATCAGTCACATAAACATTAAGTTTCATCACACAATCAATCATTCATAATCTATGAACTCTAATGATGTATGCTATGCATGTTCCTTTTTATCAGTTTTGTGCCAGCAGCCCGCACCCTCGTTGGAGATCTCCATTGTCCAAGGAAGCATCCCCCTTGAACCCTCAATCTGCCCGGTCTCACACCCAAAGGTGATCAATGCAATTAGTTTTAGTCTTGGATGAAAATGCATAAACCAATGCAATATCAACCTCATTCTCTTCCTTATACCAAGGCCTTAACCCATACCCTTGTTGATGAGGAGATTTATTCACATATTGCATTGGCATTCCAACTCAATCACACAAGTTCAATCATGAAAACATGGCTTAAAGTCCCTCAACATTGCAACGCCATTACCAATTCCCTTGCAATGTTAATTACCTGTCAAACCTTATTCTCTTCCTCATACAAGGCCTTAAAACATACCCTTGTGATAAGGAGAGGCATTAGATTTCTTGAACATAAATCTTGGAACATTCAATCCATCGATCACTTCATAATTATCATTAGTCATTTACATTATGAATTATTTAACCAAAATTCCTAAGACATCCATCACTTTTCATGAACCTTTCTAAGGCCCTATTGCATGTTTTGTAAAAATTAGAACCTATTTCCATCCATTCCAATCCTAGGAAGAGAACCTTTGAGATTCATTGCATTTTGGAAGCTAAAATGGGTCAACAACATCAGGACACTGGTGCCTGGGCGCCAGAATGTGTGTCATTTCTGCCAAATCATAGGGCTCTGGCGCATGGGCGCCCATCCTGGTGCCTGGGCACCAGTCACTGGTGGCCAATTTCGTGTTTTCATCAAAACTGCATCCTGTTGGAAGTTTAAACATAACTTGAGTTGTAGACTTCCAAATTGAGTGAAACCAAAAGAATTTGAAAGATAAAAGGATTATCTACAACTCTTGTGAAGACCATAAAATCCATCTCTAAAAATTTAATTGTCAAAAATAGTCATCTATGACAGGGATGTACATTAAACAAAACCAATACTTCAATATAGATCCTGTCTCAGTAATTTGGTCATAACTAGAGTTTTAGACCTCCAAATCGAGTGAAACCAAAGGCGATTGAAAGCTAAGAGGATTGTATACAACTCTTGTGGAGACCATGATGACCATCTCTTAATAAAAATAGTTCGAAATTCACTTCAAAGTCACTGTAGTAAAACTCAAGATTTCATCAAAATTATGCCCTCTTTCCAATCAACTTCAATCTTTAACCCAAATCAACTTCCAAAACCATAAAACCATCAATGTAAATCATTTCACAAAATATCATGTATACACTCAAAAATCACATTCACATTCAAACATCACATTCACAATCAAATCCACAATGGGGTTCTCATGAAGTCACACAATCAATTTCATTCACAAGACTCAAAACCTAATATCCACATGAGCATCTAGCTATTCTAGATGGGGATTTGAGTTATTGGGGATACCTTTAAAGCTTTTATTTTCCCTTGAGCTTGATTTCCCCAACCTTAGGGTTTAGTTCCAAATTCATAACCTCCTTGTCCTTTCCCCTTAGCTTGACCTTGTGATTGTGGTGTGCCTAGATACCATCCAACCACATAAACCCTAATGGGAAATTAGAAGGAAAGTCATGAATAGAGAAGAGAAAGAGAAGTTTACTTACCCAAAGCTTGAATTAGAGAAGGGTTAGGCTTAGAAACACTAGAAAAACCCACATGCAAGCCATGGGTGTGAATATTGGAGGAGCTTGTCTTAGAGAGAAGGAGGAGGAAATGAAGTTTTAGAGAGAGAGTGGGAGTTGGCACATATGTGAAGGAGAAGGGAAAGATGAGGGACTTGTGTGCTTATCTTCTTCTATACCTTGAGGAGGGACTACTTAGCAATTTTTCTAAAATTGCAAGTAGGTCATTCCTTTCCTTGTTAGCCCCTTTTCTACATAATTTCTTAATTGTGGGTACTTGGTTCTTAAATTGAGCATATACCACAATTAAATAGCTTTAAATATCATCACTAGTAAATTGGGGATGTTATAATTCTCCCCCCTTAATTTAATTTTGCCCTTAAAATTGCATTTTCCAGTTCTTAAACAGCTCTAGGCACATGTCTCAGACGTCTTGCTCTTTCTCCGATTGACTTCGGTGAAATCTAAATTTTTCCAAATGACCTTCACTAAGGGGATTTTCTTGTTCATTAATGTCTTGAAGTTACGGTCCACAACCTCCACTGGCCTAGATTGATAAGACAGATCCTCTTTCAATTCTTCTATCTATGAAATTCGGGACATGCGATGGGTTGGAAATGTTCTATCGAAGTTGGAATACATTAAAATCATTGTGCGATTAAGAGAAGTTTGAAAGAAAATGAGTTGATACCTAATAGGCCTGACATGTTTCAAAGTTTGAATAGGTCCTATGAAGTGAGAGTGAAGTTTTTTGGTTCGAATGGCTCTTCCAACCCCTGGGGTGGAGGTACTCTTTAAGAATACGTGCGCTCTTTTCTACTTTAAGCAATTTGGAACCTTTCGCTGATGATTCTATTCCTCTCAGATGTTTCCTTAGTCATCTCTAGTCCCAAAAGGGAACTTTCACTCACTTCGTACCAGCGCAAGGGATTATACTTTTCTTGTCATACAACGCCTTATACAATGTCATCCCTATGCTAAAACAATCCTTCACATATCATCTAATTTCTGTATGGTTCTCTTGGTTGCAATTCACTAGAGGGTTTTTGATGCCCGATTCTAGTTTGTCGATATTTAAAGCATTTTGCTACAAGAAGAAGGCAATATCCTTTTCATCCCTAGTCACCAAACTTTCTCCTCAAGTTTTGACACATCCTAGTGATGCTCGAATGAAGAGAATACCCACTCTTGTGGCCTTCCTTTATTAACACATGTTTAAGGCCTTTATCATCAAGAATAATGATCCTCCCCTGAAATAGGATAACCCCCATCACTTGCTTTGGGAGAAGCCCGATTGGCTCTCCTTTCGCATCACTTTCATATCCTTAGATTGGGCTATCCAAATCATTTCCCTAAGGTCATTTCTTATTTCAAGCCTAGTCAAAGATATACTTGAGGGGTTCCTTGAAACGTCATGGTTGAGATCTCTAAATTCCTCTACCAATTGTCACTTATGAATCATCATGGTTGAAACACATAAGGACTCTCGGCTTAAGGCATTCGCCACCATTTTGACTTCCCCCTTGGCGATGTTTCAGTTTAGAATAATGTCTCTTTCGCTCTCGTGCCACTATAACCTTTTTCCCTTCTTGTACCTCATGGTTGCACTTAGAGGGATTGAGTATTGTTCTGGAGGCTTCCCTCTATTATCCACCTTCTAATGTTCTTATTCCTTTGGAGCCAAATCCTCTACTTGATGAGGGTAAATTCCTTCTTTCAATTAGAACAAGTCACCCTGATTCTTCATCACAAAAATTTCTCATTCTTAGCCTGAGTCGTTCGTGTTTGAATTTTGAATTCATTCCTTATCTCTATCATACCCCTGGATAGACTCAATTTGTTAACCCATTTCTCTAGTCCAAAATTCTTAATTCTTTTAACAAATTTAACTGTGCAGTATCATCGTAAGCTAGTGTAAAGATTCCCATCTTAACGTATTCGCCATGACATTTGCCTTATTGGGGTACCCATGGCTATAACACCTAAAGTTTGAAAAGTGATTTGGCTGTGAAGATAAAATTAGTTAATCTTTAAGGTCCAGATCACTTAAGTCTGAAGTTCGTCTGAACAAAAATCTCATTCAAACTTTAAAGCAGCAATCAGGAAAATGATAACTGATAAAATTAGAGGTTCATAGTCTAAGGTCTATGAATAATAATTAACTTGTGTAAGAGTTCAGGGAATCCAAGTCCTAGGGATATTAAAGTCTCGAGATTTAAAGAGGAAATTGGAAAAGGTCCCTTTTATGCTCCCCCTATTCTTACCCTGAGAGGTCAATGATTAAAATTTCTTTGAGTTCCAGTCTTCCCTAAAGTTGGGATCTTCCTCTATTGTTCTGGGCTCGAGTGCCACGTGGGACTCAAACACTAGATATGTAAAGGGGAATCCTCTAAATTTTGCTCCTCTCACAACCCCGAAACTTGATCCGAGTCTTTCCCCACTTCATAACTCCTTAAATACATTACAACTCAACGTCTCACATTCATTGTTCATCAATTATAAATCCTTCTTGTGATACTTCAAAAAACAAAGCAAAAATTGTTGAATCCAATGAGTTCGTGACTCCAACCATCAACCATCAACACAGTACTTAGTGCGTTCATACTACCTTAAGTCTCACATTACCTCTAGCTCATGAATCTACATCACCATCAAATTTACACTTCCAAAGGATGGGGAACCCAAAGCATCAATTTCACGAAGTTAGAGTTCCAAGGTGGATTGTTCATCAAGCACTCACACTGGGTGAGATCGTTGAATTCACTATTCGAGGTCTGGGTTCAACATTCATGAAACTTAGTTACCCATTTTGCTATGGTCATGTCCATAGTTGGAATTTAAGGGATTCAATCCCCTTCTTAAGTCTACCCTGTCCCATTCATATGTCTCTATCGTCTTCACCATAGCTTGAGACATCGGTTACCTAATTGGGGCAGTAATCAATGCTAACGGAATAGGTGATTCTAAGTTATTCTTTTCCCTCACACTTATTCTCAATCTTTCCCGCCTCCAGGAAGCCATATCTGCTTCATACAAATACATAATATTGAGTTAATCAGGCTCAATATTAGTGACTTTGTAATCCAAAGAATATAACATCCAAAAGAAAACCCATGACTTAGGAAACTTAGCCAATTAACCTAATTTAACTCTCACGGTCCGAATAGATCAAACCGCTCTGATACCAAATGTAACACCCTAATAAAATGGCCTTAAACTAACATGCAAAACATACACATTATTCGTATAATTAAGTGGCCTTGTCAATGATTCTATGAAAATTTTCCTATTTAAAGTCCTAAATACATAAATACATAACCATACTAGTGAGAGTTAGACATAAACTACTTGGCTAGAGTCTCAAATACAAGTCCAAGTTACATCAAAAGAGGAGCGCAATCATAATAACTTGATTACAATTTAGCGTTACAACTATATATACAATAAAACATCTAACGTAAGTCTTCATTCCTTTGCTTCGTCGTCTCTAGCCATGGCATCACTTGCAATAAAGATATACGAATTCACATATATCTCAGTAAATCTCGATTATAGAAAAACGTTTTCACAGTGTTGCAGGAAACAAGTTGCAAAACTATCCCCTCCTAGATTTAAGACTAACCTCATCCATATAAACCTCAAGTTCCTTAAACATCCAAACAGTCAATCAGTCACATAAACATTAAGTTTCATCACACAATCAATCGTTCATAATCTATGAACTCTAATGATGTATGTTATGCATGTTCCTGTTTATTAGTTTTGTGCCGGCAGCTCGCACCCTCATTGGAGATCTTCATTGTCCAAGGAAGTGTCCCCCCTTGAACCCTCAATCTGCCCGGTTTCACACCCGAAGGTGATCAATGCAATTTCTTTTAGTCATGGATGAAAATGAATAAACCAATGCAATATTAGCCTCATTCTCTTCCTCATACCAAGGCTTAACCCATACCGTTGTTGATGAGGGGAGTTGTTCACATATTGCATTGGCATTCCAAGTCAATCACACAAGTTCAATCATGAAAACATGGCTTAAAGCCCCTCAACATTGCAAGGCCAATACCAATTCCTTTGCAATGCTAATTGCATGTCAAACCTTATTCTCTTCCTCATACAAGGCCTTAAAACACACCCTTGTGATGAGGAGAGCCATTAGATTTCTTGAACATAAATTTTGGAACATTCAATCCATCGATCACTTGATAATTATCATAAGTCATTTACACTATGAATTATTTAACCAAAATTCCTAAGACATCCAACACTTTTCATGAACCTTTCTAAGGGCCTATTGCATGTTTTGTAAAACATTAGAACATATTTCCATCCATTCCAATCCTAGGAAGAGAACATTTGAGAATTCATTGCATTTTGGAAGCTAAAATGAGTCAACAACATCAGGACACTGGCGCCTGGGCGCCCGGGCACCAGTCACTAGTGGCCAATTTCATGTTTTCATTAAAACTGCATCATGCTGGTATTTTGGCCATAAATAGAGTTTTAGACCTCCAAATTAAGTGAAACTAAAAGCATTTGAAAAATAAGAGGACTATCTACAACCCTTAAGTAGACCATAAAACCCAGTACTAAAAATTTCATTGTCAAAAACAGTCATCTTTGACAGGGATGTACATTCAACAAAACCAATACTTCAATATAGATCCTATCTTAGTAATTTGGTCATAACTAGAGTTGTAGACCTCCAAATCGAGTGAAACCAAAGGCGATTGAAAGCTAAGAGGATTGTATACAACTCTTGTGGAGACCATGATGACCATCTCTTAATAAAAATAGTTCGAAATTCACTTCAAAGTCACTGCAGTAAAACTCAAGATTTCATGAATAGTATGCCCTCTTTCCAATCAACTTCAATCTTTAACCCTAATCAACTTCCAAAACAATAAACCCATCAATGTAAATCATTTCAACAAACTTCAAGTATACATTAAAACATCACATTCACATTCAAACATCACATTCACAATCAAACACACAATGGGGTTCTCATCAAGTCACACAATCAATTTCATTCGCACGACTCAAAACCTAATATCCATCCCTGCCTCTTGTACTTACTCCCTTGGTGATATCACCAATGATGGCATCTAAAGGATAGTCCTTTAGAGTTCTCCATTCTTTTGGGAAGTCTCCATCTTCTTTTGTTATTTCTTGTTCAAGGATTTCTTCTTGAGCTTCCACATTCATGTTTGTATGTGGTGTACGTTCTTTTTCCTCCTCCTTATCCTCAATAAGGGATCTATCTAACGACTCGTGTACATCATCCAAAATATCTTCATCTTTCGAGGGGTTAGTCAAATACTCATAAAAAACATGTATGGATTCCTCAAAACATAGAGAAGATTTATTAAACACTCTATAAGTTTTGTATCAAATTTATCTAATGACTCTACCATTTTTCAGCACATAGCATTTTAGACCCAAAGACATATAAATGACTTATATTTGGCTTCCTACCTTAGAAGAGTTCACAGTGGGTCTTCTTAAGAATAGGCCTTACAAAGACACTATTTAGAACATAGCATGCGGTGCTAACGACATCTGACCTAAAATACTTAGAAAGTTTGGAGTCATTTAGCAAAGTTCTAGCCAATTCTTCAAGAGATCGATTCTTCCTTTCAATTACTCCATTTTGTTGTGGAGTTCTAGGTGTAGAGGAATTATGCAACGTGTCATACTCATCACAAAACATGTTAAATTCAATATTAGTAAACCCACCACCATGATCACTTCTTATAAAAGCAATTTTGCAATCCTTCACATTTTAATCTTTTTGGAAAACTTTTTGAAAGAATGAATTCATCACTTTTTTCTTCAAAAACAAGGTCTATGTAAGTCTATAGAAATTGTCAACTATTCTCCAAAACGCATAATCCTAGAAGGACCAAAAATATCAATGTGAAGCAACTCAAGAGCTCTTTTGAATTTTGATAGAAACTATGTTTTTAGGTTTAAAGGAAGCTCTTGTTTGTTTTCACCTTTGGAAAACATCTCACAAAGACTCTTTTGTGATTTTAAATTTTGGCAAACCAAGTACAAGATCTTTAGCGAGCAATTTTGGTAAATGGTCAACATGAATATGTGCAAGCCGTTTATGCCATAACCACATATCATTTTCTTTAACTAGTAAACATAGAGAATCGCAATTAACTTGTTTCATATCAATATCAATAGTGTAAACATTATTAATCCTATCACCTTTTAAGCTTTGAGGGAGTTTTAGGAAAAAAGTTTTTTGGTGAAGGGATCCAATTCTTCCTTTGTCGTATTGATCCAGAAAAGGCCAAATCCCAAGGGTATGGAAGATTATAGACCAATTTCCCTAATAGGAGGTTTCTACAAAGTCTTGTCAAAGTTACTAGCTAAGAGATTGAGAGTGGTAATGGAGAAGATAATTAGCAAAAGGAAAACCTCGTTCATTGAGGAGAGGCAAATAACGGATGGCTCATCATAGCCAACGAAATTATTGATGAGGCAAAGAGGCAAAAGAAGACGTTCTTGATGTTCAAATTGGATTTTCGCAAAGCATATGATTTATTTATTAAAGAGTATGGGTTTTTGTGAAAAGTGGGTGAACTGGATCCAGGTGTGCTTAAAATCCCCCTGCATTTTGATTATTGTCTATGGGAGCCCCACTAATGAATTCAACATGCAAAAAGGAATAAGATAAGGAAAACACCTATCAGAATTCCTTTACCTTATATCAGCAGAGGGTTTAAATGCCTTGGTGGAGAAAGCTATGAGCGTGAACTTGCTACAGGGATACCCCATTGGTGATGGTTCTACAAGAATCCCACAACTTCAATTTGCGGACGATACAATTTTCTTTTATGAAGATTCGAATCAAAATGTGGCTTCCATTAAATGTATCTTGAGATGGTTCGAATTGGCATCCAGGATGCAAATCAATTTTGATAAGAATCATTTGATGGGGTTAAACATTAAAGTTGGGAGATTGGGGGAGATTGCCAATTTCCTCAATTGCAAGGTGTCAAATGTCCCCTTTAAATATTTAAGGGTACCGGTTGGTGCAAATGAAAACAAAGTTCAAACGTGGCTGCCCATGATTAAACACCTTAGAAGCAAACTCTCCAAGTGGGAGAACCGAAAGTTATCATTTGGTGGTGGTAAGCTAACTTTAATCAATTCCGTCCTAGCTAATATATCCACATATTTAATGTCGGTGTATAAGGCTCCAAAGAGAGTTTTGAAGATGGTTGAGAAAATCCAAAGAGACTTTCTTTGGGGAGCAAAAGAGGGATCAATAAAAATAGCATGGGTGGCTTGGAAGGTGATTTGCCGTGAAAAGGAGTTTGGAGGTTTGGGGGTCAAAAACGTATGATAGATGAACTTTGCATTATTGGGAAAATGGAGATGGAGGCTTTTGAGGGAACAAGGCGCTCTTTGGCACCAAGTCATGTGTGCCAAATACAATGGAAGCAATCAAAGTGATTAGAAGATTGAAAATAGGATAGCCTCACAATGGTGGAAACAAATATGGAGCTTACAAAACCAAACCGGCGAAGGAATTACTTGGCTAGATGGACTCTTCAAAAGAGAGGTAAATAATGGGAACTCGACTTCTTTTTGGAATGGTGAATGGTTACGAGAAGAAAATCTACGTAGAAGATTTAGAAGATTCTATGCTATATCGGACCAAAAAGGGGAACCAATTGCAAATTTTGTGGAAAGAACGATGGAGGGAGGATGGAGTTGGCAATGGCGATGGACTAGGTGCTTGTTTGAGAGGGAGAAAGAAATTGTTGGAGTTACAAAACGTACTCCCTAATCCTGGTTTTTTGAAAACAGGTGAATGCAAGTGGGTAGGGGGGGACTCAAATGGGATGTATTTAGTAAACAAGGCGTACAAGATCATTAATTCTTGCCATGATGTGGACAAAGACATGCTATTGGAGAATATTTGGAGGAGCCCAATATCAAAGAAGGTAGAAATTTTTTTGGTGGAGAGTGATAAAAAATAGACTCCCAACCAAGGGTAATCTTCAAAAGAGAGGTATCCTTCCACTTAACGTCTTAAACTCGTTTGCTCTCAGTAATATGGAAAGGGGGGGACCTAAACCACATCTTCCTAAATTGCAATGTGGCCACCTTAAGTGGTGGAACCTAGCCCTTCCCCTCCCAAGTAAATTGGAAGAATGGTTCAAAGGTAACATATCTATGTTGGAAAATCAAAAAATTAATTTTTATTGGTTATGTGTTGTGGGGACAATGCTTTGGGTTATATGGAATGAAAGAAATAGATGGATTTTCCATGACAAAGCAAATCAAGAAGAGGACATTTTAGCTAAAATCCAATGGTTCTCATGGGAATAGTTGGTGAATAGAGGACCGTTAAAGACATTGCGGTTTGTGGACTGGAAGGAGGACCCCATTAGTGCTATTAAAATGTTGTTGGGTGGTAGAAAAATGCAAAATGAAATGGCAGATTATATTGTTCTTGGGTATAGGTAGTTTTTGATCTTTCTGGCACTGTGATAAAGGTGCAGGGAGTTTATTGTTTTCCTTCCCTCACGTTTTGTTTTTGTTTATGTAGAGGGTGTGAGTATTTTGTATAGACTAACATAGGGGCTGCTGTGTATAGTCTTACTGGAGGTTGGAGATCATTCTTTTTGAAGCACAGAATGTGCAATACTGGTCTTTTGTGGGAAGACAGTATTTTAGATACTATTTTTTTTTTATGTATACAACTCGGTACCACTGGTACCTAATTCATATTATAATATAAGGTTATTATTGCTGATAAAAAAACCTATTAAGCATGAGTTAGGATCATTTTCAAGACTAATAGTGCAACACTTTGTATTAAATGAGACATCCATGCTGGAATCACAAAGTTGACTAATACTAAGGAGATTATGTTTGAGATTTTCAACCAAGTAAACATTGTTGATAGTGAGATTGGTGTGATTACTTATCATACCTATACCAATGATTTTTCCTTTGTTGTTGTCACCAAATGTCACTTTTCCTCCATCAATTGGTGTGATATGTAGGAACTTCTTTGGGTCTCCGATCATATGCCTAGAGCCCCCGTTGTCAAGATACAAAAAAGATGGTTTACTCTTTCTCTTAATCTCCTCCAAACACAAAAACAAAATTAACTTAGGTACCCTTTGCTTTTGGGCCCTTTAATGGTTAGTTTCGGTTCTCTTGGAAATCAATACCAATCTCCCATTTGGCACATCATAAAGCTTTGCATAACAAAACGAACTTAAATGACCATACAAATCATAATAATGGTATATATACCTTCTAGCATACTTTCTTGGTCTATCAAGTCTATTCCTATGAAAATATAAATCAAAATAGTCTCTGATTTTGCATTTTATAAGTCATTTTAATCCATCACAGAATCGGTCATTTTAGTCCCTGATTTTTACTATCATCGGTCATTTTAGTCTGATACTTTCAATATTATCGGTCATTTTAGTCCGTGACTTCAGGGACTAAAATGAATGTTCGTATATTTCACAGACTAAATTGACTTGCAAAATGTAAAGTCATGGACTAAAGTGACTTATCCGCACAAAGTCAGGGACTAAAGTGACTTCTCCTACCAAAGTTAGGGACCAAAATGGTACATCACTCCTATATCTTTTGTTAGCAAAAACATTATCAGCATAAGCACCATTTAAAGCATGGGAAATATCTTTAGCGTTACTAATCTTATCATGAATAGTAGCATAGACATTCTTTTTAACATGTGCACCTTATGAGCAACTAGCATGATATCCTATCCCAATTTTATCACTAACATGTTTTTTAGCACTTAAACATTACTAGAGGCGTTATTAAACTTATCCATAATAGCTTCAGTTCTAGTATCTCTTAATCTTTTAAAGGACATGCTTCACATATGCAATTATTAGTTGGGATAGACTCAAGAAAATTTTTAAAATCAAGTTCTACTTTTAAATTATTTAACTTTGTCAACAAAATAGAAAACTTATTTGCTGCATTATGCATCTCAAATAAAGGCATTCTTTAAATCATCAATACATGTATCATCATCATTACTAAAGATGCTTACCTCACTTCAAGTATCCTCATTTTCTTCTTTAGCCATAAGGCAAAGGTTTACTTCATTTTTATTAGAGGAACTAGATGAAGAACTTAAGTCCTTTTCACCCCATGCTATGTATGCTCTTTTTGTAAAAAAATGACATCTTGCTCTTCTTATCACGCTTCTCATTCTTGTTAGGACAATCGGACTTGATATGTCTCGGTTTTCCACACTCAACACACTATAGAACTAGAAGGAGATCTTTCACTTTTCTTCATGAACTTCTTCTTGAAATTTTTATTGTTACCATTTTACAAGAATCTATTGAACCTTTTCACAGGAAGGTTCATTTCTTCTATTTCATTGTCTTCTCTTTATTCATCAGAGTCAATTTCACCTCTTGTAGATGACTTTAATGCTAATCCTCTCTTCCTTTTATTCGAGTCTTCGTTTGATTGAAGACATTACAGCCTAGCTCATGTTCCTTGAGCTTTCTGAAGAGTATAGCAAGATCTATCTTCTCCAAGTCTCTTGACTCTGTTAGGGCGGTCACTTTGGGTTGTCATTCCCTAGTTAAATATCTTAAAACCATGTTAATAAGATATTCATTAGAAAATGTTTTACCAAGTGACATGAGATTATTAAAAATATGAGTAAAGTGTAATTGTAACTTTTCAATAAATTCATTTTGATTCATATCAAACAACTAATACTTGTGAATCAAGGAGTTCATCCTAGATCTTTTTACCTCACTTGTTCCCTCATGGGTGACCCTATGTGTATCCCAATCTCTTTAGCCGATTTGCAATTAGACATCCTAAAGAATTCACTATAGGATAGAGCCGAGGTTATAAGGTTTTTCGCTCTAAATTTGGGTTGAGCCTTTTTCTTATCATCATCATCCCTAGGCTTCTAAACAATATTGTCTCCCTCACTTTTCATGGGTATATAAGGACCATTCTCTATGGCATCCCATTTGTCTATCCCTATGAGTTCAATAAAGATTCTCATTCTCTCTTTTCAATATCCATAACCCTCACTGTTAAAGCTAGGTGGTTTATTTATGGAGGTACCCTTATTAAAGATCATCTTAGAATTATCTATCTTACAAAACGAATCTTTTCAAAATGACTTACCTGAACTGCTCTGAGGCTAAATGTTGAAATGGATGGATAGCTACGCAACCTAAGAGGGCGGGTGAATTAGGTTGAACGAGAATGACAAACTTTTCAAAGGATTAGGAAGAAACAACGAGTTATGCAGCGAAAAGTGTAAGTCCTTTGCCTTGAACCAACATGAATCCCAAAATAAAATTATTGAATTGAATAAGAGAAAATCAAACTCTGAATTTTTGTGTTTCCTAAACCCTAATGGAGAAAAAAAGGGATGTTTGGATCACTCAAAATCGTGTGAATCAAGTTCTAAGCGTTTTCTTTTGAAACAAGTGTAAAAATTGTAGTGTGAATCGATGCACATATAGTGTAAATCGATTCACACAGTGTAAAAACACCCCTAGGATATATTTTTGAAAATGGCTGAAAGATTTAGCCTATGTGAATAGATTATGTACTGTGTGAATTGATTCACACGGCTCATTCCCCCCCCCCCTTGGATTTGATTTTTCAGCTTTTGAGAAATTTGGCCTATGTGAATTGATTCTCATCAACCATGAATCGATACACAAGTCATAAAAACACTTTCAAAAGGGAAAAACACAATAAAAAACATGTCCAAGTTAAAAACAATATAATGTATGATCCAATAATCTGATGCATCCTAAGATTTGATGATTAAAACTTGCACTAAACCTTTCAATGGGGAATTCTATACTTTTCAATTAAGCATGCATAACCACAAACAAGGATTAGCTAAGGCTCATACCAAGCACATAAAAAACAACTTTTTTTAAAAAAGAAAAAGATAATTATATTAACAAAGAGTACTAGAAGTACTCAAATAAATACATATAAATGAGAAGGAATATAAAAGCCAGCCAAATAACATGACAGAGGCTAAAATAAAATCAACCTAAAAGAAAGAAAACAATGAAACAACAACCACCCACCAAAAATAAATACAGTAAAAGCAGAGACACCCACCAAATTCTAAAATCTCAAAGAGAGTCTTCATCTTTGACATTCTTTTAGCCTTAACTAAGCATCTTTAAACCTTTTTTTAAAGGTAAAAGTATATTATATTACTATTTATGTAGTACCACGGGTACTAAAAAATACAAAGGATTAAAGTTTGATAACAGAATCAATAAAGAAAGGTTTAATTACTATATCCCATGCTTTCTAAACTTCCCACCCCTGCAGAAATTAACAACAAATGCTGATACAGGTAACATGATTTAAGCACCAAGACGAAAAGGGACGACTATACATATTGATATTAGCAAGATTCTTGAACCATTCCCACGACCTTCTCTTCACTTTCTCTAGGATCCAATCAGCATCCACACTTTCATCTCTGAATATAGCGTTATTTCTTGAGGGCCATAATTCCCTACATAGCTGCCAACCAAATTAAGCTTCCCCTATTTGCCCCATTTTTCTTTTTCAACATACAGAGTTTAAACGTCATCAAATTGACATGACATAGTTCTAATAACACTGATTGAAACCCCAACCAAGCTACAATTTTCATCCAAACAGAGTAGGAAATTTTGCAACAAAAAAAAAAGATGTTTTGTGGATTCAGGATAACACCCACACATGGTACAAGCATTTCCCTGTGAAAGAGGTATAATGTTCCTCTGTGTCAAATTTACCTTAGTGGGCAGTTTTTCTTGAATTAACTGCCAAACAAGAATTTGAACCCATAAAGGAGCTTTCAATTTCCAAAGCATCTTCAGGAACTGAATTTCTTCCTCATCGAAGCAGTTGACACCTTCCCATCATTTTTGTACCAAACTTCTATATGCAAAACTTGAATTATAACCTTGTACTGGATCAAATGCCCAACACCAATAATCGTCATGTCCCTACAAGCAAAAAGATGAAATAATTGTGTTTTTGAGATTATGTAAGTAACTCTCCTCCCAACTAAATAACTCCCTTCTCCACTCAAAACCCCACACCCACTCAAAACCCACTTTGCTAACCAAGTCAGCTATGTTGGCAGTTTTATTCAGAACCACGGAGTGCAATCTACTGAAGACATCCTTCAGAGCTTGATTTCCCAACCATTTGGCTTCCCAAAACAAGGTGTCCCTCCCATTACCCACTCTAAGTGTCAATCCTTTACTAAACCAATCCTTCAACATACCATTTCTAGTATCAATTATTTGAATACCCCTCCACCATTAAGATTCTTTCTGTTATCTCCTATCCTCCACGACCGTGTCCTGGTACCAAACTCCATATCTAGATCTTACTATTCTTGCCCATAACTCCTCACAATTGCCTATTAGTTTCCATTTCCACTTCCAAAGTAAGCCAAGATTGAACAATTCCAGATCTTTTATCCCCAAACCCCCCATTGCCTTTGGTTTACAAATATCTCTCCAAGCTACCCAAGCAGTCCTTTTTCTTTCCGAGTTTCTTCCCCACAAGAAGTCTCGTTGTAGTCTAGTAAGAACCTTCACCACTTTTTTTGGAGCTTTGAACATAGCAAAAAAATACAGTGGAAGACTTATGAGTACCGAATTTATCAACACCACTTTACCGCAACTCGTTAACGACCTTTTCTTCCAGTTGCTCAGTTTCTTCTTGTATGAATCAATCACCAGTTTCCAAGTTTCTAGCTTCCTAGAGCACGCCCCAATAGGAATACCTAGGTAGGTAAACGGAACCATTATTGTTTTACATTTCAGCGGCCTACTAGCCACATCCAGGAAATGGGTCTCAGAATTAATACCAATCATACTGCTCTAAAGAAAATTTACTTTAAGTCCTGATACTAATTCAAAACCCCTTAGGATCGCCTTGAGAGTTCTAAAATTTTGTAAAGAAGGTGTGCCAATAAACATTGTATCATTCGCGTACGGTATAAGGGAAACCTGCAAGTCACTTGCCCCCACCCTTATTGGCTCAAATTTACGCTGATCAATTGCATTGTCCATTAATCCCTTCAGTCCTTCAGCCGCAATTAAAAACAGGAAAGGACCCAACGGATCTCCCTGCTTCAGACCCTTTGACATTTTTACCAAACGATTTGGGTTTCCATTGATTAGAACTGAGAATGATCCTACAAACACGCATATTGACATCCATCTCCTTCATCTGAGATTGAATCCCATCCTATCCATCATATAATCCAAATAACCCCAACTAACAAAGTCGTACGCCTTCTCGAAATATTCTTTGAACACTAAACACCCCTTCTTCTCACGTTTTGCTTCGTCTACCACCTCATTCAGCGCCACTATGCCATGAAGGATACTTCTGTCAGCTAAAATAGTTGTCTATGTTTCACCTATCACCCCTTTCAAAACTAACTTGAGCCTTCTTGCCAAGATTTTTGCCACAATCTTGTATAGGCCTCCCACTAGAGAGATGGGTCTAAAATCCCTCAGTTTCTGCGGACAGCTCACTTTAGGAAGCAAAGTCACAAAGGCTGTTGTAAATCCTCCAGAAGGTTAGCATTACGATAGAATTCATTCAGCATATGGTTACCTCCTGTTTAAAACTTGGCCAAAATTGTGTAAAGAAACCAAAATTATAACCATTAGGCACAGGTGCTTTGTTCCCCTCACACTCATTTAGTGCTTCCTCTATTTCTTCTGAAGTGAAAGGATCTTCTAAACTGTTTTGGTCTGCAACAAAAATTCTCCTTACTCGAATACCATCTAGCTTTGGTCAAAAAGGGAAATTCCTCCTTGAAGTGGCTTTCAAAATGTCTATGCACTAGATCTTTTATCTCCTCCACTTGCTCAACCCATAGCTCCCCATCTTTTAGCGTCGTAATCGAATTCCGTTTTCTTCTGAGATTTACCTGAGCATGAAAGTAACTAGAATTTGCGGACCCTTCTACAAGCCATTTTTCTCTTGATTGCTGATAACAGAGACTATCTTTGCTCCTCAAATTCAAAATTAAATCCGAAACATTCTTTTTCCTTAAATGTTGCTCATCTCTTGTTAAGTCTCTAGTTTCCACCCGTTTATCTGACTCAAACACCAAACCTGTTAGGATCTTTATCCTTCTATATAAATCCCCAATATTCTCCACCACCCATTTTTTGATGTCCCCTTTCAGCAACTTTCATTTTTCCCGTAAAACAAAGGTCTGCCATCCATGTACCTCGTAACCTTCCCAACTCTTAACCACCATGTCCTTGAACCCTGCTTCTTTCAACCACCAATTTTGGAACCTAAAAGGCTTAGCTCCCCTGTCTTTATTGCAGCTTCTCAGAACAAGCGGCGTGTGATCTAAGACATCTCAATTTAAAGCCCAGAGAGCCAAGTTATTCCATTTAAGAAGCCAATCCTGTGAAACAAACAATCTATCAATGCTACTCAAAGTGGATCCACTATCTTATACTAGGTATATTTTCTTCCCAAGATAGGAAGATCCACCAGATCCATATCATCCAAGAATCTCCTGAAACTCACCATCTCTCTTACCCTTGAATCCACTGACAACCCTCTTCTTTCATTACTATTTAGAACAGCTTTGAAGTCCCCTAGTACACACCAGAACCTTGTTTGATAAAATATATTCCTAACCCCTACAAGGTCCTCCCAAAGCTTCTTCTTCTTTTGAAACACATAGGAAGAATAGATGTTTATTAGAATACAATTTTCCTGAGACTCTTTCCAGACTAGATTAACCCCCAAAAAACCATCTCCTTCAAAACTTGATAACAACATAAAAGCTTTTGAATCCCATAAACAGAGCAAACCACCCGAATTACCATTGGCATCTTTACACAAAAAGCCAAACTCTGCATTGCCACAAAGTCTTTCGCAAGACACCCTCTCCAACCCACTAAGATTTGTTTCTTCAATTGCCATAAAATCCACTTTTTCTGTTCTGATTAAATCCCTAACGTTTTTCTTCTTCACCCTACCTCCTAACCCAGGCACATTGAAAGAGATAATATTCATGGAATACCTAAGGCTCCATCGTTGCAATTGAATGCCTCCTAATCCCTTTGATCCATTGCATCCAACCTTTCTATCATTTGTTGTTCTGCTCCCGTCGCTTTGATCCCTAATTCCTCGCAAACCTTCCAAATCGCTTCAGAACCAAAACCTTGATCTTTACTAGACAAGTTATTGTTGCGTCTTCTAATATCATAATCTGAAATAGAAAATTTTCATCCTAAAGAGGAAGACTCTTGCTGTTGTTCATCCCTTTTACTGTCTCGCTTCTTTAGCTCCTCATCGCCATCCAATCCTTCGCCCAAAAACGGCGCTAGGCTCCTATTCTTTTTCCTGATCCTCCCATTCCCCAAGTTCCAAAGCATTGTGCGGCTGAGAGAACTCAGAAAAGGGGCCTCACTTTTTCCTGTTTAACTTATTCCTAACCACAAGATTCTCACTTCGAGCAGAATCATTAGAAGAAGCTCTGACCCTAGCGTTGACTCATCAAACGCAACCTTTGTCTTCATCAATACCTCTTAAGGTCAACAAAACCTAGTTCATAGGGAGAATGAAGCTTCTTACCGTGAGAGATTGGGAGAACGCCAGAAAAGTAGAACGCGAGAAGGGAAGAACCTCTGAAGGTGGCGCCACTGGTAAGGAGAAGGATGCCGATGAAATTAGGGGTCGAAGTTGAGAGTACTAAGGGAGAACGCGAGAGAGGGAGAACGTGAGCAGGGAAGAGCCTCTGAAGGCGACATATAGGGCAGCGTGAGGCGAACGGCGACAGAGAAGGCGTTGGGGCTCGAGAGAGTGGTTTTCGAAGAAGGGTATGAAGTGATGAAGAGGCTTGCATTTTTCTTCTAATTTCAGGATTTACATCGTCTAAAACAATTAGTTGATGCAAACAAATTGAAGGTATTTACAAAATTGCTATTGTGCAACCTTTTACATCGGCTACTACTACTTAGCTATTGCAAATAATTTTAGGTACTTACAAGATTGCCATTGTGCAAGAATTTTCATCGACTACTATTTAGCCAATGTTAAAACATGATGTAAAAAGCCATTTTTTAACTAGTGAAGACTAAAGAGTCTAAATTAG
This sequence comes from Cyamopsis tetragonoloba, assembly GCA_037177725.1. NCBI lineage: Eukaryota > Viridiplantae > Streptophyta > Magnoliopsida > Fabales > Fabaceae > Cyamopsis > Cyamopsis tetragonoloba. The sequence goes on from CM074121.1 coordinate 41,132,769, forward strand.
ATGCACATAGTGTTTATTGGTCCTTAGTTTCTGGTTTTTGAATTTTCTTTATTATTGGGGTCATGGAAGAAGTTGTTGAAGGTTATTTTAGTGTTTTTCTTTGTGTATCATATTAGCCTTGAGATACACTTTCTCTTTGTATGAGTTTTAATATAAATATACCTCTCTATATACCACTTAAACCTTAGTATATAATTTTTGACTTATCAAATATGATGATTATGATGTGATCCTCCAGCATAGAAGCTGAGACTTTTATCCGCAAGAAAATTAGAATAACATGAAAACATGTGCTTTAAGTTAGGGACATGTATGCAAATTCCTTGCTTATTCAGATATAAGCTATTCATTTATATATATATATATATATATATATATATATATATATATATATATATATATATATATGTATATGCCAGTTAATTTGGGCTTTAATTTCTTTGTAGCTAATGAATTCTTTTGGGACAACTAGAAATTTGGCTCTTAAATGATAGGGACATGTGCCTCTAAACTGCATTCGACACGGTCTTAAAAGTTAGAGCGGCATAGAATAATCTCCTCTCAAAAGAAATATTGCTCGCATTCGAGCCGAAAACCTCCTTATAGAATATCCATAAAGTAAACCCTCAAATTGGTCCTTAAAATTGTAATCAGCATGCATATTAGTACCTGAGAATATGAAAACCTCAAATTAGTCCTTAGTTTTGTAAAAACACATTCATTTTAGTCATTTTCTATTTAGTTTTTTAAGTCGTTTAATAGGTAAAACCGTCAAAAAAACTAAAATGCATGTCGTTTTGTAAAGTCGGAACTAATTTAAAGTTTTCATAATCTCAAGAACTAATTTGAAGATTAATTCTTAACAGAATAATTGTATGAATTTTATCTTTCTTAACAAAGCATTTTATGCGAACGGCCAGATAATAATTGATTGATCACAGTATAACTTAAGTAGCTAGTTAATTTAAAAAATTGATATGATAAGAGTTGAGAGGAGTTTCAAAGAATATTATATTATTGGTTTTGGGAGATGTTAAGTTATGGTGATTAATAATGATTATAAGAAGAAAAATTAGTAGTAAAAATGTGGAATAATGTGATTCTTGTAACACAACACCGTTGCCTGTTGTTGACCGAATCTGTTGAAACTACAGAATCATTAAAGTCTAAATTAAATTAAAGACTACGTTCGTTTGAATAATATATTTTATTGCACATAAATAAATTAAATTAAATTAAATTAATTACACACCGCAGAGAATCAAAACAGAATCTTCCTCCAGTCAGATTAATTAATCTAGAACATATGCACTAGATGCTGAACATGCACGTTATTTTAAAAAATTGACTAAAATTATTTCATTTACTTTATTTAAATATTAAAATTATTCTATTTAATCTCTTTAAAATAAAATGTCATTGTTAGCTAGTTTTTATAAAAAAATTGTTTTGTTTTTGTTTGATCTCTCACTTAGGTTAATAGAGGCACCAAACAGAAACAAATCAATTTTTTACGAGAACTAAAAGAAAATATTTATTTTATTAGAAGAACTAAATAAAATAATTTTAATATTTAGAAGAACCACAAACATTTTAGCTTAAAAAAATTAATTATTACAAATCGATCTCTATCTTTTAACTCGATGAGAAACTATATAGTGTGTGTTGGTAGAATTGATTTTGGATCAACGTAATTTTATAGAATTGATTTCGTGTAAAATTGATTTTAAAGTAACGTGATTTATGTTTGGGGATTTTTTTTCTCAAAATCAAGTTTAGAGTAAATATACAGTGTAAATTTTTCAACCCAACGTGAAATCAAATCTAACCTTGCTTCAGCCAAAATCAATTTTGGTAACCCAAAATCAATTTTAACTTTTTCTCAACGCAAAAACAAATAGCTGATTTATCAATTAAAATTGATTTTGACTCTTCAAAATCAATTCTGTTCCAACCCAACGGTTTTTCGATTCACATGATTGTTTGGTTATTTAAACATCATAGATTCGAATTAAACATTGACAATTATTTGAAGAGAATGAATTATTGAATTATTAATTATTAACAGCGAATAATATAATAACAAATAATGCTATGTATGTGTTTTAATTATATTACCAAAAAAATAAAATAAAATGGTATGCATGTATTTCTATATATTTTGAATGTGTGAAGTAGTAGTGAGGCGTTTAACAAGAATATCCAATGCTTCCTTCATCCACCAATGCTGACAAACTTGTCCAGCTTCTTCAATATCCATCTGCATATATATAAATAATAATAATAATTAAAGGCATTACTATAAAAATTTAATTAAAAAATTAATTGGAAAATAAATAAAGGCATACCCAAATTCTTGTGCGGAGATTTTTCTCAGGCCACAAGTCAAGTTGTTCCTTGACAACCAATGGAAACATGTGCCCTTCATAATATGTCCCATGTCTTTTGCTAATGAAGTTCCATTGCCCTAATTCATGCTGCCATATATCAATCAAATCAAATTAATAATAATAATAATAATAATCAACCCAATGCAAATTAATTTTCATTTTTGCTTAAAATGTTTTCTTACAATTTGAGTTTGGGTTTAACTCACTCCTAAAACCTAGCTCATAGGAGGAAGATTGACACACCACTTATATATTCTATGGTGACCCTCTTTCTATTCGACGTAAGACTTCATCTTAACACACTCCCCTTACGCCCAGGGCTGGACATCTGATGCGTGAAGTTTGCAGGACTGGACATCTGCGGGTGGCCCATGACTAACCATACTTTGATACCATCTAACAATTTGGGTTTAGGCCTAACTCACTCCCAAAAGCTAGCTCATAAAAGAAAGATTGTCATACCACTTATATATTCTATGGTGACTCTCTTTTTAGTCGATATGAAAATTCATATATTTATTTATTTTTACATGATATATAGAAGCTGATGAGAATGAATAAAAGAGATTTTTTTTTTACCTCAACAATTCCTATAACGCCAGCTTCTTCAAGGGATTCCCTACAAGCTGCTTCCTCTAAAGATTCATCAAGTTCCCATCCTCCCTATCAAATCAAATAATTACGATGCATTTAGTTTGTGTTTAGTTTAGATTTTAATGAAAAAATACACAAATAAAAATTTAATTAATAATTGAAGTTATTAATATACTAAAATCGAGGTCTTCTAATAAAAATAATTATTTTTAATTTTGATCAAAAATAATTTCAACTAAATAAAAATTTTAAATAAACAGACCTACCGTATATTTTAGTGTTTTGACTTTTGACCAATAATTTTTATTTTATTTTTTTGTGAAGAAAAAGGTAAGAAAGAGTGACACCTTTGCTCTGACCGTCAAAAGACATAAATAACATACTGGGACTGCTAGCAGATGCCCAACCCAATCTTTCAAGTTAATTAAGCTACTTAAATATAAAATCACGTGGGTGTAATTTTATTTATTGTTTTTTATAATCTATGCAACATTACACAAGTTAAGTATCCAAAGGAAAAGTTTTTCATAGGAAATTGAAAGATAAAAATTAATTGAGTTTTGTATTTAACATATGTTTATTACATACATTTTTTTTTATTTTGGGATTATTATCCTGTGCAATAGTTGTAAAGGTTGAAAAAATCATTTATTTATTAAAAAATATATATATACTCTACTTGAGTGCATGCAAGAAGCAACAATGTAGAGTAGTAGTACCTTAGGAAACATCAATGCTTGACCTTTTTGTGAACTAACCACAAGTACCTCCAATTCATTGCTCATGTTACCATTAATGTCTTCTTTATATCTGTATGGTATGCACCTTCACAATCCAACATTGTAATAAATGTGAGTCAATCAAAGCACCAAACATTACCAAAAAAAAAAATTAACAATTTCTCTTTTTTATAAATGGGAGTTTAAACCTAGCTAAGACGATAGGACTTTGTGCATTCTAATTATATTGATACACATCAAACTTCACAAGTAAAATCTTATAGTATATATACACAAATTTATCCATTTTTTCTCATCAACAATTATGCAAAATATATGAAACAAGTGATGAGAAGTGACGAGTTTTAATTTGAGTAAGTGAGAAGAGTGATCCAGCATTATGCATGGTAAAAATAAAATTACCCATCGGAGGAGAACTACTATTTGAAAAAATGAAGTTACTCACCCCACGACTTGGCGACCGCCTTTACTATTATATCTCTGCAACTTCCTTCCGGTGCGAGATACCAAGCAAACCATTTCTCAACACTCTTAATAACTTAATTTCCACTTTGAAAAGAGATTTAAAACCCAAAGAGAAGATATACCACAAAGAAACCGAGAAAGAGAAGACGAGAAGAAGAAGAAGAAAGAGGATAACTAATATAAAAAGAAAAGTATCGTTTTCTATATTATGCTCTAACTTTGGTTTGGAGAAGCAATATATATATATGGAACAAATTTAATAGAGGATGTGTGAAGAGAGGAAAAAATATAATTGAAGTTACGTTGTTATTGCCTTTGTGAAACCGTTGTGTGTGTTAGTTCTCTAGAAAGAATAAGAAACTTATATTATTTATTATTATATTATTATTATATTATAATATAATAATAATAATAAAGCACGTAATTGTCGCGTTGCTCGATGGATCTATTGGACGGCGAAATAAAGTAATATATATAAATTACAAAGTACAATAAATAATAATAATTAAATTAAAATATATATTGAGGCTTCTATGTGGCTTCGCCAAGTTGCTATATGTACTTAATTATTTATTGGGTGTGGAGGTTATTTTGCTAAGTCAACTTGATGTTGATAATTAAGGGCAGAGGCCATTTTTAAGCTGGCAAAAAAGAATATTATTATTATATAGTATAAATTAAATTTATTGATGATTTTGCCAAGTCTAGAATAATAATATTATTATTATTAGTATGATTGAGTCAATATGAGGCAGTGGACTTTTGAGAGAACACGTCGCATACGACATGCATGCATGGTTTGCACATTTCATGATTCAGTCCAAAAGATCTCATAATTAATTCTTTTTTGAAAAAAAATGTTAGTGTACAAACTATATATACAACTCTACAACTAGTGATAACAAAATAAATTATTATTTTGACCAAGAGTTTTAATTCAAATGGTTATGTACTAAGTCATAAGGTCTGGGAGCAGAAAGTTCAAGATTCTAACCTTAGCAGAGGAGAATAATTTAGTTTAGGGTGTGTGAATATTTGCCTATAAAAAATTATTCTTTTTGGTATAGGAATTACAAAAAAAAAACATTATATTTCGAGCTGTGTGTGATTAGAGTGAAAATAGGTCAGACCACTCTACTAGAGTTGAAGTAAAGCCTATATCAAACCCAAGTTAAGACTATTTAGAATGTCCATTTAATTAAAAAAGCCAGGTTTTGAACTTTTCAAAAAGCCTTTTAAGCTTAATAGACTAACCTATTTAAATAATAATAATAATAGTGGTAATAATCATAAATTATAATATGATTATATATGTTATTATTATTATGTGAAAAATTTAGTGTTAAGTTTTATTATTGTACATTTGTTGTGTTAAACGATCTATTAACTTATTTAAAAGTATGTTTTTTAACTAATTTTAGAGACTTTGTTGTGAACTAGACTTTTAAACGGGTTTTTTCATGTCTTAAAAAAAACACATGATATGTAATAGACTTGACTTAGGCCTCTAAGTTTTAGAAGCAAACCGAGACTTAACCACCCAAAGTCTAGATCGCCCCAGCCAATTTCCATCTCTAGGTGTGATCCTAAGATACTGACTAGAGCACAACCATACATGTGTAGACGACGAGGTGGCGAAGCTCCAAGCTTTGGCATCCAATGGCAACAGAAGGGGGAGAAATACCTATAAAGACACTCCAATACGCAAGTTAGCTAAGAGAAGGTGGAGGTCCAAATTCTTGGATGCCAATTAATTACCAACATCTTCCTATTAGGATTATTTCTTTGGCTTTAATAGTACAAGCTAATTGAGATTTTAGTGATTGGCCAACTGATTTGGGCTCATGTCCAAATCTCAAGAAGATGACTTGTGTATTATCACTATAAATTAATTGTTATTTATTAACATTTTTTTTATTAATTAGTCATGTACGGTTAGTATAGAGTTTATCTAATAGATTTATCATATAGTGTAATTATTAACAACCTTTATTAACGATATGTAAATCGATAAAATATGTCAATTACTTATACTAATTTATTTATCTATTAGTGATTATACATTTAAATGTTAGTATAAATATTATATATCAATAGTAACAAATTAATTTTCTTAGATGAAATTTATATCAATAATAGTTAATTTAACTAATTCTAAATTTAAATTCTAATAACGGTTTTCTATTGTAAGACCTTTTCTTGGAGTGATGAGGGGTTCAATATGCACAATTAATGACTTGAGTTTCAATATAACAATTTGATGCGTATTTTAAGTGAAATGCATTTCACTTCTTCTTTCTGTTTTTTTCTTTTTTTTTTTTTCTATTAAAATGCATTTCACTTCTTAATTCATGATTATATATCTTTCTCCGAGTTATATTATCCTCCCTCCATTGACCTTTTCTAAACATCCATTGTGTTTGTAATATAAGATCTCTTAGAAGTTTTTGTGTACCACTACAAAAAAAAATTGTCATTTACTAACACTTTATTTTGGCTTTTGTTAGATTAGCCATCATTGATATAGACTTTGTGTAACAAAATTAATCTGTTAGTATAGGTCGATACTAACGATATTTATTTGTTAGTAACTGTGATATATTTGATATATTAACAAATAAATAAAGCGATATACTAACGAAAAAATTAATAATTACTAACAAATAAATCTGTCACTATAAATATTTGATATATTAACAATATGTAAAGTGATAGTATATATCAATTTTTTTACTAACATACTTATTTGTTAGTAATTGTGAATTTATCCGTTAATATATATAGATATTATCAACCTATACTAACGGATTAGTTTCGTTAGACAAAGTTTATACTAATGGTGGCTAATCCAACGAAAGCCAAAACAAAACGTTAGTAAATAACAATTTTTTTTTAGTGACCGTTTATTATTTTTTTATATTTTTTGTTTTTAATTAATGAACAATTTTATAGTGATAATTGAATACAATTAATAAAATAAAGAAAGGGAATGAGAATAAATTTAAAAGATTGAATAAATGGTTTAAAAAATAATATATTATTTTATATTTTTTTAATAACCGTAATAATCTTACTAGGATCTTTTAATAAGAAAATGATGAAAAAGTATGTCATAGCCATCATCACTCCATATTTTAAGCAATAAAATATGGTTCCTTGCACATGGATTTTAACATTGCATTGATCACTCTTCATGACATGCGTGCATGCACCCATTTCATAATTTAGAGCAAAAATTTTCTATGATTTGACAAAGTTAATAACTAAATTTTCCTCCCTTTCTTGACTCTGATCACCAGCTTAATAAAAAAATTCTGATTCCAGTAACTAGCATTGTCATTTTCTTGTTTGTTAATGGTTACGTATCCAGTATTTATTATGTTTTTTTTTTTCTCTAATCACTAAAAAAAATTGTCATTTATTAACACTTTGTTTTGACTTTCGTTGGATTAGCTACCGTTAATATAAACTTTATCTAACGGAACTAATCCGTTAGTATAGGGTGATAATATCTATACTAATAGATAAATTCACAATTACTAACAAATAAATATGTTAATTAAAAAATCATTATGTACTATCGCTTTACATATTGTTAGTATATCAAATATTTATAGTAACAGATTTATTTGTTTGGAATTGTTAATTTTTTCGTTAGTATAACCTATACTTACGGATTAATTCTATTAGATAAAGTCTATACCAACGGTAGCTAATTCAACGAAAACTAAAACAAAGCGTTTATAAATAGCATTTTCTTTTTAGAGAATTAACCAGCGTGATGAAGTTGGATTATTTTAGAGTAAAAATGAGTTTTAAACTAAAGACATTAAAAAATTTCAATATCTATGTATTTTTAAAATATTAACTATTTTTTCAATTCATACATTTTTTTTTTTATTATAGGTACTTATATATAGGAACAAGTAATATTTGTGTGGACTAAAATCAAATGCATCTTGCTGGCTAAATATAAGATCCATCCCCTCTGTTAGGATAGCTGACATACAGCCTCCAAAACCTAATTAATTGCATCATTTTGACAAGACAAAATGAAATTCTGGCTAATTAAACTAAAAATCCGTGAGAATTTTTTTTTTTTTTATAAGCCAACAAATTTTATTGAATTAAGAATGAGTACAAGTAGTGCTCATAGTCAATACAACAAAACTGCAAAAGGAGCATAACAATAAAAATAGAAATCTCAGCAGAATTAAAACATTAGTACATCATTCCTTAATACATTCTAAGGGAGCATTACGCCAATCTGAGAAAGTGTAAAATCCGTTTTTGTATGGATAAAACCAACTCTAAGATCGTGTTTTACCAAGTCAAACACCTGCATGGAATCTCTTTGTTACGAGTTAAATATTATTCTATTTCTCTTAAGCCAAATGGACCACACAGAAGCATGCCAGATAACCATTGCCTTACGTTTTGTTAATTTTCTAGAAAACAGACCCCTGAATTGAAGAAACCAACCACCTACTGAGACTGTCATTAGACATTGAAAACCCATCCAACTCAGTAACTTTTCCCAAATACTCTTAGAGAAAACACACTCCAAAATCAGATGTTGTATAGATTCTTCCTTTTGTCCACATAAAACAAACAACAACGAATTTTTTGCCAATAAAATTCCCCTTCTCATCACAATTTGTTTACTAGGAAGTCTGTCATGAAACATCATCCAAGCAAAAACTAGACATTTAGAAGGTGTATAAGAATTCCAAAGACATTTTGAAATGGCCATCATATTAAATGATAAATTAAAAGGAGGGAGACATTTAGCAATAATCAAAGCATAAACAGACTTACTGAAAAACCCCTTGAACCTCCAGGGACCCAACACTAGGAATCTTCTATGTCAGCGGCAAAGAAAGGTGGAGGTAAAGACTTCAAAAACTCCTCAACCAATACGTTTTCCCAAACAAAGAGCGATCTCCTCCAAGAAAATTTCCAACCCCAAGAAGAATTTGTATTATTCTACTTTACAAAGCTGAACACACTTCCTTCCTCTTTATCAACCCGTGAGAATATGGTTTGATAGTTTAATATAGAACATGTTTCTTTGTGCTTATTTTGTAAAACAAGTATTTATTTATTTTAAAAAAATATTTTTATAAGTTTTTATAATATGTTTGTTTGTGCTTCGCGAAATAATCATTTTGATAAGTAATTTTATGTAGCTTCTCAAAATAATCAACTTCAATAAAAGAGAGAGAATATTAAAAAAGTAATTATTCTTATTTCAACCAAATATAAACAATTTATGATTTTCATCATAATCAATTAAAAAAAATACTCATTTCTCTAATTGTCTTCACAATTAATTAATTTTAAGTGTAAATATACTGGCCCATAATCAATGTTAGTTTATAAGGGTCCACTTATTTATGATCTAGAGAGTTGTTTTAACTTGTTTTTTAGTTATGTTAGTGTTTTAACGTTAATTTTGTGGTTGATTAGTAACAAAATCAAAGAAAATATCTCATTGCTTAGTTGAGTTGGATTGTTAGGAATTTGTAATTTTTGCATTAGTTTTGATGCTTTTGATTTTAGTTTTTATGTTTGTGTTTTGATTGTAGATTGAAGGATTGTAGAGGACCAAGAAATTATCAAGGAAAGGTCAAGAGGAGTTTAAACGTGCAAAATTTGCGTCATTCTTTGCTGTCCAGCTCATCCCAATGCAATTTGAGTGTCTCTCTATTCTGGGAGCGTCCCAACGCAGATTCCTGCATCCAAACGCGTCTTGTCCCCAGTTTTGAAGTTTGGGAATTTGTCTTTGCAGCCAAAAAACCTATAAATAGATGTTAGTAGGTTAGGTTTAAAAATCTTTGACTCATTTTTTAGATTTTGCACTTTTTCTTCTCTAACTTTTTACTATTCTTGCTTGGGGATTCTTGAAGACCCAATATTATGGAAGCAATTTGAAAATTTATGTCTCTTTCAACTTGTAATTCTTCTTCATCTCTCTTCTTCTTCTTCTTATTCTCTTCTTTTCATGTGTAATTAGGTTTTTGGTTAGGAAAAGAGGAATCTCTTTCTAAACACAATGTGAACCTTATTTTCTCATCTTAATTCAAAAATTTTATTGAAATTGTGTGATTCCTTCTATGCTTAATGCTTTTCTTGGTTTCATTAACTCAATTTGAGAAATTGCTTCCCTTGTTGAATGCCTATCTTTAATTTGAGCAAATAGGGATTCATTTAGATTCAATTAGATATTGAAAAATAGATAGTTGAATTAGAATTGAAGTAATTCACCATAACTATACATGATTCTATGAATAGAACTTATTAGTTGTGAGATCTTTGTGAATTCTTGTACATACTTAATGCTTGTTCTTTTAAGTTCACCTAAGGAATTAGGATCTTTAAGATAGAACAAAGGAATTAATGATTAAGGAATTGACTTAATCCAATTGTGTGAGTTCGATTTACAATTTCAATGGATATATATGCTTAGATTAAGAATGCTTCATATAGCATAGAGTGAGAATTGAGTGGACTCTAACCCTAACTTCTTTGTTATTTGTTAGATGAACCTAAATATTTTATGTTCTTGTTAGATTTCTTCTTTTATTTGCTTAAGTTTAGATATAAAATATACTTTTCCACCACTTTTCATGACAAAATAGTAGTTTTGCCTTGAAAAATTGCTAATTCAACATAGTTTTCGTGGAAATGATTCCTATATTGGTACACTTAAGCATGACAATCATCACCCAGATTTGGGGATCCCCGTGGAGACTGCCCTATTTGGGATCCCGTGGTTGGGGAATTTTTTCCCGTGGGGACGGGGACAAAAGTTTCCCCGCAACAAATTTGGGGATGGGGACAGGGACCACGCTCTCCGTCCCGTGGGGTCCCTGCATCCCCGAATATATATAAAAATTACATAAATACTCTCATTTAATATGATTAATAGAATAAATATACATATAATTAAAAGGGTTAATGTAGTCATTTACGTAAAAAGTAATATGATTAACTTTTGGCTCATCATGCTCATCATTGGTTGTTAATATCCTTACTCTTAATTCTTGCTCATCATGCTCATTATTGTTATACCATCATTTATGCTCTTGCGTTGATTGTTTTAGCTCTTACATTGGTTCTTTCTTTTATTACTTATGTTTCGGGTTTTCAGACTTTTTAGTTTTTTTTTATTATGTGCGGGGATTCCCGCAGTCCCCGTGGAGAGGCGGGGAATGGGAATGGGGAAGAAAACATCCCCGTCGTAGGAAATGGGGATGAGAACGGGAAGAAAACTAGAGAGCGGGGACGGGGAGCGGGGGAGTACTTCCCGCCCCCACCCTGCCTCATTGCCATGCCTAGATACACTTGCCAATATTAACAAAAATATCATCATTAGTCACATGTAATTAGGTTATTAGGGGTTCTACATTTGTTTATTTCACTAAATATTTTTTACTACTTAATTTAATTAAAGTTAAATTAAGAATTTAGTTTTTATATCACCTATTTTCGTGTTGGTCTATATAGAAAAAAAATAAAAACACTTTATTTTTGTATTAATATGTACAAACATTTATGTATTAGTCTCTATTATTTAATTTAATTTAGGTTTCTATATTTGATAATGTTTTTCATTTAGTTCTTAAGAAATAATGAATAATGTTTGCTGCGTATCTTTATATTTGGTATCACTTAAAGACTAATTAAAATGAAAAAAAAAAAACTAGAGACCAAAATGAAAATTTTTGTTAAATATAGGGATCAAAATCAAATTATATTGTTAAGTATAGGAATACATATTCACAAATATCAACTAGTTCTTTTTTTCTTTGTTTTTTTGTGATGATTTATATATATATTGTAATAGCTTTTGATTTTTTTTTATTTTAGGTTGCAGACTTAGGACTTGTTTGATTCAGTTTTATTTTTTAGTTTCTTAGAACTATTTTATAAAATAATTTTCAAAATCCTATTTTAAAAAAAGAGAAATGTTTTTTTAATGTAAATTAGTATTTAAATTCAAAAAATTGAAAAATAAAACAAGTTTTAGATATTTCTAAATTTCAGTTTTTAAAAACTAGAAAAACACATATAGTTCTCAAAAACTATTTTTAAGAATTAGTATGCTAAGCATGATTTTTTTAATTTTTTTATTTTTAAAAACAAAAAACTATTTTTAAAAATAGTTGACAAACAAGCCCTTAAATATATTTACTGGCAGAAAAAAGACCGTCTTCTAATGATAGCCATGAACCCCAACTTGGTGTAGTAGAACTTATGCTAGTGCTATTAATTATCTCTATTTTGTACCACCACCGAATTAGAATTTATCTCTGGGTAGTACTTGTGTTATAGTATTTTTTTTTTTTTTTGCTATTCGTATTATTTGGCTTTATTTCGTATCACCAAGAATTGTGTTTTTTGAAGAACAAATTTGGTTAATGTACTATTTGATTCTTCATATATGTTTGAATTTCTATTTTTCATTTTAAACACGTGGTTTAGATTTGTAAAAATTAATTATTAAAGTAAAGATGCAATTTTAGATCATGATTTTATAATAAGAAATTGTTAGAACAAAATATGGGTTGAATAAAAGAACGCACAAAAAAAAAAAAAACAAAAACTAATGCCTCTAGTAGAGGTAGTTTCCAAACTATCACAAAATGAAGATTTTTAAAATTAAACCGACTTTACAACATTTACTAAACCACCACCAACTCCCAAGTAAGAAATAGATATGATGGAGATAGCAGTGGTCACAAACCATTGGAAAATGCCACAGTTTCAAAGAATGGCCGCAAAAACCGTCGCAAAAAAAGTCAAAAGCCACTTTCTTGTTCAATATTTAAGGGCGGACTTAACCTCCCTCAAACGACTCATTAACAGTCAAGAATAGTACACTGGCAATTGTAACAATGGTTTCCCTAAGTTTTGGCTAAATAACCTCCACTACAAGAATGTGGCATTTTAGCGACAATTTTTTAGCTACGGCCTGAGACCGTCGCAAAATTGTGACAGAATATACACTGTTTGCAACGGCTATACCCGTCGCTAATTTTGCGACAGTTTTTTTTGTCGCTACTCGACCATTACTCATTTTTTTAATTTTTTTCAACGGAATATCTTTTAGCGACAGACTGGGCCATCGCTAATTTGTGACGGTCCCAACCGTCACGAAACCAAGCCATTCACTTTTTTAAAATTTTTTTTTTTAAAAAGTTATTGTTATATTGCGATAGACCAGACCATCACTAATTTGCGACAGTCCCAGCCGTTGATGGACCCACCCATATTGTTTTTTTTTAATTTTTTTAACAATTATTACTTTGCAACGGACTGGGATGTCACTAATTTGCGACGTTCCCAGCCGTCGCCAGACCCGCCCAGATTGTTTTTTTAATTTTTTTTTCCATAATTGTTGCTATGCGACGGTCCCAGCTGTTGCTACCCAACCCGTTAATTTGAGTTTTTTAAAATTTTTTTGTTATTGCCACGAAGTGGGCCGTCACCCACGTGGCTGTAGGATTTAAACCATATTTTCATTTTTTTTTCTTTATCATTCTTACCATTCTTCATTTTATTCTAAGACCCCAACCGAAACCCACACCCCCACCGCGCCGTCCAGAACCGCGCCGTCCGAAACCTCGCTTTTGTTTTTCAGACTCAGTTTGGTATTGCATATGAGAAGAACAAGGCGATTACCCAATTTGAAATGCTTTCTCCTGAACAATCACAGCAGGCTTAAAAGGAGGCTAGGGCAACCACTTGGGTACAAACAGTTGGCAGGATGAACCATGGCCGTCTTTATGGTACAGGAGATATGTCTTCTCATTTTTCACGTGAGGGATTCAAAGGATTCTACACCTCTTAAGTTCCTTCAGCTTCATCATCGCCTAGTGGTGCATCGTCATCTTCAGCTGCACATATTCAGCTAATTGAGGCCTACCAAAAGCAAATTGAGGCACAAGACATGGAGATCCAGACTCTAAAGGATAAACAACAAACCATGGAGATGAATATGAATAAGATGATGGAGTGGTTTAATACCATGAATGCACCTAAGTCCCGACAGTCTATGCATCCTAATTATGTTGAGAAAGATGAGGATGATGAGGAGGAGTTTTCACCCTCACGCTTTGTACATTAGGCACTTTGTACTATTTATTAAGATTATGTTTATGTTTTATTTTAACTGTTACTTAAATTCAATGTATTATTGTCTGGTTAGTTTTTGCAAATACTTATTTAATTTAAACTTTTATGTTGGTCTATTATATTTAATTTTTATTTATTATAGTTTTCTTAAGTATTATTTAGGGTTTATAAAAAATTAAATGCCGACATAATTACTTTTTAAAATAATTTATGGAAAAAAAATTGCGCAAAAATACATTGGCCATGGAAATAACCGTGGCAAACCAAAAATGGAGACGATATAATTGGCGCCAAAAAAATATGTCGCGACAAAAATATTTAGCCACGGAAATAACCGTCGCAAACCGAAAGTGGAGACGGAATAACTGGCGCCAAAAATAAATTGTCGCGCCAAAAAACGTTTGCCACAGAAATAACCACTACAAGAAAACAGCCAATTAGCGTCGGCCAAAAGTCGACGCTAACAAAAAAGCGGACGCAAAACAGGCAGTTAGCGTCGGCTTAGTGTCGGGATCGAGGCCGACGCTAAATGCCTCGACACAAACTTTTTTTGGCGGAAAAAAGGCTGACGCTACTCTGCGTCCACCAAAGCCGACGCTAATGGCGACGCAATGAGGGATGGCCGACACAAAATACTAGCCGACACAAAATAAAAAAGCCGACGCTAATTTTAAATAAACCGACATCATTCTTGATTTCCTTCATCCTAACTAGCGTCAGCCTAGGCCTACACTAGATTTTTTTAAAATTTTTTTATAACATTCTTTTGCTGTTCACTTACAGACCTGCTTATATTCAACACGTTTCAAAAATCAAACCTGTTCAATAGTTTGGAATCTCAATTCAAACTAAATGTAAATTAAAACCATAAAAAATACCACTATTTCATGATGAACACAAAAGACATGTAAACAAGTCCACAAAATACTACTGTTTCATAAAATCTACTTTAAACAAGTTAACAACTAACTAAGTCTAGAATTCTTAAAAAAAGTAAGTTCATAGTATAATATCATATCAAAACAAAAAAAGGCATCTAAAATCAAAGTCAGCTACGGCCATGCTTCGGAATTGGAACATTGGCATCCTGTCCCAATGGCTCCTAAACTCCGACGGCCCAAAACAAAAATTAAAAAAGTGCTAACAATTTACATGTTTTTTTTATCATTAACTAAATTATTTTATTAATTGGTACAAGTAGTACCATCAATTACCAAAAAAGAGCAGTTAGACATGTTTTTTTCATCACCAACTAAATTATTTTATTAATTGGTACAAGTAGTACCATCAATTACTAAAAAACAGCAACTAGTTACTATTAAAGAGATGTATGGCAGTAGGCTAGAAACACCAAAAAAGAACATAACAGGCAGAAATACAACAAAGTGTAAGATTAGTTACTTTTGTATATATAGTAACATAAGATTCAATATATGGTCTGTTAGAAACCAGAAAAAACAATATTGAACCAAAAGCCAATTTATTAGTAGAATACGAGGAAATTGTGCCAAATGAAAACCATGATGCCCTCTCCATCACTCTCACACCCCTGTATAATAGAGTAACAAACGCCCTACCTCATGCTCACAAAATATATATACTACGTGACATGCAAAGATATATATAAACAGTTTCTACTTTTGAAAATTTACAACTCTATGAAAATTTACTTTCTTATGATCTACAAATTGTTATTTGGATAAACAGTCATATGCTTAAAGCTACAAGCTTGAATGCTTTTAGAACTAGAACATGAGGAAAAACAACAATCATAATGAATCATAATTAATTGCTACTTAATTTTATTTCCTCAGCATTGTCAATAAATAAAAAAATAATATGTACCTTCTAAGGAAGTCTCCTTTCTCTAGAACCAGTCACAAAAAATCAAATGAGAATTGCTTCTTTTTGAATGGAACCACCTCCAAGACTAGTATATATCCTTCTTTATTCTCTTTATGAGAATATCACTTTTCAAACTGTCATATTTCCAACAAGGATTATGTAATCTTCCTGACCTTTTGAAAAGTAAAAGTATATATTTTATTTATAAGCAGAGTACTAGGGATACTCCCTTAATTACACAAGATAGTTTAAAAATACAATAAATCAACCTAGACAGAAAACAGGAATCAACTAAGATCTAGAACTCTACCTCTAGTGGCCTACAAAATTATGCTATCAAACAAAATCACTGTAAAAGCATGTGCTAGGCCACAGTATCTAATTACAAACTAATGTAAAGATCAATTTGCCTGTTCCAACTTTCAGTAGTAGCAAAAGAAAATTGAAGTACTTGGGTTTAGTCACCAGGCACAAACCAAATGCAAGAAGGAAATCACACATCATAAGCTAAATTCCATTTTCCACTAAAGAGCCATATATTCATATGTAAAGAGGCACCAGGCAGGTTTATTATTATTATTTTCATTCCTCTCGAAAAGGACACTCGAATTTTCTGAGAAATAGACATGTAAAAAAGAAAGATAAAACTCCACAATGAAACTATTTTGAGCATTTGAAAAAAAAAATTAAATTAAATTCCTTGATCATTTCCAGCTATATATATATACACGTTTTATTCAAACAAAGGATGATGTACCATAACAAATCAGAAGTCATAACTCATAATTGTCCCTTAACTAATAATCCCTTGTTCTTGGTTTCATCACCTTCTCTAAAATCATTTCAAATCCTCCAAAACAAAGTCCAATCTTGTTTATTTCATCCTCACTAGCATGCAGAACATGCACTTTTCTTTGTAATTCAGCTATAAATTACTAGCAATAATCTTTATCCTCATCATAAAAGTTAATTGTTTCTATTTCAATTTCCCAACCTTCATACCAGAAGATAATGCCAATTTGATACTAAGCCCAAACTCAAAAATCTACCTAAACGCCATCCAATTGAAAGTGCTTATTTTAATTTGTAGTTTAAGTTTTATACCAGCAAGTGATGATAGAAAATATAAGATAATCATGTTTTGTGAAGTAGACACTAACAAATGAAATTTTCAATAGATTTAATGTACATGTAAAATATATATACATATTGACATTGAGATAAGAGGGAAAACATGATACCTTGTGTGTTCTTGATGAAATTTTTTGAAGGAGTAGAGCAGATGCTTCAATGCTAGTAGTTCTAGCTAGAGACAAAAGGCTATTTTCGCCTTATTATACTTAATATGTATTATTGTGTTTAGCTAGATCTTCATGTGTCCCTCACAGTATTTTTGCCTTCGCCTAATAATAGTTTCAACGAAAACCATAAAAGTTTAACGGTAACTATTACAATTTAAAAAGCCATCATAAAAGATCCATTACCATGAGAAACTATCACTAAGAAAAATTTTAAAAAATATGACTAGCTTTTGAACAAAACAGTTGGGAGCATAATTAGAAAAAAAAAAAAATGAATGAAATTCAAATACAAATTTGCTGCCCATCAAAAGTTTACTAAGAACAACCAAATATACTACTTAGTGACAACTGCTGTCTCATAATATTACTAGTAGTGACAACACTTTTGTTGGTCCATAATTAACACAAAAAGAGATTACACTACCTGCAAGAGAACCAAACAAACAGAACTCAGACGGAAACAGAAACAGCAAGAAGGCAAAACCAGCAAGAACAGATAAACCAGAAAAATGCAAAACTAAAATGCAGTTCCGAAATTGCAAAAAAACGTAGAACAGAAACGCACATAAAAGTCAATAATATGCACAGAACTAGTAAAACATAAAACCGCAGAAACCAGATAGCAAATCTATTAAATTATATAACGCTCATGAACCTTTCAAAAAGCGGAAAATATACAAAAACATCAGAGTCATAAACATTATATTTCATTCCCCATCTTTGTCTCTCTACCTATGTACAAAAAACTACAACAAAACCGTACAAATTCTAGCTCTGAGCACTCAAAAGTGCCCACCTTTGTAGTTGGTGTCTACCAAGTCAGCTTTTCAAATTTAACAACAAACAAAACAAGGAATCAAATCCTTCGAAACGTCACAAGCAGAAATAGGGAGAGAGCAAGCATATAGGAAACGAACCTTACAGTGAGAAGCAAACCAAATAGAGGGGCAACGAAAGTCACAAGGGGTTGCCAACGAAGGTCACTGGAGTTGCATATAAAGAGTAGCAATGGCGATAATGCACGATTGAATGAGAAGCGATGGGGAGAGAACAATGGAGAAGATGGCGCAATAATGGAGAGAAGAAAATGCGATTTGGGAGTTCAGGTGCGATGGGGGAGAAGAAGGTTCGAAGAGGCAAAGAGTATGGAAGAAGAAGGTGATATAATGGAGAAGAGAAGGTATTTGGGGGTTCAATTTAGGGATTTCAGAAAGAACCCTAAAAGAGACAGTCCTGAGTCTTTTTTTCAATCTCTCCCTCTGCAGTGTTTAGATTTTAAAAAAATAAAAATAAAAAATGAAAATATGTAACGTAGGCCTCACGTGGACGCAAAAAATAAGAGGTTAGTGTCAGCCATTTGTCGACACAAAGCATTATTTGGCCGACACAACTTTACGTTTTTTTTTAAAAAAAATCTTAATAAAGTGTCGGTCTAGTGTTGGTTTTGGCCGACGTAAACAACTAATTTAGTGTCGGCCTCGAGGCCGACACTAACTTTTGGCAGCTAAATTACTGTTTTCTTGTAGTGAACCATGGCAAATTAGACACTGAAATATCCATGGCAAATTAGCAACGAAAATTTCCGTCACAAACGAAATTTGAGACGAATTACAAGTGGCGCAAAAATAACGTAGCCACGGTTATTTCCGTGGCAAATATTAGCAACGCCACTTTTAGCGATGGCTCGATGACCATCGCTAATCCATCGAAAAATGTATTTTAGCAACAAAATTAGCTTTTTTGCCACGAATATTTCCGTTGCTAACGAATAACATTCTTGTAGTGCTCCTGGCGACAGAAACGACGAATGTTTTTGAATCGCCACAAGAAGCATTTGGTGGCGGTTTAAACCACCGTAAAATACTGAAAAAATTGCCGCAATATTCCTATTTTGTTGTAGTGTGTATTTGTATTAAAAAAAAATTTCTCAATAGAATATTTATCAACGTTTAATCTTTCTCAAACGCTGAAAGTAAATAAGTAAATCAAAACTTGAAAGTCTCTACAAAATTTATTTTATGTTCTTTTGTGCAATCCTTCAAGGATTATTTTTATTTCATTTGATTTTTGTTTCGTTTGAGCATTTTCTTTATATTTTAATGTGAGGTTTCTTTTGTATTTAATTGTTCTTTATTTTAATTTTTATCAACTACAGGTACATATTTAAAATTTTTGATTTAAATAACACGTTATATAGGTTTGAATTTTGCCCCCCTTAAATTATTTTCCTGGATTTGCCCCTGAGCCCACTATTCAAAAAAATGGTAGTGTTTATTGGGTTATTATTCGGCTAGCAAGTAATGGGTTATTATTGGGTTTATCAAAAATAGGGTGAAAGAATTGGGTGGAAGCGATTAGCATCATTCCTATTGGAAGTAGCACCATCTTTTTTAATATATAAATTTATGATTCTTATATATAAAAAGATGGTGGGATTTCTAAAATTAAGTGGTCTCAATCTCTCCTACCAGAAATTGACACAATCTCATTTGAGAACGACATCACAACTTTTTGACAGTAGCATCCGAAATTTATAAAATAGTAAAAATAAAAAGTAAATCACTTTTTTTTTCTGAACAACAGCGTCCGAAAAAACATTTCCGGACATTGTTATGCGGAAATAAGTAGTGTCGTTCTCAAGTGGAGTGGTGCAAATCTCATCACTCTCAAAAATATTATTTCTAAAGGAAATCAAATTTGGCTCATGTCTAACAAAATTAGTTTTTGAGTAATGAATATATTTGAAAAAAAAATAAGAGCGTTTGATGCGTCCAATAAATAATGTGGCACTTGTCAAAATGTAAATGCAATTTGAAGTTTGACAAAAACAAAATGCAATTCGAGGAAGGGCCATTTATGTTATGTCGCCTACCATCCCCATTTATTTTTTAGACACAAAATTACCAAAATACTCACACCCACCACGACTCCTATTTGGATGCTATTATTTACACCTCTTGATTCTTTTAGGTTGCCACACCAAAATACTTTTTTTTCAAAATTAACCTTCGCCTAGTTTTTAAAACCCGGGTGCGCTTGAGTTTTAGAAATGAAGCGAATTAATAAGTTTTTCGCAAAATTAATTAACGGTTTTTAATTATTGGACGCGCCTGGTAACTAAAAATTGTTCACCAATGGTTTTTAAAAACCGTTAGTTACAATTACATAGATTTATGCTTAATTCAACTACCGATTTTTAGAATCCGTAGGCGAACAATTTTTAAAAACTGGATGCGCTCGGGTTTTAGAAACTGAGCAAATTAATAAGTTTTCCGCAAAATTAACTAACGATTTTTAATTACTGGGTGCACCCAAAAATTAAAAATCGTTCGCCCACGGGTTTTAAAAATCGTTAGTTACAATTGTATAGATTTATGCTTAGTTTAACTTCCAGTTTTTAAAACCCGTGGGCGGACAATTTTTAATTACGGTTAAATACCGATAAGGTGTTTTATGATTTTCTTTCAAAATTTCACCCAGTTTTTAGAAACTGGGTGCGCCTGATTTTTAAAAACCGGGTGAAGGGCAAACTTGGAAAAAAATTAAAAATGTGTGATGTAGCCAGAAATTGAAGAAGTGGCAATAGTAGCCACTCCCTATTTTAAATTTTCAGATAGCCCCCTTTCGAAAATATTTCCTGATGAGACCCTTCAGAATAGCTTTCATGTGTTTCTGAATGAAGGCCTTCCGAAAAATCTTTAGTCTTTTAACATATTACTATTTTTTCGAAAGAGGTATTTCCATATAAGGGATTCGTAAGAGGCAGTTGCTCTCTATTACCATAAAAAAAAGATTTATGCGCAGGAAAGAAGGGGCAACGTAAAAAAAAAAAAGGTACTCAACACTCTACCTATGTCTAATAGCAATTCGAGGATGACAAAAGGTGAAGAAGCTTCCATTTGCAATGTTATTTATGGTTCATCTAAGGGTGAGAGAGAGGCTAAAGAAACGGTGAATTTGGGTAGTAAATTGGGGATTTTAGATGGGAACAATAAAAAGGAGGTTCTGAAGCTTTTAGGTGGGATTCAGCCTGGAGGGGGAAAAGGAGGTAGGCTGAAAGAGGGTGGTACAGTGTTCTGATTGTGCTTGCTTTGAGGGTTGGAGTCTTATGGGTTGTTTATGAAGATAATTACATATAACATTAGGGGTCTTAGAGGTGTGTTGAAAAAGAAGGAGGTGCGCAATCTGGTCTGTTATGAGAAGCCGGACATTGTTTGTATTCAGGAAACTAAACTAAAGGAGGTTGATCGTGTGTTATGTGGGAGAATTTGGGGTGATCCGAATATTGGCTGGGCCTGCAAAAAGGCTGAAGGTAACTCAGGTGGTATTATCATAATGTGGCGAAAAGAGAGTGTTAATGTGTCACATACAATTGAGGAGGATGATTTTGTGGCGATCAAAGAATTTTGGAAATCGAAGAATACAGAGGTGCTTGTGGTAAATGTCTATGCTCCTTGTCATGCTGGAAGAAGACAGGATTTATGGCGGAGAATTTCCAACCTGTTGAGGGCTCAAAATGTCAAGGCTTATTGTATTGTTGGTGATTTTAACGACGAGAGACTTGTGTCTGAAAGAAGAGGTCGTAATCTTAATGATCGAGCTTCTGAATTACAAAGATTTGACTTGTTTATACGAGATGTAGAGTTAATAGACCTTCCGCTTATTGGATGAAAGTTTACTTGGTATAGAGGTGATGGATCTTCTATGAGCCGCCTAGATCGTTTTCTAATTTCGAAGATTGGTTTTTAACGTGGGATAATATTTCACAATGGGGTTTACACTAGGGTCTCTCAGATATTTGCCCCCTGGTTCTAAAAGACAGGATTGTTGATTGGGTCCCAAGCCATTTAGATTCTTAAATGCTTGGAGATTGCAGGATGAGTATGAGGAGTTTGTGAAGGCTCAATGAGTGGTTTCCATGTTCAAGGTTGGGGGGGTTTTTGTTCTTAAGGAGAAGTTAAAAATCCTTAAGCATAGCCTTCGGGTGTGGAATAGTAGTCAGGTTGGGGACATAGATAAGAAGGTTGTTGAGGCCCAAGAGGTGTTGAGACGCCTTGATGCTAAGGAGGATGACTCTAGTTTGGATGCAGATGAAGTTGAAGAGCGAAGGGCAAGTAAGAGCTTTGTTTCTCAAGTATTCCACAATGAAGGAACAACTAGCTTTTCAAAAATCAAGATTGAGGTGGCTCAAAGAGGGAGATGCTAATACTACTTTCTTCCATAGGTGTATTGCCAAGAAACGATATGTGGATACTATTAATAGCATTGTGGTTAACAACGAACAGAAGGTGGAGCCTTTGGAGATCAAACCTGTGGTTCAATCTTAATTCCAATCTCATTTCTCGGCTGTGGAGCAAGTGAGATTTCGATTAGGAGATCTTGATTTTAAAAGTGTTTCAGAGGCTGAGAATGAGTTCCTTACGGCACCTTTTGATGCAATGGATCTGAAAGAGGCAGTTTGGGGTTGTGCTTGTGATAAAAGCCCCGACCCGGATGGTGTTAATTTTGGTTTCATTAAGCAGTTTTGGGAGTTAGTTGAGCCAGATTTCAAGAGATTTATAGATGAGTTTCATGTGAATGGGAGGATTGTGAAGGGAAGCAATAGCTCTTTTATCGTCTTGATTCCAAAGAAGCAGAACCCTTAGAAAATTGGCGATTATAGGCCAATTTCATTAATTGGGTGCATGTACAAAGTCCTATCAAAGCTGCTGGCAAACCGTTTGAGAAGAATCATTGCTTATGTAGTTTCTGATGAACAATCGGCTTTTATATGTGGTAGGCAAATCCTGGATAGTATTTTGGTCGCAAATGAGGTGGTAGATGATTTGAGGAAGGGGGAAAAGGAGGCTTTTTTATTCAAAGTTGACTTTGAGAAGGTGTATGATTCGATGAGTTGGGTATATTTGGAGGAGGCGATGCTTTGTATGGGTTTCAATAAGATTTGGAGGGATTGGATCCGGGAGTGTCTAAGTTCTGCCCGTATATCTGTTTTGATCAACGGAAGTCCGTCCGATGAGTTTACATCGTCGAGGGGCCTACGCCAAGGCGTATGATGCTTAAAGCTAGACAGTTGAATGAATTCCAAGGGGTTAAGGTGGGGAGGGATGGGTTAGTAGTGTCACACCTCCAATTTGCTGACGACACAATTATCATGGGTGAGGCATCCATTCCTAATATTCAAGTGCTTAAACAGCTGCTTACGTTGGTTGCGTTGATATCCGGCTTAAAAGTAAATTTCCATAAGAGTCAAGTTTTTGCTTGCAAAATGCAAGATGGTTGGCTGGACATTGCTGCCAATATTTTGCAATGTAAGTCAGGCTCCTTTCCGTTTCATTATCTTGGGTTGCCGGTGGGGGGAGATCAAAGGTGTAAATCGCTGTGGGAACCTGTTGTTGCCAAAAGTAAAGCAAGATTGGCATTATGGTAGTCGAGATCTCTGTCTTTTGGTGGCGGGTGGTGCTGTTAAAATCTGTCTTGTCCTCTCTACCGGTCTACTTTCTTTCTTTTTACAAGGCACCCAAAGGTACAATCTCTACTCTTGAATCTTTATTTAGAACTTTTCTCTGAGGTGGGGGTATTGGTGGTAGGTGTATTAATTAAGTGGGGTGGGATATTGTATGTTGCCCGAAGGAGGTAGGGGTCTAGGTGTCCGGAATCTTTCTGTTTTCAATTTGGCTCTTATAGGTAAGTGGGTTTGGAGATTGCATTTAGAGAGGGATAGGTTTTGGGTGAAGGTGTTAGTTTCTAAGTATGGGGAAGAGGTTTGGTTGTTAAATAAAAGAAGAGGGAGTTGTTCTCCTTGGTGGCAAGATCTATGTAAATATTTTGGGACTAGAAATTCTAGATGTGAGTGGTTCTGTAAATATCTCAGGAGGCAGGTGGTGAACGACACTTCTATTTCCTTCTGGAATGATTGTTGGTTAGATGGAGGTCGTCTTTGTGACAGGTTCTAGTGGCTTTACCATTTAGAAATTAATAAGAATTGTTCAATTAGTGAACTTGGGCATTGGCTAGATGATAGGTGGGTTTGTGTGTGGAGTTGGAGACGAGATTTTTTGGAATCGGAAAGGCCTTTGTTTAATGAAATTACTGCAGTTTTGGAAGGTGTTTGTGTACAACGTCATCTGTAGGATGGGTGGCTTTGGACTGCATCTGATACTGGCTACTACAGTGTCAAATCTGCTTATTCATCTGCATTTTCATATGCACCAGACGATTTCTTTAGAATATTATGGAGTAATAGTCTAGTACCGGCAAAGTTTATGACTTTTGCTTGGAGACTGGTGTTGGGAAGATTACCGCGTAGAGAAGGCCTCATGAGGAGAGGTGTCATTCCAAACTCTGCAATTGAATGTGCTCTCTGCAATTATGGTCTTGAAATTGTGTCCCACTTATTTTTTGATTGTCCTTTTGCGTGCTCTGTTTGGTGTGCTGTTTTGCATTGGATTGGCATTATTTCTGTGTTGCACAATTTGAGCCGAGATCATTTTTTGCAGTTTGTGGGAATTACGAATGGATCACAGTCAAATAGGAAATTATTTCAATGTGTTTGGTTCTCTTCTGTGTGGAGCATATGGCAGGTAAGGAATGATTTAATTTTCCGAGGACAGAAAACGGATTTGGACTCTGTTATTGATATGATTAAGCTTCGATCTGGGATGTGGTTGCGTGCTTCATCTTAGAGTTTTTGTTTTGCTTTTCATAATTGGGGCTCAAATCGAGCCGCATGCTTAAACTTATTTGTATGTAATTCTTAGTTGTGGATGAGTATAGGTGGTATTGAGTCTGAGTTTGGTTGTTTTGGGTGTTGTTCCTATTATGGTGTTGGGCTTGGTTGTATTGTTTTCCTTGTGGTATGCCCCAAGTAGCGGACTTTTGTTCGTTTCTGTATTATTTTGAGTACTTCTGGTACTCTATTAATACAATTTGATTTATCCAAAAAAAAATATATAGTAAAGAGAGCTCTTCAAGTGATCTTAAAATGTTTCTAGATATTAGATATATATATATATATATATATATATATATACTTTATTATATTTTCTGTGTAATATACACTTAAATAATGAATACAGATGAAATTAAGTAATCTATGTCCCTCTATCATCATCTTCTTCACACATTGACATGGTATCTACGAGCCATTTCTAGGCCTCGCCAATGACTTTCGCTTCACCGCAATTTGTTCCTCAAACCTTCTCTAGTGCGATCTCCACCAAGTTTAGTGACGATAACTACTTCACATGGATGCAATTCGTAGAAGAAACAATTAAAGGATTTCAGTTGAAGAAATACATTCTCGGCAAATAAGAAATTTCTCATCCCTGGAGATGAAACAAAAGGTATTCTCAATCCAAAATATGAAAACTGCGAACAACATGATTCACTTCTAAAATCTTGGTCGTTGCAATCGATGGACACTCAATTTAGGGTTCCTGTCGTTGGATGTGAATGATCTTTTGAAATATCTTGAAGACTTAATACTCGAATCAAACCAAAGTGCATGTGAAACAAATAAAGACTCAACTTCAAAATATTAAGAAATCTAGATTTATTAATGATTATCTGGTCCATCTGAAGTAATTGGTTGAAACTCTCGCATCAACTGGAGTGCTAATTTCAATAGAAGAACATATTGATGCAATCTTTGATGGATTGCCTGAGGAATATGATGCATTTATCACCTCTTGTCTCATAAGAGGTGATTCTGATATCGTTCCTCAAATTGAAGCTTAATTAATGCATTGGGAGAAGCACTTGGAACGCCACAAAGCTTGGGAATCCTCTCCTCTACAAGCTAATGTGGTTCAAAATCCAAATGCATTCAAGAAATGCCAAGGTAGAGGTCGGGTTCTCAAGAAAGTAATGTGCTATTTGAGTTTAAAATGTTATGAAACAAAGAAGGTTCTTTTACAAGGCAAGCTTAAAAATAGGCTTTATGCTTTTGAGGAGCTTCGGTTTCTTCCAAAAAATTTGCATGATTCTGCATCAAAGCCTTATGCTTCTACTCATACTAGTACTATTGTTAGTTCTAATAACCCACACTAATGGCATTCACTTTTGGGTCCTCCACCATATAGGATTGTACATTACATTATAGAACAATGTAATATTCCAATACCCAGAAATTCAATAAAACATGTTTGTTTTTCATGTTGTTTTGGAAAGTCACATAAATTTCCTTTTAATGATTCTGATTCTTATATTGTGCATACTGAACCCCTTCAACTCATTTACTCCGATATCTGGGGTCCATCCTAAGAAGGTTTCCATTATTATATTATCTTTTCAAAGGAAATCTTTTTTATTGTGATACATGCTATATTAGATGAGTTGTATTTCCACTAAAGGAATCTTCATCTTTCTTTATTACTAGAATCATGGTTGCTGAGATAGAACTAAGGAATCTGCAAGAGGTTTTCTCAAAACTAGAATGGTTACGTTGTTAGTTCCTCTTCCTCCACACAGAAAACCAATTGCTTCAATGTTGCCATTTCAGTACATAAAATTCTTAATTAGCGCATTAATTAAAATTTGTCATTCTTGCTTCTCATGCAACCATATCAAGAGAAGTGTTAAATCAAATCTCACACTTACACATAAAATTCTTAATTAGCGCATTAACAAATAAATGTACTTTTTAATTTTTACATTAATATATATAATATTAGCAACCAGAAAAGATGCTATTATTATGCAGATCACTGCCTGAAGTAATTAGTCAATGATTTACCATCTAACTCTTTCTTGAAGAACCTGGTGAAATATTCATTGAGTGTGAAATTCCTATAAATGGCTGGTTTCTCTGCAGATGTTAGCTCCGGCAAAGGACCAAAGAGTTTCTCCCTTTTACCCGGGTTCAAGAAAACAGCCACCGAGACTCGTGGCTCGTTAGCGCAATTCGCCAATACCCGATGATCCGCACTCTTGTATTCCTCGTTAGAGATTATCTGCGAGACAAATTCATGCATTGTAATTTGTTAGAAGTCCCACATCGGTTAGTGATATGGCCATTGTTGAGTTTATAAGGGTGTGACAATCTTCATCTTACAAACTAGTTTTTGGAAGTTAGGTCTAAACTCAAATTATACGATATTCGTATATTCGTATATATCATAAATCCAAAATGTAAAATTAAATGTCGCTAGAAATATAACGGTTGATCTACTAATATCATTTTTTTTCTTCTTTTCTGTCTATGAAGCCCATATTCTTTTCTCTGTTTTTTTTGTTCTGCATTTGCCTGTTTGCCATGTAAAATTATGTTTAGTTTTTAACTTAGTCAAATAATACAGGATGATTTTGCCAAGGGTCACAATTGATTTGAAATAAAATATTCAACTTTCCAAATGCTGCGTTAACCATCAGATTTCAACTGCATCATATTATTATTAATTTGAGTTTCTTTGCTAATCATTACCCATAGCAAAATCCTATTAATTTATTAGTAGCTCCAAATAGAGGGAAGTGCAAATTTTTATGAGAACGGGACTGCAATATTATGAAAAATGGTAATAAGTGTTACATTAATAGCCCTTTACAAAACAAGTAATGAATAATCTTTTGGGAAATGATATTTAGTGTCAGGATACTATTTTTTTTTTTAGTTCATAAGAAAGTACTACAACTAGGATTCGAACCCCGTACCCACATACGCATATCCCCTGTGCTCACCAACTCAGCTACATGACTGGGACCCTAAGGGCACTATTTAAGAACCCAAATATAGTAAAAAGATATTGGAATGTATAATTTTTTGTATTTCCGACAGATGGAACTATGTGATCTTATAATTATTTTTTTACTTCTAGAAAAATAACTAGTGTCCTTAGGGCACTTTATATCAAGACCCTAATCTTTTACCCCAACCCTAAAATAAAAACAAAGTAATGATTAATTATGATTGCTAATTAATTCTAATCTTGAAATATGTCAATATGATTTGTCCTAAACATAAAATTAAGCTATTCTTGAAAATATTATCATTTTATCTGAGATTTTTTTATATATATAATTACGGGTTTTTCTATTCTTAAGATGAGATTAATCCCATTGCGTGACTGGCACGGGCCCCCGAGAATTTGGCATAAATAAAATTTGAACATAGATTTTCGTATTGTGGGTCGTCCCTCGAATTTAGCGGGACCTTACACGGTTAAGCTAACCCTTAGGGTTTATTTTATTTTATCTGAGATTGCTTGATTTAATTAAAAAAAAGAAAGAAAAAAATCATGACAAAAAAATTACATTTGTCCTTAAAAACTGAAGGTAGATATTTTGTAAAGAAAAATGTTAAAAAATTAAAGCAACTCAATTCTAATATTTTCCTCCCCATGTTTCTCTTTCACATGTGTCATGAAGAGATCTCTACGTCTCTACTAATTTATTGTCCTTGTGAAACAAAACGTTATTGCATGACATGTCATGTCATCCTTTAGTATTTGCAAATCTTAACAAGTGCTCATAATAAAAATAAAAATAAAAAACAAAACAAAAATTCTCAACAAATGCTCTAAATATATTTTTTTTTAAAAAATAACTTTTATATTTTTTAAAGACAAAATAATATACACATATAATTATTTTTCTTAATTCACCTAACCTTAATAAAACTATGATTTATGAGGAACAATCTAATTCATAATTGGCCAATAGTCAAATACAAAAAAAGAGATTGTTCTGGTTTCTTCCCCTTAGCGTTTGTCTTCTTCCTAACCTTGCTCTTACTTAACAAACCCTTTTCTTTATTTAATTAGTTTTTTTTATTTACAATAAAATTGCAAATAGAAATTAAACCATGTATCACATACTTACATACATATCTTTGTCAAATATACTGCCCTTACAAAACACTAAATTAGTGTTTGAATTATGGTGAATGATTTTCTTAAAAGGCAATAAAATGAGAATATTTTATGTTAGTAAAAAAAAAACTCGTTGAGGTGAGTAGAACTTTTATAACTTTTACTAAATATAAATAAATTATTATTTTAAGTGAATTTTTCAATAATTAAATGAAATGAAAGTTTTCTTAAAAAAAAAAAATTGAATCTGACCTGAAGTAAATCCCCAATGTTAATAACCAAAGCACCAGGAACAGGCTTGACATCGAGCCAGCCATGTTGTGTCCGAACCTGTAAGCCACCGATATGGTCCTGCAGCAATACCGTCAATGCCCCTGGGTCCGCATGAGAATTCAATCCCACCGTTAGATCAGGCTGAGGGCAAAACGGGTAATAATGCCCCACCATAACCCTACCTTCCACCGCACCCATTTCCCTGAGCCTCTCCGCACCCAATCCCAACCCTTCACTCAACAAACCGTACAAAACTTCCGCGACACGCACCACCTCTTTATCCCACTCCATTACTTCTTTTCTACACACCTCCGGAATCTGGTTCGGATCTGGTGCGGTCGGTCCTAGCTTAATCTGCAGTGTGTCCCGCCAGCTGGCAGCTTTTGACTGGAAAAGGTCCACGTTGGAAATATACGATACGCCTGTCGCTACATCCCTACGGTACACCCGCGCCCTCTCCTCCGCCGGTTGCTCGTGAAACGCCTTCACCGCCGCGAGCGTCCGCCGGAGAACCTCCTCCGGAATGCCGTGGTTCGTCGCCTGGAAAAACCCTACCGTGCTCGCCGCCTTCCGGACCTGCTCCACCACGGCGGCGCGGGATTCGTTAGCGGCGGCGAGATCAACTGTTGGAATTTCGGGCAAGGATTCGGGTTCGGTTCCGGCACGGTTCTTGAGGTCGGAGAGCGTTTCCGGTGGGTGAACGAAAAAAGGAGGGATGGTCTTGATGCCGGAGTCGATGAGGCCCTTGACACCGGTCTTGGATTCGTCGAATTCTTTGACGGCTTTGGCGCGATCGTACGACGGAGGTGCGTCGACGGCGACGGTGGCCAGAAACGGCGAGGGAGTAGTGGTTGTTGATGACATTGAGAACGAAGATGATGCAGTGAGGGAGGGTTTGCGTGTGTTGAATTGTCTGAATAAATTTGAATAGCCAAGGTCTAGAGAGTGTCGATTAGCAGTTTTTCTTAACAACTACTCTTATAGTAGTACTTATTATATTATTATAATGCATAAATATTTAAATTACGCATATTAATAAAGAATAAAGATAATTAATTGTATCAATTTTTTTAAAAAGTGAAATGATATATTAATTTTATCCTTTTTTCAATATTGCGTTTAGTGATCAATATAATAAAGTTAAGACATTTAATAAGGTAAATAAGAAAAATAACCATAAATATTTTATGAGATTTATGCAATACCTTATATAAAGGACCACAAAATTTTTTCTAAATGTGACTTATAATAAGGACCGGAGAAAATATTGTAGTATTATTATCCATAATAATAATAAGGGTTTATAACCTATGCAATATCCAAAATGTGGCTTATAACCTATGCAATATACAATATTGTATAGGATAAAAATCTTAAAATAAAAAGAATGAAAGATAATAAATACATGTTAAAATATAATTTAATTAATTTTTATTTTTTTCCATAAAAAATTTTAATTTGAAAAATTTAATCTTTTACACAAATTAGAAAACTCTTAATAATAATAATAATTGATAATTGACTAACAAAATTACAAGTAACAAGGTTCTATATGATTAGAACACGCAACGGTGTTGTTTTACATTAACGTGGCAGAGTGATGTTCAAAGTTGAAGCGAGACACTCCCACAAGCGACACTGTATTGAGTCAAAAGTTTGCTCCCAATGTTGGTGCTAATTTTGAATTTTCTCACGGATCACTATTTTTTTTTTTAAACTTAAAATTTATAAATTATAATTGATCACATAATTGATTAAATATGTGAAAATATATAATTAAATTATGTATAACTGATTATACAGATTTAATCACATATTTTTTTATACTTAACTAATTTTATACTTAATTTCTTTTATAGGCAAAACAAACTTGATTAAAGGAATATAATGGGTACTCAAAACTCATCAACATACAACAGAATCCAAATAAATAACAAGTAGCAGAAAAGAAGAAAGAGAAAAGGAACAACAGAGAAATTACAAGATCAACGGCTTAAAACACAAGCTAACATTAGAGTGCCAAATGAAGAAGGAAAAAGAAGCATCCTTATGAGCACATGACACCCATTTCCAAGATTTCACCAAAACTGAATCGAACACCTCCTTATCATCAATCTGATCATTAGCGAAGATCACCGAATTTCTATGCAACTATATTGACCAAATAACACTAACCCAAATAATAAAAAAACACTTTTCCTTCTTATAGTAAGGAGCAACGCCAACCTAAGACAACAAATGAGACGATAAATTCGAAGGCATAACCATCGAAACACCCAACCACTAAGCAACCTTGTACCACAGCCTAAACGAGAAATCACAAAGAAGAAAGAGATGGACAGGATCTTCCATAGGGTGCAAACAGAAACAACAAGCAAAAGAAACAAGGGGAACACCTCGAGAGGACAACAAGGAACGACAAGAAACAACATTAAAGAGCAATTGCCAACAGAAAACAAGACACTTTAAAGGGGCCTTACCTTTCCATAACTTTGTCAATGCAGCAGCAGAGGAAGAAGCCAACCCCGAAGCACCTTGAAACATATTAGAAACCCAAACATATGTAGACTTTACAGAATAAACACTCGTAGCATCAGCACTCCAACTCCAATAATCCATCCTGTCATCTAAAACCTTGACCCCCACCAAAAGCTCCAGAAGGCTAGAATATTGAACAGATTCATGTTGAAAAAGACGTCGCCGCTAACCAATATCCCAGTTCCAAAGAAAACCTTCACACCCATCGTTATAAAAAATACAAGAATATTCATCAACTACTATAAAGAAAAGACGCGGAAAAATATCACAGAGACGCACCCCACCCACCTAGATATCGTGCAAAAATAGAGTCTCGACTCCATTCCACAAATTCCTATTAAGCTTCTCATCAAACCAAGAGTTTCCTTCCCCCAAAATACTCATTAGGACCCTTGACGTGATCCTACAATGGCAATTTCATCATTAAAATTTTATTGAGAAAATAAAGGCGTTATCGGAAAAATAGAGGTCAAAAATTAATAAATAATAGATAAAAAAATAAAACCTTGGCTGTTTTTAGGAATTAGTTTTTAATTTGTAGTTTTAGTGAATTAAAGCCCAAAAACCACTAGGGTTTAGCACCAGCCTTGAAACTAAGCAATGGAGAATAATTTTTAATTGTTTTTATGTCAAATTTTAGTTTTAGATTAGTTTTAATTAGCACCATGAATAGGCTTTATTTGGTGTTAATATTTTGTCTATTTTTGTAATAAAAAAAATGTGGGCAGCAATGTTAAATAGCTGAGCCATCTCCTTGTAAAAATCAGACCTTGAATGTGACTGAAAAACATACGTTTATGTGTGAGAAGCAATTTCTCTAAGTTCTTGAGTGACTTAAGAAGTTTTGCTTATCAAAAGAATTTCCGCCTTCTTTGTGTGATGCCTCCATTGAAAGATTGATTCTTTCAACAACCACCTTTACATCCATCTCATTCTTCTTCACCTTGTTCTATCTCTAATTCTGAGAATAATTATTCTTGTTAATTTTCCTCCAACTCTGCGCTCAAAATTCCAGCCAGCTAGCATCTTCCAATTTTGTTCTTTTCCTAAATAATTTTCACTTGTTTGAGTTGTTAAAACATTTCAATTTTTCCTTGTTTATTTCACGCCGACAAGTTGTGTCTCTGGCCATCCCCAAATTCTGCGCCAAATCATCCTAGCTATTCTGCCCAAATCACTAATGAATTTTGACCCTCCTTGATCAGGTTGGATTTGTGCCTCCCCATCATTGATTCCGTTTCCTTATTTTCATTCATTGATCATGAATACCTTGTCTCCTTCCAATTCAGTGACACATCAGCCATAATTTCCCAAATTCAGTCCATATTATTCCATTCTTGCAAACTTGCGCATTTTGTTTGATTCGGGCCATTTCCCTTCTTTTTTTAATTTTCCTACTCAGCCAAAATTCATTCATTTAATGTCTTTAATCCAAAAATTAAGAGAGAGAAAATTAATTTGAAAATTCCTTGCTCAACCTTTGGCTAATGCGCATATTCCAGCTCAATTCCTTCACAAATTCTAAGTTATTTCTTCAAGGTTCACATTATTAAGTTATTCTATGAGCGAGATCAAAATATTCCTCTCGGATCAACGGAAAATCAAGACGGTCCTCATTTGGACTCTCATCACTTGGTATCAGAACTTCGGCTCTTGATTTTCCAAAGGCAACTACAAATGGTAATGTTATTC
Source organism: Cyamopsis tetragonoloba (assembly GCA_037177725.1). NCBI lineage: Eukaryota > Viridiplantae > Streptophyta > Magnoliopsida > Fabales > Fabaceae > Cyamopsis > Cyamopsis tetragonoloba. The sequence goes on from CM074121.1 coordinate 41,166,551, forward strand.
CTCCTCTCTATGAGTCTACAAAAATATTTGTTGATGTTATCCCTTTACCAATAGAAAGGTTGTTCAAGGAACAATTGTCAATTTTGGATGAAAAGATTGACCATCTTAAGAGGAAAGACATTCTAAAGGAGAGATCCAACTCATCAAAATTTGTCGAAAGGCCAAAGAAAGAAAAAGAGAAGTATCAAAGCTTTGAGGAGTATGAATTAGATTGGAAGAGAAAAATAGAAAGAATCAAAAAAAAGATGAGAGAAAAGGAAGAAAAAGTAGCAAAAGAGCTTGAGAGAAAAGATATTTAGAAAGAAAGGCAGAGAAGAGAAAAAGAAATAGAAAATGAAAAAGAAAAGGAAGAAAAAGAAAAAGAAGTAGAAAAAGAATTTGAGAAGAAAAAAGAGAGAAAAGAGAAAGAGGAGCAAGAAAAAGAAAGTGAGAAATTTTTAAATTCTAATCTTGTTTCGTCTTCTTTTGATAATTTGGTTTTGCAGGAAATGAAGGAAGAAATTTCTTGTTTTGATTCTTGTTTAGTTGAAGGTTCAAAGGAAAACAATCAGCACATTGGGATTGGATTAATTGTGTTTGAGAAAAAATTTTCCATGGTCGCTCTACAAATAAAATTATTTGCATGATTTTATTTTTATTCTCAAATCATGAAGAACAAAAAAGGTCCGTTTTTGTCCTTGGCGTGTGGAAGAATTCATTACAAAAGAAGCCTCCCTTAATGCTCAAGTTGAAAAGGATCAAAGTCAAATTCTTACAAATTGTATTCGATCCTAGAGGATAAGCGAAAGTTTGGATTCGAGGACGAATCCTCTCGAAGAGGGAGGGAATGACGTGATCCTACAAGGGCAATTTCATCTTTAAAATTTTATTGAGCAAATAACGGCGTTATGGGAAAAATAGAGGTCAAAAAATTAATAAATAAATAGATAAATAAATAAAACCTTGACTGTTTTTAGAAATTAGTTTTTAATTTGTAGTTTTATGGATTACAGCCCAAAAACCACTAGGTTTAGCATCAGCCTTGGAGCTGAACAATGGAACATAATTTTTAATTGTTTTTATGCCAAATTTCAGTTTTAGATTAGTTTTAATTAGCACCATGAATAGGCTTTATTTGGTGTTAATATTTTGTCTATTTTTATAAAAAAAAAAATGTGGGCATCAATATTAAATAGTTGAGCTATCTCCTTGTAAAAATCAAACTTTGAATGTGAATGAAAAACATGTATTTATGTGTGAGAAGTGATTTCTCTAAGTTCTTGAGTGATTCAAGAAGTTTGGCTTATCAAAGGAATTTCCGCCTCCTTTGTGTGATGCCTCCATTAAAAGAGTGATTCTTTCAACAACCACGTTCTTCTCCATCTCATTCTTCTTCACCTTGTTCTATCTCTAATTCTGAGAATAATTATTCTTGTTAATTTTCCTCCAACTCTGTGCTCAAAATTCCAGCCAGGTAGCATCTTTTAGTTTCGTTCTTTTTTCTAAATAATTTTCACTTGTTTGAGTTGTTAAAACATCTCAATTTTCCCTTGTTGATTTCACGCCGACAAGTTGTCTCTGGCCATCCCCAAATCCTGCGCCAAATCATCCTAGCTATCCTGCCCAAATCACTAATGAATTTTGACCATCCTTGATCAGCTTGGATTTGTGCCTCCCCATCATTGATTCCCTTTCCTTATTTTAATTCATTGATCATTAATACCTTGTCTCCTTCCAATTCATTGACACATCAGCCATAATTTCCCAAATTCAGTCCATATTCTTCCATTCTTGCAAACCTGCGCATTTTGTTTGATTCCGACCATTTCCCTTCTTTTTTTAATGTCCTACTTAGCCAAAATTCATTCATTTAATGCCTTTAATCCAAAAATTAAGAGAGAGAAGATTAATTTGAAAATTCCTTGCTCAGCCTTTGGCTAATGCGCATATTTTAGCTCAATTCCTTCACAAATTCTAAGTTATTTTTTCAAGGTTCACATTATCAAGTTATTCTATGAGCGAGTCAAAATATTTCTCTCGGGTCAACGGAAAATCAAGACGGTCCTCATTTGCATTCTCATCATCCCTCCACCACAAAGAAGAGGAGCTTCTGTTAAAACCTGAACCCATTGAAGAGGAGGCAAGCCTACCATATCTTGCTTGGAGCACACGTACCCACAACATCTCAGAGTTATTAATCCCTCTCCATAACCATTTACCAAGAAGGACCCAGTTGAACCACTTAACATTCTTTACCCCTAAACCACCTTCTTTACGTGAACGACAAATAACATCCCATTTTACCCAAGGAATTATTGAACCATTTTTTACTCCGCACCATAAAAAATTTCTTTAAATAGAAATTATCTGCTTTATGATTACCTCTGGAGCTCTGAAGAAGGATAAGTAGTGCAGAGGCAATGCATTAGAATCACATTCAGCAATGTTACTCTCCCTCCTATAGATAAGTATATATTCTTCCACGAAGCCATTCTCTTTTTCATAGATTCAATAATCCCATTCCAAACAGAGGATTTTTTCGGATTAGCCCCCAGCTGCAAACCTAGATATTTTAAAGGAAAAACACCTTTTTTGAAGTGCAAAAACTCAGCAGCCAAATTAATAAAATCCTCACCGGAGTTGATACCAATTATGCAGCTCTTATGATAATTTATTTTCATACCGGAGGCTAATTCAAAACTACGCAACCCCGCTTTTAAAGACATCAAGTTCTCAGCATTGGCTTCCCCAACAATCAAAGTATCATCCGCGAATTGTAATAACGATATCTCAGATCCTGACCCCGCAATACTAACCCCTTTAAACAACCCGATTACCACCGTCATACACAAAAGAACACCCAAGCCTTCAGCTGCAATTAGAAATAAGAAAGGGGCAAGAGGGTCCCCATGTTTCAAACCGCGCCCAATAGCAACCTCCAAGGATGGACTACTATTTAACAAAGAAGAAAGACGTCCATTACATACACACATCTCCATCCAAGCAATCCACTTTTCTGAGAACCCAAAATTACGCAACATAGACAAGAGAAACTCCCACTCCACAGAATCGTAGGCCTTCTCGTAGTGTAACTTCAGAACAAAAGCTTTCTTTTTATTCCTTTTGACATAATCTATCGTCTCATTGGACATCAACAGACTATCTAACATGTTTCTACCTAGAATAAAAGCTGATTGTTGCTCATGAATAATGAAATCTAGCACCCCTTTTAGTTGATCAGCTAATAACTTAGCAACAATTTTGTACAAAAAGCCAAGCAAGGAGATAGGCTTGAAATAATAAGATAGACGCTGAGGAGAAGATACCTTGGGAATTAATGTCACAAAGTAGGATAAAACGGAAGACAGCAATTTCAAATTCTGATGAAACTCCGCTACCATTAAAAGAACATCTTCCTTGATCAAATTCCAAAATTTCTTTAAAAAAACAAAGTTGAACCCATCCAGACTAGGACTCTTGTCACCTTCACAAGCTGCAATCATACTATTCACTTCTGCATCAAGAAACGGACCAACCAAGAACTCGTTCTGGCCCCTCAATAATTTTGGCATATTAGCATTATCAATCAAAGGGCATTCCTAACTTCTACTTTGGAAATGTTCTTGGAAATAATGTACAACACCATATTTGAGTTCCTCTACATCATCTACCCACCTATTCCCAATCTGTAACGCATAAATAAAATTTCTCCTTCTTCTACCCTTAACACACATATGAAAGAATTTTGAATTCAGATCACCTTCTTTTCCCCATCTAATTCTTGCTTTTTGGGCAAGAAGACTTTCCTACTACGCCTAGCACACTAGATTTCCCTTACTAACTCCTTAATACGCAACTTCTCTACCTCGGATACACCAACTCCTGAGTTTTTCTCTTTTAGCTCATTAAGCTCCTGAGTTAGAGATAAAATCTTAGAATCAACATTCCCATATACCTCTATATTCCCCTTTTTTAGCACCCTTAACATTGACTAACTTCTAACGGATTCTCTAGGCCGCCCAAGGAAGAGCAACATCCTTCTTCCAAGCATCCCGAACCACCCTCTCAAACCCAGGATGGGAAAGCTAGCAATTATTAAAGCGGAATGATTTAGGACCCTAATTAACTACCTTGTGCATCAAGACAATCGGGTACTGATCCGAAATATCCCTATCCAAACCTGGACAAACTCTTCACCCCAAACCTCCAACCAGGAATTCGAGACCAAGACTCGGTCAAGCCTACTCATCATTGAAGCATCTCCTCTCATCCAAGTGAATTTTTTTCCTACAAGAGGTAAGTCAACCAGCTCCGTATCCTGAATAAACCCATTAAAACCCACCATTTCCATCAAACCATAGTCAAAATTTGAGCCTCTCCTTTCTTCCACCTTCGTAACCGTATTGAAGTCCCCGACCACAAACCAGCTAACGATTCCAAAACCCCTTTTTGATATAATTAACTCCTCCCACATTTTCCTTTTATCCTCAATACAATAAGAAGTGTAGACATTTACTATAATACATATCTGACCTCTATTGGACAATTCCAAACAGACGCCCAGAAAGCCATTGCCAGAGAAATGAAACAAACACTTACCTAAGGATGTGATTTAAATCCCATGAAAAAGATTATCCTTTTCTCACTCTCAAGAACTAAGCGGCCGTTTGTTAGAGCTGATTTTGGAAAGAGAAAATAACTTATGAGAGATAACTCAATTCTCAGAGTTTTCTTCATGTGCAAAAAATTGCAAGAAAAGGAAAAGTGGGGGCTCCACATCTACAGTTTTCACTTCAGCTACAACGAATAAGTGTTTTTGGTTTAGATTTTATTGGAATATGAAATAAAAAATATAAAAAGCGAGGCAAATATTAATAATTTAGTTTATTTATACACATAAATCAAGATCATCTAATGAAATCTTGAACAAACGGCTCAAAATTGACGGGAAGCATTATTGTTATCACACCACTTTTAAAATGCATAACACATATTTTTTTTAAAAAAATTTACTATAACCAGATTTTATATTTTAGACGAAACCAGATTTAAAATTCCAGTTGAAACCTTTACGTCACATATGTGACGACACAAAACCGGATTATAATTTCTGGGCGAAACTAGATTATAATTTTCGGGCATAACCGGATTAGAGTTTCTGGTTGGATCAACACCACACATGCACTACCAATGAACCGGATTATCATATCCGGTCTAAATCAATTTATAGTTTTTGGTTGGGAGTAAAATTTAGAAAAACTGATTGTCAGATAAACATATTTTATTTTACACTATTCCACCCAGACTCACACAATAATCATTTCATATCCAACCATATCATATTGATGTTTTAGGATCTTCGTGTCATTGAGCATATAATAGGAAAGTTTTTCATTTCATTCCATGTTATTTATGATTTCAATAATTGCTAAATTGCTAGTTTTTTTAACCACGGTGAATGTAGATCTTTGTTGTAACTGAATTTAAAATTTTGGTTTGAACCATATTTTCAAATCCAGTTTCAACTAGAAATTAAAATCCGGTTCCAACTATAAATTCAAATCCAATTTCGCCCCAAATTTGAAATTCGGTTAGAGGGAAAATTTGGAAGAAAACAATATTTGTGTGGTGCATTTTGAAACTGGTGTGGTGGAAATAGTATCACCAAAAATTGACGCACAATGATGTAAAGTTGTAAATTAAGTTACATTTATATATCAATTTTATTATTATATATTTTATACCCTACCTTACATTATGAGCGAATTTGGTCCGTCAACTTTCAAATACGCAGATTTTGATCTCTCATGTTTGTAAAATAGACAATTTTAGTCTCTCTGTTTGTTTTTTAAAAGTTAATAACCATTTTTATCTAAACTAACAATATTTTTTTAAAAATTAGCAACGTTTTTTTTTATCTAAATTAACAACGGTTCTCATCAAAATTAGCAATGGAAGAACTAAAACCCCGCATTTTGCAAACATTACTCATCAAAATTGTTCATCTGAAAGTCAGAGACCAAATTCGCATAGAAAGTAAGAAGACCAAAGTTGCAATCAAGTTACTATACTACTAAGTACACGCTATCATCACGAAAGAACAATTCTTTTTCATAAATAGTGAGAGATTAATTAAAAGTAATACAAGTATAATACTTTAACCCGAATCAGATAACAACGCCACGAGACTAACAACTGAATTAATACACAATATACAAGTTAGTGAAAGACAAAGACCAATAACTAAATATATTTTTAATCAACTACTAGGATATAACCTTAACTAAATCTAAGCGACTTTGAGCAGATAACTACATACACATTTAAACACTCAAATATTTCAAACTAGTTGTCTAATTAAATTAACTAACAAAATACACTACGGGTACCAAACACTAATTTAGCATAGAATAGCTAATTCATTGCAAAATTTACATGATACTAGAATTATTGTAACAAGCTTTTAATTAGGGCCGTTCAAAAAGATCAAAAGAACCACACCAAATTGATAACCAAATCAAACCGTACCACTTAAAAGGCGAACCACTTCATAAAAAACCAAACCATTATCAAATTTAAAAATCGGTTTTAAACCAGTTTGGGAAAATACAAAATGATTCAGGTTCGGTCCGGTTCAAAAACCGGTTTAAACCGGTTCGAACCGGTTTAGGTATGATGAAATTGAGATTATTTTGCATAAAAATAAAAACGGTTTTTGTTGCGTACCTAGGATCTAGATACAGCATGGTATGGTTAATGATCTGGTGTTCCGATATGCTCCGCCGTGGAGCAGGTGGTACTTGCAAGGACTCCGACAATCAAGTCAGTATGAGGTCAATATGAGGGTAAACAGTATTAAATGCATACCTTAATGATCAGTAATGATGCTTATTGATAGCATATAAATTAGGTCTGAGCGTTGTTCCCAATTTGGCTTGGGCCTGGAACTTGGACCGGAATCTTGGTCCACAATAGTTGCCCCCCAAGCCGGTGAGTTACTGCAAGAAGATCATCGACTTGATGACATGTTTTTTGGGTTCATTTGGAACCTTCGGGGTTTCTTTCCTGTATGCACGCTCTTTGCTTGTTTAGGTCAAATTTTTGTCTTTTCAAATTATTTCGTATAAGTGATCAAGTAACGCGCAGTTGGGGCGTTCTTACCCTTTTACTCGGGTAAGGCTCTTCTCAAGCTGAGTTGATCCCGAGATGGCATGTTGGGATGAAGTCCTGCAATATTTGGAGAGTTGACTCCCTAGTTAAGTCCGGCATTCCTTCGAAGGTAAAGTATTAAGGTAGAGACCCGCAACATAAGTCGGACTTTGACAAGTTCTCTATTGTTATATGCGAAATTTGTCCTGGGATTTGAATTGGTACTCGTAGCCGGCGTGGTGTCACTCCTTCAATGGAGGATTCCCCTTATGAGTCTGTCAATGTTGCAAAAGATTAGTTGATTTTGTGCTTGAGGCTAGCTTGCTTTTGCTTTTCAATTAACTTAGTTGTTTTACATTCATACTCTTGAGCCTATGAGTAGACTTTATGTATTCAAGCTCATAGCCTTCCCTTTTCAGTTTTACAATGAGTCATTTGGTGACAACGAGTCATTTTGGCGGCTCTCTCATTGCCCCCTGCGGTGGTGATCCACTAGTATTTGAATTCCAATACCAGTATGTCATATTCAAGGTTCAGTGCCGAGTATCGTAGTTGCAGAATCTTGGGATCGGCCTTGGCTAATTTGTCTTGGGGAGCTAAACCCTCATACAAAGATTTTTTCTTTTTATGCGACTATAAACTATGTCTATTCTGGCAGGATAAAAGGCCCCTAATTGAAGATTCAATTTTGCACAAGGCCAATAATTTTGATGGGGTCAGTGTCTCTTAGTTGGGAACTTCTTCTCAATTCTCAGCCAAGACTAGATCGATTGTCTTTGTGGGGGTTAAAAACCCTAGGTTAATCCTTCTCAATTCTCTTAACCGGGATGAATTGATATTCAGGCCACCATTGAATGAGATGCGATCACGGAGCAAGGGATGAAATCGGAAACCGAGATAGCTTCAACAGTAGAAATCGCCAGTAATCTTGACACATGATCTTAGGGCCATCGATTTTGACCAATTCACCTTAGCTTCCAAGAAGTTCTCTGAAAGACTTGGTGAAGATGTCAAGGATGATGAAGCCAATCAGCAATCATATGATGTTTGCTACTCCATCTATGATTTTCTCTCATTTGGCTGTAGTTTTTCTTTTTTCGGAAGCACTTTGACAAGTATTCAGGCCATGTGCATTTCTTCTTTTTCTTCCTTAACTGCAATCATGTCAGTTGAACACTTAGTTTATGGTCATTCAATCTGGCTAACCTTTACAAAGTTTAGGAGAACAGTAGATGGGGACTATCCCCCTTTTCTCGGATCGTTACTTCTCCCTTTTACTTGGGGCTTCGAGACCCTTGGGAATGAAATGGATCCTAGATCCTTTGGGAAATTTTTCTCATGTCATATGTGACATTCACCCCGAGATAACTTGATTCACGATGGTATGGTGGGTGTTGACCCTTGGGGAATACTCCCCTTGATACTGAGATCGTGTTCTTTTCCTCGATTTTACTATCCGGGAGAATTGTTCCCTCTATTATAATTGCCTTTAAGACACATTTGACAGATGGTTTTCTTGTATTGTACTTTCCTTCAACGAATGGTGATACGTTAGGATGGGAACTATCCCTTGGGCTTAGGTTTGTAAAACCCTAATCTATTCAAGATACTTATCTCCGGGATTTGGAAATGTGGAATCGGATGAAAGAGATCCCTTGGTGGGGTCCAACCTACCTCTGAGAATATATTGAGTGTTCGGAACCAAGAAGCTCCCAGGAACTATTTCCTTATTTTGTTCCTTGTCGTCAACTGTGATGTTATGTCGGGGTGAAAACTCACGACGTTTGAGGAAATAATTTCCTCGCTATATTTGCTGTCCATCTCAGTTAGTCGTTGGGGTGATGACTCGCGATAATTGAGAGGTTAGTTTACGAAGATGAAGCACTAGGATAAATATCTGCAACGGGTTAGATTATGATATTTTATACAAGGACACCCAAGAGATTTTATTTGCCAACCCTAAGTTGTATTTCACCCTGAAGGGGGTCAGTGTTGACTACGCACCCGTCGGGGGTACCTTGAAGAAAATTAGTAATCGTGACAAAGTGGTGTCGGTTGACTTAGATGGTCCAAATGGTCACCTTTAATCCTTTTGTCCCCTAAAATTTTGACTTTTGATGAATATTCAGGTTGGTACCAGTGAGGTTGACATGCCAGTGAGACCTTTACTTATGATCTAATCTTGGGGTACGAAAATCCTGATTACTTTGAAAACAATGTCCAAAGACTTAATAACGGCGTGAATCCACAGCAGGATGCCCATATGCCAGTCAATATTCTTCCTAGTTGGAATACATTCTGGGATTCCGATCGGGGTCATAAAGTCCTTAGGAGATTAATCTGGGGCATTGAGTTAAGGGGCATTAAGCCCCTTTTGTGGGTGAAGTGTGTCAAGCTCTTCCTGGATAAACCAAGATTAATGTATTTGGGGTATTGAACCTTTCCAGGATCGAAGTCATTGCTTTCATGTAAAGACAATGTTATGTTTATGCAATGTTTTTAGCTTGGTGTTTTCTCTTTTCTACTGCTTTGCAGGGCTAGCGGCCTTTTCCATATGAAGATATATTGAGGGATAAAACCCTTTTCAGGACAAAAGTCACTGGTGGGGCAATTTTCCCTTTCTCGGGATGGAGATACATTGAGGGATAAAACCTTTCGAGGACCTAAGTCTCTGGTGAGGCAAGTTGCCCTTTCTCGGCGCAAATTAATTTATGGGGGACGGATCCCTTCCAGGATTTGAGTTCCTGGTGGGGCAAGTTTCCCTTTCCCGGCGTAAATTAGTTTATGGGGGACGGATCCCTTCTAGGATTTGAGTTCCTGGTGGGGCAAGTTGCCCTTTCCCAGAATTTTACCTTTTTGGCCATCGCGTTTTTTCAGGAGTGGGGTTGACTACTTGTTCCAGAGTATTAGATTTGTATCTTCCATGATGTTGTCTGTCACTTTTGAGTATTTCAGCCTCTTGGAATTTTAACCTCCATTTCAGGTATTATTTATTTTCAAGGACTTGGTCCTTTTTGCATTTCAACCATTATCTCTACAATCTTCTCTTTTTTTAGGGATTTGGTCCCTTAGGATTTCAATCATAATCTTGGCTACCACCTGTTTATAAAGAGAAAGGAAATTCCACTACCAATATGTATTCGACCGACATGGTGTTCATGCCGGTCTCGCCATTTATCATTTACGTCGCTCATGGCATTCAAGTTGCAATTTCCAAGCAAATAATAGTAATATCCCCAGTTTGCAAGCAATTAATAGTAATATCAGCACGCTTGACATTGACCATATAATATGAAGATAACATTGATGATTTAGACAATATTATGAGGCGAACATTTGTGCATGTGACATTGTACCGAAAACATCATGGTTACTAGCATGTAAATCATGTAACAAGTTTTGAGCAATGGATATTGCACTAACGAGGTCATTATTGCTAACAGATAAACTAAGTAGCAGATACTGATAAGATAATATTGTGGACACTAGCATATGACCATATGAAGCAGGTATTGAGCAAACAGTATCGCAAATGCATATATTTCAAGAGGTATACATTGAGTGGGCAATACCACGAACGCTAGTACATAGTTTTGTGAAGCAAATATTGCAAAGACAAAATAATTTATGCTAATAAATTATAATTTATGCTAATAAATTATATTAAGTTGAATTTTACCGAGTCATGTTAGACATAATCATAATATACACATTGAGCATGGAGCATATAAATTAAGGTAGATTGTACCGTGCACCGAGAATCTTAGTGATACTAGATAGTAGGCCACATGTTAGAAAGCTCCACGTCCACGCTTCCACCTCATGTCAGAAAGGTCTTTGACTGGACCGACACGGTCTTTTGGAACCGAGGTTGTCCTTCTGGTCGTCATAGTTTTCACGGGTCAAGATGGTATTTTTGCTGAAAACACCACCCCCTTCTTGTTTTTCTGAATATGCTTCTCTCTTTTCTTTTCATTTTTAAACCAAGATGGTGTATTTATTTTTGCTAGATACACCAACACTATTTTTATGTTGTTTGCCAATCAATCTGCTTCTTCTTCCTTTTCTTTTTTCTTTTTTTTGGCTGACTGCACCATTTTCAGGTTTTGCTGCTGGCCCCCCCTTTTTTTTGCTGGGCGCACCAATTTTTTCTGAATGTGATAACTTATTGCTTCACACACCACACTTTTTTGTCTAAAAGGCCATTTTCTATTTTTTGACATGTTTTTTGCTAAGAGTACCAAAGTTTTTTTTGGACTGGGCCTTGCTTCTTCCTTTTTTTTGTTTTTTTAACTAGGATGACCCTTTTTTATGCACCTGCTGCTATTTTTTTATGCACTTACAACTTTTTTTTGTGGGCCATCTATTTTTGCTGGGCGCACCACCCAGCTTCTTCTATTTTTTGGGGGGCGCACCATCCAGCTTCTTCTATTTTTTGCTGGGCGCACCACCCAGCTTCTTCAACCACATACCGCAAGGTGACAGCGCGCAACACATTCTACCATGATTTCAGCACAATCACGCCGCCACCGTACAGAATCATACCGCCACCGTGATTTCAAACTTCAACCATTGCCACGCCTTGACCGGTTCTTCCAAGGTCGGCGGTTACATGGGTTTTTCAGCACCGGTGGTTGCGGTTCCATCATCAGAGTTGTCGGTGAAGGAATTCGGCGGCGACAGATTTGGATAGCGAGGACCGCATTGAAATCAAAATGCGGTTGTGGAGTGTGCAACGGCAGAGGGAAAACATGGGGAGGCTAGGCGGTGGTTCTGAATTTGTCGGAGGAGGCAAATCACCATTCTTTTTTTGTCGAATTCACGTACCACATACTTGTGCGAATTGCCATTATTTGTTTCTCCATGATTCATAAAACGTGCCATATTCCCTGTGAAACGAGACCGTGCTAACACAAAGTGATAATGGTGCTTGAATCACGGGGTCACAAGGTAACCGCATTGAATCATGACCACGCACCGCAAAGGATTACTTGATGATGATGGCTCTTTCTTCCGGCGATGACCAAGCAGAGAGTTTTTTTTTCTGTCTCATTCGGATTCTTCCAATGGTCCAATGGTGCTAGCTACAGAGAGAATGGGGAAACATTTTACCGTTTTCCACACACGGCGTCAGTGTTGCGTACCTGGGATCCAGATACGGCATGGTATGGTTGATGATCCGGTGTTCCGATATGCTCCGCCATGGAGCAGGTAGTACCAGCAAGGATTCCGACGATAAAGTCAGTATGAGGTCAATATGAGGGTAAACAGTATTAAATGCATACCTTAATGATCAGTAATGATGATTATTTATAGCATATAAATTAGGTCTGAGTGTTGTTCCCAATTGGGCTTGAGCCTGGAACTTGGACCGGAATCTTGGTCCACAACAGGTTTAAAATTGGTTCGAACCGGTTTGAGAACTACAAAAGTAGTTTGGTCCTATAAACTGAACCATTTATTTAGTTTAGTGTGGTTCTGATTTGGTTCTTGGGTAAACCAAAAGCATTTAGGCACATGATTCCAACTAGGGTGGTCATGGTTCAGTTCATTGAAGAAAGTTAACTGAATCAAAAAAGAATTATTTATAATGTTTAATGAACCGAATCAAATTAGTATTTTTTGTTTACTCAATTGATTCTCTTAATATAAATTATTTTTGAATCGGTTCTATAAATGATTTTGATTTTGAACTGGTTCTAGACTCATCTTGTTCAAAATTGGTTTTTAAAAAAGTTCAAAAACTAGTTTTGAACCCGTTTGGATTTAAAAATCAGATCGAAATTAATTCTTAACCAGTTTTAAATCAATTATTTAAATTATTTTAAAATTTTAGTTCTATTCATGAATTATAGAAAAAAAAAAGATTAAATATGTTTTTGGTCTCTAAACTTTAACGAAAATCTATTTTTAGTCCTTAAACTTTAAAATGTGTGTTTTTAATTCCGCTGGAGAGGGAATCATTCCAATAATGAAAGATGATTCACACTTGAGGGGGAGTGTTGAAAGTCAAGTGTGAAGTGAGAAGAGTGAAGTTCCACATTGGATGGTTAAGAGTTAAGTAAAGGGTTTATAAGTGGAAAGACCCTTGCATCTAATGCCTTAAAGTTTCGGGTTGTATTGTGGTGTCTTTCTCTTATACCTCCCTCTCACCTACACTCCCAACAGTTCCAATGGAGGCTTGTCATATCCTTTTGGGAAGACCATGGCAATATGGTACTAGAGCCATTCAAGATTGCTACAACAATAAGTTTTCTTTCATAGACCATGAAAAGAAAATTGTGATCAAATCTTTGAGTCCAAGAGGGGTGCTTGAAGATCAATATAAAATGAAAGAAAAACTTTTACAAGAGAAGAGAGAAAAAGAAATAGAAAACGAAAAATAAAAAGCTAAAGAAATAGAAATCGAAAGAGGCAAAAGCAAAAGGAAGAGAGCACTTTTTCAATTCTATTATTGTTTTGTCTCCTTTTTATAATTTAATTTTACAGGAATAAGTGGAAGAAGTTTGTCTTCAATATTGTTTAGTTGAAGGTCCAAAGGAAAACAAGCTGCACATTGGTGTTGAATTATTTGAGAAGAAAATCTTCCACGGCCACATTACAAATCAAATTTTACTCTCAATTCATGAAGAATAAGAAAGAATCATTTTTGCCCACGGCGTTTGGAAAATTTCACTAGAAGAGGAGCCTTCCTTAATGTCCATAAAGCGAAGAGTCAATTTGTTTTTTACAAATTGTGTTTGATGCCGGAGGAAAAAAAATCAATGGAGGGTCACTCTACCTTTTGAATTCGAGGACGAATTCCTTCGAAGGGGGAGGGTATGATATGATCCTGAAAAGGCAACTTGAACCGAAATGGACCAATTGGGTGGTGATAAAAGAAGACCCTTAGGCGCCTTACTTGTTTGGGCCTTAAGGATGGTTTAATTAGCAATTATCTTAGGCGGCATAAAGCCCCACAATGCAGGCCATAGGCAGAGCATTTTCAAGGGGAATATTTTTAATTTTTACATTTATTTTAATTAGTTGTTATCCTCTAGAGTCAAGATCCTAATTTTGAGGAACTTAATCTTTTGGGTCATCTTTTTCTTCAAGGAAATATCTTTTATTTTAAATCGGAATTTAATTGATTAGGAAGGAAAATTGGTTGTCCTTATCCACTAGTGGGGCTCGCACCAAGCTGTCATAGGAGTAGTGATTATATTTTTTGTTACCTTTTGTAATCTTGCCTATTTAAAAGCAACTATTTTATTGAATAAAAAAAGAATATTTATTTTGAGTTAGAATATATTGTGAGTATTTTTTCTTCCTAGGATTCAGAGATTGAATCACAGAGATTTATCAAGAGCCAAGCCACTCTTGTGTGACGTCTCGATCCGGCCTATCAAAGGACCCAACCAACCTTCGTGCGACGCCCCTACCCATCCCTTTCCATCTTTGCGCCACTTTCTTCTTTCTTCTTCTTCCCCAAATTCTTCAAAATCTGTCCAATTCTTCTCCTAGTTTTCGAATGACAATTTGGGATTCCCTAGAAAGATCCGTCAAGAACCCCAACCTCTTAGTCGGTTCATATCAGCAGGACAACTGTAAAATAGCATCAAAACAACAACTAATAAGATTATACATCGTTTGGAAAGAATTTTAGTTACTGTTAAGAAAATCTTCAATTTAAACTTGCTAGAATTGAATGGACAGCAGCAGCAGGTCAACAACAAAATAGCACCAAAATAGTAGCAAATAAGATGAATTATAAATATAAGCTTCCTTGAAGCATTCACTCAAGCAGGACACGTGGTAAGTACAAAAATGCTTTCTAAAACTAACTGGATTTGGCAGAATTTTGCCAAAATCAAATGTACTAAACATATAATTAAAATACATATTCAGTCATGACATATGTTTCAACCAAAATATGGAAAAGTGACCGATGTTTGGTCTCTTAATTATAATTAAAATCAGAAATAGAGAAAACAATCAAGTCCTTAAAGTCCTTTTTATACAAAACCAAACACAACAAGACAAAATATAAACTACTAGCTATTACTACTCATCATTTTGTGAATTAAGATAAGCATAATTGGGTGATTCACTCAGTGTTCTTACTACCAATAAGAATTTCACACCACTTAGTTCTAACCCAAAACTTGTAGAAATGGATAGCTAGAAAACCTAAGAGGGGGTGAATTAATTTAAACGTGAATGACAAATATTTCAAAGGCTTACGAAAGAACGAGTTACACAACGAAAAGTTTAAGTCCTTCGCCTTGAATCAAGATGAATTCGAAAATACAATTTAAGAGATCAAAGATCAATGAAATATTGCACACAAAAATAAAGCTGATTTTCTTAGATTGGTTTTATTCAATGTCCAAGTGAGAATTACAAACCAATTACAATTCAAAAACTTTAGAGCGAAGTAACTATTGCTAGAATTGATTTTAATTAAACACAAGTTGATTCCAAGGTTCAATTACAAAGGCAATGATTTGGATGGTTGTGAAATAAGATCAAGGCATTGTAAACAAAGCATGTAAAATAGACAATGGACAAAAAATTACCTTCGTTTTGTGTTCTAACAATACCTACATTCAACTCTTATAATTTTTAATAGAAGGTTCCACCATCTCACAAACTTTACGATAATGTTTACAAGATATTACAAAGATTTTCCACCTAGAAATCTACCCTCCAAGAGACTCTTCTCTTGGATTTTCAAAACACCTAAAGAACCATTTAGGATTTCTCACAAGCCACCAAAGTCCCCCTTTGGATTTACGCCTACTCACAATCAAACACTTAAGAGAACATTCTCTTAGGAATTTTATCAAACACCGTGAGCACCCACTCAAGAACCAACCCAATGGATAAGCCTATTATCCTTGGTATCCTTAGAATTCCTCAAGGACCTCCTAGAAGCAATCAAGAGAAAAAACCATTCTAAGATTCTTCTAGCTCTCAAAAAAAAAAAAACAAAAAACAAAAAAACTCAAGCAATTACAATGAAATTGAAACAAACAATCAAAAACACATAACCAAAAGATTATGGATAGAAAACACATATAATTGATATGAATCTTCAAGCTTCAGTCCTTGAATGATTGATGAAACATGTTGAAATAGCTCTATTTTGAGAAGATAGAATTAGCCCCAAATTCTAATATGCTAGTTCTTCCCTAGTTATTGATGAATTAAATGAGGGAAAATTGAACTCTCTCAATTTTTTGTGTTTCCTAAACCCTAATGGAGCAAAAGTGGGTTATTTGGATCACTCAAATTCGTGCAAATCAAATTCTAAGAGTTCTCTTTGAAACAGTGTAAAAGCTACTATTTATAAGAAAAACTACGGTATGAATCGATGTACATATAGTGTGAATTGATTCAAACAGTGTAAAAAACACCCCTGGGATAATTTCCCCCTAAACTTTATTTTTCAACATCTAAAATTTTTTGCCTATGAGATTTTATTCCCATCAACTGTGAATTTATTCACAAGGCATAAAAACACTTTCAAAAGGGAAAAGCACAATCCAAAACATGTCTAAGTTAAAAACAACGTAAGGTATGATCCAAAATCTAATGCATCCTAAATTTGATAATTAAAACTTGCTCTAAACCTATCAATGGAGCAATTTTATACTTTTCATTTAAGCATGGATAACCACAAAAAAGGATTAGCTAAGACTCATATCAAGCACATAAAAACCACCCTAATCCATCCTAATCTTCATTGTCTAAGAGAGTTTTCATCTTTAACATTCTTTTGGCCTTCACTAAGCATCTTTAAACCTTTGATTCATTAATCACAACCTTTGTCTTATCAAAGCAGCATTTGTCTTCATCGAAACCTCTTAAGGTCAACATTCTCCCTCTTTTTGATGATGACAAACACTTCAATAATGCGACAAACTCTTCAATGCTTCAAAGGCTTCCTTTAAATTTCCTAGTCAACAAAGAAAAACACCAACTTGCATATTTTTTTATTAGTCATGTCATGATCAAAAGAGAATACGCTAATAGGAATCAAGAATTTATTTCCACCAAATCTCCCCCCTTTTGGAATTAAGAAAAAGGGTTGTCAAGCTTAACTTTAAAAGACAAATGAAGATTATACATGTTAACACCTAAAGCACATAGTCTCAAACGCATAATGACATAATTAACATGCGATGATTACAAACATCTAAGGGATATCATTTTCACAAAGCATGCCAAGTTCATTTCTAAGCTTATAGAATTGATCTTTTGTAAATGTTTAGTGAAAATATCAGTCACTTGTTTAGATGTATCAACAAAAAGTGTAATTCCCTTTAGAGACATGGTCCCTTAGAAAGTGTTGTCTTATCTCAGTGTGTTTTTTCTCGAATACAAAACATGATTTTTGCTCAAATTTATAGCACTAGTATTGTCACATTTGATAGGTACAAAACCAAAATCAATACCATTGTCCTTCATTTATTATTTTATCCAAAAAAATTGTGCACAACAACTCAAACCGCGATATATTCCGCCTCAACTGTTAATAATGCCACACAAGCTTGCCTTTTGCTTGTCCATGAGACAAGAGAGTCTCCCAAAAAGTGGCAAGTACTGGAGGTATTTTGTATCCGAACGACAACCGGCAAAGTTTGAATTGCTATATCAAACCAAAGAACAAACACTTCCTCTAGGAAACCACGATCCTAGAGAAGGAGTACTTTTTTAGATATTTAATGATGCGTTTAACCACTTTAAGATGACTATTTTTAGGAAAAGATTGAAATGTCGCTCAAAAGCATACATAAAATATAATATCCAGTGTAGATGTAGCCAAATAAAGTGATGTGATCATGGGGTGCTTGATGAGTGAAGTTCCAAGAAGAGAAAATTAGAAACTTTGCTAAGGACATGATGATATCCAAGTTGGAGTTTTCTAAGGACAACTCTTCAAAATATTTTCACATGTTTCAAGTTGTAATTGAGGATTAATGTAGGGCTGTTTTGTGAATATTATTAGGATAAAGGACTTTTGCTATGTGGTCCTTGTAGTTTAGTTTCTCTAGACCATTAGTGTTAGGAAGTATAAATACTATTTGGACACTTAAACAACTTTTTGATAGAATTTGGGAGAAGTTTTTTACTTTGTTCATAACTTGTGAAGCTTTGAGAACTTTGATTCTTATCAATGGAGCCTAGTTTCTTTGTGGCGAATCTCAATGGGATTTATCAATCAATCTAGATTGATTCTGGCATTCCTTTATTAATTCTTCCTTTTTCTTTCCTCTTTTCCACATTTTCTGTTTTTGAACAAATGGGTTCAAACCCATTTTCCTCATCAATTCTGTTTTGCGCATGATCTTGGAGGTTTCCTTACCAATTGAAGCTAGATCAACACCCAATCACATCATTTGGTATCAGCTAGCCTTGGTGCTTCATTTTGGTAAGTGTTCTGCGCTATTCTTGATCAATTCTGTTCTTGAATTCCTGTTCTGTTTTTTGTGCGAAATTCTGCTGTTCTGTTCATCGCATGAAATGCTAGTTTTTTTGTGTTCTTGCGCCATTTTGTCCTGAAACTCTTGATCCTTGATTCTTCATGAATTCAAGAAATTAAACGGTGCAATCTACTCCAATTCAATTCCGCATTAAAACCTAGCAATTTGAGGTTTATTTGATTGAAATTCATAGCTGTTTGGATTCAATTGAAACGTGATTTCCTGTTATGTTCCGTTGCTGCATATTGGGAAAATTCTGCATAATTC
This sequence comes from Cyamopsis tetragonoloba, assembly GCA_037177725.1. Taxonomy (NCBI): domain Eukaryota; kingdom Viridiplantae; phylum Streptophyta; class Magnoliopsida; order Fabales; family Fabaceae; genus Cyamopsis; species Cyamopsis tetragonoloba. The sequence goes on from CM074121.1 coordinate 41,185,414, forward strand.
GTGATCATTGATTTCTTGATGAAATTGTTACAAATTAATCGGTCAAATCTGTTTGGATTGATGTCCGCAACATAACCTAATAGTTTGAGGATTGATTGATCGAATTTCAAGCTGTTTGAATCAAATCTCTGTTGCGATTTCTGGGTTCAATTTTGCTGAATAATCCAGCGATTCTGTTTCTGCATAATCCTGCGATTCTGTTTCTGCATAATCCTGCGACTCTGTTCTGCATAAATCGCAATTTCCCGGTTTTTGAATTCCTACATAATCGCTGCAATTCTGTTATGCAATTGTGTTGAATTTCTGCATAATAGTGTTCAATGCTTGTACTGATCAATTCTGCAGTGTTCTGTTTGTTACGCTGTTCTGCTACCAAATTTTGCAATTCTGCTATACTATTCTGTTATGAACTGTGTTGATTCCTTTGTGCTAATTGATTGGCTCATGTGTTCAACACAATCCTACAATTGTGGTAGTGTTACATTGTTTATGAATTCTGCAGTTTGGATTAGTGAATTTTTTTTTCGAGGGATATTGCTAAACTAAGGCTTGCATTGTAAGTGCTTGATAAAATGCTCAAATCTGAAAAATTGAATGATTTCATATGTTTGTGAATAAAGTGTCATTCCTAGTTCCTAGCTAGAGTATACCATTTTTCTTTTAAAAATTTTTCATTAGATCCATGGAAAATTCATGTCAAGTTTGTTGTATGTTGTCCCCAATCAAAATTCCTCAGTTAGATAGATACACTTGATTAGTGTGGATTTTAGCACAAATTTGGTTAGTTGTTCTAAATCACTTGCTTGCATTGTGATTTGAGTGACTTCTTTGATAGTAGTTTGATTTGTGATCAAAGTCAACCATACACATCTAGAAAAATCAAAAAAAAAAAAAAATAGTTGCTGCCACAAAATCAAAAACAAAAAAGGGACGTGAACAAAAAAAAGAAAATTAATTAAAAAAAAAAGAACACAGAGGCGTGATAAAAAAAAGAAAACAGTGGCTGTGATTTAAAAAAAAACTGGGTTGTGTATTTAGCAAATATCAATTTTCTGGTACAAAAAAATCCATTTTTTTGGTGCATTTCTGGGCAGTTTTTGGTGAGGCCAATTGGTGGTGCTAATAGAAAAAAATTCTGGGCAGTTTTTGTGCTAATATCAATTTGGATGTTTTGTGGAAAAATTGAAAAGTATATCTAGCTTCCTAATAGGGTTTTCCTAGTGTGTATCCGTTCTTGTGCCATTGTCTCATTGTTGTATTCCATTTAGTGTAGCCTTTTGTTCATTGAGTTAGCTTTTTGTTCTTTGTTTTTTGATGACCTCTTTGTTTTGTCATTGAGTATTTCACTTTGTACTCCCTTTGTCACATCTTGCATAAATTTTTGATAAATCTTGGTGAGTTTTGTCACTTTGGAACCATCAAGCTAGTCACATTAGACTAAGTTTTGTGTTCTTTTGAAGCTTTGTTTGCTATGTACTCTCAAGAGAAAAGAGTGATAAAAGGCAATAGAGACTTTCATTAAAGAAAAAGCCTTAAAAAGAGTGCAAACACGAGTGACTTTGAGTGAAACACTTGTGAGATTTGTGTGCTTGTGAGGTCCTTAGATTAGGTCTTATTTTTCACTTTTGATGTGTTGTAAATTTTTCTTATTTTCGGTTTAGTTTGAGCCACTTGGCTTGCATAGATTTTTTTCCTTTTTAGACACTTGTATATTTCTCTTTTGTAATTGATTCTATGGAGGACCCAAATGAATCTTCATCTTTGGGTGGTAACAAGTTGCTTCTTGAACAATTGACCTCCCATTTAAAGAAAATTGTGACTGAAGAGCTTGAGGGAGTGTATGATGAGTTGGACAACATGAAAGAGTCCAAAGAAGCACATAGAAGCAGCAACCATGGCAAGGAGTCCCTAAACTTTAATGAAAGTTTGTTTTCCATCCTTCCGTCCATTTTCGTCAACTTTTTAGCTGACATGGCAAACGGAAGCCACGTCACCAGTCCACTTGTCTCAATTTTTATTATTTTAATTAACTAAATTCCAAAAATATAATTGTTTAAAAAATAATAAAACTATTCATCTCCATCCTTCCCAAAGTGTGTTGGTCTCCCTCCTTCCCAAAACCATTAATCAAGAGATCCATTCTAAAACCCAAAATCAAACACATTAGAAAGGTAAACCGTGAAGAAGTTTTGAGATCAACCATTCTAAAACCAAAAATAAAACACATTTGAACAATCGTGACCCTAATCCCCAAATTAAACAACTTCAACCCTAATTCACAAATTGAAATCAGCAACATCAACCCTAATCTTCAAATTAAAATCCCTAAATTGAAAAACCTCTACATCAACATCGCAATCCCGATCTTCTTCGAATTCAAGATTCAATGTTAGCTAGCATCACTGGGTTTTGTGGGGCATGAAGGAGCCAAACATGGTCACAACCACATTCTCGATGTTGTTGGTACGAGCACGCGAACAATCTCGACGAAGAAGGTGAGTGTCATCAGAAATAGGGAGAACGTGAGCCACGAAAGAAGAAAAAGAAGATGAAGAAGGATAGGAGGAAGAAGAGGGAAGGTACTCTAAATGTGTGAGGGAGAGGAGCATAACACATGTCTGCGTTAATGGAAAAAGGGGATTTTGAAATTTTTTATTTTTCAATGTTTTTTCTTTTTTCAAATTTTTAGAAATTTATTTTATTAAATTATTAAAAATTTGACACCTGGGATGCCAAAAGGGACACTGTTTGCCATGTAGGCATTACAGTTAACAGAAATGGATGGAAGGATCAAAAACAAATTTTTGTTAAATTTTAGGGACTAAAAACATACTTTTAAAAGTTTAAAGACTAAAAGTAAATTCTAGCTAAAGTTTAGGGACCAAAAACATATTTAACCAAAAAACAATTATTTTACAATAATTTCAGTTTAATTCTTAGTTCAATTCCGGTTCTTGCGCATGCTTCACGTGGGAAGGACGTAGTTTTGGGAATTGTTTGTAAAACTTGCCTCTGGGTAGCAATGTAGGGCCCAGTTGATTAAGATTTTAATAGAATGAATAGTAAAAATTATATAAGTTGAAGTAAAAATTTATGGTTAAAATACACGAACTGAAAAAAATAAAAAATTAATAGTTAAAATAATTGATGTACAAAAACTAAAATTATTCAATAAAAATAAATATTTTAACTTTAATCAAAAATAATTTTAACTAAATTAGAGTTATAAACAAACGGGCCCGTAGCAGGAAGGCATTAGGAGGTTGCTGATTTGTGGTTTTTTTTGGGTTCAAATAAGTCTTTTCTTTTGTGCTCATGTGACGCTTTTACGCTTTTGTATTTGTGAGTTGAGTACATCTAGTACTTTTTCTAATAGATTTGACTTTAAAAAAAATAAATTAGTTCTTAGTGTTATTTTGCACAATCCTATAGTTTTGATATAAGATTACAAGTTCATCAAGTTAGTTTAACTTTAAAAAGTTTACTGTTTAGTCCTACTTACAATATGTTAGAGGAATAATTTTAAATCCTCCTCCTACTTACTTTCTGTTGTTCATCCTATTTATATGATAAGAAATGTATTAAATGTTATTTACGTTTTTAAGATACAAAGTACATTTTGATTATGATGGGTGTAGTTTCTTGGCTCAGTTCTATGCTTCCATTCTTATCTCTTGCTAAGAGTTCATTAATTGGTAAGATATGTTATCTAATCCCATGTTTTTGTTGGATTAACTTGGAGAGAGTTGATTTGAATTTAGTTTTTCATTTTTCAATTGCTCAGTATAGTGTGTGGGTTGTTTTTGTTCTAGTTTTTCTTTTACAGCTTTTGTAGTAGTGTTGCACTTTTTGTTCTCCTAATAGTAATAGTAATAATTAACAAATTGTTGTTTTGCTGATAAAATGATAAGGGTAAATTGCACAAAGTACCTTTAAGGTTTTAGAAAATAGCACAGATCACTCAACTTTAAAAAAATTAACAGTTCACACCATTTTCTCAAATCGACACTAATCATAGTTAAAAATTTCTCTATTTTTTTTCTATAATAAAAAAATTAATTTTCTTGTATGCTTTTTTTTTACAAAATTCGTCTACTGAATTTATTCAAAAAAAAATTTCATAAAATAAAAAATTTATTTTTTCATAAAGTAAAAAAGTTATTTGTGAATAAAAAATTATTTTTTGTAAATTAAAAAATAAATAATTTACAAATAATGATAGTATTTTTAAATTTATTTTTTAATTTACAAAAAGAAAATTATTCACAATTAATTATTTTATTTTATGAAAAAATATTTTTTTGAGAATATTCAGTAAATAAATTTTGTAAAAGAAAAAAAACATACAGGAATTTTTTTTTTTATTTATAGAAAAAAATAGAGAGATTTAACTATGATTAGTATCTATTTGAAAAAATGGTGTGAACTGCTAATTTTTTTTAAGTTTGATGATTTGTGCTATTTTCTAAAACCTCAAAGGTACTTTGTGCAATTTACCCAAATAATAATAATGAAAGAACAGTGTAAGTTACATGCTGCATATTCTCTTGCCCTATGTACAATTTCAGCTAAAATACATGATAAACTCTGTGGAGCTGCAATTTGTAGGGTAAACTTCTATTCAGTTCATTTAAAATTTTCACAAAACAACATAATTTAATACCAAAAACACATAATTAGCCACTTCATTATAATTTTAATGTTAATCAGCTCTCAGTTCAAGTCAAATTTTCTTGTCAACTCTGCTACCTATATTGAACATGCTGACAATAAGACAGTAGTAATATTTTTTAGTTTTTACATGTAAGTAAACCTACACACCTACTTTGAGAACCACCATTATAAGTACATAACTTCTCTGTGAATTATTACATCTCTTCAATCAAAATTTTGCCTTTTGTTTCTGCTTTGTTCTTCATACTGTCAGCCTTATTACTCCTTTGAAATTCCATGGCTGACGTCTTTTCTGCGCTTACAATGGCGGCTAAAGGAGACCATGCTTCCTCTGGCTGCTCATGAACCCAGCACATGATGAAATATATCTTCCTTTCTGCCAGCTTAAGAGCACTTCTAGTCTCATCCCTCTGCAACTTCCTCGGCTTTTCTAATTTGGCCTCTTTTTCCCCTTCTTGAATCAATCGATGCATATCCCAAAGCGAACAGATCAAAGCAGGAGTTCCCAAAGTAAGGAGGCTGATCACATCATCTATAATGACTAAACCAAATTGCAACCCTCCCATGTGTCTGTAAGCCGGAGAGCATACCTGAGACAGGCAATGAGAAAGGGCTTCAAGTACAGTCTCCGGCTGCCCGCCTTGACCCAAAACAGATGATACACTCAATACAACCATGACTGACCCTAGTGCATCTGATTTCCAATCTCCATTATAGAGGCGAAGAGTGAAGCAGTAGCTATAAAGAATATCAACTAGGTGAACAGTTAAAAGGGGTGATGGCCCTTTGGAACTAAGCCGGCTTAGAGGAAGCAGCGGGATTTCAGGGCCAGGAGGAATGTCGCTGGACTCGCCTCCGATATCATCGAGCAATTCTTCCTGCTCAGGAAGAGGTTGAACAAGTTGAGTTCCTTCTTTACTAAGGCAGATTTTTCTCGCAGAAGGCTTTGACCACCATGGATCCCATGGTTTTATCATCTTGCTTAGTTCCCCGTAAGCAATAGCTCTATGAAAGCGTTTCTTCTCTTCAAGAGATAAATCATCAAAACTAATTTCTTGTCCTGTAGAGAGATGAAAATCAAATTAACCTAACCGAACTGACATTGACATAAATATGTTTTACAGGTAGTACAGAGTCAGAGAAACTAGAAGACACGCGATAAAGAATTAGCTTTTAATAGGTACATACCAGACAAAACTTTTTCCATTAGATCCTCAGATAGAGTTGAATCTGCAGGAACTAAGATCAAATAGGATTTTAGTTCCCTTGAAGTACATGATATAATTACACAACTTCAACAACTCTTTTAGAACAAACAACACAAAATAATCAGAGTGCACTTCTGATGTAAATTGGTTTTTGATAGGGTCCAATGGCAATGATTGATCAATGTAGCCAACCCCACCAGTTGCAACCAATACAGGTTGTTGCTGTATATGTCATTAACTGAATACTACAAGTTAAAAATATGCTTTACAAAAATTACAAAAACTAGATAAGCTTTCAGGCAAAGATTAAACCAAACAAGAAAGACTGTAACAAAACAATTTGGAAACATCTGAAAGCTGATAGGAAACCCATTGTTAAGGCAATAATTAGTTAATTATAGTGTTATTAGTTAGTTAAGGTGTGAGTTAGTTTGTTAGTGTTTTAGTGATACAAGGCATGTTGCCTATAAATATGTGAAGAGTGGAGAGACGAATTCATGCAATCATTTGGTTATTGGAAAGGGTGGCTTAGCCACAGGAAGAGTAAAGGGTTGGCCTTGCTCTTAGCTTATCTTTTTCCTTGTTTCCTTTTACTGTTTTATTGCTAAGTTTTTATCTCCCATTATAATCAAGGGGTTTCTTCCCCTTTCATTCAGTAATATATATTAACAGTCCTATTAAAAGCAAAGTGAAAATATGGAGTACTTACAATCCTCGTCCATGATATCCATTTCCTCTTCTGAATGAAACCTTTTTAGTATGTCCAGCATTTTATGTTTGGTTTGTTCATCAGGCTGCATTTGCTGAAGTTCCTGAACTACATTTTCTTTCATGAAGGATTCAGTACATCGAAGACTATGAGACTGTCAAATTACAACAACACAAGGATCAACATTCACAGCTGTTAATAACAAACCAAGGATCAAATGATCAATATTCAAAGTCTCTGTAGAAATGTCATGCGAGTAATAGCCATTTTGCAAAATCACACACATCCAATAAAAGCTCAACCAATTTCCAGATAAAAGCCTTGTTAGAATATTTGAACCACTCCACTAAAGTAGGCACAATCAATGAAGACAGAGATACATAGACACAAGCACATAAACATGGTAGTGACACTACTAGAACAGTAACATAGACGATCATAAAAGAGTAAGTAGTAAAAACAGCATAAAGGGTCAAAATTGAGAAACACCGTCAGACTTTGGTGAACACGGTAGGTGTATGAAGAAGAGGGAGAAAATTGCAATTGTAAACCAATGCAACAATTTATCCTCTAAATGTCTGCAATGATGCTAAACCTCACAAACCCACAAGTATTAAAGCTAACTCCCCAATACTTGAACTGGTATAAGCATACTCTCTCATTCAGTAAATTTGTCCAAAACATTTGTAGCATATGCAGTTTTACAGTATTGACATTTGAGTCTTGACATGCTAGCACCACGTTCAATGAAGGAGAATACAAATGTTAAGTATGATTTACAAAACATCAAACAAAATCTTGTATAGCCAGGTCAAATCAAATCAAATTATAAGTAACTATATATGCTTACTTTGTAACATTGGAGGGAACAGTATCGAGAATTGCATCGAGGGCATGTGTACTGGGAAAATTGTTTCTGACATCTGTCTTGATATCAAAAGGAACAAAGCAGAAGAGTTCGATTAGTACTCTTACTAAGAAATAAATGCATGTAAAAATCTCAGAAACAAAAATACAAAACAAAACTAACAAGTTTCAATTCTAAGAAACAGGACATTTCAGAACTGATAAATTTCACCTATTAGAATAGATGAGAATTAGAAAATCTAAAAATATGGGGAAACATTGTTTAATCTGAATATAATAAAATCATATATGATTAAAAAAAATATATAATTAAGTTAAAGAAGGCATACACGTGACAGATGATTCGAGCAGGGTTGAGGGTGGAGGTAGAAGAAGATTTGTCACATGTAACTATAGTATCAGCCATGACCAAATCGCGAAGTTACTTTCCTTTTGTTACCCACCAATAAGCGTTTCAGTTGCAAAGAGGCATTTGGAATTTACGAGGCAAAATCCTGAAGTTAAGAAGAAGAAGAAGAGAAGATTAAACGTGAAATAAGATAATGAACAGTGTTGTTAGCATTTCGACAAACAGGTTCTGGGCAGGAATGAAAATACATAAAAAACCGTAAAACAAAACCCAACACGTGCTTTGGAAGAAGTAAGAGACTGGAAATGGAACCTGGTTAAGTGGTTGGAGCGAAGGATCGGTGAGGAAATTGCCAAAACCTCGTCGTTGGAGTCGCCGCGACGAGGGAACCGGAGATAACTTGAGCGACCCAACCGCACTGAGCCACTACGCTTCTAGAGAATGCCACCGCTGTCAGCGAAGTCTCTTTAATTTGAGAAAATAACACCAGTTCCTCCGCTAATCACACTTATTAATTTTTGAAATTATATTTAGTTTGGGTTTGGCACAAGGATTATTTACGAACTTATAGTTTATAGCTGGTAGCTTATGGGTAACTAGAAATGTTTGGTGATAACTAGCTTATAGCTTATAAAAGCTGGCTTATGAAAAGCTATTTCAAATAGTTTATAGCTTATGAAAAGTAGCTTTCAATATTTCTTTCCTGTTTTACCCTCTAATCATTTATTACATATTTAATCCATCAAATAATTTATTACATGTAATTATTACTTGTCCTTTTAAGTCATTTAACAAATATAAGCTATTTAATAAGCTAATTTTATCAAACATCTCTACTCAATTATAAGTCGCAAGTCATAAGCTATAAGCTATAAGTCATAAGCTAGTTTTACCAAACAGAACTTTAACCGCCTTTTTAGGGTGACAAGTGTATGAATTTCAAACCTCATGGGAATAAATATTATGTCTAAAGGAGGTAAGTATAATAGAGTTTCAAACTTTATGGGGTTTGTGTAATTTCAAAAATTAAGAGAGAGTAAATATAATAAGCAAAAATTTCAAAAAAAATTGGTGTAATTATCACTTTTAATTTTAGATTTAAATAAGATTTTAGTCCCTACAAAATTAATACTTTTTGTTTTAATCTTTATAATTTTTATTTTTATTTTTATTTTGCAGCTAGCCTCGAAATATCTCTAAAATTACACTCCGCCCCAATTGCACTGACTGAAAAGTAACTTTGTTTGTCAGCCAAACCATGATTAAGAAACAGTAAAACAAGTTAACAAAAAGTAAACCAATCATGGTAAAAAGAGCTTACATTGGCGCAAAGAGAGTAGCTTTCTGAAGCTATATAAGATTACTACCAAAACTCGGCCAGAAAAAAAAAAGGAGAGTTATTGTTCATAGGGTGAATGACCTCTCTTGCCCTCCCTTATTCATTGAATCTGCTCCCATTTCATCTCTGATTCTAACTAAATTGAATAGAATAAGTTCAAATTTTGTCTCATTTCAGATTCATGCATTCCAATAGTATATATTATTACCTCTGGTCTTTTTTATAAGAGACAAAAAGAGAAATATTTTTTGTCCTTTTTATAAGAAACTTTGTAAGTTTTCTAGGCATATTAATTGCTAAGGAAGGGTAAAAGTACTTTGTTACCCTCAATTTATTATGAGCACTCACAATTTTCTATACTAGTAGATGTCTTAACTACATAGATATTTTAGTAATTTTCTCACATCATTAATTGAAAAGAACATCACTTATTATGTTTTATTGGTATGTGTAAAATTTGTCTAATGTTTCTTATAAAAAAGACCGAAGGTAGTATTAAATTATTAAAATCAATGAATATCTCACAGTGTTCAAATGAGCCTTTATTTGAAATTTGTAAGTGCCAGATAATCCTTGGAGGTAATCTAAGCCCTCTCCCTCTGAATTTTGAAACACCAATTTTCAAACACTTAGGTAATCTAAAATCTACCAGAATCAGAATCTATAAAAACCCTAACCAAAATCAAAGCCCAAAACATCAAAAAGAAATCACAAAAAGTAGATGAAAGAACCTCTTCAAACTCTTCAGTCTTTGTCTTCCTCTTCAAGATCAAAACTTTCTCCATCAGAAGAAGTTTTTTTTACTTCATCTTCAACCTTTCTTGCTATGCTACACTCATGGACCCTACCTCATCCGTTGGACGTCGAACTGGTCGGGGAAGGAGGCAGAGGCTAGGAGAAGGCGCACCTACCGGAAAAGGCGCACGCGCTTCAGAAGATACACGCGTCAGTGGAGGAATCAGAAGAGGAAATGAATTAGGAAAATGACGATGTGTTTGAGGAAGGATCTTCGCTGGAGGAGATTTACAGTAAGTTAAACCAGTGAAGCTGTCGAAGAAGATGAAGAAATCGGCGAGTTCGAAGTCGGCGTTGGCACATTTTAGGGAGGACGCCGGAGGATGATGCGCGGCGAAGGAGGAGGCGCGGCAATGGCTTGGCAAAGGACAAAGATGTTATGGTTTAGGGAGCCTTGAGAGAAGAGAGTGAAGGTGAGAAAGAGATTGTTTGATCTCCATCTAAGGATGGGATTTTGTTTTGTTTTAACTAGCAAGTCACTCGTGTGTACGCACGAGCTAACTTTTTGTCCGTGTTGAGATCAAAATAAGGTTGTGTTATACAATTGACTGTCTGGACCATCTCAAGAAAAACTTTCACATTGTCAATCAAGGGAATCCCACGCAATAACAAAAATAAACAAAATGTACATGATCCAAATTTGATATCAGTGATGACCAAAGTAGTCATCCGCAAATTCATCAACAAAATGCATAACAAACATATAAACAATAACACATCCTTAATGGGGACCAAAAAAGATAAATGAAAAAAATATCATGTTGCTTGCTCGTGGTGCAACAACACTGTCTTGTTGTCCTCAGACAGTTCATAAGCAAACTTGTGAATGTAAGGAAAATATATCAGTTATTTTTTGTAATTGGCATTAATTGTTATTTGTTTGTATATAATATAAAAGAAGTGTTACTGGAAAAATAAAAAATTTCAAACATACAGTAGAAACTCTTTAAATTAATAATGTCAGGACCGGAGAAATTTATTAATTTAGAGAGTTATTAATTTATCGATAAATTAATAATTATTAATTTAAAGAGTTTTTAAGTAATTACATACTGTACATACCAAACAAAAAGGCAAATTAATCTATGCCTCTTAGAATTACGTTGCAGCGAACCCTGGGACTTAACGTAAATTAGAAACTACATATGCATTGGAAATCAATAATGACTTTTGAAGTATACATATGCATTGGAAATCAATAATGACTTTTGAAGTACAGTAAATGTAAACAAGAGGAACAAATGTGTTCAATGTATTCTTAAGTAAGTTTGGCATATATAAATTACATGAATGTGTTAGAGTATTCAAACCATATCTCACAAGATAGCTTCTCATCTAAAAGGTGTTGCAAAATCAACTATGTCAGATCAAATACTTAAGGAGTTGTGTGAGTATAAGAGAGATAATCCTGCAAGCACACAAAAAGACTTGCAGAGATGGCTTGAGGGAAAATTTCAGTTGAAAGTTAGTCAAGGAACAATATCAAACACACTTAAGCGGTCAGATGACTATCTCTCTGCTGAAATAGAAAAGGGAAGAGCAGAGATCAAAAGACACAAACCAGCAAAATATCCTGACATGGAGAGAGTTGTTTATGAGTGGTTTCTCCAGCATCAAGAACGTGTGAATATCACAGGAGAATTAATTTTGCAGAAGGCAAGAGATACAATGAAACTCGTGTACCCTCATGATGATTCAGATTTTAACTTCTCTATAGGATGGCTTGGGAAATTCAAGCACCGACATGACATAAATTCATTTTGTCGTTTTGGCGAGAGTGGGTCTGTTGATGTACAAGGCATGGAGCAGAAATTGGTATCGATTCGGGAGAAAATTGACCAGTTCCCTATGAAAGATGTTTTCAATATGGATGAAACTGGGTTGTTTTATAGGCTACAAGCTGATCATTCACTAGCAACAAAACAACTTGAAGGAAGAAAACAAGATAAAAAAGACTGACGGTAGTTATTTGTTACAATGAAGATGGCTCTGAAAAAATCCCTGTATGCATTATTGGGAAATATGCAAAGTCTCGTTGCTTTAAGAATGTCAACATGAATAGCTTGAATTGTCAGTATCGAGCTAACAAAAAAGCATGGATGACTAGTGTGCTTTTTGATGAATATGTTCGTTCATTTGACCAAATGATGCATGGTAGAAGAGTTCTACTTGTGGTGGATAATTGTCCAGCACATCCAAGAAATATTGAAGGGCAAAGAAACGTTGAGTTGTTCTTCTTGCCACCCAACATGACATCAAAGATTCAACCTTGCGATGCTGGGATAATAAGAGCTTTCAAGATGCATTACCGTAGAAGGTTTTACCGCAAAATATTGGAAGGTTATGAGGTGGGACAATCTGATCCAGGGAAGATAAATGTCCTTGATGCTATCAATTTGGCAATCCCAGCTTGGACGATAGATGTTCGAAAAGAAATAATAGCGAATTGCTTTCGACACTGTAAAATTTGTTCAGCTAGTGACATTGCAAGAAATTTGGATGAATCCACTTTTGATGAAGAAACTCAAGACCTCGAGACTATGATCAATCAATGTGGCTATCGTAATAAGATGGATATCGATAATCTAATGAACTACCCAGGTGAAAATGAAGCATGTTCGGAGGTTCAGAGTTTAGAAGATATTGTGGGTACTATCATTGAGAACAATGCAGAGGATGACGGCGAAGATGATACAGTGTCTTTGGAGTCTGTTACGCGAAAGGAAGCACTTATGGCGTCAAACACTCTACACAACTTTATGATACAATACAAAAATACAACACCTGAACTATTGGATGCAATAAGAAAAGTTAGAGATGAGCTCCAAATAGACTTGAACTTTAAAGTCAAACAGACAACTATTGAATCATATTTCAATCGAGTGTAATATATTTTTTTCAGTTTCTATGAATTATTAATTTATGATTTTCTTGTGACCGAAAATTATAAAGGGATCTCCCGAAAAATTATTATCTTATTATTTTGAGTTTTTCAATTTTACATTGGCCCAATTCGGGACCAGACAAATTTATTATTTTAGAGAGTTTATTAATTTATCGAGTATTAATTTAAAGAGTTTCTACTGTATGTTCATTGGATCCTTATGTATCGTTGATGCCTCCATAAGTTATACATTATGAAGGATGAAAAGTTGCCAGGACACAAAGGAGATTAATGAAATGACGGGTTTGGTTATAAATGAGGAAGAAGTAGAGAATAATAAGCAACACCAAACCGAGGCCAACAAATTAACAGGGGAAGTAACATATTCTACCCTTTCTTCAACTTAATAATAATTAAATAAAACATGTGAAATGCCTAACTTCTTTATTAATAATTTCCTTTTAATTAACTAAACATTTTTTAAATATCCTCTAGAATAGGCCTAATAGTTACAGGTTTGGTGAAGGTCTAAGTTGATATATATCTATGTCATTTATTACTGTTATGGTAGACAAACAAATTTGAAAGCGTTTAGACACCTCAAACACACGTTTGGGAATAGTTTATACATTAAGAACATGTTATGTGAGTATATTAAATCCTACCATTAGTATATTTTAGTAAATATGAGTATAAGAAGCATACCTTCATGTTAAGTTTTCAAAGACTTCCTTGTAGACTACATTGGTAGTGGTGTTGAGTGGCTTTCCTTGTTCATCATGAATTAAAATATCTAGTCCTTCTTTTCTTTGCACTTTAGAAAGCGCATCATACAGCCGTGACTAAAAACAGACTTCAGGAGATATAATCCAACATTTCCTAATGATTGACCTTGTGATTTATTTATTGTCATGACATAGAAAACAATAATAGGAAATTGTCTACGAATAAGCTTGACGGCCAAGGTAATTGGGAAGGAGACATGGACATCCTTGTAATATAGGTGATACTCCCTATATTTTTCCCTGAGATGATTTTTGCTTCTAACACATGATTGCCAAGTCTTGTCACAATTAATCTTGTGCCATTACATAGACCTTCTGATTGGTCTAAATTCCTAAGCAACATTATAGGAGTCTCAGCCTTCAACTTCAACTTATGATTATGTAAGCCAGATGTTCGCAATGAATTTAAGATCTCAGGAGTAAATGTTTCAAATGTTGGATTCTGTAGAATATCTGACTTGTTAACACTATCAGAACTGTAGTACTCTTTTTCTGGTATAAATCAAGAATGAAATTATTAATTTTATCAACAATCTCAATTGTAGATGCAAGTATGGCCCTTGATTTCAAGAACTCCTCATTGTTATATAGTTGCAACAAATTAGGATATGTCCTATCCACTATAGCTTGCAATGGATCATCAAAAGTCTTTATAAGGAATGAATCATGGATTGTAATCTCAGCACAACTGTCATTTGGTTCACCTAGTATACCATCTACAACATCCAACAACCATTGTGAGAATTCTACAAGTTCAGCAGAATCAATATTGGTTGCATTCGTGTGAAGTCGTATGATTTTGGTCAAACGTAGGACTTGACAATGGTCCCAAATGTAAGAAGAATTGATTGATGCAAAAACTATATCAGATCTACTACCTTTAGGGACAACTTGTAGTATCTGTCTAAAATCTCCACCAAAGACAAAAATTTTACCTCCAAATGACAATTAACCATTAGTATTATTCCTCATTATGTCTTTAAGACTTTTGTCTAAGGATTCAAAACAATACTTATGGCACATAGGTGTTTCATCCCAAATGATCAATCTTGTTTTCTTCAATAATTCAACAAGATCACTACCTTGGTGTATGTTGCAAGTTGAGCTATGGGTAGCAAGGACTAGAATAGCAAACTTGGAATGTGCAGTTCTTCCTCCAGGTAGCAACAAAGAAGCAATACCACTTGACACTACAATAAGTAAAATGTCACCATTAGATCGGATCATAGAAGCCAAAGTCTTCCAAATGAAAGTTTTTCCCGTCCCACCATAACCATATAGAAAGAAAACACCTCCAGTTTCATTGTTGACAGCATTCATGATGGTATCAAATATTGTTCTTTGTTCATCTACATAAAAAACATAACAACTAAATAAGATACCACTAAAATCAAGCATTAGGTAATAGACATCTAATGCTCCACTTGGGAATTACATATGTCACCTGTGAGTGAAGAATAGTTGCAACTAAATTCTTGCCTATGTTTTTTTGTCATAATTCAACTCAGCATGTATCAATTTGTTGCCAACATTATTCCTTATGTAACCTGTTGGATAATGCATTCCTTGATAGTCTTTGAGGCTTCGCTTATTTTCTTGGAGCATGTCATCAGATAGATGCAAACCTATGAATGCAAATGACAGGGAGTTATTTAGTACACATTGCTACATTAAGAATGTTATTCTATTTTTACTATAACAATCATTCATTTTCTTAAAAGTCATTTTATACCTTGATCTTGTAGATTCCTACGTTGACGATAAAGAATATCATCTGATAACCATCTCCAAGTGTTCTCCTATACATATTCAGGTCTATTCATACTATTTGTGAAAAGCATTGTCACAAACAACCTTCTTAGAAAATAAGTAGAGGCCCATATCTTGACTTCCTTAATTGCTCCAATGAACTCCCTATCATCTTGAAGAAACCCAATAGCAAAGCATGTGTCTCGAAATGTCAAGAAAATTGAATTATTGACCGTTCCAATGTCTTCATAAGAACATGCCCCCTTAACAATAGACAACATAAACCTCATATAATAGAATTCACCAGTAGATGGAGGAACCCAATTAAGTCTGTCAATTGTATAACCTTGTTTCCTTGGTTGCCAACACTTATTTCTTGCTACATACACAAACTTTGAGACATATTGTGTATAAGTTAGATCTCTTCCAAACTCATTTTTTTTGTTGGCTTCCAACCAAGTAGTAAACATACAGTTTCCCTATTAAGCACAGACTCAATATTATCATCATTAAAATAAACAGCTTGTTCATTCAGAAGATGGAAATATAACCTTTCAACAGATGGTAATCTACCATGCGTTGAAAATGTAAAAATTCTCCAAAATGCTTTGCATGGAGATATATACCTGAAATAAGCAAATAAACATACTTATTTATTTCATAATACAGCGTATGAACGACATCCAAACATATGCAATTGGATTTTATTTAAATAATACATTTATACATCATAGATATGAGCCACCAGACCATAGATAAGTACCTGCAATCCAAGTAATGTTTGATCTCACCGCGAACTTGGTTATTTTGGTCATCATTTGAGACAATAGCTGCTGTGATTTAATCAGATCATTTGTGTATGTATTTGAACAAATATTTAATAGAAGTACTTTGATTGCACCATTCAACATTCAAGTGGGCTCGATACTTCATAAGTAGTGATGGATTATAAGGCACAACGAACCTATTATCTAGTGTGATCCCATTTCGGATAACCACATTCCCTTAATTCCTTCTTTTGTACACAGGGTAGCCATCATCATCAACAATAGTTCTATCCTGGAATTTTTTGGGAAAGAAACGGCGACTTCTACCATTCCTCATACAAGGCGAAATCCTAAAGGCATCACCACATGGGCCATGTATCATATGCTTGCTCACCAATTCATAAAGCTCAGGTTACTCAACTTTACTTGGTATTTCAGCTGAAATAATCTTGTCAATGTCATCGTGGTTTGGATACTTGTTCATAGGATCCAAGAAAAGAAAAATATGTGCATGGGGCAAACCTCTTTATTGAAACTCGATTGTATACAAATCTACAAAAACAACATGACAATAATTATTTGACTATAATTAATGTTGAATATAATAGAGAATATCCTGCAAGACAAAAAATGTTTAAGGAAAGTCTAAAATAATAAAAGATACAAGATTAATAAATTATAGTCAGAATCTCACATCCAAGTATCTTGCCAAACACTTGATTGACTTTCAAATCTTGCATGAGCTGAACAAATTTAATTTTGAAGACTCTGGCCACTATATCAGGACGATCATCTGCATTTAAATTCAATCATTTGACCAACCTTTGAATTTCTGGCCAATTAGGGTTGCATATGAATGTTAAAAACAAATCTGGAAAGCCAATAGAACCACAAATTGCCATCTCATCAAAATATAGTTGGTCCATGTATCTCTTTCCTCCCACAAATGTTGAAGGCAAGACAACTCTCTTCCCTCTATCATGACCATGGGTCTGAAACGTGTCATTTGAATCATTAAGTTGGCTATACTTATCAATCCTAAGTTCCTTTTGATGATCTCTAATGTAATTCAATCTTTGAGACTCCATAATACAATAACCATCAACCACAAATTGTTGAAAAAACTATTGTGATCTCAAGATGGTTTGCGACCTATATGCAAAATATTCTCTCATTGTGACTATTTTTCTCTTAGCAGCATCACTTATAGATGTCACCTTATGTAAGAGATTTTGTCTATAACCATCCTCTCCTTTAGGAAATAAAAGAGGATATTGCATAGGCAAGTAGCTTGGATGCAATTCATTGATCCTTTACAATTTTCCACTTTGCTTTTCAACAATCATATCACACTTGGATGGATTCTCAATGTCTCTTACAATGAGAGCAATAACTTCCGAAGCGTAGGGTAAGTTATATACTCTACCATCTACTTGTCTATCTGAAATGAGTTTTAACTTCAAGTCGGGTACAAATTCGTTTGCCAATCGATCTCTTGCCATTCTAAAACTCTTAGCATATGTGTTGATGTCATCTAACATATTCTTCAATTGAATAACTATGTTCTGATCTAACACATCTATATTTCTGCACATTTTCAAAATGAATATTTTAAGTCAGGCACTTGCAATAATGTCATTGATCAATATAAGGAAATTTAATATTAACACTAAGTTTTACAGTTTAGCACTTATATTAGATACATATAGTTAAGTTAATTAAAATTTTCAAAGTTACTTACGGATTAGAGGCAAGTCGGTTGTGAACTTCATGTTGAGTATCATATATATAGAGTTGGGCAAACTTTGGAGCATTTTCAGGCATTGGTAAGAGACTTTCAATAAGATGGTGAGATTGACCTTGTATTCGGAATGTAGGTGGTCCCCTTCCACCATTGAATCTTCTATCAAATTTAGTCCCAGGTGACGTGAAAGCAAACGTTAAGCTATAAGACCTTTTATGTTGTTGAAAATTATTACTCTCAGCGGAAGAATGATTCATCAATAAATGTGGCAACAAATTAGGAGGGTCTTCAATAGGAGGCAATTGAATTTTTCCATCATCGCAACACAAAGAGAACTTTGGTTTCTTGGTGTTCTTGTCTTTATTTATTCTCTCTTAATACCACATATAAGCATGACACTCCGGACACTTCCAAGTTGGATCACCAAAATCAATATATCCTAATAATTAACAAAAATGTTAGTGATTAAGAAACAATTATGACCCCAAATCAGACTTATTAGTTTTTTATAATTACATGTGTTATCATCGAGAATGTCATAGCCAACTTCATTATCCATGTTAGCTTCTTCATCCATTGATGAAGGACTACCAAAGTCCAAAACTAAAAAACATGTATCACAAATAAGCAGTTAGAAATTGGTGAGAATTTAAAACAATGATATCCTTATAACGTGGATAGCTTTACTTACTTGGGGAATTGTTTTCAACTTCTTGAGGTTGGAGAATAGGGGTTGTTTCTTCAAGAGGAGGTGTACACCGTTGGAAACAATCAGAATTACCCAAATCTGGATAGTTAAAATAGTATCTTATTATAATTTGTATTTTCATACATTTGGATAAAATATATAGTGTGATTTTATAAAATTGAGGACGGTACTATTAGTTATTATACCTGTGGGATCATGCAATTCATTGTCACTAACATTAATGGGAGCATCATCCAGAAGTAGTTCTAAAATTGGCTCTTCCATAATGTCTTGGTTCTCTACATTAATATAGCATATATATAATAATATATAACCGAATAGAACAAATATAATAATTTTACACAAGCAATGATTATTTTTGGAATGTAACAAATGTATAAATGTAATGAATCTAATACCTGAAGTAACATTCTCATTGTTTGTTTGCTTATGTGATTCAAACCTCTCCCTTGTTAAAGTTCTATTATGGATCTTCGTTTTGCCACATGTCAAACGATTTGGGTATTAGAGTGTGGACTGTGGTTTGACGTTGAAGGTGCTGCACATGGGTTGTTATAAAAGGAGTTGTTCTCCTTTCCAAACCATTCCATCAAATTTATTTTCAATCCAGTAGTATTAATATTGTACTTTCATGGTTGGAGTGGAGTGGCATAAGTAGTATGCTGTGTGTGGTTCAATGACCCTTTGTCTGCTTAATCTTAGTGATTAAGTAAACCATCACTACTCAGTGGCAGTAGAGATGTCGTGATGTCTTCCAACGGAGTAATATTCCTTTCTTTTAAGATGTCATGAGTATTGGGATAAATTTGGCTGCTTCTTGTTTGTGTTGATTTCACTGTAACATGAAATTGTAATGAAGAAATGAGTCATAAGTTTGGTTCAACAATAAATTATCCATTTTGAAAATTAGTGTTCAATTAGTGTGTTACTTATAATACTTGTAAGTTGTCCATTAAGTTTTCTTATAATACTTGTAAGTTGTCCATTAAGTTTTCTTCTTGGCTTTTTTTTCTCCTGAAGTGTAATCTTTGTCGTGAGCCTAGCTTGTTGAGCTTGGTCCATGGCTGATTCAGATACTGGGGTTTATGTAGGCTATGACTTGGCTACAAAGTTAAGTCATAAAGAAAGAAATTTAAGAATGCTAACAAATAGATTATATAAAATACAGTTGTGTTCAAGCCTCTTACATTATTCAGGAAGATGTGTTAATATGTTATTCTCAACACTATAAAAACAGAACATTGAACAATCTTCTTACAGTTTTAATAATTACTTCTTTAAGGTAATGTTCTTTTGAGGGTCAACACTTGTTAGAATGTATGTGCTGATGTTTATTTAATTCTAGGTTATAAAAGCACTGATTTTACTTGTATACTGAAATCTAATGCTGAGAAGAAAAGTTGTCAATGCAAGGAAACTAAAACAAAAGGTTGAATAAACCTTCAAAGTTATGACTTGCCTTGTGGGATTCTTGTCATTATTAGGTGAATAATCCTCTGTTGTCCTGCTAATTGCTGCATTTGGTGTTTCTCAACGCCTTTTGTTCTTTAGGCATTCTTCAGTTTGTGTTTTGGGAACTCTAATGGTATTTTCAGTTGCGCCAAAAATGGACTTAGTGTGTAGTTTTCTTTGAATGCTACAGTGTGAAACAAACAAAAATGCCAATATGTTGCTTGCTTGTTACGGTGATGGTGAAGTGAAGGGCAAGATTGTCATTTTTGGTTTGTCTGTAATGAAGTTCAGTTTTACCTTTTCTTTATTTTTCCTTTTCTTTATTCAACCTCTGGCAACGGAAACTTTGTTTTGCTTTCTATTTTTTTTTCCAACTGTTAAAGGTAAACCTTAGTTGTGTGATTAAGTATTTAAAAGATATTAACTTACTTATATACTTATTTACTAAGTAACTTTGAAAAAATTTATCACCTTTACGGTTAATATGATGATATTGTGATACAAGAACTAATTAAAAGGACAAATTAAGATAAAGTGTATTTGGAAAAATATATTGGTGATTATTATGAAATAAAATAAATTTGTCCCTTAGGAAAAAAGTAGAGTATTCTTTTATTATTAAATTAAATTTTGCTAAATGAGTAGTGTAGAACGTTGACTTGATCCATCTAAACATAAGTAGATCATCATTAAAATATGTATCATTAATTTTAATCATTAAAATAATTCTAGAGAACTTATTTTGTTATTTGGTATGATACATATTTTTCCAATTTCACAATGGTTACATAAGATAGTTCACATATAAGCGTATGTTTAGTAATCTAAATTATTTATATTATTGTTACCATCCCTGACTTTTATTTGGGGTACAGCTCATTGCAAGATGGCAAGTATCAATGTGAAAAGACTACTTATACATGTAGTTGACATGCCTATTTCTATCTTGTAAAATTCATCAATGAAAAGATCATTTATAAATACTTATTATTACCGCTAATACTTATTATTACTAATTTAAGGATAACCATGATTATTTAATCAGGTATGTGTGAATATATATATATATATATATATAAAGATATAAAATAAATTTTATAGTTATTGTAGATTATTATAAGATTATATGTTGAAAAGAAATTGGAAACTAAAAATCTATAGTTGCCAAATTTGTTTTTTAACGTTCATCAGGAATAGACAAAACATAAAACTAACTTAACAAAGCAACAGAATCCAGCAAACTTGTCCAACAATTAATATTACAACCATAGCTAAAGATAACTGAGATTAAAAAAAAATGTAACTTCATCCCAGCATTGTCCTCAATCTGCATTTGTGCTCTGGTATTGGATGACCATTACTTCTTCACATCAAATTCTTGTTGAGATGGATTTCAAAGAAAGGGTTGAGGTAATCCAGGGAATTGTAGTAAAAGTTGACAATGTCTCCTTCTACCAAGTTATTGTTACTATGGAAGTCATACCAACCGTAACCAATGTGGCATTGGTTTGGTCTTGTTGGATTCCATATCAGAAACTAATTCTCTATCTGCCCTCCATCAACCTTAATCTTCAACGTCTTCTTCTCACGTCTGATATACCTCCTCACAAAGGTTGTGGGCAAAATATATGCAATTTGAATGAGAAAATAATCAATAAAATTTTAAAGAAAAACCAACACAGTAATATTTCATCTCAAACAGAAGATTCTATAGATAAAAATAAGTGAGAGAATCATATTAAAAACGTCAAATGCAGAAGATGACCAAAGGTTGGCCAGGAGTTGCCATCGTCGGTGTCAGTTCCTTATCACACATAAACTGGATACCCTGAGGAGGATTAATCCTCATCCCATGGAACCTGAATCGAAACGTGGCAGGACCTCTGTTCTGGAGTTTCAGAATCACATCTCCCTGTATGTTGTAGTACTCAATGATACTATCAAGTCCATTCGTAAAGTATGCATGTGGCCCATCCCTATGAACCTCGACATCCCACTTTCTTGCGAAAGGATCTGAAAATTGAACCGTGTATGGGTAATACTCTCCCCACTGACGATGAAAGGACCTTGGGATTTTCGTCTCACCCTACGAATAAATAAGAAAGCATTGAGTTAGCATCATATTAGTTATTTTGATATAATTTTTGAACCAAATGCAGTATAACTTGGAAGTATTACCTGATCCAAACACAGTACAACTTGGAAGTTGGCCAGTTGCCATTGTTGGATTGGTAATTGTGCCATGGGAGCTTAAAAAATAAAAAAATTTGCATTAGTATCAAGTTCAAAGAAAAAGATAGAAAATATAATCAAAATTCCTGAGGAGTCACTATCAAGGCATCATCTTCTCCGAAATAATTTCACCAACATTAAAGATGAAACAACTGTTAGGGAAAAAATAAGGTACTTACGGGATGAAGGAATCGAGAGTTGCCTTCAAAATGAAAGGGGAATTCAGAAGGATTTTAGAATGAAAGAAAAAATAAACTTGATTTCACAACTTTTCTGATTTTTTAGACAGTATAATTTCTCACAGCTGATCCTAGAAACACAAAAATAGGTTTGAGCATATAGGGGGTATTGGGGAGTGAGGGATATGATACGTTTGGTGAGTTGAAGTTGTGAAGGTTGAGTGTTAGAGACACTCAACATTAAATGTAGACTTGATGTCCTTCTGACTGGATGAAATGCTTTCCTTTCAATCAATTAAAATCACATTAAGCGATGCTCATTATAACTCTTGTTAAACTTCCAATAAAGCAACTGTTACACATGAACAAAGTTAAATCAGATTTATTTGTTTTTCAAAATTTGTTTTTCAAAATAAAGTACCAGTAAAAATAAGCAAAGATATTTGTATCCAAAAAATACATATAAGATAAGTCTCAAAAAAAAAATAATTAAAAGATATACATATAGTGATTATTATATATATAAAAAATTTGTATGAAATACTTTGATGATATTATTTAATTATTTATTTATTTATATTGTATTATTATATTATATTACTATATTATTTATATAAATTTAATTTATAAGATAAGTATCTAAAAAATAATTATAGATATAGATACAATGAATATATATGAAAGTTGCTCAAAAACCATACAAACAAAAGTGTGTTACTATATTATGTTATAGAAAAATTAACAAATAGATAAGAATTTAACAATTTGAAATTGTAAGTTATAAACTGATTAATTTACCAACTAAAAACTCAGGTTTAGCAACTCCATTGACAATGTCAGTAAGGCTTGTGAATTCAATATGGTATTGTGGAATTTCAGGACGTGGTATAGGTTGGACACAAGTTGACTTGACATAAAAACAACTTCAACAGGTGTTTTTTGTAGCCCTGTAAAATCTAGTGTTCTCCTCGATGTAAAAGTTCTGGAGCACGTATGTGTTTCCTCTTGTGAGCAAAGGGAGAAACTCTTGTTCCTTAAGAATAACTTGTATTTTGTTACCCTACATAAACCCATTTATAAGTGAAAACGATAAGCAAACATATATGACAATATCAATATTAACAATATCAATATTAATGAAAGGAAAAACATAGTAACAGAGGAAGAGAAAGTTGAGTTTTATACGTGTTAATATGCGATGAGATGGTTTTATAATAAAAAGATAGATAATAAAAAAGTGTAACATTTTTCACATGTAAATTTTCAGTACGAATTTTATAATAATCAATAAAAAAAGATTTGAGATAATTAACTAGAAAATTTTTAATCAACAATAACAAGTAAATATGTTCATGGATAATTAAAGATGAAATTCATTATTGCACTAACAAATAATTTCAAAACAAAAATATTCTATTAAGATAAAAGATACTTCCTCCGGTTCTAAATGTAGGTCATTAACTAAAAAATTTTTTGGTCCAAAATGTAAGTCACCACCTCTATTGCAATTATTAGAAAGTTACAATTTTACCCTTCAGCATTATTCAAGGTTCAATTAGTAATAATTAAAAATTTAATTAATGATCTTATGTTTCCCATGTAGTAAGTACTCCCAAGGAAATTAATTATCAGTAAGCCATTAATGGAAGAGCGATTCGCAATCCAATGACATTATTCCCTTTGCTATTTAATAAGAACATACTCCTATTGGTGAGTTTGTAATCCTTGAACTTGTGTATCTACATTGGCTATTGGTTAGAATTAATTATGTGCTTGGTTGGCAATCTATTGTTATGCTTTTAAGAATAGAGAGAGTGAAAGACATTCAAGCATCCACGACTCTTCCATCCAAATAATATGAGAGTGAAAGTTTGATAAAAAAATAAAGAAAAAGTGAAAAAAGAAGAGAAATAAAGCATTTATTAGTGGACTTTGTTGGATGGGTATTTATTTTAGGGGTATAATTGGAAAAAAAAACTTTATTTGAGACAAATTTAATGAAATTAATTTCACTCCTTGATTTCGGTGATTCGGTTAAAAGTGACCTACATTTAGGACCGGAGGGAGTATTGAATTAAAAAAATTAAAAAATAAAGACAAAAAGAAAAAAATACTAATTATTATATATTATATATAAATTAAAGAATTAGCCCGTGCGTTACTAATTCCAAACAAAAGCGAAAGAAAAAACAGAGCTCCTCAACATGAGGAGCATAGTGAAGATTTTTGCATTTTTTCTGTCCAATAAGCCCTTCGGTGAGTGATTGTAGAAATTTTCTCCCCTTTCCTCTGTTAATCGTTTAGGGTTTCGATTGTATTTATGAATCTTCAATTTTTTGTGGTTTAGGTAATGGAGGGTTGCATGAGGTTTAACGTGATTGTTCACTGGGATGGTGGTTTCTTTCTCACTGATGAGCACGATGCTAGGTTGAGGGTTGATTGTGAAATGACTATGTGCACGAAAGGGCTACTCCCAAACTTGGAAAGGCTGCTGATTAAGACTAATGATGATGTGAAACAGTGGCTCAAACAAAATCTCCAAGCAAGTATTAACATGCCTCATTTGTATGCTGAATAAGTGACCCCTGTTCTTGCACCATTAGTAGAGGATTTAGTTCAAGAAACACTGAGTAGTGATGAGTCCTTTAAGTTATCTGATTATGACAGTGTTAGGGTAGAACAAGTTGAGTTAGATGACATTCTGATAAAAGAAAATGATAGTGACCTTGAATACTTCTCTGAAATTGACATTAATGCAATTGATGGATTCAATTATGGTTTTTACCATGATAGAGAGAGTCATTATTTGAACAGAGCTTATGTAGGGAAGATATTTAATGACTGCAATGAAGGGAGGATAAATTTAGAAAGGGGATTGTTGTTTGCTAATGTTGATGCATTTAGGGAGGTGCTTAGAGACATTGTTATCCAAGAGGGTTTTGAAATTGTTAGGACTAGGAATGAAAGAAATAGGATAACTGCAATGTGTGTTGTACATGGTTACCCATGGTACTTGCATGAAAGTACTAACCAATGTTGCATTTGGGATTAAAGTGTATGATGGTATCCATTCATGTACCAAGCAGACTACTAATTCAATTGCAACATCCACTTGGATAGTTAACAAGATGGAATCTCAATTTAGAGCAGATCCAACCTTGAGTTATGATTTGATTGTTGAATTTATGATAACTAATTTTGGTGTGAACCTTCTAAATATCAAATGTATAGAGCAAAGAAAAAAATCCAAAGAACAAGTAGAGGGAAATCATGCTAAGACATATAGTAAAATTAGGAAATATGCAGAGATGGTAAGGAGTGCAAATCTCGGTACCATTGCTAGGCTCCATGTTGAAAGTACCGTACCTACTAGCAACCCCACCTTCAAGAGATTTTTCCTATGTTTGGATGCTATGAAAAAGGGTTTCTTTAGAGGGTGTAGACCATTTATTGGTATGAATGATGCCATTTGAAAGGACCATATGTTGAGGTCATCCTATCTGCAATTTCTCTTGATGGTAACAATGGAATTTTCCACTTGCATTTGCAATAGTTGAATCTTAAAATAGGGACAATTGTACATTCTTCCTACAACACCTTAAAAAACTATTGGTGAGTCCTTGGAACAAAAATCACTCATCATCATGACAAATAGACAAAAGGTATTGAACACTAATTTAAATCTCGTCTTTTTAGCTACATTCTCAATTTCTAATTGTAATTAATGATTCCTCTAATTATGTTGTTTTGCAAGGGTTTGGATCAAGTTACACAAGTTACTTTTCCATATGCACAACATAGATGGTGTGCCAGGCATCTGTATAATAACATGAGAGGTCAATTTCCCGGGATGCTCATAAGGACATTGTTTTGGAAAGCAGCAAAGTGCTAACTTTTTAGTGAGTTTAAAGAGTACATGGAATAGATCAAGAAAGTTGATCGTAGGAAATTTGAGTGGTTGCAGAAAACACCATCACACATGTGGGTTAGTTGCCAGTTTGACCCTCAAGCAAAGTCAGATCACATTACCAAAAACATGTTAGAAAGTTTCAACCATTGGATTGGTAATCTTAGAGGTAAACCAATGTAACTTTGATTGAAAGTCTTGTGGTGAAGATTATGGGAAAAGTTCACAAAAGATACTCGGATAGGCTTGTTTGGGAGGGCGATTTAATACCTGCTGCATTGAAAAAAATTAAGACTAACAGAAAAATGACTCAGAGATGTAGTCTAGTCCTAGCTGGTCAGGCGGAGTTTCTAATGGGAAAATTTTCACAGTTGACCTTAAGGAGGAGACTTGCATATGCGGATATTAGGCAAGAATTGAAAGTGGTACTACAACAAAGAGATCTTCAACTATTTGTTGTGTCAATTATAAGCAGATGAGTCATAACAAGAGGACCTGCCAACGTGCTCCTGTTGATAGTAACAAGTGAAGGACTTCATCCACACAGGTATTATCTAGTCCCGCCACTTAAATCTTTGTATTTGACTGGCCACTTAAATCATGATAAATTAAAATGACTTTCAGTGTTACAGAACCGAGGAAATAGACCAGCTAGGGGAATCACCATTAGAGAGCCAAGTTCTGTTAGACCATTATAAACTTCATCTGCTGTCGCTATAGAAGATAGATCAAAGGGGAAAAGAATTGCAACCTGCAGCACCACCAAGAAAAAGAAGAGTAAACAGCAGCATGAATTTCAACTTGGAGAATGCAGTACAACTATAGTTCAAGGTCCTAAACAACAAGCATCTCAGCAAACATCTCAGGTTCCTGCAATTCAAGGTTTTGGGGAGCAAGTATCTCATCAAGCTTCTGAACAGCAAGCATCTCATCAAGCTTCTAGATAGCAAGTATCTCAAGCTTCACTTCAACAGCCTCATGGTGGAAGCACCTGAAAAATTGTCCCAAATATTTTCTTTTTTTGGATGACTTTTTTTTTTGTTTGAATTATGTTTAGTGACTATAAAACTTGACAACTTGGATGTGGATAAACTCACTTGTGGATATCACAATACCATCTTTTGTTTATGTTCTATTCCCAGCTGCTGATAACAGCTAGTTAGTAGCTTACTTTTTTTTATTGATACTGATAATGTAATTATGGCAGTTGGGAAGCAAGGAATATAAATTATAGACTAAGGAACTTTGTTCTATTGCTGAATGTAACACTAAATATTGCTACTTACTCTGCAAATGAGAAAAAATTGCAGCTCAATGACATATTGTTTAGTGAACTATTCTGTTCCCCAACTTTGTGAATTGTTCCGTTTGCCAGTATATGACGTGACTTTGAAGTTAAAAACTAAGTTTCTAGGAAATTTCGTTGATGTTTACCCAGTTGGAAGGTGATTAATGCATGCATTTGTGTAGTAGATTTCTTTTGTTATGTGTTTTCATTCTTATTATTAACCATGTTTTTTCTATTCTTCCAAGTTACAACTTTGATAGTTGCATTCACTTGCCACATTCTAACCGAAAGAGTGTCCATCTTATCTCTATTCTCTCAAGAGATTATAAGTGCTTTGAAGCAGGATAGAGATGTATATAGTGGTAGTTTATGAATATGAAGCATCTTTGTTCCAAGCTAATTATAGTGCATTATGAAGATCTCCATACAAGATTTCCAATGTAGATTTCGTAAAGAGTCATATTAATTGTTTTACTAGGTTCAATCTTATGATATACAGTAATAAAGTAAATTAATCTTGGTTTTTTCCTTTTTGTTCTTATCTGAGTTATTGGTTTTGCTATCATTTGCTATTCAAAATGGAATCAAATATTTGTGAATTGTTCTATTTCCCAACTGTGTTCTATTTTTTCATGTTGTTTTTCCATTCTGTTTTACCATTCTATTTTTTTGTTACAATTATGGCATATGAGAAATGTTTTGAGAAGGATCATTTCGGCTCTATACTATCTTGTTTTACCATTCTGTTTTACTATTTTGTTTTTCACTATTGATTTTGAAATTTTTAGAAGAAAATCAATGAGATACAATCAAGACATAAATTCTAATTTTTCATTCATGATTGTGATTGACATTACACAACTTACAGGTTTTAAATAAAGCTCAAATAAACATAACATTTCAACCTACTAAAGCTCAAATAAATATAATAGTTCAACCTTCTATCGATTTCCACTTGAAAATGCAGCCACTAAAACTAACAAAAATAAAAAATACAACATAACACCTGCAAAGGTAACCCAGGTAAACCATTTAGACATGGTATCAATCCTCTATTTCAGCATAAAAACTTCAACTTTGATATATACATCACCAGAATTTTGAACACTTGCAGAAGTTGCCTCAATTGCTTCACTATCTCTGGATTCTATTCCCACACATCCTTCTTCATGTCCTTCAATTGGAATTGCCCACTCAAAAAATTTGCATGCTCTCTCTTGACAATTATAGTACAACCCGTGTTTGTGATCATAACTCTCACTTCATCTTATCGCTGCTCTCCTACCACAATCAAATTTCTTATTCACATACCTCAACCGAGTTGAGGATGAAGCATTCGATCTCGTCATATCTTTTTCCCCCTTTCACTTCGCGTTGGTCTAGGAAAATGGAATGGGTGTTAGTTTTTTAAATGGTTCTTGGTTTAGTAGGTGATGGGTGTTGCTTCAATGGAGGTTTTCCTTTCTCTGCTTTTATGGATGAAGAAGACGCTGCAACAGTCACAAACCATAGGTTTTTTTTTTTAATAGTTAACCATAGGTTAAGGAACGGTATATTCCGTTAGAATATACCTTCCTAGTTAGTGCAATTGGGGCAGAGTACAATTTCAGGGATATTTTGGGGCTAAATGCAATTTCTCAATATCTCAGGGGTTAGTGCTTTTTACTCGTCCAACAATTTTAAAACTTTTGTTTTTAGTCCATACAAAATTGGTAAAATTTTTATTTTAGTCCCTACAATTTTTTTATTCTGTTTCAACTTAATTTAAAAGTTTTTCTTTTTAGTCCCTAATGTTAAGTTACTTTTTATCACATTTTTTTAGAGATCAAAATAAAAAAATTGAAATTCTACAGAACAAAATAAGAAAAAATTAAGTTACAAGAATAAAAAACCAAAATGTCTTAAATATGTTTTTGGTCCTTATAAAATAGGACACTTTGGTTTTAAGTCCTTATAAAAAAAATTTGTGACTTAATTCCTTAATAATATGAAAATGGTAAATTTTAGTCCCTATTGTCACTTAATATATTTTAAGCCAAACAAAACATTCACTAACTTATACTATGTGGATTTTTAATCCTAGTCACAGCATATTTAATTTAATTTTTAGTTTTTTCTTTCTAAATCACAATTGATCTCATTCATTTGATGAAACAAATCTCAGTCCTTGGATAAAACTCCCTCATCTTCAACATCAAACCCTAAAAATCCATATCAACTTCCAGCCACTAGGCCACCACCCACTACCAACTTCTCCCTTCCATTTTCCATTTTCCCTCCCCTTCCCTTGTTTTTCAGAACGCACTTTTCCCCTCCAAAATCTAAATCTAGCATAAGCAAAAGCAAACTGCGCCTACCAATCATAAACCCTAAATTCCTAAACAAGATCCCCTTGTAGAAGCAAAAGTAGAACCATTGATGGCTTCTTCCCACCCCCTCTGTTAACGGATTCTTCAATCGAGTCCTCTTTGGCACGAATAGGTTTGAGACTTTTCGCGAAGCCATCGTCGGCGTCTTCCCACATTGAATCATCGGTGGCTTTTGGCTTCACTTAGCAAATGGATTCCTTGCCATAAGAAGAAGAAGGTGACTGGTATTTGAGTCTCAATGTTTTGAGCTTTGCATCTACTTCATCTAGCTGGCTCAATTGAGAAGATGGAGGGGATGAGAATAGCTAGTGAATGTGAAGAGAAGGAGTGAGAGAGGAAGAGGAGACTGTGGTGGCAGAATAAATGTGTGCAGAATAGAATTGAATGAACTTGTAGATGGGTGTAGATCAGGGAAGATTGTTGAAGATGGGTACTTGAGGATTTTGGGGGTTGAATGAGGAATGGGTGGGTTTGATTTGTGAGGGATTCGACATTGGTTACGATCAATTTCAAGGAAGGAGTTTGTGTTGTGTTGCATTTTGTTCTGATTGATTTGAATCCAGAGGAGAACGGAGAAGAGGGAAGGGAGCAGTGAGGAAGAAGAGGAATTTAGGGTTTGTGATTGAAGATAGAGTGGGTTTGATCCAATGGTACACATTAATTTGATCCAATAGCCCTTAAAATTTTAAATAAAAAAATAGAAAAAGTATAATTTAATTTTGTTGACTAGGAAAATAAATTCCAGGTAGGATATGTAATTTAAGACTGTGTTTGGATAAAAACAGTTTAAGTGACGTTAGGCACTAACACCAACTATTTTCATATTACGAAAGTTTTAAGTCTAAAAACTAATTTTTAAGGGATGAAAACCAAAAACGCCCTATTTTATAGGAACTAAAAACATATTTAAGCCAAACAAAATTTTAGTCACTTTAAGAACTAAAAACTTGTAGAGACTAAAAACAAAAGTTTAAATTATGTTGGACCAAAACGGAAATTTTTTTTGTAGGAACTAAAATTAAAAAATATCAATTTTGTAAACACTAAAAACAATATTAATTTTAAGTGGTGATTACGAGTCAGGTCTCAGTGAATCGGATCAAATTGTGCATATTTGTCACATAACCGAATAACCCAACTTAATCTAACCCGTGAAAACAGATTGGATGGAATCGGATACTAGGTTACCCGGTTGAAAAACAAAGAATAAAATTAAATAATTAAATAATTTCATAAAAAATGAGTAATTTATGAAAATGGTCCCCAACTTTGTTGTCATTGGACATTTTAATCCTTGAATTTATAGAATGTCTAAATTAGTCCATCACTTTGCACTCTATAGGTCATTTTAGTCTTTGGTGTTAAAAAACATTGACAGAGTGCCTATGTGATATGTTATTTGACATATAGAATTCTACGTAAGAGACCAAATAACGTTTTGGGGCCAAAACATTGCATTTTTTGGGCCAAAATTGAGTTTTGTTGTAAGCCACAAGTCACATTAGTTCCTCCAATCATTTACCACAAACCTAATTTTGGACCCACAAATGCTGCAATTTGGCCCAAAACACCGTTTGGTGCTTACGTGAACTCTCATGTGTCAAATAACGTGCCACATAGGCACTTAACGTGACGCATAGGCATTTCATTTGTGTTACTTAATATCAGGGACTAACGTGACCTACTGAATGCAAAGTCAATAATTAATTCAAGCATTCTACAAAACCAGGGACTAAAATCACAATACCATAAAAGGCCTATAGCAGCGGTTAAAAATGACTACAGCAGTGGTTTATAACCACTAGCAATGCTACCACTGACATAACTACCTCTACTGATGTGAGCATGGATAGGAGGCCTCAAAAACTCCAAGTTTTAAAGAATTTCTATAGTGATTATTGATCTTTTCATTTGTAATTTGGTTCTCAAGAGTTGTAATTTGCTCCAAGGCCTTGTACTGTAGGACTTGTTTTGGATTATATTTTTGTAGTTTTTGGAGTGCCCATGCAGCTAGAGGATGTGCTCATGCGCACAAGTTCGCGAGCACCATTTTCTGTGTGTGCTCGATCACACTTAGAATTGGTGTGCTCACGCGCTCTCTAGGAGAACCATGAGTGCTCACGTGCTCAGGCATGGGTGCTCAAACAAAATTTTGTATAATTGATCTATATATTAAGAAATTTCAATCAAACGGTTGGTTTTTTTAAATTCAATGTGGATTCAGAGCTATCAAATAGAGTAACTCACACAACACTTACTTTTGAAGTAAGTGAATATATATATATACACACTAGTATGGTTACTTGTGCTATGCGTGGCACAATTGATAGAAATCATTATTTTCGAATCAAAATAAATTCGAATGAACATAATTATTTAGAATAGAGTATCAAATAGATATAAAAATTCTTACTAATTATTTTTTATCAAATGTAAATATTTTCCTATATATTCATATATATAAATGTTTAATATTTTATGTTTTTCTAGAGAAATTTTCCTCCCTAGTATTAATGGTCTTTTAAAAAATGATTATGATTTCATTCAAAATAATGATAACTAATTTTCGATAGTATATTACTAATTCTTTTTTAATATGTAATATACTATTAAAACCGACTCACTAATAAATTTTTATTGATAAAATAAATGTGAAAATTCAAATAAGTATATAGACTAATAGATAGATAATACCTAACAATAATAAAGTAGCTAAAAATAAAATTTTAAAATATATTATCAAAACTAAATTACTAAATCATAAACCCCAAACCTACACCTTAATAATTGACTAGATAGAAAATAAATTTAATAAATCTGAATTTTTAGTTGTGACTAGATACCGACTGGCTATTAAATTGTATTCCATAGATAAGGAAGCAAATTTAAAAATTAAAAAAATCTTAATATACTACTAGATAGATAGATAATGATAATGATAATAATTGATATAAATATTTAATTTAAAAATATATTATTAAAACTAATTAACGTTTAAACCCTAAATTTTAAAACTATACCCTAAAACCCAAACTCAAACCCAAAACCCTAATAACTGAATGAATAAATAAGAAATTTAAAAATTCCTAGTTTTTAGTTTTGTTTAGATATATAATTGAATAATTATCTTCGAATAGATAAAAAAAAAATTTAAATACCCTTTAGACTAATAGATAAAATATTCATATCCTAATAATGGAATAGATAAAGATTAATTTTAAAAATATATTATCAAAACCAAATGAGTAAATCATAAACCTTAATAATTGAATGGATAAAAAAACATATTTAAATATTCTTCATTTTAAATTGCATGTATATATATTATTGAAATTGATTTAATGTAAATTTCATTCAATAGATAAAAATAAATTTAAAAATTAAAATGCTCTTTATACTAATAGATAGGTAATGTTAATCCTAATAATTTATCAATAAATAAATAAATTTAAATTTATATTATTGAAACTAACTTAATAAATCATAAACCATAAATTCTAAAGTTAAAGCGTAAACCTCAAACCATAAACCTAATAATTGAATGGATAAATAAAAAATTTAAATATTCATAAATTTTAGTTGTTAATATATATATATATATATATATATAGATTTCTGACAAAATTAATTCGTTAATGGTCAGGTGGTGTTCACTCACAGCTCCCGTGTCCTGACTGTGGTGGTGTTTACTGTGATCATGGTTACAAATGAGGACCCCGAAGCTATCAATAAAAGTTAGGCTCGAACCCTTGGTGTCTAATTCATTCTATATTAGGAAAGTATCTAGAGTATATGTTGATTGACACATCTTTGATTTCCCGTTGTCATAAATGTTGCATAATACGTTCTGGATTCCCCGTCAAGGCGTGGGGTCAGCCCTAGCATTAATGCTCTCGTTAAAGTCCTTGGGAAAGGTCCAAGTCGTTCTGGTTGAGGATAGTCGGGCTGATTGTGTTGAAGCCGGGCTGATTGTGTTGAAGTCGGGTTGAGATCGGCTAGTCCACCAACCCCTCAAGTCTTGAAGCCCTGGGATGGGAAGACTTGATGCAGTTGTGTTGAGGCCGGGCTGAGACCGGCTAGTCCACCAGCCCCTCAAGTGTTGAAGCCCTCGGGTGATAAGGCTTGATGCGATTGTAGCAATGGATAGAGTGTATGGACAACCTAAGAGGGGGGTGAATTAGGTTGTGACCGATTTTTCAAACTCTTAACGATTAGGCGCGCGAAAGCTAATCCCAAATTAAAAATCCTTCAATATCATTCAAAGATACATTTAGACCAAGACCATGTAAGTTCAAATAAGGTTTTCAATTGCACTTGTTTTAGAATATTAAGCCAAGTAGTTCTTAAATTCAACTTGCTAGATTGCGCGTGATATGAATAGTCGAAATGCACGTGTCAAGTAATAAAGCAAGAAAGCGGTAAAAGAGACAAGATACAAGCAATTTATATTGGTTCGGCGTTCTAACAACACCCACATCTAGTCTCAAACCTAGCAAATCACTAGTTTGAATTTTTCATTTATTCACAATAGAATATACAATAGTTTTTGTGTTACAAGAAACTCCCACACCTAGGAATCCCCTACCCAATCAACTATCTACCAAGAGAACACTCTTCTCAATGGATTTGAGCATTTCACATAAAGTCCTTTAGGATTTTCACAAGCAACCTAATCTCCCCTTAGGAATTACGCTGCCACCAAAGAAGCCCTTCTTTGGATTTTCACCAAGAAACTCCCTTCCTTGGATTTTCACCTAAAGTTCACACTTTGTTAAATCTCACAATCCACTAGAATATGTACTCTTAGTACCACACACAAAATGCCTAAGTTCACACTTAGGAATTTCACATAAGCCACTAAGGAACCTCCTTGAGATTCACGCAATTCAAGCACCTAAGAACCTCTTAGGAATTTCAATAAACATCTTGTATGCACAATACAAGCAAATCCCTTTGGGCAAAGCTATTGGCCCCCAAAACCCTTAGAACCTCTAAGGTTTACAAGATTTATGGGTTAGAGGTGCAAAGCACTTGACCCTGTTATGCACTTACCAAAACCCAATAATTATAATCCAAATTCAATATTACAAATCAAAACAAAAACAGAGAAATTGGAAGGAGTTCACCTATAATGTCATCAATTTTCATATAAGAGGCTTGATCAATGATGAAACTTCAAGAACACTTCCTCTAGATCAAAATATTGATGAACCCCAACACTTTTCTTGAAGATTGAATGCAAGAATGATGAAATCTTGAATGCAAAATCACAATGAATCCTCAAGATGAAAACCCCATTTGAAATCTATGAATTTCTAACACTTTAAAAGCCCTAAGAGAGGTTTTGGATCACTTTAATTTGTGCAATTTCAAAAATGCTTTGTTCTCTTGTGTTTCTAAACACAAAACCTCTTTAAATAGGCTTAACAGAAAAGCCAATTCGATGTGCACAAGGACCAAATTGATTTGCATAGCTCAATTTTGGCGTGTGCACACCAAAAAATGACTTCTTGCATGCAATTTTCACAAAATAGGGAATTCCAAACTATGTACATGCATGTGGCCAACCTCTGCATCGATTTGCACTTCACTAAAACCCTTTAAAACATCAAAGACACTTTGATCCTCACTTCAAACATGTTCTAGGTTATATCAATGTTTATGCACATTTGAAAAACCTTTCAAACACCCTCAAATGCCATTTGTTCAAAGGATATGATCCACATGAATTTTCACAAAAGATTTTCATGAGATGCATGTGTGAAGATAAAGATATATGGGGCTCATCCAACCTTGACCTAGTTATCATGATCAAGTAAACTCATATAAGTAAATTCGTGACATTAACCCCCAACTTGAGTTAAAGGATCATGGATCCCATATAAGAGCCTAAAAAAGGAACCATGTCCCCAACTTAAGATAAAGGATCAGAGTTCCCAAACAAGACTAAGATTCCAAAAAGGGACTAAGTCCCCTACTTAAGTAAAAAGATCACGGGTCCCATATAAGGCTAAAGCCCAAATGGGGACTAACTCCCCAATCAATACTAGTGATTGTATGAAAATAAAATGACATCACAAGGAAGAAAGCAATATGAAAAGTAAACAATAAATTTCATTTATAACCCAAAATGGATAATACAACAAAATGTGAAAAGGGAGGTAAAGAATGCCCGAGAAAAGCAAAAATTACAATAAAGTAAAGGGAAAGAGGACTTCAGGCCGACGTCTTGGGGTTGGCGTCCTCAGCCTTATTTTTCACTCCCTCAACTTGGTTGGGGGGGAAGGGAGGGAGGATTGCCTTGCTTATCCACCACGATAGTATCAACATCATCCATTGTTTGGGTAGAAGGAGGAGGGGGAGCAAATGGATCGAAAGCCTTAAGCTTCAGATCGTTATGATCAATCACAACAAGGTTCTCCTCATCATGGAAATCCATCAAGTTTCCATCCTCTAGCTCATGCAAAGGATCAACCCCCTTCAAGTTGAGCTCAATTTTGAGATTCAAGAATAAAATTTGTTATGTGCAACTTTGAAAAGTGTCATGTCCAGGACCATCTAATTATTTCTTAAGGTCCCTGGCCTTTTTCAAGCCATCCTCGGCTTATTGGATGTGGAAATGCTTCTTAGATTCTACTTTCACCAACTTCGCCTTCAAATCTTGGACCTTTTGCTAAGCATCCTTCCAAGATATGGTTGCCCCAATAGTGTCTTAACGTTGTTTATCAACTTGATCTTTTAGCCTAAAGATGTAATTTCCATCTGCCTTATCCTACTTCTCAACATAAAAAACCTTGACCTTACTATAAGGATGCTAAGACTAAGCCTCATAATAAGTTGTTGGCTCGGCCAGTAGCTCCCACATATCCTTCTCTAAGCGAGCAATCTCAGCCACATAGTCAGCTAGAGATTGAGATGACTCGACCTCATCATGCACCCCCTTTATGAATGCAAGGTTCATTGGAATCCACCCCATGACCAACTTACATTGAGCCTACATGGCAATCAAAACAACTCAGTAAGAAAAACAAAGAGAAAGTTAAGACAAGAGGACATTAGGTAATAAATGTTGGAAACTCGCCTGAAATGTTCTACAATCTAGACCATGGAAGAAACTCCCATGGCAAAAATCAACAATGGGGAGACAAATCCCCTCTAGAGGGAAGTAAATGAAGAAACCATCTGCTGTCGAGATTCCTCCTTGGCCATCTTCTTTTGGGCATCAACTTTATCTACATCAGATGAAGCAAAACCAAAATAGAATAAGTAGAAACCTATATATAAAATGAAAATCCAAAAATCAAGGTAAGGGTACAACATATACCTTTCCCCTCGCCGACATCTGATAAGTGCAAATGAGTGTGTTTATATAATAAAGAATTAACACTTATCTTCTCATGAAATAACAATTTTTGTGTAAATATCACCTCCAATCCATAATTTGTAAGTTCAAGAGTAAAAAGTGAGAAATAACCATTTCTCTAACTCTAGAAATGTATTTTCAGATGTTTTGGAAGCTAAATAAGAAGGACAATATGCTAGAACATGTAAGAAGCCAGCGCTCGAGTACTGTGAGGAGGCTTGAGCACTGGGAACTGGGCTAGCATAGGATACTCACTGCCAGCATAAATGCTCTGGCGCTTGAGCTCCACACCAGGGCTCAAGCGTTGGTGGCATTAACCAGTGCATTAACCAGGCATAAAAGACAGCGCTCAAGCGCTGAAACTGGCACTTGAGCGCCAGACTCCTGTCCACCTATAAATATAGCTCTGCTGAGTAAGGAAGATATACTGAATTCTAGAGAAAAAAACACTAAGTGACATCACTTTAGTCAGAGTTTGAGTACTCTTAGATTTTATTCTTGGAGTTCATGGCCTTGTTTGGCTAAGCTCTTTCCACTGGGATTGAATGTAATTACTTTATCCTTTGTACTTTCAATTTTTAGTTGTTTTGTTATATATAAATTGGAGTTTATTTGCAAAGTTGAGAAACTTGTTTATAAATGGATTTGGAGAAAACTCTCATAAAACCTTCTAGTCTAGAGATAGATGGAAGTTCTTATGAATGTCATAGTATTCTACTTAAAGCAAGACTTAGTTCCTTAAGCTTCAAGAGATTGAGCTCTAGAAACTAGTGTTTTAGAATCAAGTGTAAAGACATTTGCACTTGTGATATTGAGTATACATCTTTTAATATATAATATTCAATTACTGTTGAGATGAACAAAGTTAAGTAGTGAAATTCAATCCCAGGTGATTCTTCATTTTATTTATTTAACATTTTATCAAGTTCTTTTCTTATCATAAGTACACTTCACTACGTTTTTGACACCCTTTTGACTCAATCCTTAAACAAATAAATTCAGTGCTCCTTGTGGACGATGCATGTTTTATCACTATACTTGAAATGAGTTAATCATTTGAGTTTTATTAAGTGGTTAACAACATCCTCTCGGCATCTCTTCTGCCCTTGAAGCTTAGTGGTGTCAACCTCTTGGACATCCGATTATGTGGGGACCATATTGTTGGTCAACACAAATTGCATTGTAGATTGGCGATTTTTCCCACCTGCTGGCTTGTTCTTATTCAACACCACAACATTGTGGGGTACATTCAGTTCTTATTCAAACTCTTGGGCTGGGGAAGGACGAGACGCAACGCCTGTTGCTTTGGCCTTAACCCTGTATGTGCAGCTACTAAGCCGCCATGATATAATCTACAGCAACAAAACAGAAGTAAAGATTAGATGGTGAAGGTGGAAATTGAATCCAACATGTAACATACAATCCGGGATAAACCTATTTACCAACACAACATTGACAATTATTTCACAAAGCCAGTACGTATTTACAATGGATCACAAATCCATGAGTCATACAACTTCTTAAAATTTTCATGGTACGACACTAAGAGGAATATGGCATCATTCTAGGGAATGGTGGCAGGAAGCTCATAGTGACCTTTATTCCAATATAGAGAGAAGAGACCCCCCCCCTCCTTGTTATCTAGCCAAAAGGCAGTATTCTTCTTCTTGGATACGATTTTTAAGTATGAGTCCTTGAAGGACTTGAATGATTCCTCAAACATAGTGAAATATGCAGGAGATTGAGTCTAACACAGAGATACTCTTAGTCTTCAGCTTTCAATAGGGAGAAAACATATACTAGAACACTTGCCAAGAGAAAGGCCAATCATTGGCCTAGCAGAAAGTCTCAAATACTTGGACAAATCCCCAAGCATTGAGATGTAGTTGAGAAGGAGAATCTCGAAGAAGGTTCAAGACTTCCATTTGGAAGTTGGTGAAAAGAAACCTAACCTTGACGTGGTCAAAAATACTATGGTATATCACGACAAAGGGCATGTCACCCTCAAAAGCAAGAGGGCAAACCCTCTTGTCCTCTATGGCACAAGCGACCTTATAATTTTCCACAGGGTTGGTTTCTAACCCCTCTTCTACCATGACCAGATAAAGGTGGAAACTCTCACACCAATATTTCTCATTTACTTCAATTTGTGTCTTTTTCTGAATAATTGAGGAAGCATTTAGGACCTCTGCCTATACCCAAAAAACAATCTTCTATGTTCTTTAGGTGAAACCACCACAGCAGCAAGTTCCTCACCGGTCATTGGGATTTTCAATATAGCTCCTACAAGGATGTTTCTTCGGCAAAGAAGAACCCCTGAGGTGCGGTGGCGACATATCTACAAAAGAATTGGTTGAACAAAAAGTGGGTCAGCAGGTGATCTAGATTGAGAAGATGTGGTTGAAGAAGACTGCTCTCGAGGGATATAGGCAGGATCAGATTTAGAATCCAAAGAGTGTGAAGTAGAAGTGGTGGAAGGAGAAGATATATCTCGGGCAAGATCAACTTCCTGAGAAAGATCAACTTCTTGGTTACCAGAAGGACCGACTTGATTGTTGAAGATATCACCTAGATCAGAGTCATCTGGGGGACAACAGGGGCGACTGAATATGAACCTCTAGGTGGATGAGTAATCATGTGAAAAGGGGTTTTGTGAGATTTAGAAAAAAATTTTCCAATCATAACAGAAACAAAACGATTCACTAATTACTGGATTCAAATTACCTAGACCTCACTTTCCCCACTTGAAATTTTTATAACATTACAAGCCATAACAAAGGATATAGAAATGAAGAAGTAGAATTCGGAAAAACCCTATGAAGGTTGGGAGATACATAACCATAGAAAGGAGCCGAATGACAGAGATGATAAAAAAAACCTAGTAAAATAGTTGGAAGATCAGAAAAGGAAAATACTTGGAAAAAGAAGAAGCTTGAACTTGGAGGAGAAAGGTAAGGTTCAAAGCGCAAAGGGTTTTCGCAAAAACCCTCCGATTAAAAGGGAGAAAAGAGCATGATGAACTCGAAAATAGTCTCAGAATGGAAAATAGAGCACTGAGGGCTTGTTTGATATCTCTTTTTGAAAACAGTTTTCTATTTTTAAAAATAGAAAACTAAAAAACTCGTTTGACAGTAGAGTTTTCAAAAACAGTTTTCGAAAACAGATTTTGTTTTTAAGTATTTAAAAACTAAAATATGAAACATCTAAAACTAGTTTTGGTTTTCAGTTTTTAGTTTTCTGAATTTACACACAAACTTGTATTGAAAACTCCTCTTATTTTTTTTTAAAACTGTTTCTGAAAACTATTTTATAATACAATTTTTAAAAACTAAAAATCAAAACTGTTACAAATAAGCCCTGAATTGCTGAAAACAAGAGCAACAATGAAGCTTTAGGTTGAAGAAAGAATGGATATTTTACAGAAGAGGAACGTGAAGAAGTGGAAAATGAAAGGGGCTCGCACTTTTATAGCAAGGAAAAATTTAAAAATCGAGGTGAAAATCTCGGGTTTTCCCTCGAAGCGTCTCATCCCATTTAATACATGGGACCCACCGGAACAGGAATGATGGTGTACGAAGTCTGAAGTCGGTGCGGCCAAACTCTTCGACGCGTGGCATAACGGTCAAATCGACAAGATGAAGCAGCAGAACCGACATATGGCACCAAAGTCTTCGTTTCTTTAACTAAGATTCCCACTAACTGACATGGACAACTCAAAGACGACAACCTGTTCCTAATAGCATATCAACTTGGGGGGCAATTGATATAGACTGGCATACCGGTCTATAGACTATGCCAGTATCTCACACAGGTCCAACATCTCGACCATAATCACCTGGATACAACTCACAGGTCAACATGAGCGATTTAGCCTTACTGGACCATTGGCCCAAGCCCAACAAGCATGAGGCCAATCACAACACTCACAAACCCTAGAGACTCCTCTATAAATACACTACATGCACATCATGCAAGTTACACAACTTTCATACTACACTCAAACTCTAATAATCACGGACTTGAGCATCCGAGTTTTTGTAGGTACAACCCCCATCGGTTCTAGAGCGTTATCAACACAATCCATTGCGCAAGGGCTCTCAAGACCTGTTATGCTCTTTTGCTTTTATGATCATGTGTTATCCTTGAAAGATTGGAACACATCCGTCATGAAAAATTCATCATAATTATAACAAATCATAAGAGAAAAATATAATGGGAAATGTAGAAGAAGAATAAAATTTACTTACTTGATCAACTTATGTTACGATAGAAGAAGGAAGGAAGAATCACAAGAAAGATCTTTTATGGTTTATTTGGAAGGAAAGAAAGAAAATGAGATGAAATAAAATTATGGATAACCAAGCTAAGCAATTTTCATTGTTTGGTTTAGGAGAAAATAAGTGGAAAATGAAAAGAAAAGTTTACCTCTAAAAACAAAATAATGAATTTTTTTTCCTATCATTTAATTTTTCTTTCTCTCTCATTTTCTATCCACCCATTTTTTTTTTCTTTCAATTTCAGCTATTCCAAAAAATAACTTACTTCATGAATGGAATAGAAAGAAAAAATTATCACTTCAACTTAATTTCTCAAAATTTTCATATCTTTGGTATAATACTCAAAAATACATTATTTATAAGCTATTTATTTCCAACTTTCTTCCCATATCTATAACTATAAGAAATATGTAACAATTTACTTTAGCATTATAAACATGCATGTAACATGTTATGGACCTAGCCCACAAGAGAGGCATGTGCTATGTTCATGTGGGTGGCTTAAGCCGTAGGTACCATGTCGAGTTCAACACGACATGGGCACCCAACTTAAGGCCTAGAGAGTCCCACCCCCACGTGGGGTCGGTTACAGATCCGTACTTACCTCCG
This sequence comes from Cyamopsis tetragonoloba, assembly GCA_037177725.1. NCBI lineage: Eukaryota > Viridiplantae > Streptophyta > Magnoliopsida > Fabales > Fabaceae > Cyamopsis > Cyamopsis tetragonoloba. The sequence continues at coordinate 41,227,669 of CM074121.1, forward strand.
CAATTCACAGGGATATGACAATGACAAGTTTGACTTTACTAGCCTAAAGAGCTCTATAAATACCTATAACCTATCTTCATTTGGTACACTTTTACTAATCGCTTGATATCTGAGTTACCTTCACTGTTAGAGCTTACTGACTTGATCGTCAGAGTGCTTGCAGGTACCCCTCACCGCCAAGTGAGTGGCCGGAGGACTCAAACCATCATACTGGAGACTAGAGTGGAGGTCATGGCCGCCATGCTCAATGCATGACGGATCATAACAATTGACTGTTTAGTTATTATTTTAGTTAAGGGCCAAATATTATTTTAATTTTTAAATATTCAAAGAATACTTTCTTTATAGTGTATTAGAGTAGTAATTATGGGAGGAGAGATAGGGGTTAGAGGAGTGGGGATGTAGGGTTCCAACCTTGCTCCCATCATATATATGTTTATTGCTGAGCATTATATATATGCTGGTTTCACAAGAACATTGACACAATTTTTTTAAAATATAAGTTTTTAGTTTCAACAAAATTGATATTTTTTTTTATTTTATTTCATACAAAATAATATATTTTAAATTTTAATCCAATTTAATTCAAAATTTTTGTTTTTAGTCCTGACAACGTTATTTCACAATAAGTACAAGTTTAGTTCTTAGAGTTACTGAATTTTGTTTTTAGTTCTTGTAAGTTAATATTTTCTTATTTTATTCCATTGTTATAAAACCCGGCCTGGTCTTTGACTCGATCGAAGGACTAGGTCATTGATTCAATCAGTGAGTTAGTGGGTCACTCTCTGAACTGGAAAATTTATGTATAATTATATATTTAGAATTATATATAGAACTAAAAAAAACAATAATAATAATTAAGTCAATAACTATACTAATTATTAATTTATCTTAAAGATCAACATGTTTATACATTAATAACTAGTAAAAATATTAGAAATATTTACTAAAAAGGTTTTGCTAACCATTGCCTTAGGGTAATGGATAAGCAACCCATAAATAAAAATTAATAATACAAATCATAATTAATGAAGATGTATTTGTAGCATTAAATGCTACACATTTTAGTAACTAATTTCTATTTATAGATTGCTTATCCATTGCATTTAGGGCAATGGTTAGCAAAACCCATATATATATATAGGAGAGAGATCAAACTTACACCGGTGTAAGTTGAGGTCAACTCTTACACCGCGAATAACTTATTAATTAATAATTCTCTTACAAAACCGATCAATAGATTAAAAGTTCTTAGTATATAGATCATATCTACAAAGTTTCGCGTCGATCCGAAATCATTTAGTACTCTATCAAGGTACTAAAACATTAACATAACATATAGTTTCATAAAATATAAGAAAATATCAATCATTTGATGATGTACTAAACAATTTCGGATCGACGTGAAACTTTTTACATATGATCTATATAATAAGAACTTTTAATCTATCGGTCGGTTTTTTAAGAAAATTATTAATTAATGAGTTATTCACAGGGTAAAAATTGGCCTCAATTTACACCGGTATATATATATATGTGTGTGTGTGAGGGATCAAATGACACTGGTCTAAGTTACACCAACTCTTATACCGGATAATAACTATTAGTAGAAGATTTTTTTTCACAAAACTCACTGTTAGATTGAATCTACTTATCATATAGATCAAATCTACAAAATTTCAAATCATTCCGAAACGATTTAGTACTTCATCAAAACGCTTGTTATTTAAAATTATATTTTACGTTACTTTTCAAGTACATTGATAAGTAGATTCAATCCAACGGTGAATTTTGTCAAAAAAAAAAATTTCGACTAATAGTTATTAACCGGTGTAAGAATTAATGTAACTTACACCGGTGTTATTTGATTCCTTATATATATATATATATCATTAGATTGTGTTCCTAATAAAATAAGTCACATATTTTATTTATTTACTCATGACAATATCAAATGGTCCGCGCTTTAATAGGTTAGTTTGTTGGCCGGTAAATAAAGTTTTAAGTTCAGTACCAGTTTTTCACATTAAATTCTTATAAACGCATTTTCGCCTATAAAAAAAAAAAGTAATTCGCACTTAGAAAATCACATTAGTTTCTGAATAGTTAGGAGACCTTATTATTATGATTATACACACTTTTTGTTTAACTATGCATGTTGACAAAGATTTTTTTATTTTATTTTTATTTTTTTATCGGCTAAACACACTTTATACTACTCCTAAATTTATCCCAACGGAGATCGAACCCCTTCTCTCAAACTCCAAGAACTTCTCCTTATGTCATTTGAGCTACAAGCTCTTCTCACATATTGACAAAGATTTGATTAACAAACTTACCGAACTAGTTCATCATGCAAACGTATCAAGCTATACTTGACTCAAGCTCTGTTAGTTTAATTAACAAACTTAATAAGGCATTACATATACATGTTCTACTACTTTAACAAGTATTTTTCAAATTTTTTATCAATTATCAAGTTATACGGAGTTACATATACATGTAAGATTATAGAGAGGAAGAAGAGAAACTGTGAACTGAAATATCTCGAGATATTATAATTGAAATTATTAGTTATTAAGTATAAAGGAGGAGAAGATTATATATAGCCTTTTACACTGGATGACCTTAACAGAATGGTTAAAGAACTAACAGAATGCTTAAAAGCTAACAGATTAATAACAAATAGGTTTGACTATTATTTAATTATAGACTTAGAGTTATTTGAGATATAACTTTTAATCGTAACATCCCCGGCAAAATCAATGTGGTTGACGAGATAACATTGAGTTTGGGTCTTAACTCCAAAAAACTTGAAGAAGCTAGGGCCTTGTTAGAAGATCGGCAAGTTGAAACCGAGCTGGCACATGTTTCATTTGAAGTTGTCCTCGAGTTACACGTTTGCGAATAAATCAAAGATCAATTTTGAACTGTTTTATTTTTTAGTGAAGAACTGGGTTCACTGTTAGCATTACAGCGTTGCTATTGTCGAACCAAAAAACAGGAGTTGTTGATGGAGTTATTCTAATTTCAGAGAGTAATGTTTGCAGATACAAGATTTCTACACCAAGGGCTGCAATACTACGGAACTCCTCTTCTGTGCGTGAGACAACCTTATGCTTTTTTAGCAAGTCAAGAGACTAAGTTTTTTCCAAGAAATAGGCAGAAGCCACTAATCTATATACTTGCTTCAAGTGCGCTGTTAGAGTTCCACTGTTCACCAAATTGAAATACAATTTTATCCTTCTTTAGTGTATTCATTTGGATAGGGATCAATGGCATAATGGTCATCCATTCATATGACCTCATCTTTAATTAATAAAATCTAAATAATATAAATTATATAATATTGGTTAAAGGTTAAAGTGATAGAAGTATGTCACATTTTAATAATATAAAAGTGACCAAGTTGGGGGCATTTTTGAGAACAACTTTTGATGAGAGTTTTTTCTCTCTTTTTGTAGTAAACAATATACATGCATGAATTAACGTGATATTATTAAGCAATTAATCTATTTCAAAGACCCATTTCAAACTTTTGTCTCGAAAATAGAATGTTGTGTAGAACCGACACCCAGTAGCCAATTAGTCTCTATCATGCATGGGTAATTGTAATGCCATTTATTTCTCTTTTCTGCTTTCAACTACTTTCAAATTTTCCTTTCAGTTCTCTCTATCTCCTCCCCAGAACCAGAGAGTTCAGAAAAAACAAAAAATGAACAAGGAAAAGCAATCGTTCCTCTTGCCTCTCTATTTCCTTTTCCTTCAAAACCCTAGCTATCAAATCAAGCAAATCTTCAATCGGTGGATATGATGAAGTTCAAAGTTGGAGTTGGAACAACCAAACCTTACCTCGCAAGTGTGAGCACCATTGTATCCACCGCTATTGTCACCGTGGTCTCGCCGGAGAAGATTATCGTGTCTATGTACGCAACTCTCACGCCATCCTCTGCCCAAACGGCATCATCATCCCCTCTTAAACTAGCACTTGATGCCTCATTTATATTTTTTTCATTAATATTTATTTCCTCAATATGATTCATATTGAGATTGGGAGAAAATTTCATTTTGTTCTATGCTACATATGTAGAAAGGCGGGTGGGGCGGAAGCAATTTGGGACAACAGATATCATTGAGAAGTTGAAGGAGCGAAGAAGCAGAGCTGCAGCTGTGTTGATCCGATGACTCATTTCTTTTCTATGCCTTTTTTATTTGTTTAATTTGTTTAATATGAAAGAAAACTGTATCACCTATATTATTTTTCAAGTTTTGATTTGGGATAAGGTTTATTGTTTGAAATTAAATTTATTGATTTTGAGCCGTGTTTCACATTTTGTATTCTGGATTTTATTTTCAACAGGAAGAAAGCAATTGCCTTTACTTTAATTGGATAAAAATTATTACATTTTAATCAAATATAGAAATAAAAAAAATGGAAAATCACTGTTCCAAGCAGCATAGGTGGTTTTGGTTACAATTGGAGAACAATATATTGTTGTCAATAAAATGGAAGTCACTGAAGGGTTCTCTTTTGATTTGGTGTTGTGTTCAATTTCCAGTTCTTATAATTAATTTTTGGCTTTCTCTAATTGTTTGATTGGATGGCTTAATATTTTGGAAGTGCCTTTTTGTTTGTCTATTTTGGGCTTATCAATTTGTTTCCCTGGCTTTTCTACCATTGTATTTTGAGAGAATTTGAATTGATGGCTATCATTGCTGGAATGGTCTGGTCGCAACATAAAAATTGAATTCCATGTGAATTAGACAGAGTTGTGAAGTGTTCTTATAGTGACAACATTTCTAATGTTTTGTTTGCACCCTTCTAATTAGTTTATCATGATTATTATTGATGCTTTTATAGTTTTATTAACTTGAGGGTGATTTACAACATGACAGTAGGTTAGAGCTTCACACCAAGTGAAAAAGTATCTGCAAATACTTTGTCTAAAGGTATTTGTTTTTTTCCCTTCCTTTATTGAATAATTTCATTCTTACCTGATAAGTATATATTTCTTCATTATTGATGATTTTGGTCTATCCTTGAAGATGGCAATGCTCTAGGTTCAAGAAGGGGCCATTCATAGGTATGAATTTATGTAACTCTTTGAACATATGAATATGGGCTTGGCAATGTGCACATTGGCCTGACAGAGACAATTTCATTGTTGTATTGGTGTTTGTGACTTTCTACTCTAATCATGTGGCATTATGGATCAACAAATTTGGTCCAAGGTATTGTTAAAAAATTTGGATAAATCATTGTAATGTGTCTCATAGATGCCTATCTTGCTTACAGTTGTTCACAAACTTAGTAGGCATCTTTCTAACAGTTACAATTATGCTTTGGTCTTGATTGCATTTTTTCTTTATATAAAAATACTCATTATGCTTTTGCTGATAAAAAAATCCATCATGTATTTGAACTTTGTTGTTAATATTTTTTATTAAAAAAAAATTAGGTGTGCCATAAGTTGTACCTACCCATATTCAGTTATGCAGATTAATATGAGTACACACATATCTGATTGATACAAATCTCTTGAGGCAGTGGGGTATGACACTATATGGAATCTCCTTCGTAATGAAGGCATGATCTGTTTGCTATTGTTGTTGATGCAGTTGCCCAAACAAATGATAACTTTTGCAATATTAGTATTAGTATGGAATACGCTAACAAAGACAAAGTAGCTAAAGGAGTAGTTATTATTAATAGTATTTTTTTATAATAAGTTGACTCATTATTCAGAAGCCATTACCTTCTCTTTTATTATGACAACATTTTCTCTTAAAATATATGTGTTTTGCATGTTAAGTAGATTCCAAATCCCGGTAGGTTTTTCTATTTGCATTTCATACTTGCAGAAAAAAAATGCAAAAGAACCTGTACAGGATGGGGGCATTACCACCGCTGAACCTGCATGATATAATTTTTGTTTCTTCCAGGACTCATTTTATGAATTTGGGTTTTATTTATTAATTTTGTTGAGTTTCCACTTTATTCTTTGATCTTTCATGTGTTTGATACAGTGATTCTGCTGGTTGGACTACTCTTGGCAATATCAACTACAAGAAATCGATTGCTTCCATAAACTTCCACAGAGATGTTCTCTGCCTGAGCATTCACTTTTTGGTTTTGTGATGTTCTGCACGAGAGTTTTGGCTGTCATGAAACTAACCAACATGCAATGAAATCGATGTCCACAATTTTGGCGTTCTTGCAAGCGATTGTCCAACCAAGTAAAATCTTAGTGTATTATCCATATATATCTTATTATTATTGAGTTAAAGCTTAAAGTGGTTTTGGTCATATTAGTTTAAATATTTGATGAACTCTTTCGTTACCAAATCTTTGTTTTGTTTGCACCCTTCTAATTTGTGATGGAACCTATTTTTAGATTAGTTTTTTTTATTTATTTGAGAATGTCATCGATGCAGATTAGGAATAGAAATGTTTCTGATTTTGAGCATTCAAATTGCAGTATGAATTGCAAGTGTCTGCACTGATTTTGTTTAGCAGTATTGTTCTTTTGTAGTTTTGAATGTAACAATGCTTCAGTAGTATAGTTTCAATCATGAAATGATTCCAAACAACTTTATATTTTCACTTAAAATTATGCCTTTTCATCCCTTCATAAAATGCTACAATTATATACCGCGCATCGCGCGAGTGCGATCACTAGTTAATTTTTAAATCTATCAAGTCAGAAAGGAGAGAGAATAAGTTGTATAAAATTAATAAAATATAAATAAAAAGTATATAAAATAAATATAATCTATCATGTGAATAGGAGTAGCTTTTAATGCAATATTGTTATGTGGGAAAGGTGTTATGTGAGGAAGGGCAAGAAATAGGTGTTATGCGAGGAAGATTTTTTTAATTGATTTCTATAAAATGAGTGGGGTGTTGTGTAGTGAGGAAATGATTTTTGTGTCATTTTTTATTTTATTCTTTTATTTATCTTCCCCTTTGCTCACTCCCTCTGTCCCGTGTCCATGGCGACAACCAAGGATGCAACAATGAAACTTAAGTGGCGACGACATAAGGTAAAGAGTCATGGAACTTATTACAGCTCCGTAACAAAGTCTTTCTTTAAACACTAAACTGATTCGTTATAAAGAAAAAGAAGAAGATGTGAGATTCAAATTTGGATTCCCTACAAACACCGTAACAATACCATTCCAAAGAATAAAAAAGAAATTAAATCATGGTTGTAGAAAGCTTTAAGCAAACCTAAGAGGTCAAACAATAAAACCACAACTCCACAAGCATGCAATGCTTTTTAGTCTTCTAAGTCGTCATTTTTGGTCTAGATCTCACTTGGTGGCTCAATTTTAGACTTTTTTTCAAGCTCTAATTTTATCCTTTTTTATCTCCGTCAGGTATAATCTAAAAACTTTGATGACTTAAGAAATTAGAGGCAAGGTTGCTTTTTTTGGGTACAGAGAAGAGAATGAGATAGAGAAGAGAGATCTTTGGGTTTCTTTTATTGTAGAGAAGAGGGTGAAATTGAGAAGAGAGGACTAGGGAGGTTGTTGGTTGAAGAGGCTAAGATGGAGAATAAAAGACTGTGGAAACAGTAGATTGAAGAGGATAAGATAGAGAGAGGATTATATTTTTTTCAAAGTTTTTTCTTTGATTTTGGTAGAATTAATGAGAAGTCAGATGAGATAAAAATAAGACAACCATTTAGATAGAGAAAGAGTGATTGAATGAAAATATTAGATCTTCATTTTTTTTTCACTTTATTTGTACACCATAAGTGATGAAAATGAAAAGAACAAGCAGTGAGGAGATGTATCTACCATATGAATAAGGTGAGTAAAAAAAAAAGCTGTTAGAACTATCAAATGCATTTAAAGCTAATGCCTTTTTTCAAGTTACTTTTTCCCTTCTTTATGAAAAGCAGTTCATTGGAAATGACAAATTCTTGTAAAGCATGTATTTTTATTTTTTAATAAAAAATACCTTTTTAATAATGTAAATTGCTTTAAAAAATAAATGTACGCAAATGATACCATTACACATAAAAAATAGTAATTGTATTGAATTTAATAATGTTATGTTATCACTGTTTAATATTTTTAAGTTATTAAAAAATAAATTTATAAATATGAATATCAAATTAATATTTAAACGTTAAATATTCCAATAGCACTAATTTATGAGTGTATTAATTTAATATTTAATTATATCATATAAATTAATACATGACACTGTAACAAAAAAAAATGAATTTATAAAAAAATGAATTTATACCTGATTTAGGAAATATATAATAGATCTGTTCGACCAAAGTTTAATATTTACTAATTTATAATATTTAATAGATCGATTTGATTATGGTTCGACCAAAGTTTAATGATCGGCCCGGTTTTTAAAACATTGATAATGATAACTAATGATGATATTGTATAAAATTTATTTGATCTATCTTATATATTGAGTTGTCTTATCAAGCAATATGGTAACTATTCATTTTTCTATGATAGTGTAGTTGGTAAGAGTAACTCTTGTGATATAGTAACAATACTATTCTTCACAACATACTCTTGCACTTTTTTTTAAAAATGAAAGAGATAAAGATAAGTAAAGTATCAGTGTGTGTTTGGTTTAGTTTTAGTAAAATGACAAGTAAAAAACATAAAATTCGATAAAAATATTAATGATAAAAATTATTAGTGAATAAATTTAAGATTATTCAATAGAGGTTAATATTTTTAACTTTATTTAAAAGTAATTTTTGACTAAAATACAATTTAAAACAAACAGCCTCTCAATCCATATAAATATAAATATATAATTATTTTCTAAAAAAGTAAGAGAAAAGTGATAGTAGTATATATTTCTTTCTTAAATATATTTTTTTCACACTTGTGGACAAAAAAAAAACGCGAACCACCTCTATGTGTTTTTGGCTATTTATTGGTTTAAAAAAAAAATATGAGAATTATTGTTATAATGCAAGAGAAAAACCTGTAACTTCTAGGTGTTATTATTTATTTACAAGTTTTGTTTGTGTTTATTTTTGGGTTCTAAAAAGATAAAAAAATGATAGGAGTATAGTATTAAGTTGATAACTTAAAATTCACTATTCACCTACTTGAAATTCTATTTTAACCTTTTATATTTCATGTATTTAATTTGGGAATTAATGACAATATATATTTTTATCAATTCTAATTCACTAAGTTTCTTTTGATTAATTAATGTGAATAAAATATTCATTGACTTTAAATGTGATTGATATGTGTTAAATTTACACTACAAGAAAAATTTAATATTAGCTACAAAATATAGTTACAGATTTTTATTCGTAGCTAATTTATATTTAAACAGCTACAGGTTAGCTACTAAAATAAATTTCATAATAAATACTAATTAATTACAAAATTAGCTTCTAATTAGCTACGAAATATAGCTACCAAAATATATCATAGCTAACTTATATCTAAATAGCTACCAATTAGCTATTAAATAAAATTTCCTAGCTAATTTTCTTGGTCACTAATTAGCTACTAAATTAGCTACTAACTAGCTACGAAATATAGCTACTAAATTTTTTCTTAGCTAATTTATATCTAAATAGCTACTAATTAGCTATAAAAAAATTTCTTAGCTAATTTTCTTAGCTACTGATTAACTACTAATTAGATATAAAGTCCATAATGAATCAAAGTCCCACATTGAATAGTTAGGAACAAGTTAGAGGATTTATAAATAGATGGACTCATGCACATATTGTCTTAAAGAATTATGTTGTATTAAGGTATTGATTGTATTGTGGTGTCCTACACTTGTTGTCCATGGCTCTACTCTCTCTTCAAATAGTAGTATCGGAGCCCGGTTGATTTGGTATGGTAACCGGCTTTAACAATTAAAACAATTAAAAATATTTGATTTAGCAATATATTAGCTACGGTGAAATCTTTCTCTATCAGCGACAACTAATTCGCAACTATTTTGTTTTTGCTACCAAATTATTACAAATTAACTATAAATTTTTACTTAATTAATATGCAAAATTCTTGTGGTGTTATATCCATATATACACTTCTTACTTGCAACTCCAAATGTACACATAATAATAAATTGCAGAAACATACCTATGATAAAACACATTTTGTTTTATTAGTGATAAAATTTCCTTTGTTTTATTTAGTTAATGAATTTAATATCTATATAGATTAATAGTTAAGATAAGTATAACATGATAACATCAATATAAAATTAAAAAAGATTACTCACTAGAAAAAAGTTGATAAATGTGTATCATTTTCTTTATAGAAATACTTTTTTCATCTGTCATTTATTTCTCCTGCTAAATGTTAATTTTTTTTGTGTGTAAGAATGTAACTTTTAATTTTTTATTTTTTTTTGTGTGTAAGTATGTAACTTTTAAAATTAAAATTTTGTTGTTCTTTTATGTAAATTAAATTTAAAAAAATAAAAAGGAAAGGAGTAAAACTAAAGTAGTATTTTACAATGAATAAAAAAAATTTACACAAAAATATTATGAATTTTTTTAAAAAAGAAAGGGAAGGTAAAAATGTTAAATATGAAATCAGATGGATTAAAATCTCTAAAATTAAGGTTTATGCATTAACATTTTATAGAAATGAAATATATTGTTAATCATGAAACTATGGTGGTGTTGAAAAATATTAAGAGAAATAACAAAAAGCAATAAGAGAGGGTGAGTTCTTTTCATGTCACTTCAAGAACACCATACAACACAACACTATCACATCTCAAATATAATATCTAGACTCCTTACTTGCTTTCTTATTCTTATATATAATAAAAAAATTATACTTTTGCATCTTCACATATATGATCCTTCCAAACCCTAACTAGGCAAGACTATATATTAATTGTATTATTTCAATACCCCATTTCATTTCACTTGTATAATCAAATTAGCCACAATAAATACTAAGCCAATTGAAAATATAATTTTTTTAAAATTATTTAACTAATAAAATGCGCCATATATACTTGAAAGAATGTAGACTCCTTTTGAAAAAAAGTTAGACGTTTAAAGAAGTTTTATGTTAGTATAAATTTAATATTTTTGTTTGGTTTTTATAAAAAAGTTTTGATTCACGTTAGTGTAATTTATTATAAATTTTTGTTTTTGATTTATGCAAAATAAGTTTCTTTTTCTTTTAGTTCCTACAAAGTATTTTATTTCATTTTAGTCTTTTTTTATAGGCTCAACACACACTCAAATCATTTTTAGATCAACCAAATCTAGAATCAGTCTGCAATGAAATTTACGTGTTAATAAATAAATTTTACTAAAATAATAAATTAAGTTATCAAAGTAATATGATGCTTTTAATAAATAAAATAAAAAAATATGATAGTGATACATATTTCTTGATATTAACTTATCAAAGTACCAACTACATTCATCATTGAAATAACTTAAATTAAATTGTCTTATTTTTTTTGGAAATAGCATTGAATTGTGTTAATCATACTTTCTTCTTATCTCATGTCCTATCTAATTTAACTAGCTACAAGAATTGAGGCAAAATTAATAAGATATATCACTTCATCTATACTCGACAAGATTTGTTTTTTTGTTATCGTTGGATAGTTATATTTCACTACGCCAGATTTTCCTTTTTTGCACCGCTTATTTTGACAATTCGCAGTATTTCTGAAGCGCTGGAAATGCGACCGCTGCAAAAGGGTCAGTGTTTGTACAAGCGCTACAAATAAACACTTTTTAACCGCGCTTAATTTTTCAAGCGCTGCAATTAGTAATAGCCAAGAGTAGTATTAGCGACGCTTCAGGTATCAAACGCTACTAAAGATTTTTTTTTTTGGGTTCTTTTGGTTTTTCCATCATTTCCCATGCTTCAAAGCAATAATTTATAAGCCCGTTGAATTGAGTAGATGTATTTGTCACCAGATCCAATCAATTTTAATAAATTAAATAGTCAAAATACATAAAATGCAGTCACATCCATACAATACATAAAATCCAAGTAAAAGTTCCCTAACATCTAAGTCTTCATACATTGAGTGACCAAGTAGGTTGCTCACTCCTCAATGATCTCCGCAATCTGATTTTTGTCATACGTTCCTCTACTGCAATCCGGAAAGTACTAATAAATTGAAACAAGTTAAATTAAAATAATACTATTCAATCAATATAAAAAATATAGTTTATAGTTCAAGTACTTTAATTTATATTTGACTTACTTCTAAAGGAATAGAGGACGCGTCATGTAGGATTATATCCCTTATATATCGCATAACATAATAGCCGAATTCAATATTATTGTTTTGCTTTGGTACCTACAATGTAAAATAAAAAGATAAAGGAAATTAGTAAAAAATTTGGAAAAAAAACACAAGTTTAATTAATAAAGATGTTCATACCTTGATCTTCATCCACTTAATAAAGTTTGGCAGCTTTCGTCATGGTCCAATTTTATGCCGATAAATCATAAGCGCTCTAATAATAAAACAAGGTCATAAGTTGTAAAAGAGAAAAATCAAATAATTAACTCTACTTAAATACCAAGATATGTATTTTTGCCTACCTATTGAACATTAGCTTCTTATCTTGACTAGAACTCGGATCGCCATGTACTGAGTCGAGATAATACACGGACTCTGAAGCACTAGGATCTAAGACAAGTAAAACCCAATGCCCCCTACACGTGAGTTGAATTAATAAGCAACATAATTACAATATGTTATATATTTTAATCATTACAATCTCACCATGATAGATACTTACTCACCCCACATTGTGCGATGCCATAATCAATTTTTTCGTGTCTCTATGGGCATAGAGTATATCACCGATGCGTTTGATTTTGTCTTCCATGAATTTTTATAACTTCAATCATAATTTCATCCAATCAACGCCATGCTTTTATAACTTCAATTCAAAACTCAAAAGTAATTCAACTAGCACAAACAACATAAGTAACCGAAAATTCCAGCAAAAAAGTCATTCAAATTATATATATATGATAATACCTCAAGCAATGCCTTCAAAATCCACAAGAATGGCAACACTAGCACTTAGTAACAGAAAATTCCACTTGTAATAAAAAAGAATGAAGTTAATCCACTTTCTGGACCAACCAAACTTATGAATGTTCACACAAACTTTTTGGACCTGCTCAAAACTACATTTAAAGTGTCAACAGCATGACACAGTTTTTTGTCAATAAATTTGACAATTTAGAACCCCAAGTAATGATGCATTGAGGAAAAAAAGGCAAAGGATTTGAGGCTAATAAAAATACATGTTTCAGATTTAGTTATGATGAAAATAAGTATGAATTTTATGGACATCTAGGAAGCTTTGAAAGCAAGGACTACATATTCAGATAGAGTATGAATTTTATGGCAAATTTAGTATGTAGGTACATTTCAAACACCCTAAAGGACTTGATGAACAGGCAAATCATGGCAACAGAATTTTAAAAAGTAACAAATTCTGCAAATTCATAAGAAGGGCAAACCTCAACAAGCCTCTTCTCTAACAAACTCCACATCTAATTGAAGCCTCTTCTTCAACGAACTTAACAAGCCTCTTCTTCAACAAGCCTCTTCTTCAACGAAGGAACAAGAAGGGCAATCTGAAATTAGAACAACGAATGGAATCAGAGCAGAAAGTAGAACAAATGCATTCACTCAAACACAATGATTCATAGAACAGAACTGAAGCAATGAAGCACACGAGTCAAACGTTACCTTAGAGTGAGACAGCGAGATAGGGAGAGCGAGAGAGAGCGCGAGATAGCGAGAGAGAATAAAGGAATGGTGAAGGACGAGCGACGGAATGAAGGAACGAAGGAGGACGACAGAGCAGGAGCGACGATGTCTGATGGTGAGGAGAAGCGACAGTGAAGGAGACACAATGAAGGAGCGACGGTGTGGAAGAACGAAGGTGAAGAACGGAAGAAGGTGCGACGGTGAAGAAGGAGCTTGAAACTTAGATTTTTCGTAAGAGTGACCAAGAGATAGAGTGAATAGGGGATTAGGTTAAAAGGGTCAATGGCAGCGCTTGGAATTTGGTGCGCTGCAAAAGGAACCAATTCCAACGCTTGAATTCGCAGGCGCAGCTAAAGAAACTTTTCCCAGCGCTTGAGTTATGACGTGCTACGAATGATTTTTTTTAAAAAAAATAAAAATTTATTTCCCAGCGCTCTTGCTACCAAACGCTGCAAATGACCCTTTTTTAAAATTTTCCAACGCGTCCGTGTGGAAGCGCTGCAAATTGATGTGCTAAATAAAGCATAATCTGACGTAGTGTTTTGCACCTAAAATACTTTTGATTATTCTTTTAACAAAGAAAAAAAAATTTGACATGCACATACATGTTGGACATTATTTCAAAAAGCTTCAAAATCACTTTTCACAACTTAAAATTATCTTACATTTCTGACAGCAAATACATCATAACAAAAATTAATTATATCTCACACAATCGATTTATTTCACAACTTATTTTTACAATTAATTTCAGCTGATCCAAACACACTCTATATCCATACATGAGACGTGCAAATCTAGATTCAGTTTAGAGTGAATATTTTTGAATGTACATGCAAGCAATTAATAGAATCAACAAATGATGGTAGTGTTGAAAAATGTTAAAAGAAAGAAGAAAGAAAGCAATGAGAGAGGGTCAGGCCTTTTCATGCCATTTCAAGAAGACCATACAACACAACACTATCACATCTCAATAATAATATCTAGACTTCTTACTTACTTGTATTAAGTTTAAAAATGTTATGTTATCAATGTTTTATATTTTTTAGTTATTAAAAATTAAATTTATAAATATGAATATTAAATTAATATTTAAACATTAAATATTCCAACAGCACAAATTTATGAGCGTATTAATTTAATATTTAATTATATGATATAAATTTTTATATATATATATATATGAGTTGGGTTTAAATAGCACCAAGGTGTCAAAGTTAGTAAATGACACTGCACAAAACTTTTTATAAAAAAATAATTTTGCTAATCCAACCGATCAATTGAAAGTTTATATGATGTAGATCAACTATGCAAAAATTCATACACTTTATAAAAAGGGTTTTTCGAACCTCACTGTTAAAAAACTATAGGTAGAAAAAAGTTCTTGGAAAAAATAAAAATTTAATATGTTTGAGTTTGACATGCAATTAATACTATGTGTTATTTCTAATTATGGTTTCTTAACCCATGTAATATTGTACAGATTAGAAAAACTCTTATAAAAAATACTTACCATATATATATAATAGATCAATTCGACCAAGGTTTGACCAATGTACTATTCTCCTCTAAATCTCCACTATAGAAAAATATTCACAAACTCACTACTCACACACTTTAAACTAAATTATTCTCCTCTAAATCTCCACTACCAAGGTTCGAACCTTAGACCTCCTACTCCCAAACCTTATAACTTGATACATGACCATTTGAGCTAAATCTCTTGATCCAAGGTTTAATAACCAGTCCGGTTTTCAAAACATTGATGGTGATAACTAATGATGACATTATAAAATATTTATTTGATCTATCTTATATTTTGAGTTGTCTTATCAAACGATATGGTAATTATTCATTTATCTATGATAGTGTACTTAGTAAGAGTAACTCAAGTGATATAATAATAATACTATTCATCACAACATACTCTTGCACTTTTTTTTTTTTGAAATGTAAGAGATAGAAATAAGTAAAGTATCGGTGTGTGTTTGGTTTAGTTTTAGTAAAATGACAAGTAAAAAATATATAATCTGATAAAAATATTAATAGTAAAAATGATCAGTGCATAAAAACTAAGATTGTTTAATAGAGGTCAATATTTTTAACTTTATTTAAAAGTAATTTTGACTAAAATATAATTTAAAACAAACAAGCTCTCAATAAATGTAAATATAAATATTATGATTATTTTCTAAAAAAAATAGAGAAAAATGATAGTAGTATAGATTTCTTTCTTAAATATAATTTTTTCACTCTTATATATTAAGTGAAAAAAAAAACACGAACCACCTCTAGGCGTTTTTGGTTATTTATTGGTTTAAAAAAAAAAGAAAAAATGATACGAGTATTATTGTTATAATGCAAGAGAAATACGTGTAATTTCTTGGTGTTATTATTATTTGGGTCTTGCTAAACAGTGTCCTAAAGGCATTTGTTAAAAATACAAAAGTAGAAATATTTTATTGGGATTGATAGTATTTTAGTAAGATTTCAACTTTCGAAACAATAAATACTATCAATCTCAATAAAACATTTCCACTTTGTATTTTTAACAAGTGTCTTTTAGGGCACTGTTTAGCATTTTTCTTATTATTTTTATTACATCTAGGTGTTATTATTTATTTACAAGTTTTGTTTATGTTTATTTTTGGGTTTTATAAAGAGAAAAAATCATAGGAGTATAGTATAAAGTTGATAACTTAAAATTCACTATTCATCTAATTGAAATTCTATTTTAACCTTTTATATTTCATGAATTTACTTTTGAAATTAATGACAATATAAATTTTTATCAATTCTAATTGACTAAGTTTCTTTTGATTAATTGATGTGAATAAAATATTCATTGGCTTTAAATGCGATTAATATGTGTCAAATTTATATCTATATACTTGCTTAAATTCAAATCTTGCATGTCCACAATTTATTTAATTGAAATACTAAATTATTTATTTTGTCTCATTAAATTTTTTTTGCTACTAATTACAATTGTGACATTTCAAACCTCCAAAGTTAAAAATTATGATGAATCTTTTGACTTATTTAATTGATTATTATATTATTGTTAACAGGGAAAGGAAATGGAAATGGAAATGGAAAACAAAGCGGTGAGTGAGAAAAAAGTGTATGACTAGACAATTTAAGTTTTTAATTAAAATGAATTGTTATTGAGAACCAACGAAAAAAAAGTATGAGATAGCACCAATTATTAAACAAGGTCAAATGAAAGGTGTGTGCAAATTTAAGATGTAACTGATTATTAAATAGAGTTTTTTTACCTTGTATAATACTTATTTCCTTCCTATATATAACATTCTCTTAAAAAAAATATAAGAATTAAGAAAATTAATAAATCAAGAAAAAATCATTAAATTTGTCTAACAATTTATTTTCATTTCCCTACTAACCCTTTAATTATTAAAACTAATAGTAATACTCTCTTTCTCCAATGATCATAAGAGAGAGAATTTCTTTCTCATCAACTTATTATATTTGTTAGCTTTGAATCTCACAAAGTGGTTAACTAAATAAGGGTAATTTAGTAAAAGATTTTGAATGTGCACAAAGTTTTAAAAAGGTTCTTATAAAAAGGAACAAATAATTTTTTTTGTAAAGGATCTTATAAAAAAGATGGAGAGAGTATTGTACAGGTTATGTATCTCAAATGAAAAGATTTTTACGGGAAAAGACAAAAGTTACTCCCTCCGTTCCTAATTATAAGCTCCTTAAAAAAATTGTTATAAATCTCCAATTTTACCCTATTTAAAATCCACTTTCATTTAAAAATAAATTTCACGCTTTACCATGGTTGGCACAAATAGCCAAATCCTTGGTAGGGAAACCACTTACCTACGATTTTGATCAAGCGTTGAAAGTTTAAAAATAAACCATAGACAAATTAGCATTAACTACGGTTGTAAACCGTGGAGAAATTCTTGCGTTAACCATGGTTTAAAGCATAGCAAAATATATTAGCCATAGTTGTGAACCGTAGAAAAATGTTAGCATTGGCTTCAGTTCATTTCCAACCGTGAAAAACACATTAACTAATACATTACCTATGGTTAAAACCGACGCTATAACCATCAATTAGAATATATATATATATAGTTGGGTTCAAATGACACCAATGTGTCAAAGTTCTTAAATGACACCACGCATAACTTTTTATAAAAAACAAATTTCGCCGATCCAACCAATCAACTAAAAGTTTATATAACGTAGATCAACTATGCAAAAATTCATACAATTTGAAAACTATTTAATACATTATTTAAAATACAAGTAAATTTCATTTGTTAGAATACATACCTATCAATTTTCAAATAGTATGAATTTTTACATAGTTGATCTACGTCATACACACTTTCAATTAATTAGTTGGATCGGCAAAATTCGTTTTTTTTATAAAAATTTATACGCGATGTCATTTAAGAACTTTGACACCTTGGTGTCATTTGAACCCAACTCATATATATATATATACTAAAACATATATTTTCTTCTATAAATACTTTTAAATCTTTATGTTACATAAAAAAATATAGGATTTAACCATTTAAGTATGAGCATACTAAAATACTATTTTTTTTTTATATTCTTATACTACATAAAGGATATTACGAGAATCGAACTCACGACCTCTCGCATCTAAAGCGAGAATCATACCACTGGACCAAACACCCAGTGACAAAAACAATTGATAAGAGATAATGGTATAAAAATACAGCCACAAAAATAGTGTAACAAGCAACCACAAAATTAAATACAACTTGCCGTAAATTCGATTTCAGCATGGTCTTTGTCTTTATAAAGCCTTGTAACCTACAACACAATAATGAGAAAAATGTGAAAATGTACCTTAATTTCACTAGCGTTTCTAGAAAAACATTGAGCCAAATATTCCAGAACAATATCAGATAAACAAATTTAGAAGCTATGATCACATAAAAATGCAACATTTTAGCCACGAGATATATTTCAAAAGCATCAATAACATAATCAAATACTATCTTTAAGGAGACAGAGTAATCAGATCAGCTAGCTAATTTAACCATGAATGTCAGCTTTATATTAAGGTTTACCAATCACAAGTAAATAAAACTTACAAAGAATGGTAAATCTCTAGAGTCACCATCTTCTATAATTTTTGCTAGCCATTCGGTTATCTGCAAAAAATAAAACAAAGAATATCTTAAAAGAACTGTGCATTTCATCTACATCATTGTAGATAAGTAATTCTAAATTTCTTGTAGCACACATGATATTTTACAAGAAATATAATGATAATAGATTGAAGTTACATAAAAAGCAAACAAAGCAAGCATCATGCAGAGCAACACTTCTCACTGTGAAAATTGCAATGTAAATAAGCAAACCTGTGAAAATTTCAATGTAAATAAAATAAGCAACACTTAGCCTGTCTAATCAAAATCATTTATAGATCTAAACACATCAGAAAGCAAGAAAGCAATACAAACTTACCCTTTGATACTCCAACAATACAAACTTATAATGGAGTTAAAAAAACCTATAAACGAAATTCCTATTAGTAATTACTTTAGTTACAAATGAATAAAACCTGAATCAAGAAAGTAACAATAACTAACAAAATCTTCAAAAGCACACCAAATTTACTGATTAGAAGAAGTATGCAAGACAAACATGCAAAAATTACAAGTTTTTTAATTATCTGTTGGTTAACATGTATAGCCAGCACCATTTAATGTTGTAAAAACTGACAGCAGAGGGATCTTCATAGGCAAGGCAAGCATCACCCTTGTTGTTTCCATTCTCATAAGTGTAAATTTTTATGTTCCAAGGCCACTGATCTTTGTAGCCCCTCTTTTGCTTTATTCGTCCAACCTAAACAATTAAAATACAAAACATGTTACATATTAGCATGAACAACCACTACAATTCAACAAAGAGAAGGGAAAAGTGATCATACAGTTGTCAAGTCCCAAACTGCAAATGCATAACAAATGTAAAAAAAATTGATGAATTCACCCTAAATAATTTAGACCAAACAATATGCAAAGAATGTTATTATGGAAAGATTAAAAAATAAAGCCAAAAGATGCTTTTGAGATGTACATACCGCTAATAAAGACACAAACCATCTGGAGAAGCATGTGCAGCTAAGAGAAATGTTAGCGTACCTCAACAGCGTGCACCTCCTGATCTTGGAACATGTAAGCTACAAGACATAGCATCATATTGAGAAATTTTCCCAAAATAAGCAAGAAAAAAGTCAAGAACTATCTCAAATATGCTATAATAACAACTAATCAAGAAGCAGAAATATAGTCATTCACTAGTAAGTTGAAAGGACTAGAATTACTGAAATTACCATAAGATCAAGCAGCAACGATATCACTAACTGAACCATAAACCTCACATGAATTTCACTTGAGAAGTGGGACATTATAATAAATATATGCAAGTGGTGTAAGCAGGCTAGATAATTAAAAAATTATAGAAATAGATATTTTGCCTTAGCCTTTTTCATTTTCCTGTTGCAACCTCTGTTCTTCAGTCTAACCACAATTAAATTTTAAAAAAAATTAGGAAAAAAAAAAACCGAGATAGATTCATGCATAGAAAATTAAGAGTTGTTGTAACCTGAATGGTTATGGGATAAAGAAAAAGCACGGCAAGAACAGGCTTTGGAACCATTTCCATGAGTTCTTTATCTAAGCCATAAACATCACAATATTCTGCCTCAGACTCTAGAAGCCCAAAACCCCATAGAAACTGCAATGCATGTCATTGGAGAGCTCGTTTTTATTGCTTATTTCATATACACTTACAAGATTTTAGGATGTTTGTTTAAAATTTAAAAACTAATCAGAAGAAAAATAACAAGCAGAAATATCTCTGGTTATTCGAACAAATTAATGTGAGCGGCTTCTCAAACATACTTTTAATTTCATCATAATCATTGAAAAATCAATCACTTCTCTACAACTCAAGATGACTAAAAAACCATTTTAATTCAAAAATAGTGTGCAACTTCTACAAACACTAAAAATGAATCTCGATTACAAATTTGTTACTATCCTAAACAGTCCGAAAAGGATTTTTTTCCAAAGTCCACCTTATATCATAATAAAGAGTTATTAAAGAAATGCCTAGCTACCTAGAGCCAAAATTTTTGACAGTTTTCTGGTATCCTCCCCTTTGGAGATGAAAATTCATCCACTTGAGTAGAACCTTCTCAGGAGACAAATTAAGAAGCTCTTCAATCTCCTGAGACAACAACAACATGGAAGATTGATCAGTTATCCTCTAAGACAATTAGTTGGAACTGGGAATTAAAATTAAGAAGAAACAAAAATGCATATCTAATTATCTTGTTGTCATCGACCAATTCCACAAACTGAGGTGTCTTTTTAAGGTTGAGATCTACCAGCAGTTGGATCTGAAATTGCCAAGAGTGGGAGAAAAAGAGGACAGTGACTAAGTATTAAGTAATCATTTCTAAACTGAAAAATCTCTACATACAATACAAGTAAATTCAAAGAATTGAATTAAAAATGATATATGAAGTGCTAGTATTTACCTTAATGATTTGGGAAATCAATCCTGCTTCGTCTTCTCCTCGAAGTCGAACTCATGTTCCTCTTTACTCCTCGCCATACTCTTCGGCACCGATTTCTTGCAAGAAATCGTTAGATCTTTTAATGGGAAAAATAAAACCTAGAATCAAATAGATTAGATGAATTGAACTTGTTATTTGATGTTTGGGAAGAAATGCCGCAACCTAATCTCAGATTAGAAGAAATTTCGAACGGATTAGAACGAATTGAACTTACTTGCAAAGGAGAAGAGGAACCTGAGTATTTGAAAATGATTTAGGCTTAGGATAGCTAGAGACACGGAATCAATGGTGGGGAATCGATGGTGGAGATACTACAGGAGGAGAGGAGAGAAGAGGAATCGATTGAATCGAAAACTATTGAGGTTGAAGATAACTTGAGATACAGAACCCATGTAGGAGATGTGCGATTCCATGCTAGAAATGCGCGCTTGATCTAGAGCGAGAGCAAAAGCGAGTGTGCCATTTCAGAAGTGGGTTTGATATCGTGCGACACTGGGTTCTACAAGGAGACATTTGTGTAAATTATTTTGGATTTGGCTACGGTTTAGATAAAACTGTGAGGAATTATCCACTGTTTGAAAGAAACCGTAGCAAATGTTTCAAATTTGGTTATTGTTATTCTTGACCATAGTTAAATGCATATTTAACTACGATTTGTTTAACCGAAGATAATTAACCATAGTTAAAAACATGTTTTTTAGTAGTGTTGTTATTATTATTATTATTATTATTTTATAATCACTTCTTATTTTTCAAAAATATTATTATAATAAAAGTACTACCATTAGTAACTAATACTACCCATGGTATTTTTTATAGGCCCCTCTAACCAATTCATACGGATTAAGAACAACCTTAATTAATGTTTTTTTTTAAAAAGAGTTAACTATCAATTTGATCCTCCAAAGATTATCTTGTCACCAATTTAGTCCCTCAAAGAATTTTGTCACCAAATTAGTCCTCTAAAGATCATCTTTGTCACCAATTTGATCCACCAAAGAACTTTGTCACCAAATTAGTCCTCCAAAGATGTGCAAATATACCAAATTAGTCCTTCAAATTAAAGATTTAAATATATCAAATTGGACCATGATGGAGGACTAATTTGAAGACTAATTTTGTAGACTTTTAAATTTTTGGAGAACTAATTTGGTGACAAAGTTTTTTGGGGATCAAATTGGTGACAAGGTAACCTTGGCAGGACTAATTTGGTGGCAAAATTCTTTGGAGGATCAAATTAGTGACATGATAATCTTTGGAGGACCAAATTGATAGTTAACTCTTTTTAAAAATAGTACAATATACTAAATTTACCATTATTCGAAGTAAAATTTTTCAACATATGCATTAATTATACCCATTATCCCTTTATTTATTACAAGGATAGACAAGAAAAAAACTAATAATTACTTCTTAAACTTTGTAGGGGGTCTTATATATAGGACCAACAAATTTTCTCTAAAGAACCTTATATTTAGGGTTGAATGTAGTATAATAGTACTATCATTAGTATTGCCTAGAGTTTAACTATAGTTCAAAATACAAAACTAATTGCTCTAAAAAAATAACAGTATGGTGATGAGACTTGTCATTTTAATCATGCACAACCTTTTAAAAAGGTGGTCAACAAGATCTTTGAAAACTTGGAGAAGTGAACAAAATCTCTTCTAAAGTTACACATTGTTTAATCATAAACTATATTTTTATCATTTCAATCATGTCTAACTTTTTTCAGAACCAACATTTTTTTTGTTTGTATGTGGTCCATATTAATCATAAATTTAATTAATTTAATTTAAATAATCTTAACATGTGCAAAATGACACATAATAATAGAAAATATATTTAATAAAATTTCTCTCTGCTAAATGTATATTACATTACGTGTTTCATTTTTAAACAAGTCTTATGTTTTCAACTAGTACGATACCCGCGCCTACGCACGGGTTATCGTTATTGTTTTTGTTACTATTGTCATGAAATTGCGAATTGTTGGTTTAATGCGTGTAAATTAAAATGTATGCAACTAATCAGCTTGTTTAACATCGTGCAGATAATTTCTTCAATTTAAAAAAATAGTACAATGGTAATCAAAATGTATCATAACTACAAAATTAATAATACCAAATGTAGTAATAAAAATCCCAACACAATACAATTTAAGTGAAGACCCAAGGTTTACATGAACTGTATGTACAGATAATTATCAAGAAGCAAACTTGAATTAGCAATGATTTTATTTCAATCTAATATGGTAGATGCAGCACCAAGCAAAGAAGCAAAAGCTCCCAAAAAATGTGGTCGATGCAGCGTTGCTTCGTTGTCCTGTATTGAATATGTTTCACTTATGTTAATTTGAAGTTTAAACAACAAAGATATTAAAGAACAACAACTAAAAGTATGTTGAAGAGTGAGGTTTAGCTTAACCTTACGTAGAGTTGTCTATCAAAAATTTCACATGAATTAACCACAATCTAAATCCAATAAAAAAGTATGGTTGATGCAGCATGGATTTGCTTTAACCTGTATTGAGCAAAGAATATTACATCTCCAAATATCACAATATTGGACCAAATGAATAATTAATATGTATTGAACTAACTACACAAAATAAGGTTGAACCAAGTATGCATGTATTGGAGTTGCAATAGGATATGTGATCTCAAATCCAAATCCAACTGCCACCATGGTCATAGAATTATACCTGTAGATTCAGCAAGATATCAATCAGTACAATAATTAATAACTTTTTGAAAAAACCAAATGAAAGACAAATGCATAACAATGTGAAATTAAGTTGTAATGTGATCTTCAACCAAAAAAATGTTCTCGGATCTTCCTTCATAAGAACCTGTGTCCAACACAATAGAAAAATACCAACATGTCATTCAATGATAGTTCCAAAAAATAACCATAATATGCAACAACACAATATAATTGTCATACAATTCAATGGTCATGTAATATCCATTTGTACTTGACTATAACAGGGAGTTTGAAAATAATAATCAAACCTAGTTTATAAGTTTTGGAAGACTTCATTAGTAGTAGTATTTGATGGATTACCATCTTTGTCAAGGATTAAAATGTGCAACCCTTGTTTACTTTGAACTCGTGATAGTGCTACATAGAGTTGGCCATGACTAAATACAGGCTTTGGTAGATACAGTCCAACATGTGCTAGTGATTGACCTTGAGATTTATTAATGGTCATTACGTAGGAAATCATAAAAGGAAATTGCCTTCTAATCAACTTAGCCATGGAGATTGGGAAGGAGACAAATTCATTCTTGGAATATATGTTACATGGCCAATGTTTTTGCTACAAATAATCTTTGCTTCAATAACATGATTACCAAGCCTCGTCACAATAAGTCTAGTACCATTACAAGGTCCCTCTGATTGGTCCAAATTTCTGAGCAACATAATCGGAGTTCTAATCTTCAACTTGATCTTGTGGTTTGGCAAACTAGAAGTTTTTAATGAATTCAGGAATTCTGGAGTGAGTGTCTCAAATGCAGGATTCTGCAAAACATCAAACTTGTCGATGCTGTCAGCACTATAATACTCTTTTTCTACGCCAGGCATCAGATCAAGAATGTACTCATTGATTGTGTCAACTACTTCGACAATTGAAGCAAGGATTGCTCTACTTTGAAGGAACTCGGCATTATTGTAATGCTGCAAAAGATTAGGGTAAGTAGTATTGACAATGGCCTCTAATGGATTTGTAAAGTCCTTGATAAGGAACTCGTCAGGTATGGTAATCTCATTAAATCCATCATTCTACTGTCCAAGTTCACCATCTCCTATATCTAATAGTCACTCAGAAAATTCTCTAAGATCTGTGCAATCACCATTTGCAGCCATGCTTTGTAGTCGCATATTCTTTGTTAAATGCAAGATCTGACAATAGTGCCAAAGATATGATGCATTAATTGTCGCATGGACAATATCAGACCTATTACCTTTTGATACAACAGGGAGGATTTGGCGAAAGTCGCCACCAAAGACAATAACTTTTCCACCAAAAGGCAAATCATGTGGATTAGTATTTCTCATCATGTCCCGCAAGCTATTATCAAGTGCTTCAAAGCATTGTTTATGACACATGGGGGCTTCGTCCCAGATAATTAATTTAGTGACCTTTAATAACTCTGCTAAGTCACTACCTTAATGAATGTTACATGTGGAGTTGTTTGTTGTAGGGACTAGAATTGCAAACTTAGAATGTGATGTCCTTCCTCTAGGAAGCAATAGTGAAGCAATGCCACTTGATGCAACAGTTAAGACAATCCCTCCTTGTGAATGAATAGCTGATGCCAATGTCTTCCATACAAAAGTTTTTCCTGTTCCACTATAACCATACAGGAAAAAAACACCCCCACTTTGATTGTCTACTGCACTCATGATTTTGTGAAATATAGCTCTATGTTCATCTACATAACATAAACATAAAAGTGTCATATTGATTTATGGTCATCAACATAAGCATATCTGTTAATTGATCCTGAAATGTAAGTGAAGTTAAACCTGTAAGTGAAGAGTAATATTGATTGAATTCAGATTGTAATAATTCTTTGTCATAATCCAGTTCACTGTTAATGAGCCTATTACCACGCTGATTTGGGACATGACCTATGGGATATGGCATTGATGACCAATTTTTAAGACTTTTTCTGTTTCCTTGCAACAGGTTCTCAAGTTCACATAATGTAATATGTTGGATTTCCTCATCTGTAAGCTGCAATTCTGGAAATGATTTGGAGTATGAGATAAATTTGAAAATTTTCTATTCGTGTTTGATAAGTATATAACAAATACAACGAATTAATAGTTAATAATGAATGCTACCTTGATTTTGGGAAATTCTTCTTTGACAGTATAAAATATCATTTGATAGCCACTGCCAAGTTTGTTGCCATACAAATTCTGGTCTATTCATGCTATTCATTAAGAGCATATTTAGAAAAATCTTTCTGAGAAAATGAGCAGTACCCCATGCCGTTGTCTCTCTAATTGCTCCAATGAATTCTTGATCATCTCCCAGTAATCCTAATGCAAAGCACGCTTCTCTAAATGTTGGAAATATTTGATTGTTGACTGTCCTAATTTCCTCATAACAGGTGGGTCCTTTAGAAACGGACAACATCATTCTTAAGTAGAATAGTTCACCTGTAAATGGTGGAACCCAAATAAGTCTGCCTATTGAGTATCCTTGTTTCCTTGGCTGCCACTTTCTTTTGCTTGCAACATAGACAAACTGGGATACATAATGTGCATAAGTAAGTTGTCTTCCATGAGGGTATTTCTTGTTAGCATCTAACCATGCTGTAAACATTGATTCTTTAACAGTAGTCTTGGCAAGGACAACATCAATGACTTCATCATCATTAAAATAAACAGCATGTTCATTTGGAAGATGAAAGTACAAACGTTCGACTGAGGGAGATCTTAAATGTATGATGAAAGCAAATATTTTCCAACATGCTTCACATGGAGAAACATACCTACATTTGATGTTATAACCATGTAAGCCATTAGAAGACAACCAAATAAAATGTAGTAGAATGCAAGTTAACTCTTGTAATAATCTAGATTGTGTGAGTAACAAAATGGTTTAGTAATGAAGACTGCAATTGTAGTGGTTCGATAATAAAATGATTATCTACACATCTTCATTGAAAATCAAAAGTAAAATAAATTGGTGTATCAACAAATTACCGACAATCAAGATAATGCTTCACTTCATCATGTACTTGAAACTGACTTCCATCTTCAGTTTGTTGGTTCACAATGGCAGCTGTGATACGATCAGACCCTTTGTTTATATATTTAAACAAATATTTGATGCATGTGCTTTGATTATACCATTGAATGTTTAAATGTGCTCTGTACCTTAGAAGCAATGAGGGATTATATGGAACAACAAAGCGATTGTCTAGAGTAACGCCATTCTTTTCCATTACATTACCAAGATTCCTTCTTCTATAAACAGGAAATTCATCTTGGTCCACAATTGTAGTTGCTTGAAACTTTTTGGGGAAAAATCGTGCACACTTATCATCTTTCATGCAAGGGGATGATCTAAATGCAACCCCACACGGTCCATGGATCATGTGTTTGCTCACCATGTCATGTAGCTCTTGATTATAATTTCTATTTGGGATCTCAGCCGAAATGATTATGTCGATGTCTTCTGGATTTGGATACTTGTTTGAAGGATGCAGGAAAAGAAGAATATGTGCATGCAGTAAACCTCTTTTCTGCCATTCAATTGTGTAAATAACTGGAAGTTCCAACAAAATAATCAGTCATTTGAATGAAGTAAACCAAGCAGAGAATATGAATATTGGTCCTATTGTGTTTGGATAAAGAAAAAATATATTCAACGACAATTAAGCATGCAATACTTACAACCCAGTATATTGCAAAATATTCGACCACATTTAAGATCTTTCATCAACTGATCAAGCTTGATTTTGAAAATATGTGACAAAATGTCTGGCCGATCATCAGCTCTTAAATTTAGAGCTTTGACATGTCTCAGAATTTCTGGCCAGTTCGGGTTGCATGTGAAAGTCAAGAACAAATCTGGAAAGCCAAGGAAACCATATATTGCCATGCCATCAAAGTATAGTTGTTCCATACATCTTTGTCCGCCCACATATGTTGCTGGCAATATGATTCTCTTGCCTCTTTTATTTCCTTGCGTATGAGCTTGATCAGTAGAGTTGTTTAAATTGTTATTTTTGCCCACCCTAAGCTCCTTTTGATGATCTTTAACATATTTCAAACGTTGAGCTTCAATCATTGTGTAACCATCAACCACAAATTGTTGGAACAATCTTCTTGAATGCAATATTGATTGTGATTCACCATCCCTTGTTTGCAATCTGTATGCAAAATATTCTCTCATGGTGACCTTTTTTCTTTCTTGAATGACTACATGAGCTTTCTTTATGGAGAAAATCATTCCTATACCCATCTTCACTTTCGGAAACAAAAGAGGATACTGTAAAGGTAAGTAACATGGGTGCAACTCATCTATTCTTTTTAACTGCCCACTTTGTGTCTCAATAATGATGTCTCTATTAAATCCAGCTTCAACATCACCAACAATAAAGTTTTCAACTTGAGCTCACAAACATTCCCATCATTTAACTTGTCTCTTGCCATCCTGAAATTCTTTGCATATTGGCTGTGACAGTCCAATATTTCTTTCAATCTGAGAACAATGTTTTCATTCAAAGTCTGATTGTTGCTGCATTATGAAGAACAATTAAAATAAAGTTCGGTTAGAAACAGAATAGATATATTCTGTTTTAAAATAAGAAATAGAATAATTGTAATGCACATACGGGGTTGACTTCATCCTGTGTTGAACCTCATTTTCAGTGTCGTATATATAAAGTTGTGCGAACTTAGGTGACTTCTCTGGCATTGGAAGTAGACTTCCAATTAAATGATGTATTGTATTGGATTCGAAAGGTTAGAGGTCCCCTACTAGTATTGTATTGTCTATCAACCTTAGCTCCAGGTGAGGTAAATGCAAACATTACGTTGTACGATCGTATGTGAGTCTGAAAATTCCTACTTTGACTTGTATTCCCAAATAACAAAGTGTGTAAAGGTTCTAGGGGAGGTTGATTTCCTGGCAGCTGGATTTTTCCTTCACCACAACAAAGTGTAA
Source organism: Cyamopsis tetragonoloba (assembly GCA_037177725.1). Classification (NCBI taxonomy): domain Eukaryota; kingdom Viridiplantae; phylum Streptophyta; class Magnoliopsida; order Fabales; family Fabaceae; genus Cyamopsis; species Cyamopsis tetragonoloba. The sequence continues at coordinate 41,256,712 of CM074121.1, forward strand.
ATTTTGGATTTGGAGTATTCTTATCCTTCTTTATTCTTTCAGCATACCACATAGCTGCATGACATTCTTGACAAATAAATGTAGCATCACCACAGTTTGCATATTCTATTTGTTGAACATTAAGTTTTTACAGTTTAGTTTTTATGATTCTAGATGTATTGCTAGAATTTAGATGTGTATACCTAGAATCTCGCTTTGAATTGAGTCATTAACTATAGTATTCTCATCAGCTTCTTCATTGTCACTATTTGCTGGACTATGAAAGTCGAAATCTGATGATATTTAATATAACATAGCTGTCACGATTTGCAAATAGACCAATAATACACACTTGTCATGAATCAACTCTTTCTTGATAGTTACCTGCATATTGTTCTGAAATTTTCATGATCTTCCATAGGGATTGAATTATAGTACGACGTCTGATGATTCTCTCTTCGAGTTGGTAATGTGTGTGAGATATATATTGGATGTGATTGCCTGTCTGAGGTATAAGGCAATGTACTTCCATTTTGGTTATGGTTCATGCAATTAGGAGATGTGTTCTCTTTTCCAAATTTTCTCATAAGATTGATTCTCAGACCACTGTTATCCAGGTTTACTCCAATTTCCCTTGTAGATTTCTGCATTTGTGATGTCAAACTGCTAGTGGCATTGATTTTAGTTTTAGGTGTGACATGGTTGAACGGGTTTATACATCCATTCAAAAGTATTCTTGAGTTGCAAGTTAATGAAAAGATATCAGACAATGGTGTGACATGCTGAAACTGTAAAGGAGTTCCATTTCCTCTTGAATAATTGTTCATATGTGATGTGAAACTACTAGTGGCATTAGTGTGAACTTCATATGTGACATGAGAAAAGGAGTCAGAAAATCCATGCAAAACAGTTTGATCCTTGGCAGTTGATGAAGAGATATCACACGATTGTGTAATAGTCTGAAACTGTTCAAGAGTTCCATGTTTCTCTTTATTTGATAATATGTTATTATTGATTGGCATATCTGCAGCAAAAAAGAGTAATAGAATTTAGAAAAGAAATTAGTGTATAATTACTTAATGAAGGAGGAATTGTTATTATAGTGTTTTGAGTGTATATATCAACAATTGACAATGAAATTTACTTTTATTATGATGGCGCGCTCTCTTTCCTTGCTTGTTTAACGGGTATAATCTTCTTCATCTCCTTGCTTGAGCACAGCCCAGCCTTTCCAGCATGGTTTGAATGAATTGTTAAGCCTATACATTTTGGGTTGAGGCATCAATAGTAAATAACTTTGTCGAAGCAAACTTTCTCAAACACCTATGATAAATTGAATACATAAATTGTGCATGGAAGAATGGAAAAATAATTTTCTACTTATATAACTGTCATTGGTCGTGAAAAACAGAGTAATTGGACATTTAAAGAGCATCAAACATTCGGCCAATCAAAATAGAGTATTTTTCAGTTGGGGGAATAGAATGTGCTCGATAAGAATTTTCAATAGTGCATTATAAGGTTAGGCATTGTTTGAATGAGTAAAAAGATATAGTACCAAAACAATTTGCTATTTAATTTTTCATTTTTTTTATACAGAAACTGGGTGTACATAAGTTGAAATACCTGTACTGTATACAAATCTGAAATACTCACTAAAAGCTGTTTCCTTAGTTTCAAGTTCACCAACAGAATAAACACTCAGAGCACCTTTGCTCTGTTTTTTTTCTACCATTATTATTAGAGCTGTTAAACTTTAAAGGGAAGGACTACAACAATCTACTTCTCCAACCTTTAAAAGGAATGTGCATAACCACAGAATAAAATCTTCATTGTTTGTTGTTTTCCCAATATTTCATGTGTCTGACATGTCTATAGCATAGTGAATGCTATATGCATGTTACCGCCATGTTGAAGAAGATGGTGTATAGTATGGCGCCAAAGATTTTTTTATTGCTATTTCTATTTTCACTACTAAAATTGTAAATGATATTTCACAAACTTAATGGCATGTCAGCTTGTATTTTTTGTCATTCTTTTTAATATATTTTTATGTTTTTAGTAAATGGGCATTTTGAGTATTATACATGGTATTGGTACAAATCACTATGACAAAACATGACAGCTAAGATGCAAGTCTTTTAAACCCAGTGCTTCTCTCCTTTAATTACAATAACATTATATTATCCCAATAATATTAAATCTATTTTATTCTATATAAATTATTTATATTTATATAAAGTATTTATTGTTAATTAGTTTATATAAAGTAATTATTATTGATTTCCTTGAGTAAACTCAAGGTAAATAATATATATTACATATTATGTATTAAGATTTGTTTTAACCTGTGCACAGGTTAAGAAACCATACGTAGAAATAAAACACAGCATTAGTTGCTTGTGAAACTCAATCACATAAACTTTTTACTTTTTCCAATAGCTTTATTATACTTATAGTTTTTGAACCTATGCAACATTGCACGAACAGGAAGGATCTACAAAACAACATCATAAATTCGCATCATATAATAGTGACAATTAGCTAGAAATAATAAGACTTTAAAAAACAGAGACTTGTGAAATTGGCCCACCAAGGGTTGTTCCCTAGTTGCCATGGCCTCTGTTAGTGAGGTAGTCCAGGAAAATGTACGCTCATTTGGTGGTGGAAGCCTTGGTCTAGATGGAAACTCGATGTTCAAGATATTTGTATTGATAGCGGTGAACTTCATAATGATGGGTTGATATATTCTAAACGCTCTTCTCAATGTTCTGAGACCATGATGGGTTGATATATTCTAAATGCTCTTCTCAACACTAACAGTAAAGTAATTGCCTTCATGGACTAAGTCAACCTCAGCAGGATAGTTTGAGCGCCATTGCAGATGGAAGGACTTGGGATTTTGATTTTATTCTAAAATGTACACGAACAATATAAGTACACAACAAAAATATGGGAACAATATAAGTACACAACTACAGAGATTTCATTAGGAATGTTTTAAGATTGTTTACACTATTATAGCATCCATGAGAAAGATTTATGTTACACAGGGTTTGAGGAAAAATCATTAAAGATTTATTTTATCATATAAACAGAGCATCCAGGTAAATAGAGTTTGGAGTTTTTAGAACCGGATGGAAACACAGGGAGTCTTAGATTTATGTCACGCAGAAAACTTTTTAAAGATTGTCAATGGTTTTATATCATTGATCATAAAGATTAACAAAAGTAATTTTTGGAGGGTCATAAAAATGAATAATAAATAAAATGGAAACAATACGCAAATAATTGTGGAGAAAAATTAAAGTTTTCTTACGCTATTACAACGAAAAGGGGCGAAGAAGACCTTCATCTGCCATTGCTGAAATGGAGCTGCGGCCATAACGGTGCTCTGTAAAGATAAATGAAACGCCAAATGTTAGAAATGTTTCAAGAAATTCTATGTTTTTCATGGGATGATGAACGAATAAGGGTTTTGAAGAAACTGGAAAGATAGTATGTTCTGAAAACAAACTGTTGTGATTGTGATTGAGACAGATAAGGGGAATGTGAAAAGTTATGTGCGTGTGTGTCTCTCTTGTTGGCAGAAAGAACAGAAAGTAACAAACAAAGAAACAAGTAGGAGAGAAGAGAGTACAATCACCTACTCCTAGTTCTAGAAACTGTGTAAAACTAACCTTGGATAAGGGAAAGCAGGTTGATAAGGACGGTGCAGTATTTTGCTCAGCACAGTGGCTAACGTCGCTTCACTGCCACTCCTCTTGAAAAAGACTAATGAGAGGTTATTATTGCCTATAGTATAGGGTTAATAGGGTTAAGTATTAATTGGGATAACCAAATTGGTTCCATCAATCCTCCTCCACCATATTTAGTTTCCAAAATTAAATTATCAATATGCACAACAAAACGGTCCAATCAGGCTCATCCTGAAATTAGATCAAATTAATTTAAGTAAATCACACCATAACCCTATGTTCACCGACGGGTTTAAAAAAAATACATTATATACAATATAGAATATATATATATATATATAGAATATTATAGAATATAATATAAAAGGTGAATTGGCTCTAATAACTTGATAATGATAATAAAATAAAATTCATCTAATGATTTATGAAACTTAATAAACAGAAAATTATATTATGATAAATCATATATCATATATATTTAAGAATATGAAATATTTTGCTTTACTTAATTCTGTTTTATTATATTATAATGAAATGATAATGAAGCAAAAACATATAATCAAACAGATAAATAAATTAAAATTAGATGATTTGTCTGTGGTAATAAATGACGTGTCTTTTGTAAATCAATGAATTTTGTAGGCCTAATGAAAGAAATACCAACAAAGTTAAATACTATTGATTAACAAAAATAATTCTATAAATAATATAGAATTCATAACCACTATTATCATAAATAGTTATATGTTATTGGTTAACACTAAAATTGTGGGATTAAATGAAATTTGACTCTATAAAGCTATATAAAATAATTATTAAATATATTCGCTGGTTCAAGAAATTATTTATGAATATATGAGATTACATTAGATGTGTAACATTGTATAGTGACATTGTATAATGAGAAGTGGACAACGATTTATATTACATTGTATACAGATTCAGCTTTGTTCCTCATTAGACAGTATTAGACAATATAATGTAATATTATGAACTTCAAAAGATAGCATAAATGAATTAATGCTACTAAAGTACGTAATGACTAACAGATATTTAGATATATAGATAGTAAAGTACTTAGTTCATGATTGTAGATAGGACTTGCCATTAAATACACATACACAACTGTTTTTCAAAACAGATTGTTATATTTAAAAGACTTTGCCTAATATAATGACTTAGCCATTGCAACTCGATGATTCAAAAAAGAAAATGAAATTTCAGAATGAGGCCACATAAATTACAATGCAGACAAACAACCTGAGATCATCACTCAGATTTGATATGCTTAGTTGTGGACAACTGAAATGGTTGTTTGTCGTCAGATTGTTCATGTAAGCCAGCTTGAGATGGTTGCCTCTTTGCAGGTGTCATGAAAGCAGCCTCCCCAGAATCATACTCAAAACATTGTGATAATGAAAGTTTAAATACAAATTCAAATCATCATCCCAATAATTAATATTTAACATAGTCAAATATTATTATGTGTATAGTCAAATAATTCACTTACAGTAGGCAAGGCATCTTCAGATACAAAGTCAGTAGTAGGCAATTTTCCCTTATGTTTTCCTTCGAGTTGCTGCATATATGAAACTATGGAATGTCAGGTGACTGAGTCTTGTTGAATGTTCAATCTAAGAAGAATTCATTTATGAAAGTTATATTTACAAACTTACCTTGTCCTGTGGTAATTGTTCAGAAATCTGTCTGATGATGTCCTCATCTTCACTAAAATCAATAACCGATGCTTGATGATACGGAAGACGATACTTAATCTCAGTGCAAATATCCAGAAGTAAATTATCAACACAGGTTGGGAAAGAATTCATGTCGTCTTCACCTTCCTACTCAACAAATGTAACGATGTATGAGTAAATTTTACTCAACAAAAAATCTGTTTAGCAACTCCAACTTAAAAAAAAAATCCAACAATGATAGCATACGTCTTTCAAATCTTTCCTGCATTCTGAAGCACTTTTTCCAAACATTTTAATGAAAATTTGGTCCTAGAAAACAAACTTCTCAGTCTAACCATTGTGTTCCATGACAATCACCAGCTTAAACCTTGAAATAGCATTAAAAATTAAACAATCATAATTGTAATGATAATTGCAATCAGCACACAAATTATTTGAATCACTAAACAGAAAACTATCTTTCAATATACCTTGGAATAGTCTCAGTACAAAACTTCTTGCACGCTCCGCAGTTCACTGGCAGCATCTCTGATGAAGTACAAAATGTACAACTGTCATAGCTCCATGGATCCTTGACTAATATTTCATCCACCGTGCCAACAGTAAGGCAATACGAATCCTAATGTCACAACCCACAGTTTAGGACGGGAACATATTTGAAAGGTTAAACTTAAATTGATAAGATCCACTCAACAATAGATAATTAAATGACAAAACATTGTTATACAACCAACCTGTTTCAGTTCAGATATTTGTTTCAAGCTAACAATGAGAGCATTGCTAAGGAACCTTGCAGATGACGAAACTTGAGACAACTGAGAATATTGGGATTGTGATGAACTCTCAGTCATGGACATACCATCAGTATAGAATGGTTTTGATATATCCAACCTCCAAAAAAAATAAACAAATATTAGGCAATCAAGGTAAATCAATTGTTCAATGGAAACATGAAACACACTAACATTTGTTTGGTATATATTTCTAGATTAAATGCTCTACAGAAAGAACTGCTTACCTATTACGAAAATCATGAATTTCTCTTAGATCAGCATTCACATATAGCTTTGATGCTCTCTTGGTGTTTGCACATTAAGAGGCCACTTATCTGAAATTGACAATATTGATATAATATTATTTAGATGGGAATTACAATTAACCAATGCAATGACATAGAACAAAGTAACCTTCAAACAAACCATTTGCCTCCTTAATTTTTGCAAGTGTTAACATCACAATTAAGGGTTGCTTTTCATTCCGATTATTTTCTAGTGCAGCACCAAGCAAAGCAGCATAACCTTCCCAAACAGTCACCATAATCATTGTCTCATTGCAAAGGATGTTATTATTCAGTACATCAAATTGTAAATCTTCAGCCAAGTATGCATTTAAAATCCATTTAAGATAGATTACCTCAGGTCTCTCAAGGTAACAAAAACTCTATAAGGTTGTCTCTCAGTGTTAACTTCAAGCTTTTCTACTACAACACCAATTATATCTATTGACACCAAACAACTTAAACCTTAGTCATCCATATCCAAAATTAACACAAATAAAACCATACTATTACAGGCTAATAAAAAACAAATCATCATACCAACTAAAGTATGTGTTCTTGCTTATCCATTAAGGATGTGTTCAAAAGCAGTAAAATGGTACACATTAGGAGGAATCTCGGGTCTTGGCTCGACACGGATACAGGTTGTCTTAACAAAAAACAACCTGTAAGGATGATTGCTAACTCTCCATTCTGAATCATTAGGCACAACAGAAAAGTTTTGCATAACATAAGTGTTGCCGACCTCTAGCAAGTGTTGGAACGTTGGGAAATCACTTTCACAGAGAGTTGCTCCTATTTTTGAACCCTTAAAATAATAAAAAATAGAAGCAACTTAGTAACAGAGTTTGATGATTCTAACACATGGAATGCATATTCAATGAAAGACTTACCTTGTGGTCCATGAGTATCATTTCAATGCTAGAGTTCCCACCACCCTTCTTAACATGCCACAAATCAGTTATACGAACAACAGTTTTCCAAGTCCCTTTCTTGTGGTGTATCTCCTCAACACTGTTCTCCTTCCGGGACATTACTAAACAATGGTTTGAGAGCAACAAAAAACCTAAGACAACGCATGAAAACAGAGCAACAAAAAATATTAAAGATCCATGGGTTATAACAGAGTTCTATAAGGTTTTAAAACAAATAGTTCAATATAGACAACTATACATAACTAAACAATAGTGCAATAAAACTTTACAAAGAAACTGGGAAAAATATACCTCAACACATACATATACATTATGGTTCATTCACGAAACAGTGGCAACCAACGAAACTAAAAGTTTAAGGGAAATCAAACGAACAACTATAACCTTTTTATACATTTCAGAACGGTTAAAACAAATTCTACACAAACACTTCAGCTAAACAACAGAAATCTTTTAGAGAAAAGAAGAAAAACAGTCCAACCTTTGCACAGAAACGTTAGCTCAAGGCAATCCACTTCAAACGATGGAAAGCTACGCGGCCAAAATGGTCACAGTTAGCAGCTACTGCGTATTGTAGTTGGTGGTGAGCATTTCCTTGGTTGTGGTTGGAAGAAAGATTTTTATGGATTTAGAGAAGAAGGAAAAAGTAACAGAGAAGAAATGAAAGCAACGAAGTGAAAGAAAGAAAGAAAGATGGAAGAAAAAACAGAGAAGAAAGAAAGTTATTAGAGAGAGAAAGAGAAGATCAAAAAATCAAAAAATGGGAAAAATAAAGTCAGAGAAAATCAGAAAGGGTGGGGCCTTGGCTCATGGGGAGATGACACGTGGCCCATAGCAGGGCCTTGTTTGTATATTTTTTATGATTAAGTGACACGACAGCTTAATTTTTTCCTTAAGTGAAGTGACACAACAATGTAGATGTCACAATTTGATTTTTTCCTTCAATGAGGTGACACGGTATGACCCAGCAATTAGCTCAAATTTCTTTGTTTGAGGCTGCAGTGAAGTGACTTGGCATGGTAGTTTATGACACAACATGCACTAACTATGTATACAATCTCTTAGATTTACTGATTTTTTTTTCTTTATTCGTAGCTACATGTGTATTGGTGCCTTGCTTTTCTAGCTTTTTTTTTATATAAAAAAATTAAGCCTTATATTCTCATTGGGTCAACACATCTCTCTATTATACATTGGTTATTGTCCAGACTATAACAATTAATTCTGAGTGAAAAAAAGCATGCTTCATCTGGCTATATTTTTCATCATATTTCCATTTTATTTGTGTATAAGTGTCTAAATTTTCACATTTCTTTGTTCAACAATTTGGTTAAAATTTTGAACAGATGCTATTGAAGGCTAAGCAGTACAATGTACTGAAAATAATGTGCAACGTTAAATCATTTGAAAACTTGAGGAGTTGATAAACCAATATATATATTTGTGTTCTTGTGCAATAAAGGTGAAAAGAAAGCACATCATTAATTATATATTAAATATAATTTTATTAAATTTTTGTTTTATCCAAAAAAAAATTTAGTTTCTTAATCTGTGCAATATTGCACAGGTTTATATATATATATATATATATATATATATATATATATATATATTAATAAATGACTCGGTTATTCAAGAATATTGACAAAAATTCAAATGCTAAGCGTGCACATAAAAAATATTTTATTTGGAGATGTTATATCTACTTTAATAATCTTTTTATCTTAAAAAATTAATCTTTGATTTTTTGCCAAAATACCTTAGTTTAATTATTTCAAGTAGAACAACATTATTTGAATTGTGTATATATTGATTATTGTTGAATATAAATTTCATTAAAATTCTTTTTTCCTCTAAAAAACATTGTCTCACGATTCTTTTAAAAAAATTGATCACACAGTAACACACCTACCAACAATTTTGTCAAAGGCTAAAAGCATATACATATATATATATTGAACTGATATGTAATTGATGTGTCTCTAATCAGTTTTCAATTATAAAAGATGAGAAAGGAAAGAAAAAAAAACAGTAACATGACACAAGATATATTTAAATAATTAAATTAATCATATTTAAAATTAATAATACTTAATAATATTTTTAAACAAAATTACATAATTTTCGAAATAATTCCTTAAAAATAAAAAATATTACAGCAGTAGAAAATCAAGAAAAATACAAAAAAAATGAGAGATGAAAATTCAAGTAAAATATAGAAAAAAGGGTCTTTGAAAAAAATAAGTAGAAAATAAAATTAATAGGGTCTTTGTGGAGAAAATAAAATTTTGTTGCATTTTGGAATTTATAAAATTTAATAGACAAATAAAAAAAATACAATTTGTAAATTTAATATTCTTATGCGATGATTATTTTTTGTCATTGTGCTTCTTCTCTCCCTTTTACCTTTTATCTATCTTGGTAATCTTTATATTTATTTTCAAATTTTACCAACTCATTCTCATGTCTTGTCCTTTAATTTCAAGTCATACTGTACTTGATTTACACCATAATTAATTCCTTGTGATCACATATACTATTTACTCAATCTTATGACAACATACTATCTGTTCTTTTTGGAATATACTAAATTTTTGTTACACCTTTTGAATTTTGTTTTCTTCATTATTGTAGTCCTATTTTTGTTTATTCTATTTGTGTTAATTAAGAGGGTGTTGTGTTCTACAAATATGGGAACGACAAAATAGAGGTACCTGGTTAATGATGCGATCTGCAGGAAGAATTTCGGTCTCTAGGTGCTCCGGCGGCGCTCCACGACAGCGGGTGGGGGACCTGCAAGGACTCTGACGCTTAAGTCAGTGACTGTATGTGTCAAAGTAATTATTATTATATTAATAGCATACCTGAGTAATTATAATGTACTGTATTTATAAAGAAGTATTCGAGTTTGTAGGCTATATTTTGGGCCTCAAGGGTCTTGTCTCTGGATCTAGCCCAATCTTTATAATGGCTGAGATATTGGGCTCGACATGGCATTCACGACCGGGATATCTCTTAATTCCGGTCCACAACAAAAGCCCCCCAAGACGGCGAGTTGCTGCAAGCAAGTCGGCGTCTTTAAGTTTCCATGTCGGGTTACTGTTGATCCCGCTCTCCGAGATATTTCAAGTTATTAAGCTCTGTCGCTCTTTTATTAGGAGTTCATCTCTAGCTTTCCAATCATTCTCCTTTGCCTTATTGGCTTAACGCAGTTTCTTTACTTCAATTTGAAGCTTCATATTCTCGGTTCGTATGCCGAGTTGAATGTCGAATTTCAAACTTCACGTGTTCAGACTCAATAAATTTCCCTCCAATTGTGAGTAGGAGAATTATTTTCATGGTTGATCACTCTAATGATTTCTTTATTAAAGCCCCCCATGATGGTGTTCTACCGGTAGTAGAGTTCTGACTCAAGCGCATCACATGTTGTTCTAATTTCATCTCGTAAAATGAATAGATCTTCTAGTTCCTCAGAGTTGGGTGATCTGTTATGATCTCTTATATGTTCTATCGTTGTGGATCTTGGAGTCTTGTCAAATTCACACCACGGGACAAATATGTCCTTTGTAGCTGACTTGCTCCATATCAACTGTAGTGGTAAGCTCCAAGTCGATACTCTATTGAGAGGGAAACTCTTCACCATAATATAACTGCCCTTGAGTTGGTGTTCCTTTGAGGGTAAAACTTTGACCGTATTATACTTGGCCGACATGAATTTCATGTCGAATTAAAACATTTTGTTTCGGACTGTTATGCCGGGACTTCGCATAATTTTCTCTTAAATTTGTTGTTCGTCCTTTATGAGCACATGATTTTCAACTGAAATTTTCAGTCCTTTTCACCTTGGCATGGGGCCTTTGACCCACTACATCACTAATATGAATATAGGACTATGATCCCCAAGTTAAGGCTGCTGCCATCCACTTTTAGTGGAATCCTTTAGATAATTTGGTTCACTGACTCTACCAACACCGGCATTGTTTAGTGTGATCTTGATAATTCCAGGAGGTGTTTTACCACATTGGTGATCTAAATTTATGATGACTCCCATTGCTGAAGATATCTCGGATATCGATGGCATCTCATGCTCTGTGATCATATTTCATTCAATGTCGTGTTGAATATTAGTTCATCTTGGAAATATCCAAAGATCAGCATCATCCCAAAATTTCTGCCTGGATGTGATGTACATATTTTTTACTCTACTAATAATGAGTAAGCTTTGTTGGCTTTTTTCAAGCCTATCCCGGGTTTTTTCTGGACTTCTCTAGCAATATTCTCTTCAAAGATATGTATCTCCGCCATGAAGATGGGGTCTTTGGCCTAGTTATCTCCTTTCTTTTAGGGAGCCTTAGACATTTGTTTGCGATGAATGCTAAATTTATAACCCTCGGATAGAGGCTGGGCCAACGTATCTTGTTCTCTATTTAATTGCTCAGATGTCGAGTCAGGCTCTTTAAACCTTTTTATATTGAGACTTTGTGACCATTTGCTAATGGTTCAGGATTTCCGCCCATCATCAATTTCATGTTGGTCGTTAATCTTTGACAATATAAACCATTTGTTTTAAGTTGACATGAACTTCGTTGTCCGATGAAAGTCCTATTGGTATCCATGATCTTGTCGAGGTTATCTTCCTCAAATTAAGGACTTGGTCGCTATTGGAATCAACATGGCCTTAGAGCCGAGTTGAGTTCATTGTCGAGATGTACTTGGCTGAGGTGTACTAGTCAAGATATTGTTTGCCGAAATAAACTGGTGCTCGTCCAAAGTCAGACCTGTAACATTGTAGTCTCCCAAGTCAACTAGCTGTTTTAAGCAAGTTGTTACCTTTGAGTTATTTATGTCGGGTCTACTCAATCCCGGTCTTTATGTCCTACTCGAAAGAAGAGGTCCTGATGCCTTCAAGAATTGTGTTAAGACACTCCAATTTTTGAATCTCGTTGTTCAATTCAACTTTGTAGGTGCTTACTCCTTTTGAACTTTGCGCCCTCTAGAAGATCATGGCGCTAATGTCGGTGAAGCTGAAGCCTCTTGAGTTATTTTCTAACGACTTTGTCGTTTAATTTTACTTTAGACTTTTTACTTTTCCCACACTTTGGTCATTGACCAATTTGAACGCACTGTTGATACTCATAGCTTGATACATATATTTTTCCTGAGCGGGTTCTCGTTTACGTGATTTAGAAAGGATTTTGTCCCTAAGGATTTCGTCTCTAATAAGTATGTTTCCATAACTAGTTCCTGGAATCAAGCCGAGATACTTTCTTGATCAATTAGCAAAATCCCGCATTAGTTGCTCGTTCAAGATATTTGTATCTTATAGCCTTCTCCAAATTTCTCTACCAATTTTATTTTCAGAGAGGATTCCCCTCCTAATTTAGATTCTTTAGTCCATGATTCTTTTACTTATTTTCTGAGGGACTCTAATCCCAGAGTGGCCTATGGCCTCTTGTGTACTTTCTCGGGGACTTTGATCCCGAATTGACTATGAGCCTCATTGATTTTGGCTTGGGGGAATTTCATCCTGGAATGACCATCGACCTTATTATTATCCGAGGGGAAGAAAATTCTAAGATGGCGCATAGCCTCTTCAAATATATTCTAAAATCTTTTATTTTGGAATTGCCTTTGGCCCTTCTTGGTATCTGAAGGAGAGAACATCCCGAGATAATTTGATAAGTATTTTTCTTGAAATGGCCCGTGGCCTTCTTATTTTATATCCCAGGGGATCATCGTCCCGAGATGGCGATAACCTTGACGAACTAGATCCAAGTACTTTGTCTTGGAATGACCCGTAGGCCTTTTTTAGTATCTCAGGGGCTTGTCATCCTGAGATGTTCGTAGCCTTCTGAATTTGACCCAAGTGTCTCACTAAGCCCGTAGGCCATTTTGGTATCCCGTAAGATTGTCTTCTTTTTCTTGGATTGATTGTTGTGTTCTGTCCAAGACTTCTCCCTTTTAATGAATTGGAGCTTCTTTGTTGTTTTCTCCTTTATGATTGACTGGGATGGTTACAAACATCTTTGTGCTTGTGTTAAACACCATTTCCTTGAATTAAGATATATTTGAGTGATAGAGACCTTCCAGGACTGTGGTCACTGGTGGGGCAAATTGCCCTTTCCCAGGATTAAGATAAGTTGAGGGATAAAACCCTTCCAGGACCTAAGTCACTGGTGGGGCAAGTTGCATTTTTCGGGATTAAGATAAGTTGAGGGATAAAACCCTTCCAAGCAAGTTGCCCTTTCCGGGATTAAGATACGTTGAGGGATAAAACCCTTCCAGGACATAAGTCACTGGTGGGGCAAGTTGCCCTTTCCCGAGATTAAGATAGATGTCGATGTCCTTTCTCTCATAAAGATTTTTATCTTTAAGGGAAGGATTATTGATGTCGATGTCCTTTCACTCATAAATATTTTTATCTTTAAGGGAAAGATATTGATGTCGACGTCCTTTCGCTCATAAAGATTTTTATCTTTAAGGGAAGGATTGTTGATGTCGATGTCCTTTTGCTCATAAAGATTTTTATCTTTAAGGGAAGGATTGTTGATGTCGATCTTATCTTGCTTTCTTCTTTCTTTTGGGATTTCTCCTTGGAATTTCAATCATGATCTGACCTTCACATGTTTACATATAAAAACAAAGCTCCCCGGCTAGTATATGGTTGACCGGCATGATTTTCATGCTGGTCTTGCCCCTTATCCTCCATACATGTTAGTTGTTGAGCATGTATATTATAAACATAATATTAATTGTGCATATAACAATGAATGTTGATATATCATGTAATATAATAATAAAAATATCAATCGTGGGGTAATGTACCGATAATATTCTTTTGATGCTAGCATATATGGAGCAAATATAGACAATATCGCAGATGCACATATTTTAAGCAATAGACGTTCGTTAATGCTGGCATATAATTTTATGAAGCAAATATTGTGCAAGGTATGTTGTGCAACTGGAAACTTTCAACATATAATTTTTTCAAGCAGATACAGGAGATATACAAATTCGTGGATGCTAGCATGTCTATTTGTGACGTCAAAATATAAGCATAAAGTACAATCGTTAAGCATAAAACAGGATATATTATACCGTGCATCCGGAATTTCAGTGATATCGCATAGTAGGTTGTGCCTTAGAAAGCTCCGCACTTCCATGCTTCCGCATCTTCTATGGAACCGAGATGTTTCCTGGATCAACATAGTTTTCTTTGAACCAAGGTAGTCATTTTTCTAAGTACCACCTATGACTGTTCTGACTAAGCTCTTCATTTTTTTTTTTATTATTTCTTTGACCGAGTATATCTGTTTACTAAGCCCACCACATCTTGACACCCCTTTTTTTTTGTTGGGCACAATATTTTTTTCTGAATGAGATAACGTCTTGCTACACACACCACCCATTTTTGTCTGAAGGGCATTTCTCTTTGCTGATTTCCTCTCTTTTTTGAACCTGGGCCTTGCTCAGTATTTCTAACTGCACCACCCCCATCTTGCTGATTTATGCTTGTTGCTGACTTCCCCTTCTTCTCTTATTCATGCAATATATATATATATATATGATCAGGTCTGCTTCTTCTTTCTTTTTCCTTGCACTTGGGTCTTGTCCTGTTTTTCTAATTGCACCATTTCTCTTTTTTGTTTTAAATAGGATGATATTTATGCTACACACACCACCCCACTTTTTTAATGTTTGATGACCAAGTCTACTTTTTTTTTGAACGTGGGCCCTTTAACGTTTGCTCAGTGCACCATCTCTTCCATTTTGACAGACCTTTTTTGCACAAGTGGTCCTTTTTCCCTCTTTTGCTAGACACACCAGCTGGCATGTGGCCTTATATATTTTTTATTATTGCTGACTACACCGTTCTTTTTTGGCAGATGCCTCAGTTTTTATTTTTGTTTTGCAAGTGGGCCTTTTCCACTTGTTGTTTGCACCACCCCCATCTTCTTCTACCCTAGTTGAACAGCGTGAAGGAAGAACATTGTCGTACACTCTTTCCCTCGTTGAACCGCCGCGTAGCCAAGTCCCCCTATCGCAACACAGTCACGGCGCCGCACCACTAGCCAACACCGCCACAAGTGCCGGCGGTGTTGCACGAGCTTTCACGGCAGCACACGGTAGTCGACGGCGTTAATGGCTTTGGAGCGGTCGATGGCGATGCACGGTGGTCAACGGCGGTCATAGGACCCGGAAGTGGAGCGACGTCGTAATAGTTGGTGAGAACCCAGAGTGAGCGGCGGCCATGAGAAGGAGGTTGGGTAGCGGTTTTGATTCTGCCGTTGCAGAGCAATGTGCACAAGTCATTTTCTTCCTCCAAAATCCAACTCGGGGATGCTTATTTTAAGCGGTGGCTTTTGTCGTTTTGTTACTCAGATGCCTTGTTGCTTGTGATCTTTGAATTGGATTTGGTGGAATTGAGCTTCTTCAAACCGATGTAGGTAAATGTAGTAGTTTCTGATGATGAATTCGAGGTAAAATCAATTAAAATCCAAATTATCCCCCACTTTACATCGTCAGGTCATTTATGCTTTTTTAATTTCGTTCTTCCTGTGGTTTTTGCCATGGAGGGCATCGGAAAATGTTTTACCTATTTTTTAGAGACGGCGTTAATGTTGTGTTCTACAAATATGGGAACGACATAAAGAAGAATTCCGGTCTCTAAGTGCTCAGGTGACGCTCCACAACAACGGGTGGGGGACCTGCAAGGACTCCGATGACTGTATGGGTCAGAGTAACTATTATTAGATTAATAACATACCCGAGTAATTATAATGTACTGTATTTATAAAGAAATATTAGGGTTGCAAGCTATATTTTGGACTCCAAGGGTCTTGTCTCTGAGTCTAGCCCAATCTTTATAATGGCTGAGATATTGGGCCTGACATGACATTCACAACCGGGATATCTCTTAATTCCGGTCCACAACAGAGTGTGTTTTACATAGTGATGGTAAAATTGACTTTGAATCTAGGTAATTTGTGTTTAAAATTGTTTTACTTAAAAATAAATTTGAAATAAAAATATATGATAAATTTTTTAATTCAAAATAAAAACAAGACTCAAAGTGAATCTCTTTAATGAAAATGGTGATGTGGTGTCTTATATCAATTTTTTTATATGTTTTAATCATTTATTTCTCATACGCCCAATTATATAATTATTTTAATAAAAAACTATATGCGTATATTATTCATCTAAAAAAAATTATTATTTGTTATATTTAATTATGAAAATAACATTCTTAATATTCAAAGGTTTGTTATATTAGAGTATTTTGTATTTTTTTAATTATTTATTTCTCTTATGTCCAATATATAATCTTTTTTATACTTTGTCATTAAGTTTGTTTATTAGTTGATATTAACAGACTAACTTTTTTGAGGCAAACATTATTGGTTAGATGCGTAATTTTTTTCACATATATTTTTCGAAACAAATTAAAAGATTAAAAATAAAAGATTGTTCATGATTAAAAAATGAAGTAAATTTCTTGAATAAAAATATATGTACTTTTTTTAATAAAAAATTTGATAAAATTAACTTACGTCGACTTTTCTTTTGTGTTTTTTTTTTAAATATTGATTTCTTTTTCACTCAATCATATATATATATATATATATAGCAATACATTAAGTTCATCCTCTTATTTTTTTCACTAAATTAGCTTCTCAATTTTTTTATTTTTATATAAATATAAAATTTAGTTGTTTCATTTGTAACCAAAAAAATATAAAATTTAGTAAATTGAAATTGCATTTTTATTAGTTGACGTTATATAAAATGCAAAGATCAAAGATCACTAATTAATAAAATAATACATCATAAAAATATACTTAGATAAAAGAAATACATATTTTAAAAATAATATTAAAATTTATTATTAAATTTTTTTATTATACTAATAAGTACACTAAGATCACGAACAAACAATCTTTTTTTTATATTTATCAACAGTGAGATTAATTAAAAGTAATAAAAGAATGATACTCTGACTAGATCCCATTACAATACCATAAGACTAACAACTAGATTAATATACATATACAAGCTTGCAAAAGACGAAGACCAATAACTAAATAGAATGTATCTTTAGTCTATTACCAGCATCTAACATTAACTACATCTAAGTAACACTAAGCAAATAATTACATACACATTTAAATACTCAAATATTTTGAATTAATAGTCTAATTAAATCAATTAACAAAACGCATGCAGGGTACCAAACACTAGTGAATCACATATAAAGCCCAATCTAAGTCACTAAACTTAGTTTACGTAGTTAAATTTTAAAGTCATACTCTCTTTATTCCTATTTATAAGATGTAAAGATTTTGATGTTTCTTTTTACAAGAAGTTTTATAGTTTTTATAAAGTATTTATTACTAGTTTTTTTATTTATTCTTATTAAATACATTGACTATTTGTACTATTTAATTGTGATTGTTTAGCATAATATTTAATGAAGGATAAAATTAGTACCCCTCCGTTCCTTTTTATCTGTCTTTTAAGGTTAAAACACACAGATTAATAAATTTATTTAATGCTTTTGTAATGATCAAAATTATGAGATAATTCTCTATTATACTCTTGTTGGAACTCTACAATTATTAATTATCTACTACTTAGTATAGGTATAAAGTTATAAATGTTTTCTTGAATTCCTAAACAGACAGATAAAAAGAAAAAAAATTTTTTCAAAACGAAGACAGATAAAAAAGAACGGAGAGAGTATGTTATATAATTTTTTAAAAAACCAATAAAATTAACTAAACTTAACTACTTTTATTGATACGTGTAATGTATAATATTAATTAAAATCATTTTATAAAATCGAGGGAGTAATATTTTTGGGAAACATTAAAGAAATGCAAAGCTGGTAATAGTTTTGGAAAACATTAAAGAATTTAAAGAAGTCATAATAATAATTTGTTAATTAATTAAAAATAATATTTTGTCAATTAACCCTAACCGCCTTTACGCGCTAAAGAAAATGTAAAGGAAGACCAACGTTTTTCCCACGCTAATATATCGTACCATCTTAATTAGCGTCTTTCCTACGCAAAATTCCTATCACACTCTCAACGTTCCCTCGCCCTTTCTGCAATTCTCTCGACATCGATTTGAGCCCTAAAACCCTATTTCTCTCTATTTTTGTCGCAATTTGTTCTCATCTTCGATTTATGAAATCGTCGTTCTGTTTCTTATCGCGATTTTCTTCAATTTGTGTTTCGTTCTGTTTTTTTTTACTGATTTCAGGTTCTTTCTGTGCTGATTATTGTTTCTTTCTTTCTTTTTTTGTTGTTGATCTTTTGAAGTAATTCAAAAAGTGATGGATGTGACGTGGGAGCGATCGTCGCCGGCTTCACCTGATTGTTGCCGTACTCCGCCGGCATCACCGCTGCGTGTGGCGACTCTGTCACCGTTCCCGGCGCCAAACAGGAAGATCCAGCGCGTGTCGTATATGGTGAAGTTTCTTTTGAACTCGCTGGAGGAGATTAGCGAAAATTTTGAGGAGGAGAATCGAAAGAGAGTGAGAAGCGAGGAAGCGTTGGAGGCGCAAAGACGAAGGAAACTGCGGGTTTTGATGTCCCTGCGTTAGGTAAGGTAGTTCAACTCTACACTCTTTCTGAATCTGTTCTGTTCTATTGGTACATAAACACTTTCAATTGCAGTGGATTGCATTCTGTGTTGCCCTCTAATAATGTTTATATTTCGGATTTAAGAAAACTAAATTGTTGTTGGATTTTGAATTTTAATTTTTATGTTTATATAAATGGAAATATCATGATAAAATAATTAATACTATTCCCTCCGTCCCATATTAAGTGTCGTTTTAAAGAAAAAAATTGTCTCACTTTATTTGTCATTTCATAGTTTCAATGAAGCATTAATTATATTTTACCAAATATACTCTTGAGTAGTTGAATCTTAAATAAATGTTTTTAGAGATGTAATTCACTAATTAATAATAAGAGTGATAAGGGGTATAATAGGGAGTTGGACAATTATTTGTGTAAAAACAAAAAAATTAATGACATTTCTTAAACTGTGTGTAACAACCTTAATCGACACTTAAAAAGAGACGGAGGGAGTAATATTTTAGTATGTTTAAAATGAAGATTTTTTCTGCTAATTTAATATGGGTTTTGATATCTAGTGTCCTAAGGGCACTAAATAAAGTTACTAGAAGTAGAAAAACAATCATAAGAGCACGTTGTTTCGTTTTTCGAAAATATAAAAAATTACACATTTCAATACATTTTTACTATATTTAGACTCTTAAATAGTTTCCTTTAAACATTAAATATCATTTGTCATTTAATATTTACTACTTGTAATAATTAGTTTTATACTGATTTTATAAAATTGATGGTTTTTCATATTCATGACACTATTTTATATGTCCGTGCTTTCTGTCTGGACCTACACTAACACCATTCTGTTTCTCTCTCAGTAAGTGTCTGTCTTAAATTCTAATTTTAATTGTAATTGTTGTTTATGAGATGATAGCATATTTATTATTAGGGTGTTGATATAAGTACCTTTAGGACATTAGTTAAAGTTATTAGAAATAAAAAAATAATTATAAGAACACATTGTTTTGTCTTTCGAAAATACAAAAAATTATATATTTTAATGTCTTTTTATTATATTTAAATTCTTAAATAATACCTTCAAACGCACTAAATATGATTTGGCTCACTGCTTTTGCTTCTGGTTCGCATGATGTAGTAGTTATTTTGATACTAACAACAGGAAAAGTTGCTGCAGAACAAAAGAGTGCTGATATTGTGACCATCTAAAAGGCCCCATTGGTTTTTTTGTTTTTTGTTTTTTTTTTATTTTAAAAAAAAAGTATAGTATATATTCTTTTGAGTTTGATTTTCCTTTTCACACTTGCCTTTTAGGATTTTGTTAGTAGCAGTGTATATTAATATAGGTCAAGGCGTCAAGCCCATTGTGTATTTTACACACCATTTTACATTTTCAATACAAAACTCTTTTTCTCTCTGACTCAACAAGTCTTTTATTAACTCAAGGCGTTCTCATTCTCATTTACCTCTTTTTTTTCTTTTTTTGCTATATCTTTTAAATTTTTTATTTATAGAATTTAATAATAATAATAATAATATTGTTTCCTATTTGTTTGTTTTTGAAACATGTTTTAAACGTTTGTTTTATCTGAACACATTCACTGGCTTGGTTATGGAGGATTTAATCATATTTGCATATAAGGCTTAGGAATCTATGTATAATGTATGTATAAGGATTTAGAGGATTATTTTTAGAAAAGCTATAAATAAATTTAATTCGGCATAATTTATAAGATTTGAAGTTCTTATTATATATATTATATATCTATAAAGCTTCACATATATAATTTTTTTAAAGAAAGAATCATATTATTAATATGGAAAAGGATCAGATTACAAATCCGCCCATACAAGCTAGGGATAGGGGTGTCAAAAAAATTGAATTTCAGTTAATGAACCAGAACTGAATTGGAACTGCACTGTAATGAGCTGCATCATTTAAATCAGTAAATGAACTAAACTGAATTTTACAATTCAGATAAAAAAATTGAAACTACTTTCAGAATACAATTCGTGAACCGATACTTCTCTAGTTATACAAAACTAGAATAT
The DNA here is from genome assembly GCA_037177725.1 of Cyamopsis tetragonoloba. Classification (NCBI taxonomy): domain Eukaryota; kingdom Viridiplantae; phylum Streptophyta; class Magnoliopsida; order Fabales; family Fabaceae; genus Cyamopsis; species Cyamopsis tetragonoloba. The sequence continues at coordinate 41,277,739 of CM074121.1, forward strand.
ATTTTCCCCAACATTCTATGAGTATTTAGCCTTTATCTAATTTTAGATGGAGATGTCTCATTAGATAGTTAAAGTGTCAAGTACTCAGCTTTTTTGTCGTTGTAACTTTTATATACTTACTTATATAATTATAAATTTAAGTTTTATATATTTATGAAAATAAAATTACTCAAATCTTATTAAAAAGTTCAAAGAATTTAGAATGTCATTAAATTCAATTATTAACTTATTTTAGTCGTTTAAAAAATCTAATAAATAGTTAAAAATAATAAAGAGCTTAAATTCAACTATGTCCCAAAGGAATACTCTGAATTAATTTTGTCTTCTTGTGACTAAACAAAAATAATGAATGGGCTTTGGATGAAAAATTACGATTCTCTTCCAACATAAATGGTTTTATTCCCATAAGTAAATGTTGCAACACAAGGTCACAATTCTTATGGACGTGACGTGTGAACGTGATTGTGGAAATTATTTTAAAAACACATTTTTTCACTATAAGTGAAAAATAGTGAAAAGGTAGAAAAATGAAAAGGTGCTCAAAGTGGTGAAAACGTGAAAAACATTTATCCTTATGTGGTAGCTAATGTTATTGGTCTTGTTATCCAAAAGCTTTTTTTTTATCTTTATAAAAAATCACTTGAAAATAAAAAGAAAATATTAAAGACTAACTTTGTTGTTATCGATGATTATTGATGAGTCAAATGAATGTTACCCATTTAAATATTGTTGATTTATTTGCTAATTTTGAAGGAAAAATTGATCAGCTAATTGGAGACAAGAGTGTCCAAAAATAAATTGTTTCTATTTTTAGTGATTGAATTTTCAAGTATTTTCTTCTTTTAATTTTCTTCGGTGTTTTTCCTTTCTATTAAAGCAATAAAGTTTTTGGTATTTTAATTTATTCGCAATCATAAGTATTATTTTTAGTTATTAATTTTGTGTGATTGCTTTTATGAAGAATGTTTTTTTCGACTACAACCAAAGTAAATAATAAAAAATATGTCTTGTAGATAACATAATAATTCATACTATTCTTAAAAACAAAATATACTTTAGTCATTTAGTAACGCAAGAAATCAATGTTAGCATTATATTTAGTAGTAAAATATAATTCAATGTTCTAGCAGAGCTAACATTTTGTTATCCAGAGGAACAAAATTATATAATGACAATATATTGTGTTCTTCTAAATCTCAAAGAAACTTATTAAGTTTTAAAGATATTCGTCAAATTGAGATAATTCCCCAATCGAAAAAATAAAAATACTTATCTACTAATAATATAGATGTGATGATTTTCATCAATATATATATATAGATGTGATGATTAAATACCAATAATTAATATAAATTATCCGTACCTATGTGTCAAAATACCCTCCAAGAATAATCACAATTTTAACATACCATTGGACGAATAATATTTATGTATAATTCTACAAAACATAATTTCTAATGTAAACAAATTTGAATTTGAATAGTTATACATATAAAAAGAAATCTATGATTCTAAAAATAATAATATAATTTTGAATTTGAAATAATTCCCATATTACAAAAATTTAAAATATTTATCTATTAATAATATAATTTTAGAATTTTTTAACCTGTGCAATATTGGACTGGTTAAAAATACCTTAATTTTAAAAATATATCTCTCCTTATACGTTTGTGTGGTTCCCAGCTCTGGTAAATAAATCCAATAACTAATCTTAAATTTTTATCCTCGTGCAGTGTGAATGGATATATATAAGGACGCTACTATTGCCACCACACATTTCTCAAATGCCACCACACGCTGACTTTTTTTTTTCCAATTTTACCCTTTTACCGGATTTTAATTTTCGGGCGAATCCGGAAATTAAAATTTGTTTGAAACCGGATATTAATATCCGGGCGCATACGGATTTGAGAATCCGATTTAAAGATGATGTTATAAATTCGAGCCAACATCAAAGTATTAGGGTTTTTCACCATAATATCATCCAGTCACTCACTAGCTTCGAACACCAAAGTACTTGTTGGTGTTTTGCTAACTTTCTTACTACCTTCATATAAAATGTAAGTATTATGTTATTTTCATGTTACTTATGTTGTTTAATTCGTGTTAAATCGTTGTACATATGGAGATGAGGATTTTTTACATATTTTATCCCAACCGGATTTGAGAATCCGGATCTGACCATACATTATTTTCTGGTGGCCACCATATATTATTATCCGGATGGACCCAAATATTAATTTCCGGATGGGCCCAAATTTTAATTTTTGTTTTGGCTAAGAATTTAATTTTTTTATATTTTAATATGTCAACTTTAGTAATATGCCCAAATATTGTTTGTTGAAATAATTCTGTTTCTCCAGAGTTGGGACCATATGGATGAATTAATGGAATCAGTACCTGAAACAAAAGAAGAGGATTATTTGGATTACAGGGATTATTTTGAAACTAAGCAGGTGAGTTACAAATGAAGCCCAATGTGTGGAAATAAACTTTGGTGAATGTATGTTGTTGTTATTAATATTGTTTGTGCCATATTTTAGGTTTTTCCTACCAGAGAGGATTTGATACATTGGGCTCAAGAAGTTGGCAAGACAATTGGATTTGTTATTGTTACGTACAGGTCAGATAAAGGTGGTGCAGGTGGAAATAGGAGAGAGTTTGTGACTCTTGGGTGTGAAAGAAGTGGAAAGTATAAAGAATACAAGAAGCAACTTACACGAGAAGTCACAGGAACTAAGAAATGTGAATGTCCATTCAGACTTAGAGGAAGACCTCATGCTAATGAAGGATGGATACTTATTGTGATATGCGGCAAGCACAACCATGAAAGAGCAGTCACCCTCATAGGTCATCCATATTCTGGCCGCCTTAAAGCTGATGAGAAGACCGTAGTGGCGGACATGACAAAGAACAACGTGAAGCCTAGCAACATATTGCTTGCACTAAAGGAGCATGATCCTGACAATGTGAGTACCATTCAAACTATATATAATGAACGATATTCATATCGCAAGTCGATTAGGAGGCCTCGGACAGAGATGCAACAATTGATGTTAATGCTAGAGTCTCACAAGTATGTCCATTTCCATAGAAAGGATGTGTCTGATAACATTGTCCAAGACATCTTTTGGGCTCATGAAGTTTCGGTAAAGTTATTTCACATATTTCCGACTGTTGTGATACTTGATGCAACATACAAAACCAATAGGTATAAGTTGCCTTTACTTGAAATGGTTGGGGTTACCTCAACAGATATAACATACTCAATTACATTTGCTTACATGGAGTCTGAGCGTAGTGATAATTATGTATGGGCTTTAAGTTGCTTAAAACACTTGTGAGTGAAAATGGCCAACCGAAAGTTTTTGTCAGTGATAGAGACCTTGCACTTATGAATGCACTAAATGAAGTTTTTCCTCAATCAAAGCACCTATTATGTCAATTCCACATAGACAAAAATGTGCAGGCAAAGTGTAAGGTGCTAGTCCACAAGAAGGATTGTTGGGATATGATTTTTAATGTATGGAAATTTGTTGTGGAATCCCCAACGGAAGAAGATTATAACAAACGTGTGTCATATTTCGAGCTCGTTTGTAAAGAGTTTAAACCATTTTTTGAGTACTGTATGAAGACTTGGTTGACTCCTCACAAGGAATGTTTTGTGGATGCATGGGTTGATAAAGTTATGCACTTTGGAAACACAACAACTAATAGGTATGGAGACTTCGTTAATTCCGCACAGTTCATGTTTTAATTGGAATCATGTTTTTATATCTTCATTTGTTAATTCATGTTTCTCGTTACAGGGTTGAAGAAGTTGTTGAAACATAGTCAAGGTGACTTCAATCAGTGTTGGGATATCATGCATGATCTCATTGAGTTGCAACAAAACAATATTCAGAGATCATTTGAACAAAGTGTAATTATCAAGGGTCATAGACACAATATGAGGTTATTTAGTAAGATCCGTGGAGTTGTGTCTACGACTTGTTTGGACCTGATTCACGAACAATGGGAAAGAAGTAAGAAAGTTGGCACTGACAAGGGTGCTTGTTGATGTGTTATCCAAACTACACATGGGATACCTTGCGCATGCAGAGTTGCCTATTGGGAAACACATTTCTCATGGATCCCTATAGATGAGATACATCACCACTGGAAGAAGTTAGATGTTGTGTCAGAGGATAGCACACAGGTGGAACCGTTAGACTGTTCATCTGCAATGCGTAACGCAGTTGAAGCTTTATGGTATCGGTTTTTCCAACTTGACATTACAGGTCAAAATGCATTAGTACTCAAGGTAAATGAGCTTGCTCATCCGGACACAACTTCATTGTGCCCCCCGATGCATAGAGTCATTAAAAAAGAGGGTTTGAAAGGCAAGGCTCTGAAGAAACAAATGTCAACCAAGCGTGATCCATCATATTTTGAGATCATCAACTCTCAAGTGGAAAGTAATCCTTCAGTTGATGCACCAATTCGAATTCCTAAGGGTAAACGGAAGAAGCAATTGATATATTCCGACGAGATACCTGGCGAGTTTCTCCAGTATATCGATGACACTACTAACGAGGTAGCCGATGGAAATTTTGGCTATCGCGTTATTGCTTCTTATGTTGGTCAAGGTGAGCAAGATTGGTCTTTAGTTCGCATTCAATGTTATCAAAAAATGCTCTCGCGCCAGTGGTTGTATATACAGATGTTTGGGAGTGCAAATTTCAATTTAATTATTAACTCCATTTTGGTTGATACAATTACTGGGACACAACCATTGTCTAAGTGGATGACTGTTGATGTGATGGGTTATGTGATTGCCACATTGTATCAGAGACCACTTAGTGTCAAAACTAGGAAGTGCAACATTTTTTCCACTGCTTGGGATTCCTACATCACAAGACTTGATGGGCATAGCTTTCGTCCAAAAGTGTCACTTCGTCAAAGTAAGTACTAAAATTGTCAAATTAGAATAACATATAACATATAACATATTCTGATATATGTTTCTTATAATTTTAGGTCAAGCTAAAGTCTGATTGCCCGTTGCCACCTATTGCACCTCAATGGCAAAGATATTCTGATCCAACATCACATGGATGGATGGAACACTACAGACGTCGGCTTGAAGCATATCCTCAAAAGAAGTCGGACAAAAGCACTGTTCACACTTCATTTGTGTCACTTGAGGATGATTGATTGTTGTATCAGAATACTTGTTTAAATCAATGTTAGCCAATTATTGTATTTTGATGTCTTTTAATTTAAGATATTCAAATCACGGTAGTTGTTGGTGCCATAAGTAGGATCCCATCAAATAAAAGTAACATAAGTATGACCTAATAGGTCTCTATCAAAATAAATACAGACATAAGTAGTAACTAATACATCTCAATGCAAATAAATACAAACATAAGTAGTAACTAATACATCTCCATAGGTGGAGAGGGAGGAATATACTGCACGTACCCAAACTGTCGCAGGACCCTCTCAGGAAGATAACGCACAGGTGTCGAGAAACAACGGATGAAACCGTTGTACAATGCACGCTCCTCGTATGGATGATGCTCTTGGTGGTCATCAAAAGGAGTCCAATGAACATGGCCGACCGTGAGTCTATCTAGGCTAGTGCGGTAAGGGCCTACAATACCAGATGACCGCGGATCCCATCTAGCCATACGTGTGGGGTCGTAGGGTCATAGTCGGCAGCCTCCCGACCCTGCATCTGCGGGAAATACTCATATGCCCATGCCTATAAAACGAAATCAAGTTAATTACATAATTTAACGAGAAATATAACTAAATAATGTTAATTATGAACAAGATTTTTTTTACCTGCAACACCCCTAAACTCCTAGAAATTTTTCAACATTTGTGCAACCTAGCCTTTGACAGTTGGTCATACAAATGAGCCAACAGAATCGCTCCCCAAGCAAACCTCGAGACCCTCCGAAGATCAACAAGATATGTCAAGTATGCAATCGGTACAGCTGTCCAGCTCTTGTCTAGGAGGACCATCCAACCTATCACCAGCAATAAATATGCCCTCCCAGCAATGACTCTGCTCTCCTGATCATCCATCACTCGTCGAGCATCGCATATCTTCTTCAGCTTGTCAAAAGATATGCTCGGACCCTTCTGCTGCACCACCTCGTCATGAGTCTCCGCTGGTGACATCCTTAAGTACTGAACTAATACCGGAGATGCCTGGACACTCGTAAGCCGTGGCGGTGTCATGAACACCCCATCAATCTTCAGATGTGTCAGAGCTGCCACATCGTTCAGAGTGATGGTCATCTCCCCCACTGGGAGGTGGAAGGAGGATGTCTCATGGTGCCACCTCTCCGAAAATGCAGCAATAAGTCCCTTGTCAATAATAGAATAAGTGCAAAACATAAGAGACGATAAACCTGAGTCCCTCAAAACTGTACGAATGTAGTCATCTGGAGGAAGGTAGGCTATCCACTTGCTCCCATGACTGACAGCCTTCATCTCCGGCTTCTTCCCCTGAAAATATTGTTAATTTTAAAACTCAATCATAAAAATTTATTCTTATTCCATTTAATACTAATTAAATTAAAGAACTTACCTTATTGTTCCAAACATATGCAGCCTCATGCTGGTCATAGGATATCAGCAGAGGTAACTCATCCGGACCTCCAGGATATGCAGTCGGAGGTGGAGCTCCACCCTGAGTCTACTGTCCCACATCGTCGTGCTGAACATCAGCAGTGTCTACCTCGTCTACAATGTCATCATGAATGGGCTGCACAACTGGCTCACCAACACCGCGGCCACGAGCACGACCTCGACGACGATGTTCAGCTGCATCCTAACCACGTCTAGCACGTGCAGAAGCGGTAGTGTGATCCGGGTTCACCATCTCTAATCTGCAAAAGTTTAACACAAAACACATTTTTATAATACCAAACTTAAATACTATAAACATAGACAAATAATATTTCACTAAATTATAGACAAGACTTTTTTTCTAATTCATAATTTAATATATTAGAATTTTTTTAATCAATATAAATTATTTTTTTAACATACAAAAATTTTAAGTTTTTCATATAATTATTTTTCAGGTAATAAGTCTCATCCAGATTTTAATATCCGGGCGCACCCATACATTGAAATCCGGTGGCAACCGGATAATAATATCCAGATATAAACAAATTTTCAAATCCGGTTGAAACCGAAAAATCCTCTCCGGTTGAGATTCAAAATTTGTTCGCGTAAATCACCCAAAATTGCACTAAATAACTCAAAAAACACACAAATCAAATGAAACAACTAGTAAAACTCACCTTTTTACGCCTTCAAATGCTTCAAATGCGGCTTCAAAGGGTAAAATTAATTGGTTAGGTAAAGATGAGAAGAATTGGGAAATAGTTTGGAAATAACTTTGAAATTGGAAATGCTTAACGGAAATGATTTTCTGAATTTATATGTGTGGTGCCTCAGACACCTCAACCGGAAATGAATTTCCGGATTCGCCCAGATATAAATTGGCGGATGCTACCGGATAAAAATGTCCGGACTCGCCCGAATAATAAAATCCGGTCAAAGGGTAAAATTGAAAAAAAAAATAGCGCGTGTGGTAGCATTTGAAAAAGACGTGGTGTCAATAGCCACCCTATATATCAGCTTCAAAAAACTTCTCATGTAAACAAATTTTAAGAATTATATTCGCTTAAACTTATTAGTCTCCTTAAGCACACACACTATTTCATTCTCAGTAGAAATTTATTGTCTCCTTCGTATAACAGATATTGCTAAAGGATTGTTTCTCTACTTGAACATTGAGTTTAAGCATTGCATGTGAAAAAGTTAACAAATGGGGTTAGGGGAATTATCATAAAATCTATCACACATAGTGGTATAGCAGAATTAGGTACAGCAACAATAACCAAGTACAGTATATCGTTTAGTATTCCATTAAATAAATAGAGAATAGCATTTATTTTAATAAAAAAAATTAATCATATAAGAGAAGATCCTTCTCACTAAGAGCCTCTAAAATGTAATACTTCTTCTGTTTCATAATATAAGTCCTAATTAATATTTTATATAGTTTAAGAAAAGTGGTTAAATTATTGGAATTAGAAGTATTAAGTAGACTATTGAGATGTTATACCAATTAAATTTAAACATAATTATTTTATATTGGTTGAATGATTTTGAAAGTTAAAAAATCACAATAAATGCTTCTTAGTTTATGTGTAAGTGCTTACTCCCTCCGTTTTCGATTATAAGCAAAAATTATCTAATTCACACCCTTTAAGAAAATTAGTTAGCTTCATTTAATTTTTTTGAATCTGTCAAAAAGTCAATTTGTTTTCATAAATTACCCTCAATTAAATTACTCTCTCTCATCTTCAAAAGCACTATAATAAATGAGAGAGTGAATTGAGTGGAGGGTATAATAGAAAAATTTTCATTAAATGCAACTGAATATAGTTAGTTTTGCTTGTATTTAAAATTATTGAAAAAATTTGCTTATATTTAAAAACGGAGAGAGTATATTATAGGACAAGACATTTTAGTAGTTGGAACTTATATTATGAGACGGAGGGAATAAATTAGAAATACGATACTGACATTTGAGAATTAAATGAAGCCCTTTCAATAGCGCGTGTTTGCTTACCAATTGCATAAATTAGAGAACACAAGGAAAATTTAAAAGTTTGACAAAGTAAAATCAAACATGCAATTCAATTCAAATCCAATTTTATAAGAGAACTTCTTCATCTTCGGATCTTTACCTGCATTTCCTAAACAAATTTTAGTACCTGAGTAAAAAGTTGTGAATCAAGTAATGTAATAACCAATGAATGGTGGTAGCATTGCAAGGGTAGAATAAGTGAAGCAACAAAGTAGGACAATAAAAATAAATACCAATAAAAAAATATACCAAAATTTGCTGCCCACTTTGTTGCTTTTATATTATTAAGATAAGATTAAGATTAAGATAAAATAAAATTTTTCATAATTCATCTCTTAGCTTTCTTTTATCGTGAGTTACGTGTGAAAATATTAAAAAGAATTGCATCTTGAATATTCTATATGAAAATTAGCCTCGACTCTAGGGGCCTAAAAGAACATATATCATAGTCAAGGTTAGACTGATTTTTGCAATATTGTGTTACAATTTCAATGGAAATAAACCATATTATGGTTTCGTTTGGCCTAGTTTATTTTTAATTTATAAGCGATTTTTAAGTAAAAGTTAAAATAAGAGTTTTAAAAAAAAAGCTCAAAGCTGTTTAACAGTTTCATTATTTTATGCTTTATAAACTACTTATGAGGTAAAAACTATTTGTTTGATAAAAGTATTTTGTGTCAACTTTTTAAAGTTACTTATCATTAATTATTACATTTCTTTGATATAAAAAAATAAATTATATAAATTAAATGAAAGTTACAATAAAAAAATAACTCTTTGATAAAACTCAATATTTTTATTTTTTAAGAAAAAAACTAAACAGAATATAAATTTAACAAGATAATAATTTAATATTAAAAATTTTTAAATATGTAAAATTTTAAATAACAAAAAAAATTCATAAATATTAAAGTAAATGAATAATTCATACACGAGAAGAAAACTTTTTGAAGGTTTCAGCAAATTGCTATTTTTACAAAATGATAAGAAAAAGATATTCGAGATTTCAAGTGTTAATTACGATCGACTCACAAAATAAGCCACTTTTTTAAGAAGCTCATATTTCTAGCTTCTCATTTAAAAACTAACTTTTTGCATTTTATATACAAAAAATAAGTCAGTTTAAATTTAAAAGATTTACTATCAATTTTATTTGGCTCAACTTTTATTTATAAAAAAAGATAAACACAAAAGAAGACTGAGTCAAACATTAGCACCATTCCTTTGTGAAGTAACATAAAACTCATTTGTACTCAAAATAAAGAAAAGGGCTCAAACATTGGAAAGTTGAATGAATAAATGCGATTAAAATTTTCGATGCATTGCCTCACTCATGCGCCAATTTCCCAATAATGGACCATGCACCCTTAATCTCAAAATGAATTAAAGTACTAAATTGAAACTTACTAACTAACTACTCCTATTAATCATCATTCTTCTTCTTCTTCTATATAAACCCATCTGTACTCTGTTGTTTAACTAATCTTCTTCATTTTCCTGCAAACCACTATTTTATTTAATTTCCATTTCATTTTAAGCCACAATCGAAATTTCATCAAATGGATTTTTTAGGGGTTGTTGCAACGGTCCACGCTCACGTGGATACCGTTGCAGCTCAGGTCGGCGCTACAGCAATGCCTGCTGCAGCGCAGGTTGGAGCCGTTGTTGCAACGGTCCATGCTGCTGTAGCTCAGGTAGGGGCTGCAGCAGCTCCAGTGGCAATGCAAGCTGTGCCGGTGGTGGCGCAGGCTGCTCCGGTTGTTGCGTCGGTCGCTCCGATTGTTGCTTACGTGGCACCGGCCGTTGTTCTGGTTGCCACCGCGGCAATTGCTGTTACGCAAGCTGCAGAGCTTGCTAACAAATTCGTTTAATTAATTCTAGTCCTTAAACTTCATGTAATTTATTTTTCGTTCTTTTTTGTTAGAACTGAATGGATCAGCTGTGGATCTTTTTATTTTCTTCTTAATATTGCTAATGTTGTGTGGAACTGTCTAATGCAAAGTATTGTGTGTTTATTTAGATTTGATTTTGTTAGTGCTGCTCTCTCTCTTTCTATAATTTCATTCTATAACACTTCAAATGACATTGCCTTTTCATTTTGTTTGGTTCAAAAGAGGGAAAGTAGCAAAAAAAAATATTGAGAGAAGAGAATAAAAAGTATAAATATGTTAAAAGTTTATTTTATCCTTAATTTAGCTACTGATTTCTTTAACTAAATCAAATAAAATAGTAAACTCCTTCAGAAGTAGTACAGACTTTGTGCTCAAAAAGTCGTTTTCTTAGTTGTTTAATTGACAAGTTTTAACTTCTAATTTTCTCATCCATATTGTATAATATATTAAAATAATAATAATGTTTTAAGTGTAATTTTTTATGTCAGAAATAATTCTTATCTATTTATGAATTCCTGTTAGGTCAAATACTATTTTGTACTATAAGGATTTAAAATATAAAGCTATTTTTCTTTTAATAATTTTCATTGAAGGGAATCTCTTAAATTTTAACACATTTTTTAATTTCTTCCTTATGTTTTAGAAAGAAGAGATTGCATGCCAAACAACTTTAATTAACTTTTATTGTTTTAAGTTATTACCTTTGTTTTTAACTTAAAAAGTACTTTTTCAGCTAAAAAACAGTTTGTGTTGAACGAAATTACAGATATTTTGGAGTATAAAAGTAACATTTTACTCTTATACTAATAATTTCTAGAAATACATAGATTGACGTAGATTTAATATTAACAATACTACTATTAGATTATTCTAGATTCAACTCCAAAATAGTATGTAACTTAATTAGTTTTTATATGATACTTAGATTTTCTGGCTCGTTTCTTGATTACTGTTTCTTCTTATAAAACAAAAAAAGAAAAACTCCGAATTAATTCCTAAAAATCTCACGTGCGTATTATGTTGGAAAAAATTGTCTAAGGTTGATGTTGGATTGTAATGGATAGTTGCTTGAATATTTAATTCATTCATAATTTATGTCGATTCATCGTAGTGAAATTATAAATTAAACGCTAGGGATTCTTTTCCTTTCATCTAGTCTAGTTATTTAAATAAAATTTGGTGATTTTTATGGTGTTATCTCCGTTAAGATGGTATTATGTCCTTTTATTAATGAAATTTAAAATTTGGCATCAAAATCGAAAATTTAATTAAGTTATATTTTTTATTAAATCATATAAATTTGAATAGATTTAATTTTGATTTTGTTTTTAATTTGATATTTAATTTTTATTTTTAATCTGAATTATGTCATTATTTTTTAACTAAATGCTTATATCTTGATTATATTATTTAAGGTGTATTTGAGCTTTATTTAATTTAAAAAAAATGTGCTTTTATTAGTTCAAAGATAAATAAATTAACAGTGAATATTATAATAAATATGATAAAGTAAATATATTATTTTTTGTTCCTAAACTTTATATTAAATTTGGTTTGACTTTTTTTTTTGTTTCCTTTACTTAGTTTTGCTTCTTTTTTTTTTATTAAATAATTAAATAAAATATCTAAAATAGTTGTTAGATGTGAAAAGGAAGAAGTCAAGAATAAAAACATATTGTTGTGGACATTCTTTTTTTTCCCCGATAAGTGAGGTATCGATGTGGACATTCTTGTTAATTATTTACAATAAAAAAATTAAAAATCTAGTCATATTAAATTGAAAAGATAAATTATTAATATAAAGAAAAACAAAAAGGACCAAATTAGATTTTGAGATAAAGTTATAGTACTAAAATATGAATTTAGCCGTAAAAATAATAATAATATTCTATAAATTTTCCAATTGAAAATTCATAAAATAACAAAAAGAAATAAGCAATAATTCATTGATCAATTTTATAAATTTGACACGAATTAATATCAATTAAATAATATAATTATATTTTAATTTTATGTTAAATGTTATGTAATGTTTGATTAATATTTTAGTTAAGAAATGAAAATTTTAAATATTATTTTTATATAAATTGCTAGTATATGCCTCATTATGTTGTCATCCCTATGCTCAAGTATTAATTACTTGTGTCACTTTTTTTTAAGTCTTATAATTTATTTTCTATCCAATTATCAATTATTTACATTATATTATTTTGAAAATACAATTCTCTTTAATTACTTGTATTATGTGGGGCTTGATGTAAATGGTAGACCTAAAATAAGATAATACAAGTAACTAATACTTGAGTCTTAAACAAGCATCAAGCCCAAAAGAACGTGACTCAGGTAACTTATATTCCAGCCTGAAGCAAACAGTACACCTAAAACAAAAATACATAATTAATTAGTACTTCAATTTGAAGCAAATTGTATTCTCAAAATAATAGAGTGTATAAATAATTAATAATTGTGCTCGAAACAAATTATAAAACTTAGAAGAACTTGACACAATTAACTGATTGTTGAATAATGAAATAACAATGTAATGAAGACTGTACTAGCTATTTATATATGAAAGTAATATTTAAATTTTACATTTCCTAACTAAAAATTGTATTAAAAATTATATAACAATTAACATAAAATTAAAATATAATTATATTATTCAAGTGAGATTTTTTCGTATCAGAATCTATCAATTCTTTCTTGTTTTTGCGTTCTTTTTAAAATTTTCACTTGGAAAAATTGTACAATAATATTATTATATTTTTTTATAGCCAAATTCGTATTTTAGTCTCACAACTTTATCTCATTATCTAATTTGGTCCTTTAATTTTTTTTCTTCGTATTAGTAATTTATCTTTTCAGTATAATATCATCATTTGTATTAATTTTTGTTGATAAATAATTAATGTCCGCAATAATATTTTTTTATCATTGTCTTCTTTTTTTCTCGCATCCAGCAATAATTTTAGATATTTTTATTAATTATTCAATAAAATAAAATGAATCAAAAATAAGTAAAAGAGCTAAAATGAACAAAAATAATAGAATCAAACTCAAATTTTTTTTGAATTAATTAAAGATCAAATACACATTTAATAATGTAAGAAAAATATAAATATTTAATTAAAAAATAGAAACATATAGTTTAGATTAAAAATAAAAACTAAATGATAAATTCAAATTAAAAATAGAATTAACTTTATATTTTTTTATGATCAAAACAAGTTTATATCTATTCAAATTTAAATAAATTAATGAAGAATATAACTTAATCGAAGTTCTTATTGTCTCCTATTGATTTTTTGATTTGATTGCATTAGAAGGCATAGTGTCATGTTGATCGAGATGACACCATAGAAATCACTTTTAAATTATGCATATCAATAGAATTTATTAGTTGCATTCATTTTTTGAAAAATTGTGATCTACTAATTTTATCTATTTTTTTTAAATATTGTATTTAGTTGCCTGTACAATAAAGTCAAAATATTTAATATAAACAGATAAAGACAATAACTATAAAAATTTTATGGAATATGTGTAGCGTAATAATATCTTATAATAAGGAAGATAGAGTAATCAATTTTGAAAAAAAAAACTGATTAAAAAAAATAATTAATCTCTTCAAAATCTAACAAATAAAAGTTAAATAAACTAAATTAACATTTGACTTTAAAAATTACTTAATACTTATTGGTTAGAAACATAAAATATATATATATATATATATATATATATATATTTTATATTATAAAAATGACAATGAATTTAAAATATATTTTTTTCAAGTGGTTACTGTAATATTTTAAAATGGAGGGAGTATGATTTAATTTACTCTTTCGTACTGTTTTTTTTTCTTTTTAATAAGATTAGGGATGTGGATCCTAATATAATTAATGCATTTGAAGTGGCACTGATATTAATTAATTCCCTATTTATTTTTTACTAAGTTTAATGAAAAATGTTTAATATGTTAATTTTTTTTTAAAAATTATTATATTTTTATAATTCTACCCTTTGTTAACTGTAATTCCAGCTATATGTATATCTTTATTAGTAGTAATTCATTTGAGTAAATAAGAATTAAATATAAAAACTTTAGTAATAATAAATGTTTTTAATATTTTGTGTAAGTATTTATAATATGAAATATTAATATTTTGCTAAAAAAACTTCCTATATTATAAAATAGAGGGAATATTTGGTACTTTTTCTATTTTTATTTATGTGTCCATTCGAGGATAAAACATGCTTATTAAAGAACGTAATTATTACTCTTATTTTCATTAAAATAATTTTTGAGTAATTTTATATTCTCCTAAATAAGCATTCAATCCATTCCTCAATTAGTAAATAGGAGGATTCATAGGAATATTTAATAGAAGAATTTAGCATTACTCTTTGGAATTATTCATAATTTTTTAAGTCTTTATATTACTTTCTATCTTATTTCTTTTTCGGTTCAATAATAGAGTACTAATTAATAAATTTTTAATTAAACATAAGGATAAAATAGATAAAAATACAATTAATATTATCTTGAATATATATAGACAAATAAATAGATTTTTTTGGATAAATTACACCTACCCCTTAAACTTTTGGAGTATTACAATGTCCCCCTGTATGTTTCCAAACCTAACACATACCTCCCATATATGTTTTCAAAACTACGCAGCCCTCCCTTGAATGATAGCGGCATTAACCTTGCAACGTTGCGCCCCTTCTTGAACCTTCTCAGCCTGGTGTGAAACCCTTGCAACCTTGCGCCCCTTCTTTAACCTGCGATCTCTTCAACCTTGCCTCTGTTCTTCAAGCCGCTACCTCGCCACTATTTTTGAAGCTCGCGACCCTTTTTCAACCCTACGACCTTCAAAACATTTCCTCAATCCTGTGACCTTCCCAAACTTTCCTTTGATTTTCTTCATCTTCACCACTTAAGATTTCTAATTTGGGACCACTTCATCTTTAACTTGTCCAAGACGCATTTTCTAAGTGATCTTTTGAAATTTCAGATATACTTTACTAATTAAATATTTATTATTTTTAAGCCTCAATCGCTTATTTTTGAAGTGAAAGCCCAAATACTTGTTTGATTTAGTGTAACTTTCCCAATTAAGGGTATAATTGTCTTTTCATAACTATGACCATGTACAAATCACATGTTTGTTAAAAATTTAACTATCTGTTAACATGAAGGGGGTGTCAATGTAACATAAATAAACTTCAGAGGGTGTCAATGTAACATAAATAAACTTCAGGGGAGGTCTGTGTTATGTTTAAAAATATACGTAAAAACAGTATAATATTTCAAAAGTTCAGGAGAGATCCGTATAATTTATCCATTTTTTTTTCTATCTAAATAGATAAAAATAAATGACAGGAGTATGTAAATTGAATCGTTTGATCTTTCTACTATTCGAAACCCAATCCAATAGTTTTTTCTTCTCCGTTGGATGGAGACATGGAAATTGAGTTATGTTTAGCCTTTTTTCCGTAATTTCTATTTAAAACTGTCACATTTAGTTCAGAAGTATATAACCAAATAAGGACATACAGTAATGTTTTCAGTTTTATTTTTATTTAGACATATAGTAATGTTAACAATGATTAGTTTTGTTTTTAGTTTTTTTTTTCATAAGTTTTATTAAAAACCTTATCAAACTAAGTTTCTTTAATTATTTAAGTATATTCTATAATTTTATAATTTTATTAATAAATATTTTTGTTTTAATAAATAAACTTATTTAATATCCCATTTGTTCTTTTTTATTACAAACAAGAAATTTGTTTTAACGTCGGGGCTGCAGCAACGCCGGCTGCAGCCCAGGCCTGGCCGTTGTTGCAACGGTCCACGCTAACATGGATACTGATGCATCTCAGGTTGAAGCTGCAGCAGCCCTGGCTGGTACTGTCGTTGCACCGTCCATGTTGTTGAAGCTCAGGTAGGGGATACAGCAGCTCCAGTGGCAATGAAAGCTGTGCCGGTGGTGGCGCAGACTGCTCCGGTTGTTGCGTCGGACTCTCCCGTTGTTGCTTCTGTGGCACCAGCCATTGCTCCGGTTGCCACCTCAGCGATTGCTGTTACGCAATCTGCAGAGCTTGCTAATAAATTCGTTTAATTAATTTCTGTCCTTAAACTTCATGTAATTTTATTTCTTTTTATTTTCTTCTTGATATTGTCAATATTATGTGGAACTGTCTAATGCAAAGTATTTAGATTTGATTTTGTTAGTGCTGCTGTCTCTCTCTTTCTTTAATTTCATTATGCAATACTTCAAATGACATTGCTTTTACATTTTGTTTGGTTCAAAAGTGGGAAAGTAGCAAAAAAAAAATATTGAGGGAGAAGAGAATAAAAAGTATGAATATGTTAAAAGTTTATTTTATCCTTAATTTAGCTACTGATTTCTTTAACTAAATCAAATAAAATAGTAAACTCCTTCAGAAGTAGTACAGATTTTGTGCTCAAAAAGTCGTTTTCTTAGCTGTTTAATTGACAGGTTTTAACTTCTAATTTTCTCATCCGTATTGTATAATATATTAAATTAATAATATTGTTTTAAGTGTATTTTTTTATGTCTGAAATAATTCTTATGTAGTTATGTATTCCTGTTAGGTTAAATACTATTTTGTACTATATGGATTTAAAATATATAGCTATTTTTCTATTAATAATTTTCATTGAACGGAATCTCTTAAATTTTAACACATTTTTTAATTTCTTCCTTATGTTTTAGTAAGAGGAGATTGCATGCCAATCAACTTTAATTAACTTTTATTGTTTTAAGTTATTACCTTTATTTTTAACTTAAAAAGTACTTTTTCAGCTAAATTACCGTATGTGTTGAACGAAATTACACAAATATTTTGGAGTATAAAAGTAACCTTTTACTCTTAAACTAATAATTTCTGGAAGTACCTTGATTTACGTAGATTTAATTTTAACAATACTACTATTAGACTATTCTAGATTCAACTCTAAAATAGTATTTAAGTTAGGTAACTTAATTAGTGGGTATATGATACCTAGTTATTTAGATTCGTTGCTTGATTACTGCAGCTTCTTATAAGGTCTTTACTTCGGTATTCCTTTTTGAGAAGGAACAAATTTGTTCCTCCACGTGGCTCCACTTAATTATCGATACTTGTTATAATTTATTCATATCATTTAATTTAATATAACTTTATAATATTGTAAACTCATCATTTCTTTTAATAATATTACTTAAAAAAAATTATCTTTTTTCTTTTAACAAATTGAAATGCATCTTTCACGACTAAATTAAAATTAAACACAAGTGATAATGAAAAAATAATTGAAGAATGGTGAAGAACAAGTATTCATCCACAACACAATAATACTCTCCATCATAAAAGATAAGTATTCATTTGGAATACATTATAAGAAATTCTAGCACAAATTTTGGTAGGTTTTCGGGTTTAGTACGTGATTTGTGATTTTTTTTATGTTGTTTCAATGCTATTATATTTAAATTCTTTATGTCAAATTGATGTAAAATATGTGTTAGTTGTCTAAGTTTTGCTATAATGTTCATAGTTATTCTTAATTGTTCTTGCTATTTCTTGATTGATATTTTCTGTGGTGTCTATATAGTCATCTCTATGAAGATGACAACATGTTCTCTTATCCAATCAAATGAAAAATTTGATATGAATCAATCAGAAATTTAATAAAGTTATTCTCTATTAAATCATTTAGATCTGGTAGATGTTAACTTGATTTTGTTTTTTAATCTAATATTTAGTTTTTATTTATGTCTTAATTTTTTTAATCTTAATATCAAATAGTTAGATTTTGGCTACATTATTAAAATGTATTTGAGCTTTAATTAATTAAAAAATGAGCTTTTATTAGTTGAAAGATAAATAAATTGATGGGGAATACTATAATAAATAAACTAAGGTAAAAATAGTATTTTGGTCTCTAAACTTTACATTAAATTTTAGCTTGGATGTCTTTTTTTTTCTTTTTTTGTTCATATTGGCTTCTTCACTTATTTTTCTTTATGCTATTTTATTAAATAATTAATAAAAAATGTCTAAAAATGTCGCTTGATGTAAGAAAGAAGAAGACAATGATAAAAAAAATATTATTACGGGCTTTCTTGTTAATTATTTATCAACAAAAATTAATAGAAAATGATTATATTATATTTGAAACTATAAATTAAGATAATGAAGAAAAATAAAAGGACCAATTGATTGAACCGATTTAACACGATATATGATAATATTTTATAATTTATACTAATATTTACAATGTAATATATATTTTACCGTAAAATTTAATATATTAAAGAATTTTTGTGTACTAATCACATATTTGTACGGATTCAATTAATGTTTACGCAAAATTGAAATATATAAATATTGATAAATTTAGAATTATATATAAAGTTATAAGTTAGATAATATTTTTTTTTAAAAAAAATAAATGCAAATACATAAAAAACTAAATTCAAAAATATATTGTAATAAAAATTTCTATTAAAATAATAAAAATATATTTATAAATTTTTTATAATGGACAACTAACACATATTTTACAATATGTTAAATATATTTATATTTTAAAACATTTTAATATAATAATATAAATGTATTTTTTAAATTTTTATTACAATATATTTATGAGTTTAGTTTTCTAATGAATTCACATTTATTTTTTAAAAAAATGTATCTAACTTATAACTTTATATATCGGTATTTTTACCAAAATAATACTTTTTTTTAATTAATTATTAAATTGTCCCCAAAAAAATAATTTATCAAAATGGGTCTTTTCACTGTTCACGTTGTTTTTTTTTTTTTAAAAAAATTCTGAGTGCCACATGTCAACATCTTATTGAGTGGCGCATGCTGAGAGGCGCCATCCAATGAGGTGTTGCCTCGTGGCAGCACAAGATTTTTCAAAATAAAAAAAGCAAAATAGTCATTCATTACAATAAAAACCAGGGCCAATGGGAAAGCACCAAGTGGTGAGGCCGGGAGTGTTGCGCCTTATGCATGACGCAATGCTTAAAAATAAAAAGTACTTTAAAATATATTTAAAATATATTTAAAATATAATAAAAGAATAAAAAAGTAATTTTAAATTTGAAAAAATATATAGAAATTATTTTTAAATTATAAAATAATATTCAGTATTTTAAAAATTATTTTAATTAATAAAATATATTTTACAATATTATAATAATTTTTCAATATTCTAAAATTATTTAAAAAATACTTTTAAATTATTAAAAAATAAAAAAATATTCAAAAAATAATTTTAAATTATAAAAAAAATAATATTCAATATCTAAAAAAATTATTTTAAAAACTAACAAATACTTTTAAATTATTTGCAATGCTTGATTTAGTAATTTGATTAGCCTTTTGTTCTCTTAGAGTGACTTTGTTAAATGTTTCTATATGTCTTGGAGGTTAAACCTTATTAATCTTTGGCTTACCTCTTGGGAATCTTGTATTATCTTGAGAGTATTTCTTATGTTCTTTAGTAATAATACGTTTTAGTTTATCAAAAATAAATAAATAATTTTAAACAGATTTTAAAAATGATAAAAAAATAAAAAGTACTTTTAAATTATAAAAATAAAAAATATAGAAAATATTTTTAAATTAGAAAAATAATATTCAATATTTGAAAAATTATTTTGATTAATAAAATATATTTTACAATATTATAATAATTTTACAATAATATTTTAAAGATATTTTTTATTTTTAAAATATATTTAAAAGTATTTATTTATTTAACAGAATTATTTTGGTAAAAATTCCTTAAATATTATTTTTATAATTTAAAATTATTTACTAATTTTTTTATTTTTATTTTTAAAAGTATTTTTATTTTTATCATTTTAAAAATATATTTAAAAGTATTTGTTAGTTTTTAAAATAATTTTTTTAAATATTGAAGAATATTTTTTTATAATTTAAAATAATTTTTTTAATAATTTTTTATAATTTAAAAGTATTTCTAAATAATTTAGAATACTATAAAATTATTATTATATAAAATATATTTTATTAACTAAAATAATTTTTTATATATTGAATATTATTATATGATTTAAAAATATTTTCTGAATTTTTTATAATTTAAAACTATTTTTTATTTTTTATTACATTTTAAATATATTTTTAAGTGTTTTTTATTATTTTTTTTTCAGCATTGTGCCATGCATAAGGTGCAACACCTAGGGCCTCGCCACATGGTGTTTCGCCTTTGGCCCTGGGTTTTCTTTCTTTTTTTTTAATGAAAGACTTTTTTTCTTTTTTTTTAAAAAAAATCCGGTGCTGCCACATAGCATCACCCATTGGATGGTGCCTTTCCAGCAGGCGCCACTCTATGAGATACTGACACGTGACACTCAGGAATTTAAAAAAAATGCCTTATGTATCAATCTAAATTTTTTTAGGGACCCAATTTGGTAATTAATTAAAAAAATATCATTTTGGTAAAAATGCCTTATGTATCAATCTAAATTTATCAATATTTGCATATTTTAATTTTGTATAAACATTATTTAACATTAGTACTAATACATGATTAGTACAGAAAAATTCTTTAGTGTATTAAATTTTATGGTAAAACATAGATATCATTTGTAAATATTAGTATAAATTATAAAATATTACAATATACCGAGTTAAACCAGTTCAACCAGTGACTTACTGGTTTGACTAGTGACCTAGGATCTTCGATATGATTTTTATAACTATAGATAAGTAACTAATAATTGAGTCTTAAGCAAATATTAGGTCGAAAAGAACATGACATAGATAACTAATATTTTAGTCTGAAGCAACCTAGAAGAAAAATACATTAATTAATGAACACTGAAGCGACCTAGAAGAAAAATACATTAATTAATGAACACCAAAGCAAATTGTATTTAAAAAATAATATAACGTAAGTAATTCATAATTGAGCCTGATAAGACTCATAAGAACTTTATACAAGTAAATGATACTTGAGCATAGGGATGACAACGTAATGAGATGTGTATTAGTTATTTATATGAAAATAATATTATTTAAATACATTATATTATTTAAGTGTGTTTTATCTTTGTCATATTTATAAATTACAATTTTTATGGGAATAATTTTTTTTTTGTGTTGTTTTATGAATTTTCACTAGAGAAAATTTATAGAATAATATTATCATATTTTTATGGCTAAATTTATATTTTAGTCTCATAACTTTATCTCAAATTTTAATTTGGTCCTTTTATTTTTCTTCTCCATGATCTTAATTTATATTTTCAATATAATATAATTATTTTCTATTAATTTTTATTAATAAATAGTAATAATTAACAAGAATGTCCATAATAATATTTTTTATCATTGTCTTCTTCTTTCTCATATCCAATAACTATTTCAGACATTTTTATTAATTATTTAATAAAATAAAATGAAAAAAAAGTAAATGAGTCAATATATGAAAAAAAAAAAAAAGATCAAAACTGAAATTTAGTGTAAAGTTTAGGAACCAAAATATTGCTTTTGCCTTATTTTATTTTTTATAATATTCAACACTAATTTATTTATCCTTCCACTAATAAAAACTCATTTCTCAATTAATTAAAGCTCAAATACAGTTTTAATAATGTAATCAAAATGTATTTGATATTTTGATTTAAAAATGGAGACTTAAATAAAAACTAAATATTAGATTAAAAAACAAAATGAAGTTAATATCTATCAAATCTAAATATTTCAATAAAGAAAATAACTTTATTGAATGTTTTATTATCTCATCAAATTTTTTTATTTGATTGGATAAGAGAGCATGATATCATCTTCATAGAGATGACATCATAGAATCCATAGAAATACCTATCAAGAAAAAGCAAGAACAATTAAGAATAGCCATGAACGTTATAGCAGAACTTGAACAACTAACACATATCTTATATCAATTTGACATGAAGAAGTTAAATATAACATCGAAACAACATAAAATAAAAATAACAAATCACATATTAAACCCAAAAAAGACAAAACTTGCGCTAGAATTGTGTACAATGTATTCCTAATAAATACTTGTCTTTTATTATGGATAATATTATTGTGCTACGCATGAATACATCGAAGGTAGCAATAGACTATTATGTTTTAATACTTGTTCTTCACACTTCTTCGATTATTTTTCATGATCACTTACGTTTATTTTCAATTTTAGTCGTGAATGTTACATTTTAATTTGTTAAAAGATAAAATATAAAGGGATTTTAAGAAATATTTTGCTTAAACTAAGGGAAAATATTATTAAAAGAGAGGATGCATTTGCAATATTATAAAGTTATATTAAATTAGATGACGTAGATAAATTAGACGACAATAACAATGAGCTTAAGGTTGTGGGTGGCTGAAGGGAGGACGAAAGGAAGGGAGAAGGTGGAAGAAGGGTGAAGTGCGGTGGTGGTGGGAAAGCTATAGGGTGAAGATGAAGCAGATTTTTTATTTTTATAAAAAATATATTTTATTATTTAACTTAATAATTAAATAATAAATTTAATAAAGGCTTGTTTGGGTGGAAATTGATTAAATAAGACTTGGGACCAAAAACAAGCTATTTCTCCAAATTTAAGGATTAATTCCACAAAAAAATAATGTTCAGGGACCAAAACCAAAAGTGACTAATTTTATAAGGATCAAAAACATATTTAAGCCTAAAATTTTTATGAAATATGTGTAGCGTAATAATAACTTATAATAAGGAAGATAGAGTAATTACTTTTGAAAAAAAAAACAGATTAAGAAAAGTAATTAATTTCTTCAAAATCTAACAAATAAAAGTTAAATAGACTAAATTAACATTTGACTTTAAAAATTACTTAATACTTATTAGTTAGAAATATATATATATATATATATATATATATATATATATATATATATATATATATATACTCTTTATATTATAAAAATGACAATGAATTTAAAATATATTTTTTTCAAGTGGTTAATGTAATATTTTAAAATGGAGGGAGTATGATTTAATTTACTCTTTCGTAATGTTTTTTTTCCTTTTTAATAAGATTAGGAATGTGGATCCTAATATAATTAATGCATTTGAAGTGGCACTGATATTAATTATTTCCCTATTTATTTTTTACTAAGTTTAATGAAAAATGTTTAATATGTTAATTTTTTTTTAAAAATTATTATAATTTTATAATTCTACCCTTTGTTAACTGTAAAATGGAGGGAGTATATGTATATCTTTATTAGTAGTAATTCATTTGAGTAAATAAGAATTAAATATAAAAACTTTAGTAATAATAAATGTTTTTAATATTTTGTGTAAGTATTTATAATATGAAATATTAATATTTTGCTAAAAAAACTTCCTATATTATAAAATAGAGGGAATATTTGGTATCTTTTCTATTTTTATTTATGTCGAGGATAAAACATGCTTATTAAAGAATGTAATTATTACTTTAATTTTCATTAAAATAATATTTGAGTAATTTTATATTCTCCTAAATAAGCATTCAATCCATTCCTCAATTAGTAAATAGCTAGGAGGATTCGTAGGAATATTTAATAGAAGAATTTAGCATTACTCTTTAGAATTATTCATAATTTTCTAAGTCTTTATATTACTTTCTATCTTATTTCTTTTTCGGTTCAATAATAGAGTATTAATTAATAAATTTTCAATTAAACATAAGGATAAAATAGATAAAAATGCAATTAATATTATCTTGAATATATATATAGACAAATAAATAGATTTTTTTGGGTAAATTACACCTACCCCTTAAACTTTTGGAGTATTACAGTGTCCCCCTGTATGTTTTCAAACCTAACACAGACATCCTCTATATGTTTTCAAAACTACGCAGTCCTCCCTTAAATGATAGCGGCGTTAACCTTGCAATCTTGCGCCCTTTCTTGAACCTTCTCAGCCTGGTGTGAAACCCTTGCAACCTTGCGCCCCTTCTTTAACCCGCGATCTCTTCAACCTTGCCTCTGTTCTTCAAGCCGCTACCTCGCCACTGTTTTTGAAGCTCGCGACCCTTTTTCAACCCTACGACCTTCAAAACACTTCTTCAATCCTGTGACCTTCCCAAACTCTCCTTTGATTTTCTTCATCTTCACCACTTAAGATTTCTAATTTGGGACCATTTCATCTTTAACTTGTCCAAGACGCATTTTCTAAGGGATCTTTTGAAATTTTAGATATACTTTATTAATTAAATATTTTTTATTTTTAAGCCTCAATCGCTTATTTTTGAAGTGAAAGCCCAAATACTTGTTTGATTTAGTGTAACTTTCCCAATTAAGGGTATAATTGTCTTTTCATAACTATGACCATGTACAAATCACATGTTTGTTAAAAATTTAACTATCTGTTAACGTGAAGGGGGTGTCAATGTAACATAAATAAACTTCAGAGGGTGTCAATGTAACATAAATAAACTTTAGGGGAGGTCTGTGTTATGTTTGGAAATATATATAAAAACAGTATAATATTTCAAAAGTTCAGGAAAGATCCGTATAATTTATCCATTGTTTTTTTCTATCTAAATAGATAAAAATAAATGACAGGAGTATGTAAATTGAATCGTTTGATCTTTCTACTATTCGAAATCCAATCCAATAGTTTTTTCTTCTCTGTTGGATGGAGACATGGAAATTGAGTTATGTTTAGCCTTTTTTCCGTAATTTCTTTTTAAAACTGTTACATTTAGTTTAGAAGTATATAACCAAATAAGGACATACAGTAATGTTTTTATTTTTATTTTTATTTAGACATATAGTAATGTTAACAATGATTAGTTTTGCTTTTAGTTTTTTCTTTCATAAATTTTATTAAAAACCTTATCAAACTAATTTTCTTTAATTATTTAAGTATATTTTATAATTTTATAATTTTATTAATAAATATTTTTGTTTTAGTAAATAAACTTATTTAATATTCCGTTTGTTCTTTTTTATTACAAACAAGAAATTTGTTGTTATTGATCTATCCACTGATATTTTTAATGAAACAACAATTGCACTTTTATCAATTCTATTTTAAACCTTAACCTCCTCTCAAACTTAGTGTAGAGTAAGATGAAACACCAAGTTTGGGACGCAATCAAAGAAATATAGCGCTAGATCCGAACACAGTTTGGGACGATGCATATATTGACACAATTTGTTAACACAAGGCCACATTCGAACATGTAAATATTGCATATTGGAGAGCTCCCACGACTAATCAGGGCAACATCTTGTGCTTCAACCTTGACTCTAAAAGGGAAAGGATTTGATAAGCTTTGAGGTATACATATTAACTCTTTGTGATAGATCAACCACATACTTGAATTGTGACAAGTGAATAACACCATTATTGGATAGTGTTTTAGATTCAATACTAAAGAAATAATGGAGTTTTCCCAAGTCCTTAAGGAAAAATAAACAATGCAACTTTTGGATTATCTTTTGAACAAGAGTTGATGAATTCCTACAAAATAGAATGTCATAGACATAAATTAATATATATAGAGAATAGTATTTGTGGTGACTTAAATGAATAATTAGGTGTCACAGCGGGTTGTCTTAAAATCAAGAGATACGAGGGTTAAAGCCAATTTTGCAAACTAGTCATGGGGATCATGTTTTAAGTTGTAAATGGCTTTCTTCAGTCTGCACACTAAGTGAGGATTTGTGTTTTGAAAATCCTCATGTAAACTTTTTTTAATAGAGGTTCGTTTCAGTCAAGACATTAGGTGTTGTTTATTATAGTTTTTCTTTTGTTTTTTTAACTTATTAATAAATAACCTTGTAGCCACGGTTACTATTATGAACTGGTGTTACATGGGATTATAATTACAATCTAAATTTTTTTACTAATTTACAGTAGTTGTTACTTTGTGAAGAGTTGGTATATATCTCGTGTCATTTATTTTATAGCGTTTTTATGACAACTGCTAGCTTATGACCAACATATTAGATCATTTTTGGTGTAGTGATTTTTCTCAATAATTCCTAAATTCTCTACTAGGGGTGACAAATGGGGTTGGGCCAACCAATCATAATTATATAGGCTCATTTTCTTTGCTGGTCATGTTTTTTTGGTTGGCCATGTGGGTTACTGGCTAGTCGTTCATCCCGCTATACACGAAAAAAAAAATTTATAAAAAAAAATTTTTTCATCCAAAAAAATGTGTTATTGTTAAAAAATTATATGTTTTCATTAAAAAATGCATTTTTATAAAAAAATATTTTCTTGATTGTATTTGTTTTGATTTGGGCTTTTAGCCCCTCTATATATATAAATAAAAACATGTATTTTGATAAGAAAAAAAGAAAATGTCCACCCTGGCCCGTGAGAGTTGATAGGCTAAGCGGGGTGGTAGATTCTATGCAACCCAGCCCGACAAGTTAGGACGGGCTAGTGGGTCAGCTCGAAGGCAAGAATGTTTTTTCACCTTTACTCATACCATAAGTTTTGTTTCTCATTATTTTCATTGGTTAAATAATTGAGCGTTAATTACTATTCCAATTAAATATAAGAATATATTCTAAAAGTGTAATAAATATAAATATAAATAAACAATTTTTTTTATATGCAAAATATAATTAAACAATTAAATAAAAACAAATTAAACTTTTTTTTTTGAAAGTAGACAGTTTAATTAGTAACGGGAGAGTATTAAATTAGAAGTCTTTTACTTAAAAATACTACTTATATAGAATTCCTTCGGCCTTTATTTTATTTTCTATTCAACTTCTATTTTAATTTATATTGATTTATATTTATATACTAGTGGTACTTTTATTAGTAATTTTTAATTTATACTAGTAAATTTTTTTTTTTTTTCAAATTAGTGTTATTGTGGAAGTGGAAGGGATCAACTAAATAGGAAGCACTTGCGCGTAGTTGATAAAATGGAAAGAGTTGTTTATGGGATATTATTATTAGTTATTAATTAATTAATTTAACACAACTACTAACTACTCCTAGTAACTAGTAGCTACGTCCACCAAATTAATTACAGTATGTGAAACAATTGACAGAGAAATATGGAATTAATTGATCAAAAACAATGAAACAGTACAACTTGATTGTACAACGACACACCAAACTCAAGGAAAATGGAATGACTGAAAACAATAAATTCTACTAAGTCAGTGTAGCAACTGATCTCCAGGAACACGTTCAACCTGACAAGAATGAGAAAATAGGAATCAGAGGGAGGTAGAGTTATCAGAAAGAGTACTCAGAGAGAAGGATGCTCAGAGGGAAGAATATTTAGAGAAGGTTCATACCAACATCACGCCTCTCTCATTTTTCCACAAAGTCCTTATAGTATGCATTGCTTTTTCGGACCCTTGTGCTTTTTCTGCTGCCCTGAATCTTCGGATTGATTGCCACGTGTCTAGAAGGCATAACTAACTCTTGCTCTTTATTTTCATTTTTTGCACCATTTGTTACATTACTTCCCCCATTGAAAGCAACCTTGTCCTCAAGGTTGAAGTGAGGATAATACTGCTCTAGAAACTCCATGTCTTCCCATGTGTCCTCCTTAGGCTCAGCCAATTCCCACTGCACGAGTAATTGAGGCACTTCCTGAGAATCGCGCATAATAATTCGAGATCCCAACACCTTCATGGGATGAACTTCAGGGCTTGGATCTGTCGTGGTTAATGGTAAGGGAAGATAGTGCTGTGAGTGATCCCCTCTGAACTTTTTCAACAGTGACACATGAAAAACTGGGTGGATATGAGTTGCATCAGGTAACTTCAGCTTATAAGCAACAGATCCAATACGTTCAATGACCTCAAAAGGACCAAAAACATGCATGCCCAACTTCTGATTCTTCCTCAGGACAACAGAATGTTGTCGATAAGGTTGCAATTTGACCAAAACAAAATCACCAATCTGCAATTGAACATCCTTTCTCCTGTGATCAGCTTGTTGTTTCATGTAATGTTGAGCTTTAGATAAATTGGCCTTCAATTGCTGTAACAATTCATCACGAGCGCGAAGAGAGTCCTGTAATGAGATAGGATCCTTAGGATCACTGTCATATCGTATAACAGAAGGCGGTTCCCTACCAAAAACTGCCTTATAGGGGGACATGTTTATGCTGTGATGAAAAGACGTATTATACCAAAACTGAGCCCAAGGAATCATAGGAACCCAAGACTTTGGATTATCAAAGACAAAGCACCGTAAATACATCTCAAGTGTCTTGTTTAACACTTCCGTTTGTCCATCCGTTTGCGGATGATAAGAAGAACTCATGGCTAAGGTAGTACCTTGAGCCTTAAAAAGAGTCTTCCAAAAGGAGCTGATGAAGACTCGATCTCTATCTGAAACTATAGACTTCGGAAATCCATGAAACTTGACAACATTATAAATGAATGCATCAGCCACAATCTTGCTTGTAAAACCAGCTTTGAGGGGAATAAAATGGCCAAACTTTGATAATTTGTCAACAACTACCATGATGACAGAAAAACCATGTGAAAGAGGAAGACCTGTGATGAAGTCCATGGCAATGGCATCCTAAATCTTAGTTGGAATGGGTAAAGGCTGAAGAAGTCCTGAAGGTAAGGTTTGAGCAACCTTAGCTTGTTGGCAAATGGTACATTCTCTGACAAAAGTTCCGATTGCTTCTTGCATTTTTGGCCAAAAGAACTGGGAACAGATTCGAGCAATGGTCTTAGTCATTCCAGCATGGCCCCCAACTTTAGTGTCATGAAATTCACGTAAAATCTTAAGCTTGAGATCAGGATCATTGGGAATCATCAAACGACCCTTCCAAAAGAGAAGGCCATCTTTAACCCCATAATCTGAGCTAACAGCATTGTTGGCACTCTGCTGAAATAGTTCTTTTAAACTGGTATCTTGCTGAGTCAATTCTGCTACATTATGAAGCCAAGTATTGGTTGGTTCAGACCATGCCATAAACAAACTTCTGGACAAGGCATCGGCAGGGATATTTTCCCTCCCCGGTTTATACTGAATAGAGAAATCATAACCCAAAAATTTGGGCAGCCATTTCTGCTATTCTGGAGTTTGCAGAGTTAGATCCAATAATTCCTTAAGGCTTTTTTGATCAGTGCGAATCACAAACTTGTGACCCAATAAGTAGTGGCGAAACTTAGCCAAAACCTCAGTAATTGCATAGAACTCACGAGTATTTGCGGATTGCTTTTGCATCCTAAGGGAAAGCTTCTTAGAAAAATAGGCAATGGGGTGTAATCCTTGACTCAACACAGCACCAATGCCATTCCCTGATGCATCAGTCTCCAGAATAAAAGGTTCCTTAAAATTAGGAATAGCGAGAACAGGAGCAGAAGTTAAAGCATCCTTAAGGAGATTAAACGCAGCAGTAGAAGCCGCGGACCAATGAAATGAATCCTTCTTAAGCAAATTTGTTAATGGCGCAGCAATGGTAGCATAATTCCTCACAAATCTCCGATAATAGCCCGTGAGACCAAGAAAACCGCGTAACTGTTTGATGTTGGTACGATGTGGCCAATCCTTAACAGCTTCCAATTTATGACAGTCCATAGAAACTCTCTGACCAGATAAGGTATGTCCCAAATAGTCTATCTCTTGGACTCCAAAGGAGCACTTAGAGAACCGCGCAAACAATCGGTTCTGTTGCAGTATCTTCAACACAACTTCCAGATGTTGTAGATGCTCATTCCAAGTAGGACTGTATATGAGGATGTCATAAAAAAAAACAAGAACAAACTTCCGTAAGAGCCCTTTAAAGATCTCATTCATTAAGCTCTGAAATGTTGCAGGGGCATTAGTCAATCCAAATGGCATTACAAGCCATTCATAATGACCATGATGGGTTTGAAATGCGGTTTTGTATCTGTCATCAGGATGCAGCAAAATCTGGTGATACCCAGATCGCAAATCCAATTTAGAGAAAAATGAAGCGCCAAACAATTCATCAATTAACTCATCCACGGTAGGAATAGGAAATGTATCCTTAATAGTAATAGCATTAAGGGCTCTATAGTCTGTGCATACTCTCCAAGAGCCATCTTTCTTCTTAACCAAAATGATTGGCGACGAGAAAGGGCTGCGACTTTGCTTATAATTCCCTCCACAAGCATTCCCACAACTAGCTTCTCAATCTCCTCCTTTTGACTATGAGGATATCGATAAGGTTTAACTTTAACAGGTTGGGAACCCTCAACCAAAGGAATGGAATGATCATGTGTCCGTGTAGGTGGAAGAGAAGTTGGAGTACTAAAAATTGAGCTGTAAGTGTGCAGAAGCAATGCCAACGCAGGGTCCATGTCTTGGGGTAATTCCAACAGAGGAAATTTGGAATGGGTATCCTCAATAAGCTGCATACTAAATAGTTCAGCAATAGCATCTGTGTGTAACATGCGTCTAATATGATGAAGCTGTGCTGGTTCAGGAACAGTTGCAGCATCACCTTGTAAAACTGTAAATCTCCCTTGATAGAAAAACTTTAAATGTAAGGCTTCATAATCAGCAATATGAGCACCAATAGTTTTTAACCAACTTGCTCCAAGGATCAAATCAGCACCGGAGACAGGTAATAAAAAGGCAGAAAACTGGAAGGTGTTACCTTGAGCCTGCATAGTAACCTGCTGCACCATACCTTCAACAGCCATGTAATTACCATTGCCCACCATGACTTTAAATGCTGGTGTTGGTTCAACAGGTAACTTGAGAAATTTAGCAACTCGTGGTTGGAGGAAATTATCTGAGTTGCCTCCATCATTCAATACCTTGACAGGTAGAGTGCCAATATAAGCCATAAATCGAATTGTGCCAATGCCTGTACCCCCTTTCAACGCATTCAGGGACAAATGATGATCCTCCACTATAGGTTCACTAACAACAATGGAACCTTCGGTTAATTGAGGTTGCTCATAAGCAGGTGGATCCAAGCCTTCTTCCTCAATCTGTAAAAACAAGTACTGCCTATTGGGACATTTGTGGTTGAAGGAGAATTTATCATCACATAAATAGCAAAGTTCCTTCTCACGCCGTAATTGCATCTCGGCAGGACTAATCCGCTTGACATTAGGATTTCGTGATGGTGGCACAACAGGAGTAGGCAATAACGGTGGTAAGGATTGCTTAGGGACCTGTTTAGTGATGCCAGAAACAGAAACAGCACTAGAGGACAGAGGTGTATATTTAGAGTAAGGCACAACAGTACGTGATGGAATTAGAGGAAGATATTTCTCTTCATACAACTTAGCTAATGCCACCGCACGAAGCAGAGAAGGCGGCGACTGAGCGACGACATCGCGCCGAATATCCTTATGTAAACCACTTAAGAAACAATTAAGTAAAGTTTCAGCAGATAAACCAAGAGATGGATTAGCCAGCGCCATAAACCTTAAGTAGTACTCGGAAACTGAACCTGACTGTTAAAGCTTGAATAAATTTGCCATGGGACAATTGAATGGAGAAGGACCGAAATTAGATTCCAAAGCATGCGTGAGATCATTCCAAGAGTGCACCGCATCCAATCGTTGGAGCATTTGAAACCAAGGTCGATTCTATTTGCATCAGGTGTATTATGGTAATTGAACAACTTTTCAGCTTTGAAGATCCATTCCAACACAGGGGTAGAGCCATCAAAATGGGGAAACCCAATAGAAATGTCCTTCACTGGAAATATTGGTTGAGCGACAGTCATCATCGGAGAGGTTGTGCTTGAGGTTGAAGCATCAATAGGCTGAGGAGGATTCTGGAGGAATGCATCCAAAGGACATTGAAACTAATCCATACGTTGTCAAGCTTCTTGTTGCACCTGACTAGTATGATTGCGATGTTCGGTATCGCGTAATTCCAACAGATTCATCAATCGACGAAGCTCTTCACCTTGGGCTTTGATCTCTGTTTGTAATTCCTTTAAGCGAGTGTTCTCAGCTATTGAAGTCAATGAAAGTACCAATGAAACAATTGACACAGAAATATGGAATTAATTGATCAAAAACAATGAAACAGTACAACTTGATTGTACAACGACAAACCAAACTCAAGGAAAATGAAATGACTGAAAACAATAAATTCCTCTAAGTCAGTGTAGCAACTGATCTCCAGGAACACGTTCAACCTGACAAGAATGAGAAAATAGGAATCAGAGGGAGGCAGAGTTATCAGAAAGAGTACTCAGAGAGAAGGATGCTCAGAGGGAAGAATATTCAGAGAGGGTTCATACCAACATCATGTCTCTCTCATTTTTCCACAAAGTCCTTATAGTAAGCATCGCTTTTTCGGACCCTTGTGCTTTTCCTGCTGCCCTGAATCTTCGGATTGATTGCCACGTGTCTAGAAGGCATAACTAACTCTTGCTCTTTATTTTCATTTTTTGCACCATTTGTTACAGTATGTATACTCTAGAGATAATACTCACTTGGAATAATTACTGACTGTACATATTGGAAACGTTAAAGAGGACGCAGCAATGAATTAATTGATGATGCACGCGCGCAATTCCCCACCAACAAATTTGGGAACTTGAAAATTAATTTAATTAATTATAATTAGTCCTAATCCTAATCCTAATTAATTAACTTGGTGTATATATATGGAAGGCGAGGTATCGAGTTACTTGGTCGCTGAAATTGGAATTTGGGGAATCAATAATCTTGTTAATTGAGCAAATAAACATGTTTTGGCGTACTGTTTTTCGTGTTTGTAGAACCGTTGCGAAGGTCGCAAAATCGATTTTCTCGGTTGTGGGTCTCGTCACTGCTCCCGTCCCCGCGGCTGTGGCTTTTGTCACTGTTGCCGCGGCTGTTGCTCTCGCCACTGTGTTACTGTGGCTCTTATCGCGCTATCTATGATGTAGGTGATTTATTCACGCACTATAGCGGATCCACGTTAATTAATTATTATATTCATGCTAGGAATTAGGATCATCTTTTCTTTTGTTTTGTTTGAGCTTAATAGATAATTAATGTGGATCCTCTGCTTTTAATTTATTATTATGTATTTATCTTGTTCTTATTTTCAGTCTTATTAGTATATGCAATATAATGTAATGGACTCTACTACTACTACTTAATGATAATTCAAGATCGTTTCTTATTATATCTCTTTTAATTTTTTCATTTTCTATTACTAGTTTAGTTTGTAAATGCTCTCTTGTTAATTATGGGGGACTAGAAATGAATGAAGTACACAATACTCTATCATAGACTAAGGTGGATACTTGTTTTTTCTGTAATTTACATCCAAGTATAGTACTCGTGTTTAGTTAACATTCTTTAATTTTTCCTCAAAATTATTTACTATTTTCTTAGTGATTTTGATCTTAATATAAATATAAATATGATGACAACTAAATTAGTAATATAATCTTAACCTAATTGGATGTCACCTAATATATACTATTGGTAATTTAGTAATGATGTAATTGTAATTGTAGCTGAACAGAGCACCGTTATATCTGAGAGGTAGAAGATTTTTTAAATTATTAATTTGGAAAACAAGACATCTCTCTTTTGGAGGGTAACTTATATACTCCTAAATTTGGTATTATCATCCTTAATTACCTCTTTTTTTACTTTTGTTTCTTTAAAATTTTTAAATCAGTTATTCTTTCTTTAATCAAAATTTAGAGTAGTTTGTAGGTTGGTGCACAATCTCAAAAAAGGAGTTGAATTGCGATTCTATTAAAATTTTGACATTTTCAAACGCTTAACTTAAGACTCCCTTGTAAATGGGTGAGGATGACTCACAAAAATATAAAATAACTTATGCTTATTGCTAACTAGTCATTGTACATTTTAAACCCCTCTGCTTCTATTTTTGTACAGGGATAAGTTTGTCCTTAATTTTTTTGGACCAACATAAAATGCACCGCATGCATCTAACTAAGTTGAGTGATCAACTCACCAATTTAATTGGTAGATGAATGTTTTATGGGATGCTAAATCACACAATGTATATGTAGAAGTTTAAGTACATGCAGGAGTAGTTACAAGTTCAAACTAAGGTTGTGTTAGGGTTAAATAAATTTATCTTTATTAAATATGAACAGAATGCAAGTGATCAAGATGAAACTCTAATTAAAAGAAAGTTTGACCATTGATTAGAATAATCTATGAGAAGCCATGAGACAAGTTTCAAAATGTATTTGTGCTCAGCATAGGAATATATCATATAGAAGCAACATATTTTCTTCTCAGTTACTCTCTGAAGGTATTAAGATGATCAAAAACCCTTTCTGATCTGATCAGAAGCTTTTCCTGACTTAATAAAGCTTATAGTTACTTAACTATACCCACTTATCAGTTATTCGTAATCTACATTCAGTTATTCGATGATTATTACTTTTTTTAGTGGATTTCATAAGGTTATCGGAAATCTGCATATTCTTCCATGCCTTTTTAGGTCAATAGTTAAATCAATTAGTTTATGCCTAATTGAATTGAAGAATGAGTGTGTTGTGGGATAGGAATGAGTAGATCCGAGACCGTAGACTTAAGATGATTGTGAGTAGAAAGGAGAATGAGATAAGTTAGAGAGAGAGACATTGCTTCAGCTCCAAGTGAAGAGGGAGAATTTAGGGGTTTATCTTGTGTCTTGTCTTGTGAGGAAATGATCTATTTATAGATCTTTTGGGATGACTTGGGGTAGTAGGTAATTTTAGTAGGTAATCAGGGTTAATAGGTAACTAGGATTAATTGATAATTTTAGATGGTTAAACTAATCTTGTTAAGACATGAATACCGACGTGTTATTCCTAAGCATCCTAATTATTATATGATACTAATCAAATATTAGTCCTAATTTGTTCCGATTAATAGTAAATAAATGACAATTTTCAATAGAGTGTACACAATTTGCCACAAAGATGTGATTAATCTTTGATTCAACTATTTTTCAGATGAAGGTTATTATTTGAAAGACA
This sequence comes from Cyamopsis tetragonoloba, assembly GCA_037177725.1. NCBI lineage: Eukaryota > Viridiplantae > Streptophyta > Magnoliopsida > Fabales > Fabaceae > Cyamopsis > Cyamopsis tetragonoloba. The sequence goes on from CM074121.1 coordinate 41,313,222, forward strand.
TCAATTGATAATATTGTGTCTTATCTTTCTATTGGTTTTTTAAAATTTGAAAAAATAAGTTCTTTTTGTTTCATGTGTAAAAATATGATTGATTAGTGGACAGTACTATATGCACATGGATAACATTCAGTGATGGATTTGTTATTACAGATTCAATGCCATGATTAAATCGTGAACCCCAGATTTTTTTTAACTGTTGTTTGCTCACCATTATCACCTTTTCGAATTCAAGTTAATTCGGTTTCATTTGAAAAAAAATTTTATTAGTAAAAAATAATTTTTTTAGTGACAATTATTTTCTATTCAAGTGGCAATACAAATAGTCATTAAAATTTTTACTGGCTATTATATAAAAGTCGTTATATCCATTGTCGATAAAAATATTATTGGTTATTACAACAAATGCTAGTAAAGATCCAATTTATTGCCATTAAAAAAACTAATTTATAGTGGCTAATTTTAATAGTTAGTGACAATTTGCATAGCCACTAAAACCTCAATCTAGTGACCTTTTACAATGTCAATTAATGACCTTTATTATTGTCGATAAAAGTTGCTTTCTTTTTTTTTTTATAAAAAAAAAACTTAATTATGGTGACAATTATTTATTTTTATTTGATTAGCCATTAAAACCATCATTTGAATTTTTTTTCATTTTAACTTATTGCCAAAAACGTTTTAAACTATTTATGACAATTATAATAATACATATTTACCCTCAGGGAAATTAAATATGTTAACTCAATCATTTAAATGAACAATATAATATAAAGACCATTTTAAAAATAAAACATGGATTGTAAGCATGGGACATACAAGGTATGCTGGCCAAGTATTACAAACAAGGATCATGGGACATACATGCAAATCATGGCGAAAAGTTTATCACATTGTGATGTAGAACAATGTACTAACCTTATACTCCCTTTCGTCTCTATTTATAAGAATCTTTATAAAAAATTATTTGTTTCTTTTTATAAGAATCTATTTAAAATTTTATGCACATTTAAATTATTTTTTACTAAATTACCCTTATTTAATAAACTATTTTTGTGTGGTTCAAAATCAATAAATGTAATAAATTGATAAGAGAGAAATTCTGTCTCTTATAATAATTGGAGAAGACTAATTTAGTGGGAAGAGAATAATACTATTGATTTTAATAATTAAGGGTAAATAGGGAAAGAATGACAAATTGCTATACAAATTTAATAAGTTTTTCTAAATTTACTAATTTCCTTAATTCTTGTACCTTTTTTGTAGAGGGTCTTATATTTAGGGACGGAGAGAGTAATTGAGACTCAAAAATAAAAATGTAAAACATGGACAAAAAAGAAATGGAACTAGAATGGTGCCACACTTAAAGAAGAAATGATAAGCCACGGAAGAATGACTACCATGAAAACTAATTCCAAGGGTAAAACTCTAACTTAGAGGTTGTACTCTAAGGTAGTCAAGAACTATGGTATTATAAGGTGGTGGAGTTTAGATACGGTGATAGGTTGTGGAATGGAGGAGAGGGGGACATAAAAAATTTTAGTTATTCATCGTGGTGGCTGGATTTGCAAAAAAAATATACAATAGAGAAATGATATATTGAAGGGATGGTTCAAAAAAGAAATGGTTAGAAAAGTTGGTAATGAAAAAATACGTTGTTTTGGGAAGAGAATTGGTTGGGGCCAGTTTGTTTGAAGGACTGTTACAATAGATTGTACTTTGTTTTTCTTAACAAGTCAATAAATATCGCTGACGTGGTGGCTAAAAGTAGGTTTGAGTGGGAGTGGAAGCTCGAATGGAGGAGGAGGTAATTTGATTAGGAGGAGAAGGATTTAGCTAACTTAAAAAATATTATTATCTCTTATCTTTTTGCAGGTTCATTAAGTCTCTTGGGTGTGAAAGCCAGATTCCATACTTGGCTATACTACATGTTTAGCGTATAAGCGATGGTTTGATATGGGTTAAGAACAAAGAAAAGAACACCAACAATGAAACCCCAATCTAAACGTAAGATCTTCAACTAACCCAAATGGTCTTCTTAACTTCAGTCTGTATAGCCCTCAATTGTCCACTTCTTTGCTGCTCTAAACTGAAAAGAGTGGAAGAAGAAATGTATGAGAATCTAAAATCTAAAATATACATTAAAAGAGAGTAACAAAACAAATGATAAATTGACATGCTTTGCTAAAATGGACTTAACCATATCAAAACAGAGAAAGAGAGGCTCAAAAGATATATTTTATGTTAATCAACTATCCTTCTAAACCCTAAAAAATCAATCTTGAACCAAAAGAAAAATTAACCAAACAAAACACACACTCATGTGTACACCAACCAAATCAGCATCTCATCATCATCCTTGAGATAGAGCTCATTCATTCATGCGTGAATGAGAAAAAGGGAGATTGAAGGTGTGAATAAAAGAGAAAAGAGAAAGGTGAAGGGAAGGAGAGATCAAAATTCGTTTACTTGAAAAAATGAAAGGGGAAAAAATAAAATAGAGAAGATGAAGAAGGGCAGGAGATGGAGATGAGATAAGGAAGGAAATGGGAGAAGAAAAATAACATAGAAGCAGAGGGATGAATGAAACGAAGGTAATTGGAAAGTGAGAAAAAGTATTTTTTAATTGGTTTGAAAAGCTAATCTGTGCAGCACTTTTTAAAATTCAGCATCCAATAGACATTAACCAACGTATAAACATGTTTGGAAATTCAAATTTTTGATAGACCAGATATGGACACGTGTCAAGCATAGAGAGCTCCAAACCAAGATACATGTTTTTCCAATAGTATACGATATGATATATGATATGATATGATGATATATAATATGATGTTTCCAATTCACACAACATGTAATTTTACTTTTACTTTCTATAGTTTCATTTCACAAAACAAACATCTAATTTCATAATATAAGAATGATTATCTATAATTCTTTTCTCCTTTAAGAACTCACCAAGGAATCCTGAATTTTATTAGCCTCTTCATCAGTAAAATGGCTTTAAGCACTCACTAAGGAATCCTGAATTTTATTATTGAGATTCTTCCTGTACATTTCGTTCTCTGTTCTTTTTCTTTTTTGGCCTCTTTGTTTGTTTGGGCCTCTTTCCTTTCTTCTTTTGGGCCTCGCTGTGTTTCAGCCCATTAGGGTTAATTTGCTTCCCTTTGCTGTTTCTGTATATAAACCTTGCTTTGTATCCTTTTTGATTTAATGGGAATAAATCACACAAATTACAAATCCAATATGGTATCATTCGAGCCTCGTGTTCTGATCCTTTCCAAATGCTAGGGTTTTTTCCCTTGCCCCCTCATCTTCGACGCTAGGGTTCCTTTCTTCTCCCCCTTTCTTCGTCGCTTTTCTGCGTCGATCTTTACATCCTTCGCCTTTCTTTGGCGTCGATCTGTTCAATCACATTCTTCTGCTCTTTGTTTTCTTCGTTCTTCCTTCCAATGGCGGCGGCTGATGCTCAAAACGGTGCCAATGGTGTCTTGGATCTTCTAACAAAAGCACAGAATCCTTCTTCACCGTTCTACCTACATCCGGGTGATAATCCAAGCTCTGTCACAGCGACTCCGATCCTTCAAGGTTCGCAAAATTACCTCATCTGGTCCAGAAACATGATGAAAGCCCTTATATGCAAGGATGAGTATGGTTTCGTTACTGGTGAGATCCCTCAACCTGTTCTTGGTGATCCTCTGTACAATGCATGGGTAAAATGTGATACTATGGTTACTTCTTGTTTATCTCATACTGTTTCTCCTGAAATAGCTTCTAATATCGCTTTCTTTGATACTGCCAAAGATCTTTGGCAGGATCTAAAGGATCGATACTCGAAGGGTGATTTCTTTCGTTTATTTGATCTTTTACAAGCTGTTCATTCCATTAAGCAAGGGGATCTTGAAATTTCTCAGTATTATTCATCTAAAATTTCTTTGGCAAGAACTCGAAGCTTTATGCCTTGTTTTACAATGCATTTGTGTGACCAAATGCACTTGTCCCCTTTCTACTGGAATACGCAGGCAACGTGAAGCTGAATATGTCTGTTGTTTTCTTAAAGGTCTTAATAATCCTTATGATCCTGTGAGGAGGCAAATCTCGTGTTTAGATCCTTTTCCCCCTATATCTAGGGTTTATGCTCAGATTCTTCAGCAAGAACGACAACAATCCACTAATCTGTTCTTGGACGGCAACAACCCTCTCATAGCTGTTGCTTGGAAACCTTCTGCACAATCTCAGCAAGGTACCTCTACAAATAAAGGTAGATGGAAGGTAGATTCTAAACCTTCCCCCTCCAATTCAAATAAGGTCTGTGACTTCTGTGGTAAGTTGAATCATACGGTGCAAACATGTTATTTCAAACATGGATTCCCTACGAATTTTAAATTCAAAAGTAAGGCCACTCAATCTACTGTGAATAATGTTTCTAATGATGATACTCCTAATGCCCCTAGTGTGCCTACTATTTCTCGTGATGAATATGATGCTTTATTTGATATGCTTCGTTGTACTCGCACAAAACCTAATGATGCTTTTGTTAATCAACTCACTCACACCACCTCTGCACCTGCACCACACACCACTAATTTGAATGCAGGTATCTTTCTTGATGATAATTTTTCGTTGCTTGATAGTGGTGCAACACGTTTATCACGATTTACTTCTGTTTACATCATATACTTCTATTAATCCTGTTAAAGTAAATCTTCCTAATGGTAATTCCACTTACGCTACCTATTCTGGAACTGTTAAAATTGGTTCTAATATTATTCTTCAAGACGTTTTGTCTTTTGCTTCAACTTGCTTGTTGTGTTTAAGCTTGCCTTTGATTCTGACTTGATTTTTCTGTTTGATAAGTTCAAATGTCTTATACAGGAGAGGCATTCCCAGAGGACGATTGGACTTGATGATGTTTCCAATAGACTGTACACATTACGTCACACACGGCACCTATCTGATTCTGCTGCTAAACAATATGTTAATAATGTTTCTGTTCATAACAATGTGTGGCATGCTCGTCTAGGGCACCCTTCTGATTCTGTTTTGCAGTGTGTTGCTAAATCTTTTCCTTATGTTTCATCCAATTCTGATATTGCTTGTGACTCTTGCCATTTTTCTAAACAAACTAAGCTCCCTTTTCCTAATAATAATAATCGAACTAGTGCTGCGTTTGATTGTTACATATGGATATTTGGGGCCCTTTGCATTCTGATTGTATGCATGGACATCATTATTTCCTAACCATTGTAGATGACTATACTCTGAACACTTGGATCCATTTGATGCATCATAAAGGTGAGACTAGAGGTCTGATTCAAAACTTTATAGCGTATGTGCAGAACTAATTCTCTTGTTCTGTGAAAGCTATAAGGTCTGACAATGGTGTTGAATTCAATATGCATGATTTTTTTGCTTCTCGTGGTATTTTACATTAGACTTTTGTGTTGAAACCCCACAACAAAACTCTGTGGTTGAACGAAAACATTGTCATATTTTAAGTGTGTGTCGCAACTCGCTTTTTCACTCACATATTCCTGCTTCTTACTGGTGTTTTGCTGTCTCACATTTTTTTTTATCATCCGCCTCCCCACACCTGTTTTACAATACAAAAGCCCTTACCGGCTTTTATTTAAACAGCCACCCACCTACCTTGACCTCAAAGTTTTTGGCAGTCTCTGCTATGCTAGCACCCTTGTCCAGAAACGTACCAAACTTGATCAACGTGCTAGAAAATGTGTTTTTCTTGGTTTTAAAACTGGTTCAAAAGGTTTTATTGTTTTAAATCTTGAAACCCGTAGTATTAGTATTTCTAGGAATGTGATTTTTTATGAAAACTCCTTCCCTTTCAGATCAGCTCAACCGAGTTATGTTGTGCTTGATGCTACTGATCCCTCCAAAAATGATTTTTTCAACTATGTTTTCTATGATACCCAGCCTCTAGGATACACTGTCCCTACATCAACACAATCTTCCAGATTGGAGACTGCTATACATCTCCCCTTGATTCCAGTAATCCTGCTATCTCTGATTATTCTAATGTTTCTAATTCTGATTCTGGCAATTGTGATTCTGTTAATAAACAACCTATTACTGCTGTTAGAAAATCATCTCGCATATCTCATCCTCCAAATTACTTAAAAGATTATCATTGTGATTTACTTCAAGGTAGACTTCTTGAAACTAATACTTTGGTACAATATCCTCTTTCTTCTGCTATTGGTTACAGTAAATTGTCTTCATCTTTTGTTTCTTTTGCTATGCATATCTCTGTTCTAACTGAACCAAAATCTTACAAAGAAGCTTGTCTTGATCCTAAATGGGTAACTGCTATGAATTATGAATTATCTGCTCTTGCTCACAATAATACTTGGACTTTAACTTCTTTACCTGTTGGTAAGAAACCTATTGGTTCTAAATGGGTTTACAAAATCAAATATAAATCCGATGGTAACATAGAACGTTACAAAGCTAGGTTTGTTGCAAATGGTTATAGACAGGTCGAAGGCATAGATTATTTTGAGACTTTTGCTCCTGTTGCCAAGCTTACTTCAGACTACTTCTTGCGTTTTCTTCTGTTAAAAATTGGACTATGCACCAATTGGACATAAATAATGCTTTTCTTCATGAGCATTCCTCAAGGCTTATCTGTTTCTGGTAAAAATCTTGTTTGCAAGTTGAACAAATCCTTGTATGGTTTAAAACATGCCAGTAGAATGTGGTATGCTAAATTATCGAGATTCCTTGTCTTTCTTGCTTACACTCATTCCCACCATGATCACTCTTTTTTTTTCAAACATGCTAATAAAATGACCACTGTGATTATTGTGTATGTTGATGATCTGATCGTGGCTGGCGATAATCTAATTGAAATTGAACACATTAAAAATAAACTACATTATGCTTTTCATATTAAAAATCTAGGTAGACTACGTTATTTTCTTGGGCTAGAAATTTCTTCTTCCAAACTTGGAATCTCCATTGCCCAAAGGAAATACACTTTGGATCTCCTTAATAATTATGGTTTGTTGGCAGGTAAGAGTGTTGATACACCAATGGTAAAAGATGCCATGAAGGTCTCTGATTCTGATCCCTTCTATGAGGATATTACTGGGTATCGCAAACTTGTTAGACAACTGATATATTTAACTACCACTCGCCCAGACATTCAGTTTGCCATTCAAGAACTTAGTCAGGAACTGAAAAAGCCTCGCCAGAAACATTTCCAAGCTGCTGTTCGTGTCCTCCGTTACCTGAAGAAAGATCCTGGCCAGGGTCTCCTATATCCCAGAAATTCACCAATTCACCTGAAAGCATACAGTGACTCAGATTAGGCGACTTGCCTCATAACTTGGCGTTCCGTTACATATTTTTGCATCTTTTTGGGAAATTCCTTGATTTCCTAGAAATGCAAAAAGCAAAGTACTATTTCGCGCTCCTCCTCTGAAGCTAAATACAGAGCCATGACATCCACTACCTGTGAAATTCAGTGGCTCATCTACCTTATTCGTGACATAAATGTTGTTTTTCATCATCTTGCTCTGCTTTTCTATGATAATGCTTCCGCGATGCACATTGCTCAAAACTCTGTATTTCATGAAAGGACGAAACACAGTGAGATTGACTGTCATGTTGTGCACGAAAAATTAGAGAAGGGCTTGATCAAATTGCTTCCCGTTTCTTCTCAAGAACAGACTGCAAATATCTTCACCAAACCTTTGGAGCCTGCTGTTTTTAATCAACTCCTTCCCAAGCTAGGGATCCACAACATTTACTCCCTAGCTTGAGGGAGGTATTGAGATTCTTCCTATACATTTTGTTCTATGTTCTTTTTCTTTTTTGGCCTCTTTGTTTGTTTGAGCCTCTTTCCTTGTTTTCTTCTTTTGGGCCTCGCTGTGTTTCAGCCCATTAGGGTTAGTTTGCTTCCCATTGCTGTTTCTGTATATAAACCTTGCTTTTTATCCTTTTTGATTTAATGGGAATAAATCACACAAATTACAAATCCAATATTTATTAGCCTCTTCATCACTAAAATGGCTTAGCAGTGTTAATTATGCCCAGAAACAAAAAATTAACGCCAAATTCAAAAAGATTAAAAAATAAAATAAAATCTAAAGCACTTTGTAATCTATGTCTAAAGCACTATAATTTTGCACAAAAATTTCATGATAGTGTTGGCAGTAGCTCTAAATCTATGTCGTTCAGGCCTTATTGAAGAAACCGAATCAATGGATGTCAAAAGAATCAGAATTACAAACTATTCTCAATTTTCAAATACCATCCATCTTAAGCAAAAACCATGTCGTAACCCAAATCAATTTAATATTAAAAGTAGCGTGATTGTTTTATTATTTTTTCAAAAAAAAATTGAAATTGCCAGTGATACAGAAATAGTTTCCCCTTCGTGTATGATTTTACTATATATTTATTTTCTTAAGAAACATAGTGTTGTGGACTAGAATAACAGTATTCTGGATGTGCGAATGCATGCCGGGTCAAGTAGCCATCAATTACCGTGGGCATCCCGGTAAGTTTGGCGCGGCCTACGATCAAGGCCCAGCTAAAGAGGATTGGGCCCAAGCACAGATGCTGGCCCAATACGGACCGCATTTAGGTCTTTTACCTCATTCTATAAATACTATCATAATGCACCATGCAAGGTACGTAAGATATATTATCAGAAATATAAACCCTAATACACTCATTGACTTGGGCGTCAAAGTACTTGTAGGTGCACACCACCGCTGTCGGAACTCAGGACCCGGAAGCAATCCTACTGCTCTTTGCTGATCAAGGAGATCCTCCTGCTCATCCTACATACTCGTCAGGTTAGATCACAACATTGACGCCGTGTGTGGGGAACGCAACAAAAGTCTCGTTTCCATCTATCGTCAACAATGGTTGGCTCTACCAAGAATAGGGATTACAACGATCCCATTGTTCAAAACCAAGGAGCTGGACAGCAGGCTGGTGCGTCGAATCAAGCAAGGGCATCCCAGCACTTTGATATTGAAGCAGAATTTCGCAAACTGCAACAGTTGGTGCAGTCACAGGCCAAAGACATTGCAAATCTTAGAAAGCAACAACGAAAAGGCAAGCATGTTGTTATCGAAGATGATTCAAAGGAGGAAAGAGCTAAGAAGCATACCTAGGCAAACCCTGAAAATCCAGAAAAAAGATAACGACAATGTGGAAAAGCAGCAACGGAAATCCGCAATTGAAGAAGATAAAGAAGGAAATCCGAAAACGCAGGAAAGGTAGCAAGAAGGACGAGTAAGTCGCCAACAGGAAGGGGCCCTGCATCAATCCCGGGTTGAGGGGGCCAACCCGCCACCTGTTCCCCTTGGGGGCCTGCAAGCCGGATAACCTGCTGGCAACCAGGAGCACATGGCTGAAAATGTCTCGGATTTCGGATATATCGACAATCCCTTCACGCCCTGGATAATGTCTCATGTTCTTCCCCATGGATTCCAGTTTGCAAAGAAATTGAAGGAGTACGATGGGACCAAGGATCCCACTCTACATGTCAGCACCTTTGAAAGGGCCATGTACTTTCAAGGGGTCAATGAGGTCATTGTATGCCGTGCTTTCCCCCTCACACTGTCAGAGGCCGCAAGTCGTTGGTTCTCAGACCTTCCACCACAATCCATCAGCAACTGGAAAACTCTCAAAGATAAGTTCATTCTTCATTTCACTAGCAGTAAAAGACAGTTCAAATCTGAATTCCACTTAGAAACTGTTAAACAAGGAAAATATGAATCTCTATGAGATTATATAACACGCTTTAATAATGAAGTGTTAGAAGTTAGGAATGTTGAACCTAACCTGGTGTTATATTTCTTTGTAAGAGGATTAAAACCAGGAGCTTTCACCAAGCAACTGGCATGGGATAAGCCCACCTCCATGGATGACTTGAAGGTCAGGGCTGAAAAGTAAATCAGAATTGAAGAGTGGGAGCAGGCCCAAGTCGCCAAGAAGGACGACAAAACAAAAACCACCCCTCCAAACCAATCCTGAGGTAAAGATGAGAAACCCCGGGATAGGTCCCCCAAAAAGCGCAAAGGTCTTTTCAACAATTACACTCCGTTGACAATCCCGCCAACTTTAGTGTTGAAAGAAGTGATGCACTCTGAACTGAGGGAGTGACCACCACCATTGAAAATAGTCGAAAAACACAAAAATAAGTACTGTGAGTACCATCGGGATCGTGGGCATTCTACCAACGAATGCATCCAACTCCAGGATGAAATCGAAAATTGATCCGACAAGGTAGGTTGAGAAATTATGCCCGGACATCCCCAGAACGAATGGATCGCCGCCGAAGCCCATCTCCTCGGATGTAGACACCGAGATCTCCTCCTAAGAACCGAAATCAACAAACTGAAGTCCAGCAGAGATCCCGGAGCCCGAGACGAACTCAGGAATCCCCTCCTTGGGGGATAATTCAAGTCATAGTTGGGGATGCCAGCTTAAAGGGTCTTGAAGATAAGAAGAGGACCTGAGATGCCCGGGATTCCTGTTCCCAGGTAACTGCTGTAGCTAACCCAGTATTATCTTTCTCAGATGCAGATTTCCCAGAAGAACGTATCTGAGATAACGAACCCTTGGTCATAGCGGCCAATCTGAACGGTTTCGAAGTCCATCGAATCTTTATTGATCAAGGGAGCTCAGCAGGCATCATGTTTTGGAGCCTTTTTGATAAAATGGGACTGGGATCCAAGGATTTAATCCCTCACAAGGGCAGTCTAATTGGATTTACTGGAGACACAATCATCCCCAAAGGATACGTCGACCTCAAGGTGAGTTTTGGCAAAAAGCCAAGTACCAAAACAATCCCGGCTAGATTTATAGTGGTGGATTGCCCCTCAACATACAATGCAATCATTGGGCGGCCAACTCTGAATAGCCTTGGCGCCATAGTCTCTACCATCCATTTAGCCATGAAGTTCCCTGGAGAAGATGGCTCAGTAGTAACTGTCCATGGAAAAAGCAGTGATGCAAGAAAATGTTATCAAGAAAGCCTTAAAATCACGAAATCCCCATCCATCTCGCCAGTAACGGCAGAAGAGAAAGGGAAGCAAAAGATGGAAAGACGTGATTTGATACGGGATGTAGGGGTCATGATGACTAACCTAGATCCTAGAGCAGATTTTGAGCACCAACGACCTCAACCAGAAGGAGACCAGATCTTAGTCCAGATAGGACTTAAAGAAGATCAGACTGTCAAGATAGGGGCCAACCTGCCCCCCATGATTAAAGAACGACTCATTGAATTGTTGAAGACGAATAAAGACCTGTTTGCTTGGTTTTCTTCCGACATGCTCGGAGTGGACCCGGAATTTGTATACCATCTCCTGTCTTTAAAACCGGGATGCATCCCAGTGGCCCAAAAGAAGAGAAAAATGGGTCCAGAAAGACAAACAGCTATAGAAAAACAGGTGAAGGAGTTGCTGGACGCAGGTTTCATCCGAGAAATACAATATGCAGATTGACTCTCAAATGTGGTAATGGTAAAAAAGGCTAACGGGAAGTGGAGAATGTGCACGGATTATACAGATCTGAATAAAGCATTACAAGGATCAGAGTTAAACTACCAGCGGCTTGACAATGAAGATTGGAGGACCCCAATAATGGAGTATATCACCAAAGGCTCCATCCCGGCAGATGCCCGAGAAGCAAGGCGATTGGTACAAAAGGCATCCCGGTATTCCGTGATAGAAGGCCAATTGTTCAGAAGAGGACTATCTACTCCTTTGCTTAAGGGCATTGGACCATCCGAAACATGGTATGTTCATACTGAAGTACATGAGGGAAGTTGCGGTCACCACATTGGTGGCAAGTCTCTGGCAAGAAAATCCTTGTGAGTAGGATACTTCTGGCCAACCATGAACAAAGATGCAGCTGACTATGTGAAGAAATGTAAAAAGTGCCAAGAGCACAGTCCATTATCCCATATCCCGGCTGAAGATTTGCACAGCATCTCCACCCCTTGGCCTTTCCACACTTGGGGCTTGGACCTCCTGGGACCCTTCACGCCAACCACAGGTCAGTTCAAACATCTTATTGTCGTTGTTGATTATTATACTAAATGGATTGAACTGAAACCATTAGCCAGCATAGCATCAGTTAAAGCTCAGAATTTTGTATTCCGGCAAATAATATGCCGGTTCGGTATCCCGGCAGAAGTCATCTGCGACAATGGGACCCAGCTCACCGACAAAGACTTCCGAGAAATGTTAGCAGGACTCCACATTAAGCAGTATTTTGCTAGTGTAGAACACCCACAATCAAACGGGCAAGCAAAGTCCGCCAACAAAGTCATACTTAATGGCTTAAAAAAGAGATTTGAGAAAGTTGGAGTTAATTGGGTAGAAGACCTCTATCATGTGCTCTGGAGCTACAGAACTACTCCCCATAGCTTCACCGGGGAAACTCCATTCCGGATGGTCTACGGCTCAGATGTCGTAATCCCAGTAGAAATTGGACATCCATCTTGGAGGGTCATGTATCCCGGCCAAAAAATGAGCAGCTACTCAGAGAAGATTCCGACATGGTCGAAGAGATCCGAGAAGCTGCCAGAATCAAAGAGTTATCCTGGAAGCAACAGGTGGCTCAAAGATACAACTTGAGGGTTGTCCCGAGAAGTTTCCAACCTGGCGACTTAGTCTTAAGAAGAGCCAGCATTGGAAATCGGAATGCTAAAGACGGAAAGCTTAGAGCAAACTGGGAAGGCCCATTCCGGGTCAAGATTGCCGCAGCCAATGGAGCATACCATCTAGAGACTCTCAAAGGCAAAGAGATTCCAAGAACGCTTAATGTCGCAGACTTAAGGCGCTACTATAGTTAAGTTATGTAATTTACATTCTATGTAATAAAGGGGTACTCTTCTTCCTGTAGCAGGTTTTATCCCTAAGGAGGGTTTTACTGCTAGAGGTTTTAACGAGGCCCCCAGTTGTTATTTGCTTCTTGTTATCAATAAAGCAGCATTTTACTCACTCTTACACAAACAAGCTAGTTCCATTCTTAATAGCAAACAGATCGGAAGAATGTATGAGAGGCACAAATAATCCGAGAGTGAGATGTCGTCATCACGCAACAACCGACATACACACAAGGCCAACAATGAGTCAAGATACCATCTCGGGTAATTCTCTTCTACAGACTCAATAGAGGCCCATCACGGGTTAACCCTGCCCATAAAGAAACATGTACCGCGAAGGTCACACTTCCACGTAAACTTAGAGAAAGTACAAACTACTTTCCCTCCTATTAAGGAGCTAAAAGGGCGACATCACTAATGTGTCCCTAACAAGTAAAACGACATGAAAAGTTCCATGTCAAAACGGGATGTAAAGAGGCACCTTAAATGGTCAAGCCTCAGCGACACGCAGAAATGCAATAAATAAAGCATGAATCCCGGAGCACAAAGGAAAAGTAAACAAAAGCCATACATAAAAGTCATCCCGGAACACCGAGATGAAGAAAATCTACATTCAAAATAAACTTGTTTGTAAAAATTACAAAATGAGAACAAAACAAGAGAAATGTAGAAACAGAGAAACAAATCATGCAGCCCCTCCAGCATTTACACCTTCATGCTCCGGAACGGGATCAGTAGGAGGAGGAGGAGTTCTGCAGTCAAAGGGCTCAAGCCGGGGATCAACAAGATCAATAGGCACGAGATTGTGAGGGTTATGGAAATCCATACACATCCCATCCTTCATGCCGGGATACTTGCAAAGCCCACGAGTGTTCAACTCAACCCCGGGATTCAAGAAAAGGAGGGTCTTCATACAATCCCGGTAGGAATCATCCACCGTAGTGTCCATGTCCTGGTTAGCCTTCTCCAGTTTCTCTTGAGTCTCCCGTAGCTCCACTTGAGTCTCATGAAGCTTTGAGGCTGACCCCAAGAGCTCGGACTGAAGAAGCTTAAGAGCAGAACCATCCTCCTCTGCCTTAGACTTCAGTTGGGAAACCTCCCCCCTAAACTCGGAGTTCTCGGCATCCAAGCCGGCTGCCCTCTCCTTCTCTTTGGCAAAGCCTTCCTCCATAAGAGAGAATTTATCCTTCAAAGAAGCAAGTTCCTTCTCAGCCCGGGACTCTGACTCCTTGACACTCTAGATCAAGGCATCCTTCAGCTCCATGTCATCTCGGAGCTCCCGCAGCTGGGCTCTTAGAGTAGCAGCCTGCCCCAAGTCCTCGGCTTGGTCATGAACATGTTGTAGCATAGCCATGCTCATAGTCGTCCAGCCCATAAGAAACTTGGCTTGCTCCTACAAAGACAGAAATGAAATAGAAGAGTTAGAAGCAAGGCTACCGGGATCAATACTTACCAAAATTCGAAATAATAAATAACACGTACCTTCACTGCGGCAGCTCCACCCTTCGTGAAAAAGTCCCCATGCTGGAACTTAATCAAAGGAGATTGGAATCCTTCCCAGGCAGAAAAAGGAGTAGAGAAGGGCGCCACCAGTACCGGGTTCTCCCGGCAGAAGCCCCTTGGGCACTTCCAGGCTGGTCACCTACAAATCGAACTAAATGATATAATAAGAAGGTAACACACGGTCCCTGCACGACTAAAGATCCCAAAAGATAAAAGCATACCGGACTTGGTAGTGCGACGACGTTTTGGCTGCACATTAGCCACCTCGGCGCCAGAAGATGGAGGTACAGACCTCTTAGCAGGAGAAGCTCCCCCAGCTGGAGCTACATTCGGGATGTTAATCCCGGTAGAAACCACCGGGATAGGTCCAGGAACCGAAGCAGGAGAAGGAGGTGGACCTGAAGGAACAACTTTCCCTTTTCCCTTGGCGTCTCTTTTTTGCTTTTGAATGGCATAGTTGGCCATGATCTCGGCTGCAAAAGCAAGAACACATTTGTTAATAAACGTAAAAAATAACCGACATGAAACACAGGTAAACAACATTCTACAATAAAGGACAATGCCCTACATAAGCATGTCGCCTGATCATGACGAGATACCCCTATCACATCCTTACAATGGATAGGTATCCCCCCTGCTCAACAAAGGTGCACAGATTCCTGAAGGTTTGTTGGTCTTCTTCTTTTAGGAAGCCAATCTCCAATTCCTTCAGGGACAGAGACCTCTAGTAATGATCTTCCGTCCAATAGAGCGGGAACAAGGGTTGCTTGTTTTGTCCCATCCAGAAGGGAGTACAATCTTTGGTCCGAGGGACAACGTTAACATAAAAATCTCTGTGGGCCTTGAAGGACTCTTCATAAGGGATAAATAGTTGGGGGATCCCGGAGCGGTGACGAAGGGATACCTAATTTTTCTTTTTCGGACCACGATAAAGACCAAAAATATACAAGAACAAGGTCGAGGAACAATGCCAGCCTTGAGCCCAGCAAAAGGCCTCAAAGGTCTGAAGAAATCCCCAACCATTAGGATGAAGCTGGGTAGGAGCGAGATGAAGGTTGTGCAAAACTTCAATCTGGAAGTTGGAGAAAGGGAACCTAATCTTAAGTTGATGCCACAAAGACTCCAGCTTCATGATATAAGAACCTTCATCCTCAGATGCCGGCGTACAAATCCTTTCCTTCTTACTCGGGATGACCAACTTATGGTTTGACGAAGGATCAGCCGTAACATCAATCCCAGGAGTGTTGGGCCCATAATGAAAACATGCCCTCCAGTGCTTCTCCACCTCCCTAAGCCGGCGACTGTTTTTCACCGAACACTCCTCTCGGATGATATCCTAGGGAACCCACAACATTCCCCAAATATTCTTCAGTTCTAAGAAATCAGGGGGACATTCAATTCTAGGCTTAGAAGTACTGGGTTCGCCTACCCCTCGCGCGACAACCTCTGAATCCCCGGCATCAGATGAAGCCGGCACACCAGCAGAAGATCCCGGAGCATCAGAAGCTACCGGGATAGGAATGTCGCCTTGAGCAGGTTCCATATCTACATGACAAGAGAAAGCAGAATCAGATCCCGGGGAGGAATGACTATTAGAAGAAGGAACTTAAGCAGGGTCGGATTCAGAATCTAAGGAATGTGTCATAGATGACGATATAGACTCTCTATCTTCTAGAGGATCCCCGGGATGGGAAGACTTAACTTTATCTCCCACTAGAATAAAATTAACAGGAGCACGACGATCTGAACCTTACTCGACAGAAATAGAACTCTCGGAACTATATTCATCAAGAAGATGAGTCGATGCAAGAAGAAGAACAGAAGGTTCTAGGTTTAAAGTGTTAAACGACCCACTCACGCTCTGAGTAACTGACTCACCACTCTCCACTCGTCGTGAATATAGAGGGTAAAACCAAAAATGGGAAGATTCACAATAATCAGGGTTGGCTCTAGAGAGCGTACCTGAACAAGGGTTTGGTTCATTAGAAGACCTATGTTTTCGAAGCCCCCTTACAAAACTCTCAAGAAGCTCAGTATCATTTGATTCCAAGGAAGAACAACTCGTCAACACGATAACATTATCGACCATTTTCGAAGGAAAGAAACCCAGAAACTACGACTAAACCCTAAGGAATGGGGAAAATACAGTAGAACAATCCAAGAATCAGGAAAGAATCGTACAAAAGCACTAATAGATGAAAGGTAAAAGCAATACCTGAAAGAAGAAGCGAAAATGTTGCTAGAAAACAGGTCTGGAAGACAAGTACGAGGAGTAAGAAGAAAGGTTTCAAAACTCTTTATCGCAGGAAATGAAGAGGCAGGAAGCGCGAAAATGGAGAGTAAAAACTTAAACAAAGGAAAAGGTGAAAATGTAACGGGTGAAAAGAAATAAAGTAAAAACTGTCACATCACCTTAATGAACGTGGGGCCCAAAATCACGCTAATCATCGCGCACAGTGCCCAGAATGGAGCACGTGAAATACACGCGCCCAAAAAGCAAACCAACCGTCATCTCGTGACGTTTCCAGAATCATCATCTAAAATCCACCCGGCATGGTAAATGAACTCGTCAACTTATCCAGGAAAAGCTTGACGACTTGGGGGGCAACTGTTGTGGACCAGAATAACAGTATCCCGGATGTGCGAATGCATGCCAGGTCAAGTAGCCATCAATTACCGTGGACATCCCGATAAGTTTGGCGCAGCCTACGATCAAGGCTCAACTAAAGAGGATTGGGCCCAGGCACAGATGCTAGCCCAATACGGACCGCATTTAGGTCATTTACCTCATTCTATAAATACTATCATAATGCACCATGCAAGGTACGTAAGATATATTATCAGAAATATAAACCCTAATGCACTCACTGACTTGGGCGTCGGAGTACTTGCAGGTGCACACCACCACCGCTGGAGCTCAGGACCCAAAAGCAATCCTACTGTCCTTTGCTGATCAAGGAGATCCTCCTGCTCGTCCTACATACTCGTCAGGTTACATCACAACACATAGTATTTTCTTAAAAAAAAAAAGAACATGTAAGGAAATTTATTCTTTATTATCTTATCTAATTGTGGTCTTCAGCTTATTGTTAATTGAGCGTATGTAAGAGTTTGGTCACATGATTTTTTTTTTAATTGCAGTTTTTTTAATGTTTAATTTTTTTAATTGTGCAATTTTAATTTCCTAATTTTTAATTAGTCGATTTTAGTCTCTCAAATTTTCTAATTGTGTAATTTTGGCCCCCTAACTTTTAATTGTGTGATTTTAGTCCTTAACTTTTTCTATTGTCCCCATATTTCGTTAAAAAGCTAACAGTCAACACAACAAAACCAATAAAATAGGGTGTGCAAGAGCACAAAAATCGTGTAATAAAAAAAGTTTTAAACTAAAATTGCACAAATGAAAACTCATTATATGAGTTTGATCGCGTTAACCATTAGATTTTTAACAAGATATGATCAAAAGAATTAAAATCACACAATTTAAAAAGTTTTGGAACCAAAATTGTATAATTCAAAATTATGAGACCAAAATTGCACAATTAACAAAGTTAAGGGACTAAAATTACACAATCGAAAGTAGATGGACTAAAATCACACAATTAAAAAAATTAGAGACTAATAGTGCAATTAATTTTTTTTTTAGATTTTAAAAAATTCTTTTTATATGGTAATATTTTTATGTTTGGTATATGACATAAAAAAGCTTTTTCTTAGAATGAAAAATATTCCCTTATAAAGAGTTGAATATCCTCTATTTTTCTGAGAAACTTATTAGTTTTGGACATTTTATGTTATAACTACTCTTGTTAAGACATATAATTATCACTTCTATATTTGTGTAAAAGTTACAACTCATAAACAAATACGAGAAATAATTGTTTTTCCAAAAAAATTAAAATGTGAGAAATAATTCTTAAGAGAATAACCAAACACTACATGTATATATAACTAAAACTTTTTTTTCATAACGTGTAGGATGAGACTAGTCTCGTTTGTGTTGCGTGACTGGCACTGACCCCTGAAAATTTAGGATAGGTGAGATTCGAACACAGGTCTTCCTGCTATGGATCGTCCCTCTTATGAACTTAGCGGAACCTTACACTCCTAAGTAGGGGTGTTCATAACCGAACCAATCTATTTTAAATAGCCAAAATCGATCCAAAAAACCGATAACCGAATAAACTGAAAAAATGAACAAATCGAAAATCGAAATAACCGCATAATTTTATTGGTTTGGTTCGGATTTCGGTTCCTTATATTAAAACTGAACCAACCCAAACCAAACCGCATATACTAATATAAATTTATAATTTTTCTATATTATTCATCTTTCTCTTAAAAGATTAAATGATGTGCTCAAAATATTATTTTTATAGTTTGATTTTTCTTTCAAATATAAATAGTTTGATTTTTTGTTGAATATATATGTATTATATATAAATAATTAAATAAAAATTTAGACATCAAAATTTGATCTAAATATATGCATCATATTTACGTTTTTGTTATTATGTTTACTATTTTTTATAATAAGAATATATTTTTAAAAACTAAAATAAAAATCGATCCAATTCAAACCGCAAAAAATTTGTTCGGATATCATTTAGAAATAAAACCGATCGGATGAAAAGATGACAAAACCGCAAAGATCGAATCAAATAAATTTTTCCTTTAAAATCGAACCAATCTGCATCGCAAACACTCTTACCCCTAAACCAACCTTTGAAGTTATATATATAACTACCCTTGAGCTTATATATATAATTAGGAGTTTTTTAACCTGTGCAATATTGCACATGTTTAGATTTTAAAAACTATAGATAGAAAAAAAAGTATAATATTTTTTGTAAATTAGATTTAATGTCATTAAATTTTGTTTATTCCAACAATAATTTTTTAGTTTTGATTTCTTAACCTGTGCTGCATAGATTAGAAAAACCCATATAACTACAACTATTATACTTTATAATATAATAATCAATTAATCCTAAGTTCCTAACCCATTTACAAAATAAAATTTAGAATGGATGGGTGATGGGTTAAGTTTAAATTAATTATTATTAATTATTAATTATTATTAGTATGTCCACTACAAAGTGCAAAAGATAATACGTTACGTGTAACAGATCTCCTTTGCAAACAGTAGTTGGTGGAAACATCACCCCGAACAATCTTGGTACCCTTCACCTTTCTCTCTCTATCGATTCTCATACCAAACCCTATCTCACCCTTTCTCTTTTGTCTCTTCGATCGAAATCACCATCCAAATGGGTTCCGAAGGATCCTCCGTCGTCGGTCAGTCTTCAATTTCTCTCTTCTTCTTCCGCTTTCTGTTGCCAATTGCTTACTTTTTCCATCCTCAAATTATTAGGATTTTTTTTTCTCTTCTGTATCAATTTGTGATCTCGTTGTTCCCTGATTCAGGAGTTTTGGTGGTCTTCCGTTTGTTCTCACCATAATCTTCTGTTTCTAGGCGCATTTATTTTGTTTTAGTTATGTTTAATTTGATTTCTTTTTTTTTTTAGTTTTCAATTGGGTGCTAGGGTTTATCTGAACCTGGTTGGGACTGTTGCTAATGGGTTTTTCATTCATTAAACACTTCAATTTGGATGGATTTTTTATTTTGTTGCCATGGTTTTTCGAAATGTAGGTAGGAGAGGAGATGGTTACTTTGTTGCTTTTTTTGTCTTCATTGAGTAATTGTGAAACACAATAATTAATAATGGTCAATCCTCGAATCTAATACATGATAGATCGTTATGACATCGCATAATCCAAGTAGCTAACTGTCAACTGAAATAAAACTTAGAAGGTGATGGTTTTTATCGGAGTTTTCTATTGCTGACATGCAAAGGAATTGTGCAGTTATGCTCATTCCAGAGTATTAAGATGTT
Source organism: Cyamopsis tetragonoloba (assembly GCA_037177725.1). Classification (NCBI taxonomy): domain Eukaryota; kingdom Viridiplantae; phylum Streptophyta; class Magnoliopsida; order Fabales; family Fabaceae; genus Cyamopsis; species Cyamopsis tetragonoloba. The sequence goes on from CM074121.1 coordinate 41,333,496, forward strand.
CTTTTGTTGTATCTAGTATTCTGTTATAGAGAATATCTCATCCTCACTTTGTACTTTTCCTTTAATATCTCTATTACAATCTTTTTTTTTTTTCTCCCTATAAAACATGCTGTTGATTAATCTTCAAAAGTTTTCAAAGGATTTAATTGAATTCAGACGTTGATGTTTACACTTTTTTTGGGCCATTGCAGTTCCTAGGAATTTCAGATTATTAGAAGAGCTTGAGAGAGGTGAGAAAGGAATTGGGGATGGAACTGTTAGCTATGGAATGGATGATGCTGACGATATATACATGCAGTCCTGGACTGGGACTATCATTGGTCCTCCTGGAGTAAGTTACTCTTTGCTTTTCTGGAATCATACTTTGATTTTTTAACAGTTCTGCCCCCCCTGCCAGTATAGCTGCTTCCATAGCAAAATAAATTGTTCTGAAAGTTCAGTGAGATTTGTTTCATATTTCTTTAAGTAATATATAGTTATATACAAATCAATAATCCAGTAGAAAAGCAGTATTTGAGTTATTCATACAGGTGATGGTCTGGCATATATGAATTGAAACGTTGGATTGGATGATTGTAGTCAAAGTAATTTGGATGTTTAAGTGAAACCAAATCCAGGTCTAGCAGACTGTCGTGTTGCTACTCGATTTACATGTTTATATATTTCCTGCAAAGTTTTGGTGGGTTGCTATCTACGGTAACCAGTTATTGAAACAGTTAGGAGAGTTTTAAGGTTTTAAGATAGAGTGAGGTTTTTATGCATACAACAAAAATAGATCTCTTTTTCCACAAGTAGTGGTTGGTTACACAGATCAAAGGACACCATTGTGTTTTGTCATATAATACAGATAGGTCATTAAATGTTCTTTTGTTGGTTTTACTTGGAGTCTTTCTTATACTCCTTATACCTTTAATTATTGGGTTATCTTCCATCTGAGCACTACCATTAAAATTGCTCAAGTAGAGATACACTGACTGATACACACCTAATTCTCTAACAATCGGATAAAGGTTGTTACAAAAATAAAATACCACTTTACAAATGAAGATTAATTGACCTGATTTTTGTGATCTAGACTTGTATATAAGCATAACCAGCATATCAGGAGAAAGACTGCGGTTAGTTCTTCAAACTTGCATCAAGTCATTTGTACTGATCCCGTTAAGTGGTTTTATCAATACCAAAGACATGACTTAGGGGGTGTTTTGGATTCCCAAATGGGTTTGTTTAGGACAGACTGTTTTAATTTAAGAACAGGGTAAAAGCGTATCAACAGAACTAGTCATAAGGGGTTGTAAGTTCTTTAAACTTTGCTGCAGAACCTGACAAGTCACCGCCATAGGTAGAAGGAGACTACTTAGCCACATTTGCCTCTGCCAAAGCACTCTTAACAATGTCAGCCTTTGAGCCAGGGCTCTCATAGAGCTGAACAATGGAAGCATTTATAAAGTTATTGCTATCCTCCACTAGAAAAATTATCATCCCATGTAGTAATAAATTGTACTATCAGCAAACTTTGGGGGTGGGGAGTATGTTGACTTGAGAGGCATTTGCAACTGCGCAAGTATAAGATGTAGACGGAAAGATGGTTTGCAAATATGAGAAAAAGACCAATAGAAGTAGTCCTATAATTAGAGGTAAAGGAAGGTGTTATGTAAGCCCAATTGGCATTTTTTGTTGGTGAGAGAGTTTGAGTTCGTGATCGTTAGATTGTTAAAATTGTATTGTTGTATTGTTTAAATAGAAAATGTGAAGGGAACATAGTCAGCATTTTTGGGTCGATAGTCAAAATTGTAGTTGAAGGTCCTGGAGAACTTCTATTCTATTATCCATCATTAAATCTTACTTTATTTTCGGAGTGTTCTCTGTTCCAGAGAGAGAAGGGGACAGTATTCTTTTCTATTCTTTCAATTCTGTTCTCATCTGATACAGTTCCTAACCAAAGACTAAGGGAAACTCTTATGTGAAACCATTTAAAAGCATTGTGTTAGGACTGAAGCTGATATGGAAAATGGAAATGGGTCCTATTGTGTTAGCTAAGAAGTCTAGCCCGTGATATATCAGCTTTAGTCGTAACACATTGGTATGTGTGAAAGATTGGTTTTTGACTGAACAAAATGGTGTCTTACCAACTTGTGGAAAAAGGCTTCGGTTTTTGCTTGATATTGTTTCACAGCAAGCGTTACCCTGTGAAAATGTTTGTTTAATGAAATAATAAAATAATAGGTTATAGTAACAGATTAAATTAAAAACAAATTAACATGTCCAAATAATTAGATGCCATTTTTTTCTCCACTTCCATTATTTTACTCCTTCATTATATGATTTTTTTTTCGTTTTCATCTCCAGTAATCTCTTCATTGTTGATTTGGCCTTTTTCTCCTGTTCATGTTATTTTACCAGACTGTTCATGAAGGACGTATCTACCAGTTGAAATTGTTTTGTGGCAAGGATTATCCAGACAATCCTCCATCTGTTAGATTTCAAACTAGGATTAACATGACTTGTATCAATCAAGAAACTGGAGTGGTAGGTGACATTTTCGCAGAGGCTTTCTTTCTCTGGTATGATTGAAAAATTGACTTATACTAACTTAATTTACCAGGTCGAGCCACGTTTGTTTCCTATGCTTGCTAATTGGCGACGCGAGTGTACAATGGAAGACATTTTGGTGCAACTGAAGAAAGAAATGATGTCTCCGCAAAATCGGAAGCTAACTCAGCCTCCTGAAGGTGTGTTCTTTACTCGTGTTTTTTTATAGTTTACTGTTGCTATTGCATATATCTCTTTTAAATTCATAGCCATATGTATGAAAATATCTTTGATAAATGTTGGAAGATTGTATACTGAATGATGATTTTATATGATTGTAGGCAATGAAGATGCCAGGAATGACCAAAAGGGACTGGTGGTGAGATGTTGTATTGTGTAATGTAATGTAATTCAGGTGAGAAGCCAAGAAATAATAATGTAAATAATTATTTTCTATAGATGATCCCAAGTCAATGGGCGTATGCATTTATAATGTAATTATGGACCATTTCCGTATGTTACCTGGAGCAATCAAAGATACTTTTACTATCTTGTTTGTGGGTTCTTATTGCAAATTTCACGGTGGAATCTAATTTCAGTTTGAGACGCTTTTTTAATCTTTGCTTTTGTATAATCTCAGTCAAATATATTATATACTTCTGTCCAGAAATCGTGTGATAACATTTGACTTGTCAAATTGTTCCTCCTTTGATACTTAATATTATTACGGTGTCTGAATGTTTCGTTACCTTAGGATTTTTTTTTTTTTTGAGGGAATAAGTTAGGGTTTTTTTAATACTTACTATTAATATCAATTTTTTTTTTCTCTTTTCACGGCTGTGTTGGTTATGCTAGGTTACTGTTAATAGGCTTTGTATGTGTATCAACGGGTTAATTTGATTTGGTTCTGTTCTGAAATTTTTTTCCCCCTCAAAATCTAACCAAAACAACCATAGCAAGAACAAGTTGATTTAATTTGGTTCGTTTGGTCGCTCGATGACACAGGGTTATCAATCATAGTCTCAGACTTATTTGAAGTTGTCTCAATCACTAATCGAAGATAAAGTAAAACATCACTGATTTTCTGTTGGGTTGAGGGTTTAACTCTAGCAACGTGGATAAGGCATAAAGTGAAAAAATAAATGTATTTAAATTGATGTAGCCTGTGAATTAAGGGTGTTTAATAAATTTGTTTAATGAAATACTTATACAATAAAATCTTATAAAAATTATTTGAATAAGTTAAAAAAAGCTTGAGACTTATAAACTATTTTCATAATAAGTTCTGCTAAATGCAGCCTAAATTAAATTTGAAAGGACCTTTTTTTTTTTAATTTTATATCACTCTACTTACTTTAGATAGTTAAACAATTGGAACAGAAAAAGAGTTAAGCAAAATGACATTTGAAGGTGACTTATAAAGAATACAGGAAAACCACATTTTAAATGACAAATCATGGAGGAAGCCGAAGCACTGAAGCAGAGGAGGCGCAGTATAGGATGAAGACTAGACAAAATTGAATTTATGTTGTAACTCAAACAAGAATTTTAACATGTTTAAATTAATGAGTAAATGTGTATTTATACTTGAAACAATAAAATATAGCTGATTCTTCCAGTTATTTTGTTGTTTTAGGTTTTGACATAAAATTTTGTTTAAAAAAAAAAAACATCAATCAAGTAGTATCTTATCATTTTTTAACTCCCCGTTAAACAGATTTAAACCTTTATTTTCCTAATATCCTAGCACTCTCACAGAACTACTATCAGGAGACAATTTATCAATTTCATTGTTCTCTAACATCTCCTACATTAAATAAGACTTTAAATGGAAAAAAAAATAATTGAATGAGTCTTTGAAGATGTAAAATATACTTTGGAACAATTTTATTTATTTATTTTTTAAAAAAAATAGGAGTACGTGTTACCCACCAATTCCATGTAAATTAAATAAGAAAATATGAACATGAAATTTCAGAATGTTGAACTAATATAAGAAAAACTTCAGCAGCAAGAAAAAGAAGCAATAAAATTTTAATAACTGAACTAACACAAGTACACAACACTACATACATATCCTTTCACCAAGGATGCTAGGGTGTTCCAACCAAAAGGATGATCCAATAATATCAATATGTTCAACAATGATCTTTCCATAGCAATGAGAAGACTCACCATTCTCCTGCTGAATGAGAACATTGTCATTGTCTTCTACCTTATCCCAATAAACAGAAGATCCTTGTCTGAACATGATTGGTAATTTATTGTAATCAATAGCCAATTCCTCAATTTTCTTTTGCAACTGAGCACCCTTTAAACTATTTTGGGCCTCCCTTTTGCTTTTTCCAGATGCAACAAGCTTCCAGAAACAAGAGTTATACTGATTGTTGATGTGGCAATCCACTTGTCTCCACGAAAGGTAGTCGCGTAGAATCTCCGAAGACGGATAACACACTGCTCGTCCATCAAAAGAAGGAGGGTACTTCAACTCGCTCTCGGGGAAGAAATCTTTCCATCTCATCACGTAAGTGGATGTGAAGAAAGACACAATAGCTGAAACGATTTTATTATATCTTCTTTGATGAAGATTACTGGTTTTCTTAAGAATGAAGCTGTACTCATCACTAACCCCATAGGCAAAGACGATATCCTGCCGAAACTCTTCCAAGACAGCCACTGCACATGAATTCATCAAGTTCAGAGCTCTTTCATCATTTGGCTTCACAAATTCATGTATCTCGGAAAATCTGTGGAAGTGGCATCCATCTAATCGGACTACAATCCATGTAGACGGCATCAACTTGCTATCAAATTCGAAGGACCTCACATACTCTGGATTCACATTGTTAATCTCTTCCATGAAACCACCAAGCTCCTTCAAAAGAACACTTTGCTCATTCCAAAATCTTGTACTTGCTATTTTCTTGGAATGCACTGTGATTATCTTTCTCTTGTCCCTTCTAATAGGAGCGCCATTATCTGCATACTTCACGATATCCTCTACAATTGTCTTCAAAACACAGGACCCTTGTTTGAATATCGGCTTCAGTGTATTGTAATTGACATTGAACTCGTCGAATAAAAGATTGTTTAGATCACATTTCCCAAAACCCTTGATGAAGTTCCATGCTTCCTTATCACTCATTCCGCGTTCAACAAGACGCCAAAAGCACTGATTATGTAGACTACTCAAATGACAAATATTTTGCCTCCACAAAAGATATGCTTGAAGGGAATCAATGGATGCACAAGCTATGACTCGCCCGTGGAAGGAAGGAGGAGCTTGTAGTTCATTATCTGGGAAGATTTCACTCCATTTACTCACAAAGACAGACGAGAAAAAAGAAGTAATGATGGATAGCACTTTGCCAGCACGCCTTTCGTAAAACTTGGAGGTTTTCTTGAAAAAAAAAGTATACTCATCACCAAACCCATATGCAAGGACTAAATCCGCATACTCTTCAAGCACCGCAACAGCACAAGAGTTCATCAGCTTCAAGGTGTTTATATCATAAGGTCTGTGAAGTTTACAGGCATTGATCCAAACAAGTATGAAATTGGGAAACATAACCTCATCCTCAAGTTCAAAACACTTGACATACTCATATTTGCTGTTTGCCATACTGCACACAAAAATTTCGTAGAGATGCTCTTTTTTCTCACAAGAAAAGAAAACTATCATACAGTTGATCGCTGTCTTTGCTCAAGGAAGGAAGGAACTACCACCAGCTCATCATTATTCAAAAATCATAAAAACCCTACATCAATCTATTTACATAAAAAAACATCGTCACACAGCCATTAACTTGAAACAACACTTACAAGTTTCTTATCAGAAAATAATTAATAGATAAAGCATAGAACTTACAAGTGGCTGCAATGCAGAAGTGCACAGCAGCAGGAGCCGTAGGTGGTCGTGCCCTTGCGGATATGTGGTGTCTCTGATTAGAAATGAATTGGCATTGTGAGTAGGATTGCATTCTACTATTATAAAATAATAATTCCTTTAGTTAGTATGCACGTGTTATGTGTTAACAAACTAATATATATTTTGTGCAAAATATTTGTTTCACCCATCATGATGTCTCTAACTGAGCACAGAACTTTGCAAGGGTTGTTGTCAAATTTAAGAACACAATCAAGCTTCAATTCTTAACTTTATAAGCAATCTCTTGTAGTGTCTTCCAATGACTTATGTGCTACATCATTTGTTAAAAAGTTCCATTGCCACAAATGGCGTTTCAGATAAACTAAGCATTCTGTTCAGAATCCACCAACAGTGCCGCAATCAAACATACACAAGGATCTATTAGATTATATAATGCTAGAATCTTCATGTTTGCAATTCTCAGTTACGCAACTACTGTTCAAAACCTGAATTTACCTTTTTTTTTATTGGCCAAACACACACCTCCACACTACTCTACTCCTAAATCTACCCCACCGGGGATCGAACCCCGCTCCTTCAGCTCCAAGAGCTCCTCCTTATGCCACTCGAGCTACAAACTCTCGGCGTAAATTTACTTATTTAAGCTTATCAGTTTACTTTTTTACTCACATTATGTGGCTGGGTGCTCAGACTAGAAATTCCATTTTCACTCTCACCCACTCATTCAAATTACTTTCTTCCCTATCTTCTTTTTCTTCTCACCTCTCTGCTTAGGCCTAGGGTATTTTAATTTCTATTCATCAATTATTTATGAACTTGAATCTCACTCTGTCCGGTCTAAGAGTCTAAGTCCATCTCAAAAACAAGAGAATCGAATTTGAAGAGGAGAAAGCAGTACCGTACCAAAAACAAAGAAATCTTCTTTGATGTGGTTGCCGACGATTCTGTGAGTGGCAGCCGCGCGGCGGCGGTGGGAGGAGCTTGTTTCCGGTTAGAGGGAAGACAGTTGGCTCAATACGGTGGAGATGATCTGTAGTTACGACGTCGTTTTGGTACGAGGGGCGAAGGAAAGAAGCATGAGAAGGAGGGTTTGTGTGCACTGAAGTCTTCTTACTCCCATCATCTTTACGCTATTATTAGTACTCTTCGAGTGTCTGTAGTATTAGAATTTACTGTCTTTTTTTTTGGTCAAAGAATTTACTGTCTATGTTTTCGTTTTTTATCTGTCCAGAAAAAAAAATATCTTATTTTTTATTTATATTTTTAATGTAATAATAATTATACTTTTAACAATTTTAACTATATATTTAATCAATATTCTACTATCCAACCAATCAAAAAGGATATTATAAAAGGTTCAAAATTTATTTTCAAGAAAATTATAATAAATAAGTAATTACTAGGGAACCCACCACCTTTTTATGGATTTGGTGTCATCACTTTTAGACCACTAAGTATGAGTCACGTCATATCTCACTAAAGCTATTTTCAAATTTAAATTTAATTTTAATTAACTATTTCACACTTTTGTCTTAAATGTTTTATAATTGTTTTACCCCACCCAATACTCAAGGTCATGTGCTCTCCGTCTGTTTTGGGTGGTACTATTTTCATCACACCCTTCTCAAACCACGTCACATGTTACATTTTTTTTTTCAAATTTACCCTCGAACTGGAAAATAACATTTGAGCGTAACCGGAAAAAAAAAATCCAAGCGAATCCAAAAAATAATATTCGGTTAGTATGGAAACGCAAAATGTGGGGCCAACCGAATAATTATATTTGTTTGGAACCAGAAAATAAAATTCGGGCGACTCCGGATATGAGAATCCGATTGGCAGGTAAACTTATAAACTCGTAGCAGGTCCAAAAATATTAGGGTTTTACATTAAAATTCACACTCACTCACTCACTCCCGAGATCAAACCAATTAAAAGTGTTGTGCTATCTTTCTACATTAATTATACAAAATGTAAGTATTTTATGTTATTTTCATGTTATATATGCATTTCAATACTCGTTAAATAAGTGGACTTCTGGAAAAGGGCTGTTAATCCTTATTTTGTTCTAACTGGTTTTGAAAATCCGGTAGTAACCAAATTTTATTATCCGGTTTCAACCAAATTTTATTATCTGGTTGGAACCAAAATTTATTGTCCGGTTAGATTCAAATTTTATATTTCAATTTAATATGGTTAGAGGCCTATTTCAGCTAATTATTCATAAAATTTTATTTCTTCAGAGTTGGGACCATATGGATGAATTAATGGAATCAGTACATGTAATCAAAGAAGAGGATTATTTTGATTATAGAGAATATTTATAAACTAAGCAGGTAAATTATAAATCGAGCCGAATGAGTTGTTGTTTGGTTAATGTGTTTTGATGTTAATATTGTTGTTGTCATATTTTAGGTTTTTCCTTCTAGGGAGGATTTGATACATTGGGCTCAAGAAGTTGGCAACACTATTGGATTTGTTATTGTTACTTACAGATTAGATAAGGGTGGTGCAAGTGGGAATAAGAGAGAATTTGTGGCTCAGGATGTGAAAGAAGTGGAAAGTATATAGAATACAAGAAGCAACTTAAACGAGAAGTCACAGGAACTAAGAAATGTGAATGTCATTTCAGACTTAGAGGAAGACCTCACGCTAATGAAGGATGGATACTTATTGTGATATGTGGCAAGCACAACCATGAGAGAGCAATCACCCTCATAGGTCATCCATATCCTGGGCGCCTTGAATCTGATGAGAAGACCGTAGTGGCAGACATGACAAAGAACAACATGAAGCCTGACAATATATTGCTAGCACGGAGGAGCATGATCCTGTGAATGTGAGTACCATTCAGACTATATACAATGAACGGTATTCATATTGCAAGTCAATTAGGGGGCCTCGGACAGAGATGCAACAATTGATGCTATTGCTAGAGTCTCACAAGTATGTCAATTTTCATAGAATGATGTGTTTAATAACATTCTTCCTGTTATTCCAAAAGGAAGCCGTGAAGACATATTGTCAGCTACCATAAATACTTCATATTTGTGGCCAAGCTGTAAAGTTTTAAAGTTAACAAAAAAAACATGAGATTGAGTGGAGCCTGTGATGCAGTTGTCAATGACAAAGTATGATCCTTTGCCGAGTGGATACTTCATATAGGAGATGGAGATGTTGGAATTGAAGAAAATGATTCGTTGCTCATTGACTTTCCAGATGAAATGCTGGTTCTGGAATCAGAATATCCTTTGCAAGAGCTTATTGACTTTGTGTATCCGAGATTGCTCGACAATATAACAAGCTACAACTATTTTGAGGAAAGAGCAATATTGTCTCCCACACTTGATAGTGTCGAGAAAGTAAATGAATTGATTTTATCATTCATGCCTAGAGAGAAAAAAGATTATCTTAGTTCTGATTCTCCATGTGAATCGAATGACAATGATGAAATGCAAGCTGAATGGTTCACTCCTGAATTCGCGAATGACATAAAGTGTTCAGGAATCCCTAATCACAGGATAGTGTTGAAGCCTGGTGTTCCAGTTATGCTTTTGAGAAATTTATGTCAAGCTGAAGGCCTTTGTAATGGAACAAGGTTGATTGTTGATCATTTAGGAAAAAATTGTGGATGCAAATGACTTAAAGAGTTTTGATGATTCCAATCAAACAATTCCAAGCAAGTGATTCAAGATAAATAACATGTTGTGCTAAGTCCAAGAAGGCTTCAATGGTTATGGATACAAGACTTAGGCTAAGCAAGTGTAAGGTTAGCAAGTTATCATTTGGTAGAGCAATTTTTCATTCTTGCTTTTACACTAATATTTATAGCCAACAATTGAAACTATAGCCACTTCCTAAAAGGTTCCTTAAAATAAGATAAGTTGACATATGTTCACTGTTTTAATCATAACTTACAAAATAATTTGTATTTTAAGATGAAACTTGTTCTATATAAAACTAGACTCAATTTCCTTTTTAACAAGTATTTATTTAGCTTAATTGGGTAAGAAAAGAAAAAGATATGGTATTTCTAAGTCAGCCATTGAAAAAGTGAGGTTTTCATGTTTTTGAAAATGACCTTTTTTCACGGTTTTAGTCATATCTTGAACTAAAAATATGATATTGATTTGAAACTTATTTTATATGAAAGTAGATATATTATCTCTCTAATGAGTGGTCGTTTGTCAAAAATGGACGAGAAATACGAAAGTTATGAATTTTTAAAGTTAGCAATGTTTAAAAAATTTCGGTAAATGACCTTTGCTAACTATGTTGATCATAACTGTAAATTTACTCATCATTTTGGAACACTACTTGTTTTATTTGAAAGTAGACACATAGAGCTTTAAAATGAATGGTCATATGCATAGTTTGGATAAATAAACAAAGAGTTATGACCGTTTAAAGTTGGTGTCTGTTCACCAAATGCTGGCAACGTTTCACAAAAACGGTTGAAAAATGTTCCTAACTACTTATAACTTCCAAAACTCGATGAAAACACCAAAAAGACACACCCTTTGACCTTCCAATGGCTATATCTTCATCAAGGCTATAAATATGTGTGTCTAAGCATTCAGATACAATAAAGCAAAGCCCTAAATCTCTTATTTTCTCACATTGATCATATCATTTCCTACTTCTATTGCTTTTGCTTGAGTATTGCTCTATCTTAGTGATATCATACTGATTATAGAACTTCAATTTGTATAATCTACTCTTGAGAGAGTTTCATCATCTTTTCTTCTTCTTCTTTCATTTAAGTTGGTGAGGGTGAGGTATCCCTCATTGGAAGCACTAGGGTGAGGCATCCCTAGAGGTATTGTGAGGCTTAAGCACTTGGGTGGGGTATCCCAAGGTGTGAGAAGCGCTCAATATTGTAAAGGTTACAAGCACCTGTTAAAGCTTGGAAAGTTAATAAAGATTCGGTCGAGACTTGAAGAACTGGACGTAGGCCACAAGGAGGTTTAGTGGCTGAACCAGTATAAACTGTGTTGTTTGATCTCTCTATCCCTAACTCTTTATTTTCAGCATATTTTATATTTAGTATTGCATTGTTCTTCATCTTCTCTTCATCTCACTTCATATATATCTAAATTCATAAATCTTGATATAAACGGTTTTTGTAAAGATTTATATAAAAGTTTTATACGCTCAATTCACCCCCCCTCCTTGAGCATTGAGGCCCTTGTACAACAAAAATATTATTGCAGCTACTATAGTTACGGGGCGAACTATTGGGAAAAAAGTTATAATTCCTCGGCTATCTTTGGTTGCTTCTGATTCAGGATTGCCTTTTAAGTTTCAACGAAGGCAATTTTCATTGGCTCTTTGTTATGCAATAACCATAAATAAAAGCCAAGGACACACTCTTTCTCATGTTGGGTTGTACTTGCCTAGACCAGTATTCTCGCATGGGCAACTTTATGTGGCAGTGTCAAGAGTTAGAAGCAAACAAGGATTGAAGATACTCATTCTTGATGATGAAGGCAATCCTATAAACGTCACTTGCAATGTAGTTTTCAAAGAGGTTTTTCAAAGCATTTGAATCATTCGGTAATACTTCATGTCTATTTAATTTTACTTGGTCATAGTTATAATATATATTCATCAATTTCTGTGACTAGGATTTTCTTTTCCTTTAGCAGTTTGTTTTCAATTTATTCCGATGAGGAGTTTAGTTGTTGTGTGTTGAATTATTCGGTAATACTTCATATCTATTTAATTTTTCTTTGTCATAGATTTATTATATATTCATCAATTCCCTAGCAATATTTTATCCTTTTCAAGGTTGTTTTCATTTTGTTTCGATGAGGAGTTTGGTGGTTGTGTGTAGAATCATTCAGTAATAATTCATGTCTATTTAATTTTTCTCTTTCATAGTTATAATATGTAATCATCAATTCCCGTGACTAGCAATTTTGTTTCCTTTTGCAGGTTGTTTTCATTTTGTTTTTGACGAGGAGTTTTGTTGATATGCGTTCAATCATTAAGTAATATTTGATGTCTACTTAATTTTTCTTGGTCATAGTTTTAATATATATTGATCAATTCCAGTGACTAGCAATATTTTATCCTTTTGCAGGTTGTTTTAATTTTGTTTCGATGACGAGTTCAGTTGATGTGTGTTCAATTATTTAAATACCTTTTTTTTATTTGATGTAAAAGACTATAAATTCTGGAATAACCACATTTTTGACCTTATTGAATTCATTTTTATTTTCAAAATTATTTTTTAAGTTATTTAATTAAATATGAACAACTTAGGGCGACCAAAGTTTAAATTATGCATTATATTTCTCGAGTAAGTCATATCCGTGCAATATACGGGACGCACGTACTAGTATATATATGGCAACTTTATGAGGTTAATTAGTTAATAATTTGAGTCAATTTAATACATATATATGATAACTTCATATATTAATTATGCATGAATGAAACTTTACATTGGAAAAAGGGATTACTTGAGAGCTTTGGATGCTGAATACTCCAATACTCTTATTTTTTTATTTAGATGTCATTTATCATACACAATATAAAATATGAAAAAGTTTATATGACATAAATTTATTCATTAATTTAAAGTGTGATGTTAACTTTTTATTGTTTTAATAATAAATCAATGGCAATAGCAAAAAAATAAAATAAAAAATCAATGGCTATAAAATCACTTGTGTATCAATGCACAACTTTTTACTTAAGTACCATAAATAAAACCATCTATTTATTTAACGTAAGTTATGCTTATTAACAAAAATTTATTATTATTTTTATTTTTATCGAAATATATTTTGAATTAAGGTAGACTTAAGGGTAAAATTGATCAAATCCGTGTTTTAGGCTCTAAAAAAATGTACCTATTTTAAATATATTTAGCCCCACATTTATATATTTTTATTTCAAAAAATATTAAAATATTTTATGATATGAAAGACAATTTTTTCTTCATAAAATATGTTTATCCCTTAAATAAAATATATATGTTATTTATAGAGTGATGCTAATAATTTTAAAATATTTATTATTCATTATTATAAAATTAAAGCTCTTATTTCGAAGATTCACTTTAACATCAAAATTGGTTGGCTCAATTGACACTGTTTTTGAATTTCTTAAAAGATCATTTATTTTTTAGGATAAATTATACTTTTGGTACCCAAACTATAAGGGTCATTGCAATTTCGTACTCAAACTTTTTTTTGGTTCAAAACGATATTCTAACTCTCTTGAATGGTTCACGTTTATACTCGACGTTAATAAACCGTTATATTTTAACGGTGGAAGCTTAATGACGTTAAACTTATACACGGGTCACATTTTGAGTGGTCATTTAATAATTAATAATATTAATAATTTATAATAATAATATTTTTTAATTAAAATAGTTTTTATATTAAAGATGAAAAAAAAATCATTTTCTTTCTTCTCTGGTTCTGCGTTCTGTTCTTGTTTTTCTATCTTCCATCTTCCTTCTTCTTCGATCTTCCTCCTCCTCCTCTTCCTTCTTCTTCCATCTTCCTTCTTCTTTTTCCTTCTTCTTCTTCCATCTTCCTTCTTCCTTTTTGTAGGTTTGCAACTCCAAATTAAAAGATGAGTTTTTTTTTTTTCAGTTTCATTCCCTTCCCTAAACTCAGAAATCAAAGCTGAGAACATTTTCATTTCCATTTTCCTTTTCCTTTGTTTTCCACATTTCCCTTTCATTATGGTTTTGAAACTTAGGGATTAGGGCTCTAAAATTGAAGATAAACAACTAATTTGGGATTAGGGTTCTAAATTTTTTCTTTATCTTTGTTGTTGCAAGGTTGATTTTGCAATTTCACTAGAATTATTTGGTTTCCTTTCTTCAATTTCGTTAGTATTCTGTGTTTTAATTTGTGTTTTGATTTTGTGTTTGAAGAAGAAAGAAAACGAACGCATAATAAAAAGAACGCAAAAGAAGAAGAACACAGGAAGAAGAAGAAGAACGCAGCAGCAGAAAAACGCAGCAGCAGAAGAAGATGAAGAAGAAAAAGAACGAAGAAGAAGAAGATTTTTTTTTCATTTTTAAATATAAAAAATGTTTTAATTAAAAAATATTATTATTATTAATATTATTGATGAACCACTCAATACGTGACACGTGTACAAATTTAACGTCGTTAAGCTTTCACCGTTAAAGTATGACGGTTTATTAACGCCGAGGATAAACATGAACCATTTAAGAGAGTTGGGTTATCAATTTGAACCAAAAAAAAGTTTGGGTACTAAATTGTATTTTTCCTTATAGATTGGGTACCAAAAATGTAATTTAGCCTATTTTTTATTACTAATAAAGTATTTTAGTTAGCTCTCCAACTAAGGATAAAATTAATAAAAAAATAATTAATTTTAATTTTAAAATATAAGTAAATAAATAAATAGGAATTCAAGTTTTTTCTAAGTAGATAGTTAAAAAAAGAGGGAAAAAGAATAGATTAATTCACACTTCACACAAATAAAGATGGTTGAGTATTGTTTGGCCACGCAATTTGAATTTCGTAAAGTTGTAGCTAATACCTAAATATAGCAAAACTTCTCCATCTTCAATCTCTCTTAACGGCTCTGTTTCGTTCTTAATGGAAAAATATAAATAAAAATAAATAAATAAATAAATAAATTGAAAGGCGTGTGCTGATCTGATGCAATCAAGACCGGTCTTGACTCTTGTCCACAATATCTCAATTTTTTATTTATACTAATTAGTATCATTAATAATAAATGAATTTTGTTATCGATTGTAATGGTTAAGCAATTTATAAATAAAAACTTTGCATTTAAAATAAAGGTTAAATATACATTTTGGTCATGTATCTTTTATACACATTTCATTTGGTCCTTTATATTTTTTTGGTTACATTTTGGTCTGTATTTCTTATAAAGGTTTTATTTTGGTCCAGTTCGTCAACTCCGTCATCCTATTACAAGGTAATTTGACTCTGTTCTTATTAGGGTTCATGTGTGTGTTATGATTTTTCTAGGCTTAAAGATAAATGACGTAATTTGACTCTGTTCTTATTAGGTCAATTCTGCTAACGGAGTGACGGGGCTGATAGATTGGACCAAAATGAAACGTTTATAAGACATACAGGACCAAAATGTAACCCAAAAAAAATATAGGATCAAAATAAAATACATAAAAAATACATAACCAAAATGTATATTTAACCTAAAATAAATTAAAAATAATTTCATAACATTAAATATTATATATTTTCCAACACCAAAATTTTTATCCATGAATAGCTTAGTGCTTAACCCTTGCCAGATAATAGATAGGAGTAGCAAAACCCACAATAAATAGGTAATGAATTGTTTATATTTCATGAAAACTAGATTTAAGGACCTAATTTTTTATATTTAAAATTTTTAAAGGATTAAAATTACTCAATTAAAAGTACTAGGTCGTACAAACCGTAGAAACCAACACTTATATTGACAGCTAACCAAACAAACCGACATTTTTTACTCTTAAAAAAAATTCAGGAATAAGAAATTAATATTATAAAAAAGTTTATTATTATAAAAAAAATCCTAGTAATTCTATCGCTAATGTTATATTATAATTAAATTATTATAAATTTTGTTTAAAATTGTATGATTAAAGACTTCAATTTCTGGCATCAAAGAAATTTATGCGTACTAAAAATATTCAAATTTGTATAATTTATTTTAAATAATGATAAAAAAACTATTTTTTGATATTATAAAACTTTCTTTAATCATTTTTATCAAAAAAAAAATCTTTAATCATAAAGGTATAATTTTAGTATGTTACAAAAAAAAAAAGGTAATTTTAGTACCTTTCTATTTTAAAAGGTATTTTTTATATTATGAAAAAATAGAAAATTGATTTTAGTATAAAAATATTACTTCAAAATTGTTAAGTGCGTCTCCAGGGGCGGAGGCTAGTATTGCAATGGGGGACCTCGGCCCCCTATTGAGAACAACTTTTATTAGTACCTATATATAATTTTACATAACGGCCCCCCCAAAATTTTTTACAACGGCCCCCCATAAAAGTTTGTTTTGGAAGTGTACCAAAGATATTCCACAACAAATATTAATCTATTTAAGAAATAAAGATAATAGAAAATACTATAATAATATAGATGTATTTTAGATTTTGGTAAATATTATATAACAATATAATATATCATAGCATAAAAAAATACGTCAATTAACTTTTGAAGATGTGTTTCACATTTAGAAAATATTATATAATAATATAATATATAATAGTAGTATATAATAGCCAAAAACATGTCTAAAATAACTTTCGAAGTGTTTCAAATTTGAAAATTATCATATAATGATATAATATATAATATAGATGTGTTTTAGATTTTTGAAAATACTGTATAATAATATAATAGCATAAAAACATGCCTTAAATAACTTTTGAAGATGTGTTTCAAATTTAAAAATTACTATATAAGAATGTGTTTTATTTGTTTTAAGTATGAGTAAAATGAAAACAATTGATAAAATTTTTAAAAGGAATACAACTGACGTATCTACGATTGAGTCATCTAGTCTCAATATTTTAACTCATGAACAAGAGCAATGCGAACCAAAGCGTGCAAGGCTACTTCAAGACTATAATGTGATTGATAGATTAATTTCTTTGATCTTGACATTTTCGGTATCTACGGCAACTACAGAAAGAACATTCTCAGCGATGAATATTGTTAAGACAAGATTTTGAAACAAAATGGGTGATGGATTTCTTGCAGACAGCCTAACAATTTATATTGAGAAAGAAATTGCTAGTCGTTTCAATACTGAATTAATCATAGATGAGTTTGAATCTAGACAGCATTGTTCGAGTTCAATTTTCCTAAGTGAAAATTGTAAGTTTTTCATCCTTCTTTTCTTTATTTATACCTCTAATATATGTTTTATATATATCTATTAATTATCATAAATCATTTTAATTATTGATTATTTTTCGCATATTAATTATATAAATAAATTTAATGTAAACTA
The DNA here is from genome assembly GCA_037177725.1 of Cyamopsis tetragonoloba. NCBI lineage: Eukaryota > Viridiplantae > Streptophyta > Magnoliopsida > Fabales > Fabaceae > Cyamopsis > Cyamopsis tetragonoloba. Next base: position 41,350,924 of record CM074121.1, read on the forward strand.
TTTTGTTTGGCCCCCATAAAAAATGGGCTAGCTCCGCCCCTGTGCGTCTCTCTCTTAACATTACTTGTTCATGAGTATTACGTAGTCGTGAGTGTAAAAGTAATAAAGTTTAATTAAATTAATAAAAAATGTATGCTTTTTTAAATAAGATTAAGTTTGTGTTTGATTTAAATTTTCCTAAATCTTGAAAGATGGTAATAATTTATCTTTTATTAAGAGTGAATTGATTTTAATTATTTAATCCCTAAATTCTCCATTTTGTAGATAGTTAAATAGATGTGCAAAAGATAAGGGTGAAGAATTTGAAGATTCGGACGAGAAGATAAATCTGAGGGCTTGTGGTTGAAGCTGGAGCCTACGGCTACATCCTGAAGGGTATAGAATTGTGCCAGGAAGGTATCGCTACACCAAGGGGCAGGCAGAAACAACAACAAAAACACGTGAGGCCTTGCTACAACAAGGGAATCTTATCTTATTTTTCTATTGAAGAGATCTTCTGCGTAATTAAAAACACAATAAAAAAGAGTTTAACTAACTTAAAGATAGTTTCTAGAGAGATAAAGTCTGAAGAATGCGAAGAATGAGCGGGAGCCCGAACCTTCAAGATCCAGAGTTTAATCCTTGTAGCTTTCTTGATTGTTAATTGCTACTATGCATAGCTAAACTCTTCTGCTGGGATTGAATGTAATCGTCAAACTCTTGTATTTGTTCTAGATTTGTATATTTATTCTATCTCTATTAATTTGGGTTTTTTTTCCTATTCCGTTCTTAATGTTGGATTGAATCTGACCAATTTTATTACTTTAGATTCTAAGTTTAATTTAGAAGAAATTTCTTAGATCGAGTCCGACTTAAATGAAAATCTCAATGCATTAATATGCTAGGAATAGATATTAACGAGTTGACTGCTTTATAATACTAGAACACTTAATGCTGGTTGATTCACTATCTATGTGAGAAATTGATATTTAATAGGTTCATCTTAATTAATATCTTTTGTGCGATAAATTGACAATAGTGACTTTCATGTATTGCATGAATGTAATAGAGAAGAATAATATATATCCCTTAATGAATGAAAGAATACAAGAGAGGATCAATGAAGTTTAATCCTAGCCTCTTAAACTTGATTTCAAACCCTTTTACTTGTTTAATTTTATTGTTCTTAACCAATACAAATTTTTTATAAACTTACTCAATAATTAATTAGTACGAGATTTCTAAGGGTCTAGCGCTCTCTGTGGTCCGACAACCTTTTTACTCTACTAAAACGAGTTGAACTTTAGTATTTACTCTAAAGTTTCAACATAGTGCCCTCTACATTGGTGAGCCACTCCCCTTTCTGTCTAATTGTGTTAAGACTTCTAACTGATTGTGATCTTTTAAAATTTTTAGTTAATTTGAAGAAAATATTGGTTGCATATTAATTTGAGAATGAATTCAGAGCACAAAGGTTGTGAGGGATTAGAGAGATAAACTTGGGTTCTTTGTAAGGGAATGACGAGGTACATGCGAGGAGGTTCAAGTAGCAAATACACCTAAACTAGCGCCGACATAGTGAAGGAATGGCAGGGAAACACAAAGCCAATTGCAACATAATAGTGAGGGAATTGTGAGGACTGGTTTGTGACGGAAAAGAGAAGGAATTGTGAGGGCGAAGTTGCAACGGAAGAGCGACACCCTTATCCGTTGCTAATTCTTGAGGGATGTGATGAGAGGGTACAAAAACATGTAGCGAGGAAATGGCAACGACAGTTTGCAAGAGACATATGTTTTCATTGATTAGCAACTCCCACATAACGTGAGACAATATCCTTGTCAATCCCTCGCCTTTCCCTTGCAAATTGAATTTGGCGAGAGATTAGCGACATATTTGCGAGGGAAGTTTTGGTCACTACTAATATTGCGAATTCTTGCTGTGATTGCACATGAAAAAAATAGTGGGTTGTTTGAAGCATTCAGGATTTCAAAGGTGAAACTCCCTAAAAGCAACTACCCTTCCTTATAGTCTTATAAATTGAGCTACACACATTTACGATGGTAAAACTGAAGGGACTCAATGGACAGAATAACAACATAATGATAATCCTGCCAAAATGATGGGATACGACTTCAAAATAGGCAACAAAAATGAGTTGCTTTGGGAAGCTCCTGTGCAGGCTAAGCCCCAAGAAGGGCCCAATACATACGAAAACTAAGAGAGAAAGACCCAATACATGTAAGAGCCCACAAGTATACGTAAGCCATAAAGAATAAGTAACCTACCCAACTAGAATCAGGTCATAACTCAAACGATGCTGGGATTATCACAATTTTACTTGGGAGCGACACTACCATTGTTTTTCTAGACAGCAATGTAACATCCAAAAATCGATGGTGCTTTTCCTAAATTAAGTGGTGTCAATCCTTGTGCTGTGCCCTAAATCAAAATCACTTACGATAATTTTATAGGGGTTCGAACCGAAGACTTGCTACTCAAAACAGGTCTCATCAACGATCCAACCAACTTATTGGATGCGGTACAAACTATAAGCTAGATATACATTATAACAATCTACACGATAAATCTAACTTATATTAATTAAAACTTATGGCACCAAACACGTGAGTGTAGTTGCGTGATAAGCCTCTTGCCGAAGTCACGCAAGAACAATTCACTTTTTATTTCTCTCTTCCTTATGCATATGCATAACAACACACGTTACTTCAAAATTCTTTGCTACAAAAACATTGCTCCAACAAAAAGATTCCAATCTTTTTAAAAAGGGAAATATAATAATAAACATGTGTGTCTCTCAAGTTTAAATTTAAAATTTAATTAAGTAAAGAAAAAATATTTTTGTATTCATATTTTTTGTACTCACTTTATACTCATGGTTACCTACGTTAAAATATCTGGTTACACACGTAGAAGTTTTGTTGAATTTTTATTTTTACGTTGTAACTACATATTTCTACACATGTAACCATCAAATCCGAAAAAACACTGTAACCAAAAAAATAACTAATGTAACCAGTTTTTTTAATGTACGTAACCAATGTACACTGTAACAAAAAAAAGTAACTAATATAACCATTTTTTTCAACGTCAGTACATTAAGTATAAAAAAATTGTGAGTACAAAAATGAGTACTTTTAATTAAATAATAACATTAATTTTGCTTTCCGTCAAAGAAGCACATGCATCAAGGCAAGTTTTGGTAGTTAGTACCTTATAAAAACACCACTTTATTTCTCACTTTATTCGTTCTTCTTAATTAGAGAAAAAAAAAAGTTATTATTCCATCTCTCTCTCTATCAATTTTAATTTTTCTTCATTAATTCCTTTCGCGTTTCTCACTCTTTCTCTTCTTTAATTTTTCTTTTCTTTAAATATTGATTCGTTTTCCTTCATCATCTTCACTTACTCTTATCAAACATCCATGGCTATAAGAGAGAGCTACAACCACGAAGGTATTTTTGTTTTAATTTGTGTTTTTATTTATTTATTTATTTATTTCTTCAATTTTATTTAAATTAATTTTTCTGTTGCGATGAACAGTTATTGAGAAACCGAAAGCGCATGAGGAAAATGTCCTGCAAAAGCACGTTGCATTCTTCGATAGAAATCGTGATGGCGTCATTTATCCATGGGAGACTTACCAAGGTAATTTTTTTTTAAATAAATTATTTTTATGTTTTATTTGTAAATTTTAGAAAACAAATAAATAAATATATAAATAGTACAGTTGAAGTTTTTTTTTTTTTCTTTCTTTTCTCTGTATGGCGAAACTAACATTAATTAAGTTATTAAAAAAGAGAAGAAGAAGAAGAGATTTGAGTTAGTAATAAATTGGTTGTGATTGAGATTAATTATTAATTAATGCAATATTATTGGTTAATTAATTAAAAATTATGTGTATGGAATTGCAGGATTTCGAGCAATAGGGTGTGGGATTCTGTTATCCATTTTTTCTGCCATTTTCATCAATCTCTCCCTCACTTTCAAAACCCGCCAGGTATTTATTTATTTATTATTATTTCTCCTTCCATAATTTTTTTTATTTCTTTTGTGATTTATTGCAAGAGTTTCATACTAATTTTATACGTAGATCACACGAAGAAAGCAAGAAAAGATAACTATTTATATCTTCTTTATGTGAAATGGTTGATTATTCCCATGATTGAATGAATTTCTGTTTTCTCATATATACGGATTTATATTCTCTTTATTAGTCATTAACTAGAATATTTTTAGTTACACAGAGAAGAAACATTATCATTGTGAGATTTATTTGTTTATATGAATTTTAGAAAGATAAATAATATCTGTTTCTTTTTTTCTGGTATTGAAAAAAATTTAGCTATTGAAAAAGATTTAAATCTCATTTATAATGTGGGACCCGGTAGAAGCTGTTTTTTTGTGCAATAATGAATTTGAACCGTTTGTTTTTATCAAATTTTGTTTTCACAATTATCCGAATAGCACATGTTGGGAAAAAATTTATAAATTTCAAATGGAAATGAAAATAATCAATATATATATAAATATATATATATATATATTCAAATGACACCAATGTGTTAAAGTTCTTAAATGATACCGCGCATAACTTTTTATAAAAAACGAATTTCGTAGATCAACTATGCAAAAATTCATACCATTTAAAAATTTGTAGGTATGTAATCTGAATTTACTTGTATTTTAAATAATGTATTAGACGTTCAAGCAAAACATTCCGATAACGTATCAAATAGTTTTCAAATGGTATGATTTTTGCATAGTTAATCTGCATTATATAGATCGACAAAATTCGTTTTTTATAAAAAGTTGTGCGCGGTGTCATTTAAAAATTTTGACACCTTATTATCATTTCAACCCAACTATATATATATAAATTAAAGCGATAAGAAGTGATATTAAGTGAAAAGAAGGGACAGGTGGAATTTTATTCCATAAAATAAAATAATAAGACAGAAAAGAAACATTCGACTAGAAAATTTCCATTGAAATTTTAATGCGAAATGACACATTTATCCTTTTGTCATAAATTATTTGTCATGTGTAGTCTTAATTCATAAGTTAATAAATATAATATATTTTCTTATTCAAAATAGTAGATTTAACATTTAAAAGCATGCACGTATATATTTTACGATTAGGATTAGGAATATTAAAAATTAAAAGTTAAAGATTAGGCATAAAAGCAGAACGTGTAGCACATGGACATGCAATGTTAATATTTTATTATGTTTGTCCTAGGAAAAATGACCCATTATAATTATAATATTCTTAAAATAGTAGTTCAAGTAACAAACAGAAAAGATATTATTATTATATTCCTGCAACTTTTTTGTTTTTTCATTAATAGATATTTATTATATTCTTGCATCTTAGTGGAGAAGAACTAGACATTTGCAACTCTAGATATATGAATTGTTTTTTCCTCTGTGTCAGAATAAAATTAATTAAAAGGTGTTGAATCTCAGTCTTCGAGACTATCGATATCATGCACCTAAAAAATTATATCTTCATAATTTTGTAATCATCTTATTAGAAACATATAATAAATTTGTAATCTCCAAGCTAAAATCTTAGTTGACTTATAAGAAAGATTATAATATGGGTAAAAGAACAACATTTGAGAATAAAATTTTATTAAGGGATAAAAATGTAAGTTTAGAAAAAAAAAATAGAATATTTCTTTTTTTTTTTTCCTTAGTCTTTTAAGGTTTTGCTCAAGAATTAAAGAAATGATTAGATATTAAATATTTTATGAGTATTTATTACATAATTTTCTATTATGCCCTCATTTATGAGTAGTGGAACATAAATACTTAGTAGAAACGTACATTTATTATAAGGGTATAAATAAAAAAATAACATTAATTACTTATCAATAACCAAAAGTGAACAACTCAAAAAGCTAAAGAGACTAACCTAGAAAAATAAAAAAAGTAATAATTTTAAAAGATGAATAATAGTAATTTTGAAAGATCTTCTTGAAGATAAATATTTGAATTCGAAATTAGAATTATGTAAATTAAAAAGAAAATAACAATTAAATATGAATTTGAATAATGTTAGGTAATTTTATTTGTAAATTATTAGTATTTTAATTTAATTTTTAAATTTGAATAAGTTGAAATGTAGGTAGTTATAAGAATTATTATAAAGAGTATTCACATTTAGAATTTCACCATTTCAAGAATTTCTTCTTTACATATGTCGAAACCTTATCGGTTTTTTTTTTTTCTTCTAATGGTGCAACTTTCATACCATACCAGCTTTTCTTGAAAGTTCCTCGACCATTGACATCTCAGCACACTCCATGCATCATTTTCAATGTTCCTATATATTTAATTTTAGATCCGCCAGCAATAACTTATCTCTTTTCATAATAACACACGATAAAGAATCAAATTCTTTAACACTAAGAGACGATGCTAACACCTAACTCAAAAACTTTTGCCATGTTAATCCTAACTATTTTTCTATTAAATTTATCACAAACCAAAATTAATTTTTCCATCAAACATTTGTCCATCAATCTTCATGACACACTAGGAATAATTCTTTTCAAAAGTGAAAGCTTCAAAATATTTCACTATATATAATGATAATTACAATATCGTTTTCACATTTTTTATCACTAGAGATATAATATATAGTGTATTCGATGAGATCCCAGTTCCTATTAAAATATTACAATTTTGTCATACCAAGAAGTACTAAAAAAATACTTTGTTGATAGAGATAAAATTTATGTTTCAATGAATTTTACACTTAAAAAATTTTTACTTTTGATAGAAAAGAAAATGGATAACATGTGTTTTTAGATAGAAAAAAGATTTTCGTACTCACATTTTTTTGTAGTAGTTATGGTTACATACATTAAAATATCTGGTTACACACGTAAGTTTTGTTTTTACGTTGTAACCACGTATTTCTACACGTGTAACCATCAAATTCAAAAAAACACCGTAAAAAAAACTAATATAATTACTTTTTTCAATATACATATCTAATAAGTATATTAAATACAAAAAACTGTGAGTACAAAAATTATTAGCCTCTTCTAGATATATTAACTGTTTTTTCTCTCTGCATCCGAATAAAATAATCTTTTATTCTGTAAATAAAGGTGCTATACATCTAATTAATCTTGTGTAGACATGATTCTTTTTCAATCCAAGGCTTCCACTTGTGTACCTTTTAAAACAAGAAAATATCATTTTATTTTTAAATCTTTATTTATTAATTAATAAATAATACGATTTTTTGTTTTATATATTTATAAAGAATAAAGAAAGTGGACCTGTACATACAAGAAAGGGGGCCTTGAGAGATTATTTACGATGGAAGAGAATTCTTTTCTTGGAGGAAGCTAGAAATTAAAGATTATTTTCTCTTTTTCATATACTTTTTCTTTATGCTAATTTAAGGAGATTCAATTAATTATGCTAGTATTTAATTTAATTTTATTTAATTACTAGCATGTGTTCTGACTTATTGTGATGTTAATGTTTCAGGGTAAGTTTCCTTCTATACTGCTACCAATTGAAATTAAAAACATTCATAGAGCCACACATGGAAGTGACTCTGGTGTCTATGATAGCCAAGGAAGGTACATTATATTATTATTTAATTAATTTCATTTCATAATCTGATTTTAATTCTTCTTAATTTCCCCTGCTTTCTTTTATTTATATATATATATATATATATATATATAGTAAATAGTTAATCTTCTTAGCAATTGCGTTTTTTAAATTTATATACACTTTTGGTTACTTTCATCCTTTCTGTCACACTATATTTTGCGTCATTAACGATAATTTTTGATGTCGCTATAACGTCATTAAATGATCATAATAGACCTAATGTGACATTATTATAGCCATGTTAGAAATCGTCGTTAATGACACTTCTTACCATTTGAATTTGGGTTTAACTCACTCCCAAAAGCTAGCTTGTAGGATGAGGATTGCTAACCCAATGATGACCATATCAGCGTTAAGTACAGTGATAGAAAGAACCATAATGATACTAAATAAGAAGATAAGGGACTAAATTGATTAAAAAAAAGTTATAGGACCAAACGGATATTTACATAAGAGATAAAGGACGAAAAGTGTATTTAAACATTTTTTTATGAGTAAATTCTTTTTATGGGAGGGAGAGGGGTTTGACTTAAATTTTTTTTTGTGAAGGACACTTGATATGCAATTTTAGTACTCTGATTTTTTTTTCTTAGCGTTTTTAGTCCCTGATTTTGCTATAATGTTCAATTTCGGCCACTAATTTAGTATTTTTTTTCAAGTTGTAACATATCATAATGCATAACATTTTTAAAGAGAGTAAAAAAAATTATTTTAAAAGATCATCATACTTTAGTATGTACAATTAGAATTTAAAAAAAAAACTAATAAAAAATTACCATGATTACATTTTTAAAGAAATTAAAACAGTGACATTGTATTTTTTTTTATAAGGAAATTAATGATATCAGAGATTCAATCCTAGTTACCACACACTCACATACATATATAATTATCAGTTGTGCTGGCCTTATCGAATAGTAAACTCGCACTTTAGTTATAATGAAGATTTATAGTCAAATTAAATCATTAATTTTATGATAATTTAAACACGATTGATTTTGGTTTTGTTTACTTAATTTGTAGGTTTGTTCTTTCAAAGTTTGAAGAAATTTTCAGCAAGCATGCCCAAACACACCCTAATGCTTTAACATCTGATGAATTGCACAAGATGCTGAAGGCAAATAGAGAACCTAAGGATTTTAAAGGATGGTAATAAGTTAATTAAATTTTCATATATTGAATTTTAATTATTTCTAAATTTTCTTACAATTTAATTAGTGGTAAATATAATTATGAATAATAAATTGTTAATTACTATTTATTAGGTTTGCTAGTTACACTGAATGGAAGATCCTATATGTTCTTTGCAAAGACAAAGATGGCTTATTGCACAAAGAAACTATTCGTGGTGTTTATGATGGGAGCTTGTTTGAAAAAATGGAAAAGGAGCACTCAGAAAAAAAGAAAAAGAAATAAATAAATTAATTAATTAATATGAATTGTGGTTGGAATATTAATTGCATATGCTTCTTTCTTTGTGAATTTATTTATAGCTTGAGTTGGAAAAATGTAATATTATAAATTAATAGAGATTATCTTATATTAATATTATACCTTTTGTTGGAACTTAATCTCTTTGTTCTTATAAATATGTATGTGGATTTCAGTTTGAGTGCCTTAAAAGTGTTTTCTAATTAACTTTGTTTATACTTTTTAGTTTAATAGTTTCTCAATTTATGAATGAATCTTTTCCACTACTTAATCTTCCTCAAGTTTAATAATTTGTCCAATATTGACAATCATATCGATGATATATTTTAATTTTTTTTTTATTATCTTTCGAGCAAAAAGATGGAATACAGGATAATTATGAAACTTTTAAAATTGGATAAATTGCACGAAGTACCTTGAGGTTTTAGAAAATAACACAAACCACTAAATTTAAAAAAAATTAGCAGTCCAGACTATTTTCTCAAATAGACACTAATCATAGTTAAATCTCTCTATTTTTTTTTCTATAAATAAAAAAAATTAATTTTTCTGTATGTTTTTTTTTCTTTTACAAAATTCATCTACTAAATATTCTCAAAAAATATTTTTTCATAAAATAAAATAATTAATTGTGAATAATTTTTTTAAATTAAAATAAATTAAAAAATACTATCATTATTTGTAAATTATTTATTTTTTAATTTACAAAAAAATAATTTTTTTATTTTATGAAAAATTAATTTTTGAGAAAATTCAGTAGATGAATTTTGTAAAAAAAAGCATACAAGAAAATTAATTTTTTTATTATAGAAAAAAAATAGAAAGATCTTTAACTATGGTTAGTGTCTATTTGAGAAAATGGCGTGGAGTGCTAATTTTTTTAAAGTTAGGCATCTGTGCTATTTTCTAAAACCTCAATGGTAGTTTGTGCAATTTACCCTTTAAAATTAAAAACATCTTTTTTCTCTAATAATTTTTACACTTGTATTAGGGGTATTTTGAATTTGAAATATAAATAAGTTAGTGAAATTGATAGTTACATGGCAGTTACTTAGTTTACTTACTGTCAAGGAGACACATGTCACGTCTAGTTAGTGCTAAGAGGACACTTGACTGCGTCGCTTGCCAAATAAACATATTTATTTTTTTTGGAATCCCGATTTTTAACCAACTAATTAGAGCTGGCAAAACGAATGAGAGAGAAAGAGATAGGTTGCTCTAGAGAGAGAGAGTAATGGTGTCACTTCCAATAAAAATGATGCTAATCCCATCCTCCCTAATAATTCTACGAAAGGATCACGTTTTGCAGCACTAAATGGAGAAGATATTGCTATTTCTGAGCCCGTCAAACAAGTTGCCTCCCCAATTGGGCCTTCGAATATTAATGCTAATAAGCCCACTCCTTCGCAAAAACCTAGCAATAAACAAAAGAACAAGGCTGCTTTACCTATGCCCTCTGATCAAGCTTCCCAACGCCCTCCCCCATCGAATTCCTCTTCTGTGATGGAGATACCTTCTTCTTCGGTCCCTGTTGATGATGTTAAATGCAGGGAACAAGAAATTCTTCAGCTAATGAGAATTAAGGAGAAAGGGATAGATTTGAACCCTCTTTTTCTTAATGTTATTTCTCCAACTGATGAAGAATTAGCGTTTGTGGCTGCTAGGCGTATGGCGAGACAGCACCGTCCTGATCCAGATCCATCCTTGCCGTTTTCTTCATCCTCTTCTCATGGCTCTGATCCACCAGACTTGAAACAAATGTTACCTCCTAGTGATGGAGTGATCCAGCAAAACAGCCCTATGGCTGTTGATGATACCAACACAGTGTTGTTGAATTGACCTTATGGTTCACCTCTTTTCCAATCATGTTTTTTTTTTATGAATTGTTTGGTGTGGAATTGCCGGGGTGCTGGGAAGAGAAATTTTCATCGCCTAGTCAAGGATATTACCAAGCTTTATCATCTTGATTTTCTAGCTCTTTTGGAAACTCGAGTTAGTGGAGATTATGCAGAAGCTATTATTAAGAGGTTTGGTTTTTCAGGTCATGTGAAGGTTGAGGCTAGAGGCTTTTCAGGCGGTATTTGGTGTTTTTGGCGTCAGAATTCAGCCTCTATGTCCCCTATTACATCTTCCCAATATACTATTCATCTTAAGGTTTCTTCTGGTTCCTTTACTCCTTGGGTTCTCTCTGTTGTATATGCTAGTCCGCAGGAACGCCTATGATCTTCTCTGTGGGAGGAATTGGTCTCCTTTCGTTCTACTGTGAATGTTCCTTGGTGCGTAATAGGGGATTTTAATTCCATCCTTTATGAGTCTGAAAAGGTTGGAGGTGGTCCTGTTAATCATAGTGCTATGCTAAGGTTTGCTGAGTGTCTTGAAGCTTGTGGTTTGACTGACTTAGTTCCTAAAGGTGTTCAGTTTACCTGGCAGCGAGGCTCATTGAAGGAGCGTATTGATCGCGCTGTTGTTAATGAGGAGTTCCGGCTGAGTTTCGCCTCTACCTCTCTTATTCATCTGCCTATTCCGTATTCTGATCATGTAGGCCTTTGGTTGAAACTACGATGTCCTGGTTTTGAGGTGCGTTCGACGTATCATTTTAAGTTTTTGGCCCCTTGGATTACGCACTCTGAGTTCTCCAATCAAGTTAAGCATACTTGGAGTCTTGGTAGTAGCTGGTCTGATAATGTATCTCGCTTCTCTGCTCATATTTCTGACTGCAATAGAAATGTTTTCGGAAATATTTTTAGTAGGAAGCGGCGAATTCTGAACAGACTTGGAGGCATTGCTAGCGGGTTAGAAGTCTCTTCTAATCCTTTTCTTTTGAATCTTCGTTCTAAGTTGTTGCAGGAATATGAAAATGTTCTAGCTCAAGAGGAAGCTTATTGGCTACACCAATCTCGTTGTCAATGGATTCAACTTGGGGGATAGAAATACCCGGTATTTTCATCAGTCAGCTCTTATTCGTAGGAATATTAATAGAGTGGAAGCTCTCCAGGATCATAATGGCCGGTGGATCTTTGACTCTGTTGCTTTGAAATCTCTTGTTTGTGATTTTTACAAATCTCTGTATTCAGCAGATCATGGTACCATCCCTTGTTCTTTTTCTTGTGCTGTTACCTTTCCTTCTATTGTTGCACGTGATTTTGATCGGATGCAGAGGGAAGTTTCTTTGGAAGAGGTTAAGTGTGCTCTCTTTAGTATGGGAAACTACAAGGCACCTGGTAATGATGGTCTTCATGCTTTGTTTTATAAGTCTCAATGGGAAACTATCCATCCTGTTATTTATAGATTTGTAAAGGAGGCTTTCAAGGATCCTGCTAAAATTTCTGAGGTCAATCAAACCCTTATTTCCTTGATTCCAAAGATTGACTCACCTTCTTCTCCGGCTCAGTTTTGCCCAATTGCTCTCTGCAATGTTATTTACAAGTTCTTGACAAAGATAGTGGCGAATAGGTTGAAGTGTATTCTCCGATATATTATTTCCCATAATCAGCAAGCTTTGTACCTGGGCGACATGGTGTTGATAATGTTATTATTCTTCAGGAGATCATTCATTCCATGAAGAAGCTTAAGGGAAAAAAAGGTTATATGGTGGTTAAGCTGGATTTAGAGAAAGCTTATGATAGACTTCGGTGGGATTTCCTGGTAGAAACTCTTCTTCTGCTTGGTATCCCAGACTCCCTTATTCGTATTATCTCAAGCTGTGTATCCTCTTCTTCTATGACAATTAATTGGAACGGTGATAGATCTAAGGATTTTTCTCCGTCTCGGGGTATTCGTCAAGGGGATCCCATCTCTCCTTATCTGTTTGTTATTGCTATGGAGAGATTGGCCCATCTCATTATTGAGAAGGTTGATGAGAATATTTGGAAGCCACTGAAGTTGGGACGTCATGGACCTGGTATTTCTCATATCTTGTTTGCTAATGATTTAATCTTGGTAGCAGAAGCTTCAATGGATCAGGTTCAGATTATTTAGGATATCTTACTTAAGTTTACTGTTACATCAGGCCAGAGAATAAACAATTTGAAGTCTACAGTTTATTTTTCTGATAATGTGAATCAGTGGGTTGCTAATGCGATTAGTTCTAAATTGGGTTTTACACGTGCCAGTAATATGGGCTGTTATCTTGGCGTTCCAATTCATTCTGAACGTTCTACTCGTGCTACATACGATTTCCTTGTGGATAAGGTTCGGAAAAAAATTAAATTCTTGGAAAGCTAACTCTTTGTCCTTCGCTGGTCGTGTCACTTTGGCTCAATCTTGTGTACTTTGCATTCCTAGCTATATCATGCAGTCTTAATTAATTCCAAAGGGGGTTTGTGAAGAGATTAATAGAATTTGCAAGAAGTTTATCTGAAATTCGGCTACAGGAAATAGTGGTTCCCATCTTATTTCTTGGGATAAGATTTGTTTGCCAAAGGATCGTGGTGGTTTGGGATTTAGAGATCTCCACTCTTTAAATTTGGCTTATATGATTAAACTGGGTTGGAGATTTATTACTGAATCTAATTCTCTTTGGGTTCGTGTGTTGACCTCCAAATATTGTAGCAGGACTCCCTTTAATCCAAGCTTTAATAATGTTCACTGTTCTTCCCATGTGTGGCGTGGGATTTTCTCGGCGTGGCGTTTTGTTCTTGCTGGGTTACGTTGGAATCTAGGAGATGGAACTCGAACAAAATTCTGGAATGATGTTTGGATCCCGGGTTTGTCCTGCCTTCATGATCATCTAGTAGGCGCTCTCCCTTCCTCAATGGCTGAAGATTCAGTTGTTGTGTATGTCTCTGAGGGTGATTGGAATTGGAGTCTTTTTTCAAATTATCTTCCCATAGATGTCTGTATGCAAATACAAGCCGTCCACCCTCGGTTTAAAGCAGAAACCAGGTAATGATACTGCTTCATGGGCTCTTTCCAATAATGGTTGTTTTAGTTTGAAAACTGCCTATAATTTGGTGGTTGCTCTAGTTTTGCATCAAAATGACCCCGACGCTGTGTTTAATTTGGTTTGGATGTGGCCTGGTCCTCAGCGCATTCGCTCTTTCCTTTGGAAGGTTGCTCACAACAAGCTTATGACAAATGATCTTCGTGTTTGTAGAAGGATGACTGATTCTGATGTTTGTACTCTTTGTGACTCAGCGCCGGAAAATATTATGCATGTGCTACGGGACTGTGAGGTTGCCCAACAGCTTTGGAATGGTTTGATTCCAGATCACTTTTGGTGTAGTTTCTTTAGCTTGGGTACTTCTGCTTGGTTGCAGAAAAATCTGACTGCTGATTTTGTTGTAAAGGATATTCCTTGGCCTGTTCTCTTTGGGGTAATGGTTTGGTCTCTTTGGAAAAATAGAAATTCTGTTATCTTTAAGAGACAATCTGAGTCGAGTGATGCTATTATGTCACAAGTTCTTCATTTTGCTTACTCTATTGCTCATGTTTCTGATGTTGCATGCGTCCTCACGCAGTCATACAAGCAAGAATCTCTTATAAGGTGGATTCATCCGCCCTATGGTTATTTGAAATTGAATTCAAATGGGTCGGTTTGCAGACTTCAGAATAGTGCAGCTTGTGGAGGCTTAGTTCGTGATGCCCAAGGGAACTTCATTACTGCTTATTCAGTTAACCTTGGCTCTTGTACTACACTGCAAGCTGAACTATGGGGTGTTCTTCATGGTTTGAAGCTAGTTGTACGTCGAGGTTTTTACCGTGTGCTTGTTGAGGCTGATTCCAAGCTTGCGGTCGATATGATCTTAATAGGGTGTGCTCCGTCTCATCCTTGCTTTGCATTAGTCTTGGAAATTTAGGCTCTTATGTGTGGTACTCATATTGTGGTTGTGGCTCATATCTTTCGGGAAGGAAATCGCAGTACTGATCATCTAGCTAGTTTGGGCCATAATTTTCCTTTAGGAATTTCTGTTTATGATGCCCCTCCTCCTTCTCTGTGTTCCTTTATGTATGAGGATGGTTATGGGGTTTCATTCCCTCGTATGGTTGTGTAATCTCGTTGTTTTCGGGCCTTAGTGCCCCGTTGACTATCAAAAAAAAAAAATTAGAGCTGGCAAAACGGGCCAGCTTGCCTCGTTTAGGCCCGCCAAAATGCGGGGCGGGCGGGTCAACCCGCTTTTCGAATTTGGGTTGAAAACTCTAGCCCGCCCCGTTTTTGAGTGGGTTGGCGGGCCAGCCCGCCTAACTCCCCTAAACATAAAAAATTAAAATTTTTGTAAAATAAATAAATAAATATATATGTAAAAGGAAACAATTTTTTTCCTATCAAATAATACATAAATTATCATCTAAAAATATATTATCTCATATTTTAACATAATTATTAGTTATATAATTATGTAAGTAACATACATTCATAAACTATATAAACTTTATAAGTTAAAAAATCAAATGCTAAGTTATCGACTTATCAACATATTAATAACAAGTATGTCACACCCTTGCAAGCTAATCACTGTATTGAAAAAGTATTTCTATCCTCAATCTTTGTGAATCAAGGGTCTTCTGCTATTGCTTAAGGCTTTCTTTGTTTTTCCCTTACTCTGTTTCTTTCATTAAACAAAGAGCCTTAAATCAAATATCTTAGAGCTTCATTATTTACTCTTTTGAGAGTTTCATTGTGGTGAGTTTAAATTAAAAAGTGTTAAGAAGGTGAGGAATCCTTCTTGTTTGTTGAAGGTGAAGGATCCTTCAAAACCATTTGTAGGGTGAGGTATCCCTAGATTGAGGCCCTTGAAATTGGTGGGGTATCCAATTGAGAAGGGTGCTCTTAGTGTGTAAATTGTTGAAAAGCAATACAAGAATTCTCGCGCAGTGGAGATTCGTAGACTGGACGTAGGTCACAAGTGGTGTGTGACTGAACCAGTATAAGACTTGATGCTATTCTCTCTATCCTTAAAACTCTTACTTGTTTATTTTGTTGCATCTTTATTTCTATATTCATTGTCTTTAATTCCATATATCAACTAAAATATACTTAGTTCAAGTCTTGCTATCATTTATAAAAGTATTTACAAAAAATATTTTAAGCTCAATTCACCCCCCCTCTTGAGCATAGAGGCCCTTGTCTAACAAGTGGTATTAGAGCTCGGTCCTTGTTTAAAGAGCTTTACAGCTTCAAGGAAATGGCCTCTTTTCAAAATGTTTGCATCCAGGAAGGTGCCCCCACTAACAAACCTCCGTTCTTTAATGGAGACAACTATTCCTTTTGGAAAATAAAAATGCAAGCTTGGGTAGAGGATGTTGATGTTGCCGTATAGGATGCTATAGAAGAAGGACCATATATTCCTATGCACATTGTTGATGGTAAGGAAGTAGAAAAGCCTAGAAAAGAGTGGTGTTTTGAAGAAAAGAGACTTGCTCAATTTGGTCTAAGAGCCAAAACCATAATTATCTCTATATTAGGTAATGATGAATTTCCTACAATTTCAAATTGCAAAACTGCTAAAGAAATGTGGGATGTGTTAAAGGTGACACATGAAGGAACTGATGAGGTAAAAAGATCAAAAATAAATGCATAGACTAGAGAATTTGAAATGTTTCAAATGAATCCAGGAGAAAACATCCAAGATATGCAGAAACGTTTTACATATCTTATAAATCAACTACATGCTCTGGGAAAAGATTATTCTAATGAAGATCTTATTAACAAAGTTTTAAGATGTCTTAGCAGGGATTGGCAACCAAAAGTTACTGTCATTGGCGAAACAAGAGATCCACGCACAATGTCATTAACAACCAAGTTTGGTAAGCTAGAAGAGCATGAGCTTGAGTTGAGCCGTTTGGATCAACTTGAAGTAGTTGATAAGAAAAAGAAAGACATTGCTCTCAAAGCAACTACACCTCCACCTCAAGAGATGGAAGAAGAAGAAAGCAATTTTAATCCAACCAACATGGATGATGAGACTATGGTTCTCTTTGCCAAAAGATTCAACAAATTCTTCAAGAAAAGAGAATCATCAAGAAGACCATCAAACTTCACATCAAGAAAAATTTTCAACAAAGGAGAAGGATCAAATCAAGGCCCAACTTGTTATGAGTGCGGAAAAACCAGACATATGAAGATGGAATGTCCCATGAATAGAAGTAAGAATGAAACAGAGGAGAAAAGATTTGCCAAAGGAAAGAAAGGTAGAAGAGCTTACATAGCTTGGGATGGAAATGACATAGATTCATGTGATGAATCGGAAAACGAGATAGTCAACCTATGTCTCATGGTCAACCATGATGAAGATGATCTTCTTGATGAAGATGAGGTAAAAGATTCTGAAAACTCTAACTATAGTTTTGATGAATTGCAAGATGCTTATAATGAGTTACCTATGATCATTGCTAAAGAGCTTGCTAAAACCAAGAAAGAAAAAGGTATCTTAAATGATAAAATAGACATTCTTACTCGTAATGTTATTAAGATGAGACAAGTCCAAATTCCTTTTGGCAGTATTGAATATGAATGTGAGTCTTGCCAAATGAACACATCACCCACCTGTACATCATGTGATGTTCATTTGAAAGAAATTGACAAGTTGAAAAATATGATTGCCAAAGGTAAAGATCCTTTGACAAAAATTGAAAATATCTGCAAATCACACACTTGCGCCTCTTGTGATTTACACTTAAAAGAAATTGAGAATTTAAACAATGTGCTTGCAAAGTTTACAATGGGCAGAGATAACCTAAACATCTTGCTTGGTAAGCAAGGATGTCATTTCAAAAAGGCTGGTTTAGGATATAATCCCAGTAATCAACAAAAGCTCTATAAGAATTTCTTTGTCTCTTCAAGGACTTCTTCTAGTCCATTCATAACTTGACATTATTGTGGATTAAAAGGTCATAGTGCTACTACTTGCAATGCAAGAAAAATTGGTGTGCCACATGAAAAAAAAGTGTGGGTTCTCAAAAGCACCCTTGGAAAAACTAACCCTCAAGGACCTAAGAAACCATGGGTACCTAAAAGAAGAAATTAAATTTTTTTTGTAGGTATGCTGGGTGGTTAAAGAATCCAAATGGTATCTTGATAGTGGATGCTCCAAGCATATGAGAGGAGACAAATCAAAATTCTAATCTGTCACACCTAAGGATGGAGGATATGTTACATATGGTGACAACAACAAAGGAAAAATCCTGGGTACAGGTAAAGTTGGTAAGACTCCTTCAACTTCCATTGATAACGTTCTCTATGTTGAGGGATTAAAGCATAACTTGTTACGTATTAGTCAATTATGTGATAAAAGAAATGAGGTTATTTTTAATTCCTATTCATGCTCTATCATTAGTAAAGAGAGTAACTCCATTAAATTTATGGGTCATAGAATTAACAATGTTTATATGATTAGTTTAGATGATATATCCTCAAATGATGCACAATGTTTCATGACTAAAGAGGAAGAATCGTGGCTATGGCACAAGAGGATTGCACACATTCATATGGATCATTTAAATAAATTAATTTTAAAAGAATTAGTCATTAGTTTACCCCAAAATCGTTTTGAAAAAGATAGGTTATGAGATGCTTGTCAAAAGGGAAAACAAGCAAAAAATTCTTTTCAACCTAAGAATATTGTTTCAACTTGAAGACCCTTGCAACTTTTGCACATAGACTTATTTGGTCCCTCAAGGACTATGAGTTTTGGGCGAAATTACTATGGACTAGTAATTGTTGATGATTTTTCTAGATATACATGGACTCTCTTTTTAGCGCTTTTAAAAGATTATCAAAAATTATTCAAAACCAAAAGGATTTGAAAATTGCATGCATACGTAGTGATCACGGAAGGGAATTTGAAAATCTTGATTTTGAAAAATTTTGTAACAAACATGGCATTGAGCATGATTTCTCGTCTCCAAGGACCCCACAACAAAATGGTGTTGTGGAGAGGAAAAATTGCTCACTCGTTGAGTTGGCAAGAACAATGCTCAACGATATGGATCTCCCAAAGCACTTTTGGGCTGATGCAGTTAGTACCGCATGTCATGTTATGAACCGAGTTCTCATTCGACCTATTTTGAAGAAAACTCCTTATGAGCTCTTCAAGGATAGAAAGCCCAACATATCTTATTTCCATATTTTTGGATGCAAATGCTTTGTGCTTAATAATGGGAAAGAAAACCTGGGAAAATTTGATGCCAAAGCTGATGAGGGTATTCTTAGGATACTCTTTAGATAGTAAAGCATACAGAATTTATAATAAAAGAACTATGACTATTAAAGAATCCGTTCATGTAACTTTTGATGAGTCTAACCCCAAAGGCTTGGAAAGAAAGGTTGATGATCTTGCAGGAACCCTTGAGACATCTTCTAGATCTACCGTGATGTCTCCTGCATCATTTGCCCCATTGTTGGCAGTGCACCCAAATTACTGCGATGATGCAGCATATCTAGTAATGACACATGTGTTGAATAATTCTGATTTCCAGGAGATTGAAAAAGCAACAATTCAACATATTTTCATGGAAAAACCAAAATTTGATGAGTTGCTCCTAAAACAAGAGGAAAAGGATCGATACAGTTTTATTAGGGGACAATTAGACTTGTTTGGGACAATGCATAGCAATGTGGGGGCTAAGATGAATAAGAAGAATGATGATTCGGGAAAGAAGAGAAATGTAAATCCTTTATTTTTCCCATTTCTTAGTTTAAAGATACATGCAACTTCATCCAACATCTAACTAATGGCCTGTTCTTCTAAAACATTTATGATAATTATC
Source organism: Cyamopsis tetragonoloba (assembly GCA_037177725.1). NCBI lineage: Eukaryota > Viridiplantae > Streptophyta > Magnoliopsida > Fabales > Fabaceae > Cyamopsis > Cyamopsis tetragonoloba. The sequence continues at coordinate 41,370,706 of CM074121.1, forward strand.
TGAACTAATATTGATTGATGGACTTCCTTGTAGGGTAAACGTTGAGGTGGCACCGTCATGCTGTGATATGAATTTCTCAATTTCTACTGTACTGCTACTAGCTGTTATTCGAACAATTTTAGTTTTTATTTGAACATTCAATCAATGTGTGTAGTATTTAAACTTTTAAGAAGAGTGGCCAAATCTGGCTAATTTTATTTCGTTTTTGTAAAGCTATTTTGCTGTTTCTGCTGGTGCTGTTTGTGTTTTTTTGCAGCTTTTGTAGGTTTTGCTTTTTTGTGTTTTTATAGCTTCTGCAGGTGCTGCGTTTGAGGGAGATTTCATAGGTTTCAAACTTCAAATCAGATGTATCCATGAACTTGTTTATTCTGATAATGTAATAATGTAATGTAATTAATTTAGCAAGTGTGTTATTTGATTATTATCAGGTTCTTCAAGTAGTGTCCTCACCCAGATGAGGCCCAAAGCAGTGTCTTTCAATCTCTCTTATTCTTCCCCTCCTTCTTCCCTCTTTTCTCACTGGTAAGTTCATTCCTCTCTTTCTTTCTCTCATTTACTCTTTTCTTTTTCCAGTTTTGTTGTTCTTTCATTTCTCGGATCATTGATTACAAAGAAAAAACCCTTTCTGCCATTGTTAGATGTTTTTCTGATCCAAAATCTTGAGCTAGATTAGAGATCCTTGTTCTCTTTTGGTTTTTTATATGACACGTGTACTTTTGACTTATTCAAAGTCTATGCTGTTGAAATATAGTACTAAACATGTTTCATTGATTGATACAAAATTAGTTTTGTTATGTTCCTATCAACATGATGTCACATTTGTTTGATTGATTTGAGGTTCCTTTGTTTGAGTTAATGCCCAAAATGGTCTCTGCGATTGTATGCGTGCGTCCATCGCTTTAGTCTTTAATTTTATCAAAATTAACTTTTAGTCCTGGAGTTTGTAAAGTATGTCATAATTGTCTTTGATATATGAAAATCAGTTATTTTTGTAGCTTACTAGACTAAATTGAATGATATTTTACAGAGTTGGCGATTGTGAAATAATTTTGATACAGTTAATAAAGACTAAAATGACCGAAGATTGAAGCCGTTTTGCTAAATGATTATGAATGTTCCTTGAATATATAAAAGCCATTGAGTGCAACTAACAAACTGACATACAAGTGCAGCTGGATAACAATGAAAAACCATAGTTGAAGGTGCATATAAGAAGGACAATAAGGGAAACAGAAATCCAAAATATATAAAAGCCATTTTGTAGACGACGATGGTTCCATGGCTAGATTGCAAAAGCTTTGCGAGTTTGCAGCGTGTGAAAATTTGAAAATTGTATCTACTGCTGACGTAATTAAGTATGTAACCTCTCTTCCTGAAAGGTGTAATAGAATTCATCTTATGCACATCTTTTGTTGTTTGATGGTTACTTGTCTTTAAGAAAAGAACAAACAACTGGCTCTATATTATAGGAAAATTAACACTTATTCTTGTGGCAGATATAGAAAGAAAGAGAGATAAACTCGTCGATCGCTCTTCTGCCACAAGATTACCTACAAAGTGGGGCCAATTTACGGCTTACTGTTATAGGTCCCTTTTAGATGGGATGGAGCATATTGCCATGGTTAAGGTAAACATTGCTTTTGCTTACACTTTATGTTGAATTACATATATTTTGCAATCCATGAACATTCTTCATTGTGGAGACTTTTGTAATATTCTACTAGTTTAAAAGAACAAGTTATTTAAGCCATTTGTTTTTTTTTTTTTGGATGTTTGGCGTCTACGTAACTTGTTATGGCTTGAAGTTTAGCATTTTGAATATAGATTATGTTGTTGAAGACATTTTCTGGTGTTGTCTGTTTCTCATGTAACAGGGTGACATTGGAGATGGACAAGGTGTTCTTGTAAGGGTACACTCAGAGTGTCTGACAGGAGACATATTTGGATCTGCTAGATGTGACTATGGGAATCAGCTCGCACTCGCGATGCAGCACATTGAGGCTGCTGGTAGAGGTGTACTGGTATATCTCCGCGGTCATGAAGGAAGGGGCATTGGATTAGGTCACAAGCTTCGCGCTTATAAAATACAGGACAATGGAAGAGATACCGTAGAAGCCAACGAGGAGTTGGGATTGCCTGTTGACTCAAGGGAGTATGGTATCGGCACGCAGGTAACATACCCGAAACATATACTTACATTGACATAAAATTTGATCTGGTGATTGCTTTACAATGGTTTTGGAAGTTCACTGGAATGATTTGAATTTGAAATTCTCTACTTGCAGATGTTGAGGGACTTGGGCGTTCGATCTATGAAGCTGATGATAAACAATCCATCAAATATATTGGGCTTAAAGGTTATGGTTTGACAGTTTCTGGTAGGATTCCATTGTTGACTCTGATCACTTTGGAGAACAAGAGATATTTAGAAACCAAACGAGCCAAAATGGGCCACATACGGCGTGGAATTTAACAGTCTATTGACCTCTAATGCCAAAGACGGTAATGCCAAGAGCATGGATAACTCCAATGATGTTACTGGCTTATAAACTTGCGCAGATGAATCTCTTTCTTTCACATGTCAAACACAAAAGAAAAGGAAGAAAGAGATAGAAACCATGATTATCTATTGGTGATTTGATTTTACCAACTCATTAACATTCTTCACTATGAAACTTAGTACCATACATTATAGGTAAGTCCATTTCATATACAAATTTTAGGTTTACTTTTCTTCATTAGCCTCTTTAATAGAGATTTATCTTACCATTACCTTACTTCCAGACTTGGAAGTACTCATTGGCTTATTCATTATAGATAAGGCAATTTCATATACAAATTTTAGGTTTACTTTTCTTCATTGGTATCTTCAATATAGGTTCTTTCACTCTTTGGATACAATAACTTATGTATAACAATTGTTAATGTGATATACAATGGAAAGAACCTCATGTTATGTAGCTTAACTGTGTTATAAATTGTAAATGCAAATGCTCTACGTTTGGAGTTTCGATGATTTCACAACAAACCAAGAATCAAAAAGATAAATCACGCGAATAAGCACAGTAAACAGATCCGCAACAACAAAGGGTATTTACGTTGCTAAATTATGAATGTAAGTTTGATTAAGGCTCTTTGGAATTGAAACAAACATTTTTCTAAAAAGGAATTTTAGAAAAATATTAAGAGTCAAAGATAAAATCATTTTCAAAGGAAAAGACCCTCAAAGAAAATATCTAAAAATTGATTTTTACTTGAAAAAATCAAAATTGGGTGTATATTCGAATATCAAGGTTCTGGAAATAAAATTTGAAATTCCTGGCCACTATATTCGAATATATATTCGAATATGGCGAGAATACGTATTCGAATATGACATATTATATTGGCCTGATCACTTTTCAGAAACTGTGTATTCGAATATATATTCGAATATGGCTTGCCATATTCGAATACATATTCGAATATAACAAGAAACTTAGGCCATGTCACCTTCCAAAACTATTATATTCAAATATATATTCGAATATGAAGCCTACATAAATCATCTTTTAAACGCAGAAACACTATATTCGAATACATTTTCGAATATGATGGTGCCATATTCGAATATGATGGTTCCATATTCGAATATGAAAGTGCTATATTCGAATATGTAAGTGCTATATTCGAATAGCATATTCGAATATGAAAGTAAAATATGCGCAGCTTCTGACTGCTGTTTCTACCATCTATATAAAGGGCTTCTGACTTAGAATATAAGATACCCTTGTGAGCTTAACACTGTATTGAAATTATTTCCTTCATCAATCTCTCTAAATAAAGGGTCTTGTGCTTTTGCCTAAGGCTTATTTTTTTTTTTACTTATACTGTTTCTTTCATCAAAACAAAGAGCCTGAAATCAGATATATTAGAGCTTCAAGTTGTATCATTCATTCTTTTGAGAGTTTCAATTGTGGTGAGCTAATTTTGTGTGAAGGTGTGGTATCCTTCTAAACTGTTTGAAGGTGGGGTATCCTTCAAAGTGTTCTTAGGGTGAGGTATCCCTAGATTGAGGCCTTTAAAATTGGTGGGGTATCCAATTGAGAAAGGTGCTCTTAGTGCGTAATTATTAAAAAGTAATATAAGAAATCTCGCGTGGCGAAGATTCGTAGACTGGACGTTGGTCACAAGTGGTGTGTGACTGAACCAGTATAAAACTCGGTGCTATTCTCTCTACCCCTAAAACTCATATTTGTTTAAGTTTATTTGATCTTCATTTCAGATTTTTATTGTATTTCAATTTCATATGTCAACTAATATATCTTGTTCAAGTTGTGTTATAATTTTAAACAAATTTTTTGAAAATTTTTTAAGCTCAATTCACCCCCCTCTTGAGCATAGAGGCCACTTGATTAACAAGTGGTATTAGAGCTTGGTCCTTGTTTAAAGAGCTTCACAGCTTCAAGGAAATGACCTCTTTTCAAAACATGTCTATCCAGGAAGGTGCCTCCACAAATAGACCTCCATTCTTTAATGGAGACAACTACTCTTTTTGGAAAATTAAAATGCAGGCTTGGGTAGAAGGCATTGATGTCGCCGTATGGGATGCTATAAAGGAAGGTCCATTCATTCCTATGCACACTGTTGATGGTAAGGTAGTTGAGAAACCTAGAAAAGAGTGGTCTCTTGAAGAAAAGAGACTTGCTCAATTTGGTCTAAGAGCAAAAACTATAATTATCTCTGCACTAGGTAATGATGAATTTCCTAGAATTTTTAATTGTAAAATTGCTAAAGAAATGTGGGATGTGTTAAAAGTAACACATGAAGGAACTGATGAGGTAAAGAGATCAAAGATTAATGCATTGACTAGAGAATTTGAAATGTTTCAAATGAATCCAAGTGAAAACATCCAAGATATGCAAAAATGTTTTACATATCTTATAAATCAACTACATGCCTTGGGAAAAGATTATTCAAATGAAGATCTTATTAACAAAGTTTTAAGATGTCTTAGTAGGGATTGGCAACCAAAGGTTACTGCCATTAGCGAAACAAGGGATCCGCGCACAATGTCATTAGCAACCTTGTTTGCAAGCTAGAAGAGCATGAACTTGAGTTGAGTCGGTTGGATCAACTTGAGGGAGTTGACAAGAAAAAGAAAGGCATTGCCTTCAAAGCAACCACTCCTCCACCTCAAGAGATAGAAGAAGATGAAAGCAACCTTGATCCAACCAACATGGATGATGAGACCGTAATTTTCTTCGCCAAAAGATTCAATAAATTCTTCAAGAAAAGAGAGTCATCAAGAAAACCATCAAATTTCACACCAAGGAAAACATTCAACAAGGCAGAAGGATCAAATCAAGGTCCAACTTGTTATGAGTGTGGAAAAACTGGACATATGAAGATGGAATGTCCTTTGAATAAAAATAAGAATGAAACATAGGAGAAAAGATTCGTCAAAGGAAAGAAGAGCAGAAGAGCATACATAGCTTGGGATGGTAATGACACAAAATCATCTGATGAATCGGAGAGCGAAATAGCCAACCTATGCCTCATGGTCAATCATGATGAAGATGATCTTCTTGATGAAGATGAGGTAAAAGATTCTGAAAACTCTAACTATAGCTTTGATGAACTGCAAGATGCTTATAATGAATTACATGAAAAATCTATGATCATTGCTAAAGAACTTGCTAAAACTAAGAAAGAAAAAGGTCTTCTAAATGACAAAATAGATATCCTTAGTCGTGATATTATCAAAATTAGACAAATTCAAATTCCATTCGATAGTTTTAAATATGATTGTGAATCTTGCCAAATGAATACATCACCCTCTTGTACTTCATGTGATGTTCATTTGAAATAAATTGATAAGTTAAAGAATATGATTGCCAAAAGTAAAGGTCCTTTGACAAAAATAGAAAATGCTTGCAAATCACAAACATGTACTTCTTGTGATTCACATTTAAAAGAAATTGAGGATTTAAATAATGTGCTTGCTAAATTTATAATGGGTAGAGACAACCTAAACATCTTGCTTGGTAAGTAAGGATGTCATTTCAAAAAGGCTGGCTTAGGATATAATCCAACCAATAATCAAAAGCTCTATAAAAACTTCTTTGTCTCTTCAAAAACCTCTTCTAGTCCATTCATAACTTGTTTTTATTGTGGATTAAAAGGTCATAGTGCTACTACTTGCAATACAAGAAAAATTAGTGTGCCACATGAAAAGAAAATATGGATTCTCAAAGGCACCCTTGGAAAAACTAACCCTCAAGGACCCAAGAAACCATGGGTACCTAAGAAACAAAATTAAAATGTTTTTGTAGGTATGCTTGGTGGCAAAAGAATCAAAATGGTATCTTAATAGTGGATGCTCCAAGCATATGACAGGAGACAAAACAAAATTCTCATCCTTCACACCTAAGGATGGAGGATATGTTACATATGGTGACAACAACAAAGGAAAAATCCTAGGTACATGTAAAGTTTGGTAAGACTTCTTCAACTTCCATCGATAATGTACTTTATGTTGAAGGATTAAAACATAATCTGTTAAGTATTAGCCAATTATGCGATAAAGGAAATGAGGTTATTTTTAATTCTTATTCACGGTCTATTATTAGCAAAGAGAATAACTCAATTAAATTTATGGGTCATAGGATTAACAATGTTTATATGATTAGTTTAGATGATATATCCTCAAATGATGCACAATGTTTTATAACTAAAGAAGAAGAATCTTGGCTATGGCACAAAAGGATTGCACACATTCATATGGACCATTTGAATAAACTAATTTCAAAAGAATTCGTTATTGGTTTGCCCAAAATTCATTTTGAAAAAGATAAATTATGTGATGCTTGTCAAAAGGGTAAACAAACAAAAATCTCTTTTCAATCTAAAAATATTGTTTCAACCTCTAGACCCTTGCAACTATTGCACATGGACTTATTTGGTCCATCAAGAATTATGAGTTTAGGGGGAAATTACTATGGACTTGTAATTGTTGTTGATTTTTCAAGATACACGTGGACTCTCTTTTTATCTCACAAAAATCAAGCCTTTAAAGCTTTTAAGAGATTAGCAAAAGTCATTCAAAATCAAAAGGATTTGAAAATTGCATGCATACGCAGTGATCATGGAAAGGAGTAAATATTGACTTTGAAAGATTTTGCGATAAAAATGGCATTGAGCATAACTTGTCCTCTCCAAGGACCCCACAACAAAATGGTGTTGTGGAGAGGAAAAATCGCTCACTAGTTGAGTTAGCTAGAACAATGCTCAATGACATGAATCTTCCAAAATATTTTTGGGCAGATGCAGTAAGTACTGCATGTCATGTTATGAACAGAGTTCTCATTCGACCTATTTTAAAGAAAACCCCTTATGAACTTTTCAAGGGTAGAAAACCCAACATATCTTATTTCCATATTTTTGGATGCAAATGCTTTATGCTTAATAATGGGAAAGAAAATCTGGGCAAATTTGATGCCAAAGCTGATGAGGGTATATTCTTAGGATACTCCCCAACTAGTAAAGCATGTAGAATTTATAATAAAAGAACAATGACTGTTGAAGAATCTATTCATGTCACTTTTGATGAATCTAACACCAAAAGCTTGGAAAGAAATGTTGATGATCTTGCAGGAACTCTTGAAGACATAAGCATTCATGAAGAAAGAAGAATAGAAGAAAACGAAAAAAACATGCGAGAAATTCTAACTCACATACCAACCGATACACAAAATGAACTACCCAAATAATGGAGAGCTGCAAAACATCATCCAATTGATAACATTATTGGTGATATTTCAAAGGGGGTAACCACTAGACACTCTCTTAATAATGCATGTAACTTTATGGCTTTTGTATCTCAAATTGAACCTAAAACCGTAGACGAAGCAATAAGTGATGAACATTGAGGGATAGCTATGCAAGAAGAGCTAAACCAATTTGAAAGAAATCAAGTTTGGGATCTAGTCCCTAGGCCTAATGACCATCCAATAATAGGCACTAAGTGGGTCTTTAGAAACAAACTAGATGAAACTGGCATAATAACTAAAAACAAAGCTAGACTGGTAGCAAAAGGGTATAATCAAGGGGAAGGTATTGATTATGAAGAAACATATGCTCCCGTAGCTAGACTTGAAGCCATTAGACTCCTACTTGCCTTTGCTTGTATCATGGATTTTAAACTTTATCAAATGGATGTCAAAAGTGCTTTCTTGAATGGCTATATACAAGAAGAAGTTTATGTTGAACAACCTCTTGGGTTTGAAAACGCTGAACTTCCAGGTCATGTTTACAAACTCAAGAAAGCCTTATATGGACTAAAGCAAGCCCCTAGAGCTTGGTACGAAAGACTAAGTAAATTTCTCTTGAACAATAACTTTCAAAGAGGCAAAGTAGATAACACATTATTCATAAAACAGAGGCACAAAGACATACTACTTGTACAAATTTATGTCGATGATATAATTTTTGGTGCTACTAACGAAAATCTCTGTAAAGAGTTTGCTACAAGCATGCAGGGAGAATTTGAAATGTCCATGATGGGAGAACTTACATTTTTCCTTGGATTTCAAATTAAACAAACAAAACAAGGAACTTTTGTGTCACAAACAAAATATTGCAAAGAATTGCTCAAGAAATTTGGCATGGACAATGCTAAAGAAATAAGTACTCCTATGGGTACATCATGCTATCTTGACAAAGATGAAAAAGGTAAACCCGTTGATGTGTCAAAATATCAAGGTATGATAGGATCCTTGCTTTATTTAACTGCAAGCAGACCTGATATAATGTTTAGTGTATGTATGTGCGCTAGATATCAAGCATGCCCTAAAGAATCACATCTTAGTTCTGTAAAAAGAATTATGAGATATTTGATTGGCACCTGTACTATGGGCTTATGGTATCCTAAAGGTGCATCCTGCTCTTTAATTGGATATTTTGATTCCGATTTTGCTGGATGTAAGTTAGATAGAAAAAGTACTAGCGGCACATGTCATCTTCTTGGAAATTCATTAATTTCATGGCACAGTAAGAAACAAGTTAGTGTGGCATTATCCACTGCTGAAGCTGAATATGTAGCGGCAAGAAGTTGTTGTGCACAAATTCTCTGGTTAAAACAATAACTTAAGGACTATGGTATTCATTTGAATAATATTCCACTAAAATGTGATAACACTAGTGCCATAAATCTCACAAAAAACCCTATTATGCACTCAAGAACCAAACATATTGAAATTAGACATTACTTCATTAGAGATCATGTTCAAAAAGGTGACTGTGTACTTGAGTTCATTGATACATCTAAACAGCTAGCTGATATCTTCACTAAGCCTCTTCCAACCGAAAATTTCTATTTTATAAGAAGAGAGCTAGGCATACTTGATCAATACTATGTTTTTTAAATTGCTTTATAATTATTTATTGATCTATTACTGACTTGGGTGTCAGAGCCTTTTCTTTTTGTTTTGCAGGTCTCGTGGAAAAAGAAATCAGGATCTTATTCTTATCACAAAAACTATGAGCTTCACTTCAATATTCGAATACTATAATCGAATATGACCCTTCTGTGGTCATATATTCGATTATATATTCGAATACAAAATGAGTATACATGTCTTCAAAATTACAAGAGTTAATTACAGATTTCATATATTCGAATATGCTATTCGAATAGATCACTACAGCACGCTTATATTCGAATAGATATTCGAATATGTCAGTCAAATATTCGAATATAACTTTATCCATATTCGAATATTCCATCAAATATTCAAATATATATTCGAATATTGCATCTAATATTCGAATACATATTCGAATATGGGCATTCTTGCGCATATAAAAGGATAACCCTTTTTAACTCCCAAATCACACTACTTCTCTTTTTCATCTCTTGTTCAACATACTTCTTTTCCCACTTGAATTATTTTTTTCTCACTCCAAAAATCACAAAATGGCCTCTTCACCACCATCCTCTCCTCCTGCTACAATCTCCACCATCACCTACCCACAAATGACCCGGTTTCAAATGTACCGCTGTCAACAAGCCACCTTCCATACCTCGTGGGCCACGAAGTGGTTCCTCTTCCTCCTTCGTTCTTCTCGCCACCACTAGTTTTATTCTCGACTTCCAGCGATGATTCTCCAACGCCTCACAGATTACAAAATTCCAGTCTGGATTTTCTGACAGGAAAATTGTTGACCCACGGTGGGTTAACATGCCTTGGTTTCAGTCTCAAGGTTTTCCCTTTGTCTCTTGGCTTGAATCAGCCAATCTTGTGCCTTTTCTTAGTATTCAAGAAAAAGTCTATCCCAATCTCGTTCGTGTATTCTACTCCAACCTCAACTACAATTCTGAAACCTGCACAATTTCTTCTGAAGTGAAAAAGACAAAAATTCAAATCCCTCCCTCTCTCTGGACTTCTCTCACAGGGCTACAATTTGCAGGAGCCCAAATACCCAGGATCAACTGCCATGGTGCAGTGGGCCGCCGAATACAATCCTATTCAGGCAATCGGGGCTATGTGCCATGTGAGATCTTCCTTCCACACTTCCAAAATGGGGGACTACCTCCCCACCAGCACACTCACCATGGACTCTCGTATAGTCCATCTCATTATAGCTCGCGTCCTCCTTGGTCGCGTTGGAAACTTCACAAAAGTCATCCATGATGATCGTCTCCTTCTCTGGGCCGTCATCAAAGAAAAGCCCGTTGACTGGGCAAGACTGGTTTAACATCACATGCTGAAGGGGGCAACCGGCACAACTCCTCTTCCCTATCCCACCTTGATCACAGTCATTCTTCGGCACTTTGGAGTCAATCTAGCCGATGAATACAGTACCACCATCAATGGCCACAATTTTGAAATTGGTCAATCGTTGCTACATCGAGCTGGCATTGTGCATGCTGTCGAAAATTGGTATATTCAGGAATTGGGGATTGAAGGCAATCGCCCAAAAGAAAATTATCCTGATATTGGTCCTGAAGACATTCCTGAACCAGATCCAGAACCTCTTCCTCCACACTTCCAACAGCTGAGTCTTCAGTTCTCTCAAATGATGGACGCTAAGTTTGAACAACAGCATCATTATATCGACCAGCGGTGTGATTAGATGGAAACCGCTCTTCGAGGAGAGATTACATCTCTCCGAGAAGAAATTGCATGCGGAAATTCAAACTTTGTACTTCCATATTCTCAATCTGCCTTTCCTGCAAACCAAGGTGATGCAAGCGGGTTTCATCAACATTTTGGTGGTATCGATCTCCAAAGTTTCGGGGCTCAACCAAGTCCTGACTTGGATTTTGATTACTTTCAGACACCGCCTACCTCCGGCCCTCCATGATTGAAACAAACATTTTTCTAAAAAGGAATTTTAGAAAAATATTAAGAGTCAAAGATAAAATCATTTTCAAAGGAAAAGACCCTCAAAGAAAATATCTAAAAATTGATTTTTACTTGAAAAAATCAAAATTGGGTGTATATTCGAATATCAAGGTTCTGGAAATAAAATTTGAAATTCCTGGCCACTATATTCGAATATATATTCAAATATGGCAAGAATACGTATTCGAATATGACATATTATATTGGCCTGATCACTTTTCAGAAACTGTGTATTCGAATATATATTTGAATATGGCTTGCCATATTCGAATACATATTCGAATATAACAAGAAACTTAGGCCATGTCACCTTCCAGAACTATTATATTCGAATATATATTCGAATATGAAGCCTACATAAATCATCTTTTAAACGCAGAAACACTATATTCGAATACATATTCGAATATGATGGTGCCATATTCGAATATGAAAGTGCTATATTCGAATATGTAAGTGCTATATTCGAATAGCATATTCGAATATGAAAGTAAAATATGCGCAGCTTCTGACTGCTGTTTCTACCATCTATATAAAGGGCTTCTGACTTAGAATATAAGATACCCTTGTGAGCTTAACACTGTATTGAAATTACTTCCTTCATCAATCTCTCTAAATCAAGGGTCTTGTGCTTTTGCCTAAGGCTTACTTTGTTTTTTACCTATACTGTTTCTTTCATCAAAACAAAGAGCCTTAAATCAGATATATTAGAGCTTCAAGTTGTATCATTTACTCTTTTGAGAGTTTCAATTGTGGTGAGCTAATTTTGTGTGAAGGTGTGGTATCCTTCTAAACTATTTGAAGGTGGGGTATCCTTCAAAGTGTTCTTAGGGTGAGGTATCCCTAGATTGAGGCCTTTAAAATTGGTGGGGTATCCAATTGAGAAAGGTGCTCTTAGTGTGTAATTGTTGAAAAGTAATATAAGAAATCTCGTGTGGCGGAGATTCGTAGACTGGACGTAGGTCACAAGTGGTGTGTGACTGAACCAGTATAAAACTCGGTGCTATTCTCTCTATCCCTAAAACTCATATTTGTTTATGTTTATTTGATCTTCATTTCAGATTTTTATTGTATTTCAATTTCATACGTCAACTAATATATCTTGTTCAAGTTGTGTTATAATTTTAAACAAATTTTTTGAAAATTTTTTAAGCTCAATTCACCCCCCTCTTGAGCATAGAGGCCACTTGATTAACATAAATAAATTAATTTTTTACTTTTACTCCCTTGTTTTGTACATAATGGTTAATATTCATATGTTGTTTTGACTAAGGGTGTTCACGGTGTGGTTTGGTTCGGTTTTGAAGTAAAAACTCATCCGAACCAATCATTAAAAAAATTTGTGGTTTGGTTTGGTTCGGTTAATTCGGTTTTTCTCTATCAAATACTATGTTTATGATAGTACTTAGAAAAGGTTTATTACTACTAAAATTTATTATCTTACCTATTTTAAATATTTTTTTAATTTAAAATATAATTTTTAATAGCTATATTTAACTTTAATGTATATTTTAATAGTAAAATCACACACGTATATGGTATCTTTGCATTGATAATTACACTTCATATATAATAAAAAAGAAAACTAATTGAACTTTCATTAGAAATATAATAAACTTGCTATTTCAACATGAAACTATAATAGTAAAAAACATGTTTTATTATTGTGCGGTTCGGTTTGGTTTGGTTTAGTTTAAAACATTGGAACCAATAACCGAACCAAACCGATTAAAATAATGCGGTTTTTGCGGTTTTCGGTTTCTCGATTTTCGGTTTTGTTCGGTTCGGTTTTGCGATTTGAAATTGGATTGGTTCGGTTTTGAACACCCCTAATTTTGACAGTTAGTTTTCTCATGTATGTAACTAATATGCTTGGGAAAGTTAAACAGAAGAAAGATTAACAAGAGATAATTGACTAAATGTATGAAAAGAGTAAAAGGAGAACAAATAGCATGTAGGACTCTTGAACATATTGGCGCAAATAAAAATGTTTTTTTAATCTTAAAATTATTATTTTGGATTGGACTTTACCAAATCACTACTTTCTGCCTAAGAATTAGCGTCACTTTTAGCACTTCACATATTTTTTATATCACCACATGTTCGCTTGGATTCTCAATATTCAAACTTAAACTATTAAACTAATTTTAAGATTTGGTAGTATATATGTGTGGTGCCTAAAAAAAAAACTTTATGCAATATACACGAAATAAAAATGATCTCAAGTGATTTTTGAAAATACTTTCTAGTGATGACTTAAAAAAATTTATATTATTTACTAAAGATAATTACACCAACCTCTCCTGAGGTTTGCCTATATTACACTTACCCCCCTACAGTTTTCAAAATTACACTTTCTAGGGACCGGCGCCAAGGTTGTGTGGCTACCTTAAAATTCCAGCGCCAAGGCGCTACCTGTGTGGTGTTTGGGAGAGGAGCCAGCGCCAAGGCCTCAGAAATCAATGAGATGATCAAAGAAATATTGCAGGTTAATTAGGGTTTGTTTGATTTCTCTTTTTGAAAATAGTTTTCTGTTTTTAAAAACAGAAAATTAAAAAACCCGTTTGGCAGTCGAGTTTTCAAAAACAGTTTTCGGGAACAATTTTTGTTTTTCAGTATTTAGAAACCAAAATATGAAAACATCTAAAACATGTTTTGGTTTTCAGTTTTCAGTTTTCTGAATTTACACACAATTTTTTATTGAAAACTCCTCTAACTTTTTTTAAAAACTGTTTTATAATACAATTTTTAAAAATTAAAAAACAAAATGGTTTCAAACAAGCCCTTAATTAGTCAGTTAATTAATTGTATTTTCAATGTAACACCGCATGTTATTATACAAAACTACGTGTTAGTTTTTTAAAATTTAAAAAATGAAACCTGCAGTGAGTAAAATTAAAAGGTTTAAGGCCTTAGTGCCCTGATGAATATCAAAAAAAAAATTAAAAGGTTTAAATCAGTGTTATTAAATCCGGACCGGACCGGCCGGTTCGACTGGAAACCAGATCCCCACCGGTTGGCCCGGGAACCAGACCCCCACCGGTCCAGTTGGTGCTGCAGATCGGTTATGCTATCAAACCGATCAGGACCGGTGTGACCCGGCCAAACCGGAGCGACTCCGCATCAACCCGGTGAACCGAACCGGGACGGGTTATGGTGAGCTGCGCAGTGCCACGTTGCAGCGCATTTAACTGTTAAAAAAATTTGGTAAACAGGGGCAAGTGGGAATCAAACTCCAACTCATTAGATACCAGGCACACCCTCCTACCATCCAAGCCAAGACTTGTTCTTACTATATGTATGCACTATTATATATATAAAACTTGTTATCAGTATTAAATGAAAATAAAAAACATATCTCAAGGCTACTCTTACATTATGTTTTATATGTACTAGGATAATTCATATATATATATAACTAAATAAATTATATCATCTCAAATATTTATAAATTTATATTTTAATTTCACCTTATTTAAAAAATACTATTCATCTTAATGTTACTCATACTTATATTAATTATTAATATATAAACCTGTTTATCCTAACAAGTTTAATAATTTAGTCAAATTATTTACTTCATCATTATTTTTTTTTGGGTTAGTTATATTTATAAATAAAATATATAATTATATATGTCAATTTGAAATACATATTTTTATTTTTAGAATAATATATATATATATATATATATATATATATATAAATTATTCGACCGGTTCAAACGAGTGACTCAGTGACTCACTGGTTGAACCAGTGACCCAGTGCCTTGGCAGAGTCATGGTCCGAGTCGAGTTTTATAACATTAGTTTAAATGCTTTTTTCTTTGAAAAAAAGATTTAAATATTTGTGATATATTTTTTTTTACAATTCAATTTTTTAAATTTTTGTTAAAAAAGTGAAATAATTGTCAGCATTTGATATTGGCTTCATTAATCTCAACCCTTCATTATCACCCAAATCATCCTATTCTTTCTCTCTTCAACTTTCGCCGCTTCCAGTTTTGTGTTGTGGAAACACTTGCACCTTCCTATCTCGTTTTTCTCTGTTTCTTCTCAACCACCGCTTCCCACTTCGTCTTCCTTCTATGAATCAGCATAATCACTCCTCGGTCTTCCTCTCCTCTTCTCGTTCCTCTTCGTTTAACCACTTCTTCTTCCTCCTCTTTCCCTCACCACTTCCGTCGCTTTTCCGAAGCACATGTCGTAGGGTTCTGCGACCCTAACCCCAGAGGCAGGGTCACTATCCCACCGCCTAGAATCTACAGCCACATCTCGCTCCTAAACTGGTACTGTAATATTCTATTCGATTTCATTTTTTTTCGTCGTTAATATCGTCTATTACTGCCAGCACTGTTATCTCTGGTTGTGGTTTGATTGAATCTAGGGCTAAGTTATTGTTTATTGATTTGTGCTTGATGTCATTGTTTTTGCTAGATTTCGGACCGCCATCGCCCCCTCTTCTAGCGCTGGTGGTACAGTCCTGCTCTTCTAACCTCAATGCACACACAGTCACAAACCCAGCGTTTGCTTCGTCACTCTTCTGCTTTGTGATTTTCCTTTGCTTTATGTCTGACTATGAAAAAGATCATGGATTTATGTCTGAGTTAGGAAAGTGATGATATGTGAAAAAAATGTTGTTTGCTCGTGATTTATTAGTTTACTAATTTTGTATGGACTATGAAGATGTTTGAGTGAGGACATGTGAAAGGGAGAAGCAGCATTGATAATAACAGAGTCCCGGTAACAAGTCTGGGTGAAAGGAAGTGCATTAGAGTAAATCTAATAAGAATTTAAATTGAAAAAAATTACTAATTTTTTTAACTCTGTATATGTTTGATCTAAGGCACAAATTGTTGATTTGATATGTGATGTTTCTCATCCATAATTTTCTAATTACGCTGTTATCTATTTTGACTTATGATAGTATAATTCAACTATACTTTCAGATTAATGTACCAAAAAAGTACTATCAGATTTTAAAATTTCTACTATACATCTCATCCATAATTATTGTTGTGAATGTATAATTCAACTATACATTTTTTCTGTCACTCGTTATACTTCTCTAATCTGTTCTTTGTTATGCTTTTCTTGCTCTCTGTTCTTATCTATGCTTACTGCACTAAGCCTTTTATATAGGCAACACTTCAATAATAAAACAAAAACAACATTCTAGTTGGCATCTGCAATTTGTTATCAGTTTGTAAGTTCTCATACGTTTATCAAAGGCTGCCAACAGTTGTCAATTTGCAATTATGCAAATTGGTGTTTTAGTTAGCCCACCTTTTGACCCAAAGATAACTTGCTAATTATATGCTAGCTGTGTACATCCAATTAGACAAGTTGCAACATTCTAACATTTTCTGCTTGATTATATTTGTGTTGGTGTAATTCTTGTTTCATTTTCTGTTACTAGAATTTTCTTTTCTCTCTTGTCTCCCGTGGTTTTCTCTGATTTTGTTCTGCAAGAGTTGTTCAAGATTCTAACATTTTCTCTGCTTTCTCTCTCTTGTAGGAATGGGTTTAAAGGGTTCAGGCAAGTTGGACACGTTAACAAAATTATACAAAGATTTGGATGACGAATTAAAGAAAACCATTGATGAAACTATATCATCAGATGGTCCAGCTAGTTGCCTTCTCCGCTTGTTGAAGTTGGAGCATGAAGATAACGATATTCCAACCCCATTGTGTGTTTCTATTTTGGATAAGTATGAAATCATTGATCATCGCCTAGACTTTTATTCATTCTGCATCAATGGCATTTGGATGAACGTCACGCTTGAAGACATTCTTTTTTTAACTGGGTTACCCGTTGATGGGAAACCCATCATCCGTTGATGGGAAACCCATCATCCCAACTTTTAGTCGCCAAGAGGATTCATTTTCTATATTTGGGTCTAATAAAAAGACCCTTACTCTAGTTGAATTAAAAGAAATTGCATGTGGGAATTCGCTAAACTCGCAACCTCTAACCCAAGAACAAAAGCTTTATGCTGTGTTGTTGGTAGTTATCAATCGTATGATAGTACCATCAGGGGATGGGCATGTATGTCGACCTTTATACATCCAGTTTATTAAGGACTTGGACGATGTCAATAATTACGCTTGGGGGGCTGCGTTACTTTCCTTCCTTTATCGTGGGATGAAGCAGTTTAAAAATGGGAAAAAAAATATTGTGATGGCAACGTATGGATTTTATTGGTGAGAAAATATATATAGATCACATTTTTTTTTTGTTGAGTTTTTCTTTTGTATTATTTTTGATATTTTAATGAATTGATATTTTTCCCCCTTTTATAGGGTTTTCTCGTATGTCACATTCGGAAAATGCGGGTTGAGCTCAATATTGACCTCAAGAAAGTCCAGCCGCCGACATCCTTCTTGTTTTCGATTGTGGAGGCGTTGAATAAGATGGGTCGAGACCATTATGCAACATATGAGGAGAAAACACGTTCAATTTTAAACAATTTCGAGGTCATGGTAAGGCTAAATTACTTGCATGTGCTTCTAAATTTTAAGAAAATGATCTAAATCATTCGTACTTAAATTGGTGGTGCAAGAAGGGTTTTAATGAAGTTTGTTATAGATTTATATTTTTTGAACACATGCACATGTACTTATATTCTCATTTGCTTTTTTGTTAGGAGAAAACACGTTCAATTTTAAACAATCTAGAGGTCACGGTAAGGCTAAATTACTTGCATGTGCTTCTAAATTTTAAGAAAATTATCTAAATCATTCATACTTAAATTGGTGGTGCAAGAAGGGTTTTAATGAAGTTTGTTATTCATTTATATTTTTTGAACACATGCACATGTACTTATTTTCTCATTTTCTTTTTTAATTGAACCACCTTTTAGTTTTGACTTTTAATTATAACTTTTTTTTCTATAAAACAGGATATGGATTGGCATCCATATACTGCAGATATGCTGCCTGCTCAGCTCCATGTCCAGATACCTCTCACGACACGTTTATCACCGTTGTTTTGCTATAACTTCGTGGAACATCATCTTCCACATCTTTCAGCAAGACAATTTGAGGTGCTTGAGGGGCTGAATCTGGATGGAGTTGGAGATTTTCTGGAATTTATCACTCTCAAGTATAATAAGGAGAAAACTGGCCAGAATTTTGTAAAGCATTATGAAAAAGAGCTCGAAATATGGAACAAGAGGCTATTTGTAGAGAAGTTCGACAGGACCACTTCTGGTACCTCCGCCACCCAGAGGACTGCTAGCAACTCCGTGTTCAGTCCAGGGGAGTTCAATCCAGTTTCTTCACCTTCCATGTTCAAGCAAACAAGCCCAGGGAGCATGCACTTTGAGGAGCCCCCTCAGCAGCACTTTGAGGAGCCCCTTCAGGACCACGTTGAGGAGCATTATGAGGAGCCCCCTCAGGAGCAGGTGGAGGAGCCCCTTCAGGAGGCCGCTCAGGAGGCTCCACGGTCTCCTCCCAGAAGGAGGAGGCGCAGGCCAGGTTATGTTTTGCCGGTTACTGAAATATTGGGAAAAAGGCATATCAAAACACCAAACAACGGCAAAGATTCGGGAGTGCATCAGCAGATCGGATTTCCTGCCAAAAAATGGAGAAACCATTGTTGCTATGTGAGTGATGACTCAAATTCATTAGCAGTATGTTTCCACATCAGTTTATTAGATTTGTACTAAGAGGAATTTTTTGAATAATCTTTATATGAGAAAAACACATTGAAAATTAACTATGTACAAATGAGAAAACTCACTAAAAATTAACTCAACAAATGAGAAAACTCTGAATATACCACGGCAATGGCTCAAAACAAATGAGAAAGCTATTATAAAATGGAGTGCATGAGTTTTTCATTTATGCCTTATACCATAATTTTATTAGTAACCCTTTAACAATGAAATTTAGTTGATAACACATCTTTCTAAAATTCTAACTTTTCAAGAAAATGCTTCAACAATATCCAAAATGTAGTTATGT
Organism: Cyamopsis tetragonoloba; assembly: GCA_037177725.1. Lineage (NCBI taxonomy): Eukaryota > Viridiplantae > Streptophyta > Magnoliopsida > Fabales > Fabaceae > Cyamopsis > Cyamopsis tetragonoloba. Next base: position 41,390,060 of record CM074121.1, read on the forward strand.
ATTCATACAATTACAAAGGAGACTCAAAAAGCAACCATCAAAAAAATAGAAAAGGGGAGATTTGACTTTTGAATCTCAATCTTACAATATATGCTAAATTTTTTTTTGTTTCTCCTTCAATATTCGAATACATATTCGAATATGGAAAGCCAAAAATAAAATTTCAAATACCCCTTTGACTTCCAGCATTCTTGTATTCGAATAGCTATTCGAATATGCTCCTCCAACATCTTTATATTCGAATAGATATTCGAATATTAGATTCAAATATTCGAATATTATTTTTTCTATATTCGAATATAACATCACATTTATAGGCATGACTGATTGCATTCCAATTTTCTGCATGAATATTCGAATACATATTCGAATATTCCATCCTATATTCGAATATACATTCGAATATGGATGTGACTGAGTGTTTAAAAAAAGACAATTTTTTTTTTAAATGCAAAATTCTCATCTCTAGCCTCATATCTTCCTCTCACGCACCAAATTCCTCTTTAACAATTCTACTCCACAAACAATCTTCTTCTCCTTCCCTTCAACAATCAACACATGGCCTCATCACCACCTTCCTCTCCTCTTGCTACCAATTCTCCACCGTCACCAACACACAAACGATCGCTTTTCAAACGCACTGTTGTCAACGAGCCACCCTCAATACCACGTGGGCCACGCAGTGGGTCCTTTTCCTCTGTTCCTCTTACTACGACTGAATTCACTCCAGACTTCCAGAGACGGTTCTCCTCCGCCTCTCAAATTGCCAAATTCCAGAATGGGTTTTCTGACAGAAAAATTGTTGACCCACGGTGGGTTAACATGCCTTGGTTTCGTGCTCAAGGCTTCTCGTTCGTCTCCTGGCTTGAATCAACCCTCCTTGTACCATTTCTTAGTATCAAAGAAAAGGTATATCCAAACCTCGTCCGTGTCTTCTACTCAAACCTTGTTTATAACGCCGAAACCTGCACCATCACGTCTAAAGTCAAAAAGACGAAAATTCACATCCCTCCCTCTCTCTGGACATCTCTCACAGGGCTACATTTTGAACGAGCCCAAATTATAAGATCAACCGCAATGGGACAGTGGGTCGCTGAATACAATCCTATTCAGGCAATCGAGGCCATGTGTCATGTAAGATCCTCCTTTCATACCTCCAAACAAGGCGACTACCTTCCCATCAGCACACTCACAATGGACTCCCGAATAGTCCATCTCATTATTGCTCGCGTCCTACTTGGTCGCGTTGGCAATTTCACCAAAGTCCTCCATGATGAAAGGCTACTTCTCTGGGCCATCATCAAGCAAAAGCTCGTCGACTGGGCAAGACTTGTTTAGCATCACATGCTGAAAGGGGCAACTGGCACCACTCCTCTTCCCTATCCCACATTGATCACTGTCATCCTTCGGCACTTCGGCATCAGTTTGGCCGATGAATACAGTACCACATTGATGGCCACAATTTTGAAATTGGTCAATCATTGCTGCATCGTGCGGGCATTGTTTATGCTGTTGATAAGTGGTACATTCGAGAATTGGGGATTAAAGGCAATCGCCCAAAAGAAAACTATCCTGATCCCGATGACTTTGAAGAACTCCCTGAACCCGACCAAGAGCCTTTTCCACCACATTTCCAACGGCTAAGTATTCAATTTTCACAAATGATGGAGGCCAAATTTGAACAACAGCATCAATACTTTGACCAGCGGTGCGATCAGATGAAAGGCTACTTCTCTGGGCCATCATCAAGCAAAAGCTCGTCGACTGGGCAAGACTTGTTTAGCATCACATGCTGAAAGGGGCAACTGGCACCACTCCTCTTCCCTATCCCACATTGATCACTGTCATCCTTCGGCACTTCGGCATCAGTTTGGCCGATGAATACAGTACCACATTGATGGCCACAATTTTGAAATTGGTCAATCATTGCTGCATCGTGCGGGCATTGTTTATGCTGTTGATAAGTGGTACATTCGAGAATTGGGGATTGAAGGCAATCGCCCAAAAGAAAACTATCCTGATCCCGATGACTTTGAAGAACTCCCTGAACCCGACCAAGAGCCTTTTCCACCACATTTCCAACGGCTAAGTATTCAATTTTCACAAATGATGGAGGCCAAATTTGAACAACAGCATCAATACTTTGACCAGCGGTGCGATCAGATGGAAACCGCTCTTCGAGGAGAGATTACTTCTCTCCGCGAAGAAATTGCTCGCACCAACTCCACCTTCGTGCCTCCATACTCTCAATCTGCCTTTCTAGCAGATCAAGGTGATGCAAGCGGGTTTCATCAGCATTTTGGCAGTATCGATCTCCAAGATTTTGGGGCTCAACCAAGTCCCGACTTGGATTTTGATTTCTTTACAACACCGCTTGCCTCCGGCCCTCTCTGACTGCTCCTAAACTATTACTTCTTTACAACCTAACATAGATTAGTCATGATTATTTTGGGACAACTAAACTTTTTGAATTTGTTTATTTTTGAGATTATTTTTTATTCTCAATCTTACATATTATGTCTCAAACTTATTATCTCTTTTTATGATGACAAAAGGGGGAGAAATAACTGCACTTAACCAGACTGAATTTAGAGTCATTTATAGTCAAATCCAATCCTATACATGTTCAATTTGTTGTTGCTTATTAAAAACGCTTAACATGTTTATATGCATATTGACAGGGGTAGTCGAACTCCGTAAGTAAGGGGGAGTCTCTGAATATTGCACGCACATAAGTGATCTGAATAGTTTGTTGTTTGTCATCATCAAAAAGGGGGAGTATGTAAATGCAAATGTTCTAAGTTTGGAGTTTCGATGATTCCACAACAAACCAAGAATCAAAGCCTTGAAAGGGTAAATCAAGTGAACAAACGCAGTAAACAGATCTGCAACAACAAGGGTATATAGGATTTAACTTATGCTTAAATGTAACTTTGATTAAGGCTCTTTGAAAGTGAAACAAACATTTTTTTTTCAAATCAAACAAGTTTTTTGAAAATGTTAAAAGTTGTGCTAAATAAATTTTTCTAAAGAAAAAACCCTCCTAGAAAATTACAAAGAAAATATCTAAACTTGATTTTTACTTGGAAAAGTCTAAATTGGTTGTATATTTGAATATCAATGTTCTGGAAATAAGATTTGAATTTTCTGACCAGTATATTCAAATATATATTCGAATATATCTTTCCATATTCGAATACATATTCGACTATGTTATATTGCCTTGGCCTACTTATTTTCCAGAAATAGTATATTCGCTGTATTCGAATACATATTCGAATATGAAAGTGTCATATTCGAATATGTTAATGAACTGTGCGCATTTTTCATCTGCCATTTATGTTGTCTATAAAAGGGGCTTCTGACAAAAAGTATGTCACACCCTTGCAAGTATTGAAAAAATATTTTTATCCTCAATTTTTTGAATCAAGGGTCTTGTGCTATTGCTTAAGGCTTTCTTTGTTTTTTCTTTACTCTGTTTCTTTCATTAAACATAGAGCTTTAAATCAAATATCTTAGAGCTTCAAGTTGTATTATTTACTTTTTTGAGAGTTTCATTGTGGTGAGTTTAAATTAAAAAGTGTTAAGAAGGTGAGGAATCCTTCTTGTTTGTTGAAGGTGAAGGATCATTCAAAACCATTTGTAGGGTGAGGTATCCCTAGATTGAGGCCCTTGAAATTGGTGAGGTATCCAATTGAGAAGGGTGCTCTTAGTGTGTAAATTGTTGAAAAGCAATACAAGAATTCTCGCGCGGCGGAGATTCGTAGAGTGGACGTAGGTCACAAGTGGTGTATGACTGAACCAGTATAAAACTTGGTGCTACTCTCTCTATCCTTAAAACTCTTACTTGTTTATTTTGTTGCATCTTTATTTCTATATTCATTGTCTTTAATTCCATATTTCAACTAAAATATACTTTGTTCAAGTCTTGCTATCATTTATAAAAGAATTTACAAAAAATCTTTTAAGCTCAATTCACCCCCCCCTCTTGAGCATAGAGACCCTTGTCTAACAAAAAAATAATTTGAGTCGTCATTATACAACTAATATAATGAACTCGAATCCTAAAAAAACAATTAATGTAATGTAAATGTGTACTTTACATTTTTGGGAGGAAATCATTTACCATCAAATTTCATGAACAATGATATATTTATGGAATTGATAAAATTGACAAATTAAAAAATTTGGAAAACATATATATCACCATATGTGTGTGGTTCTTATGATATTAAGCACGATCATATTAAGCAATTATTGAGATTGATTGCTTCTAAATAGGAGAAATTTGTTTGTCAAATGTCATAATTTAAAACAACCACAAAACAAAAATGAATGATATGCTAATAGTGACCGGTGCGGTATTCGAAAAATTAAACTATAATTTTCATTTACATTCTTTACAATATATACATGTATTTATTAATATAGTTTACTCTTGATTTGAAATAAATCATTTTGAATAAAATAAATAAAATCTAAAAACTATAGAAACAACTATATAATTAACTATCAAAATGAGTTCATGAAAATAGTTAGACAATCTATAGATAGAATAATGTCATTGAAAAGTGTAATATTTAAAAATGCAGTTTTATTATAATTTTTAGTAAAAAGAAAGTAAATATATTTTAAGTAAAATGACACTTTTGGTCCCTTAACGTTTTGCGCCAATTCACTTTGGTCCCTTAATTTTTTTTTGATTCATTTTGGTCTCTTAACTTTTATTGTGGATTCAATTTGGTCCCTACCGTTCAATTTGGACACTTGTATTATGACTTGACGGAAGTAACGGTAGGGACCAAATTGAATCCAAAATAAAAGCTAAGGGACCAAATGAATCAAAAAAAAGTTGAGAGACCAAAGCGAAATGGTGCAAAGAGGTAACGGACCAAAAGTGTCATTTTACCTATATTTTATAATTGCATAATCACTATTTTTAAGACAGTTGCTAGCAAAACTCAATTCTTTGAGCTACATCCCCCTCCTCGTCTCCACTGAATCTATTCCATGAGAAACCTAAAAAATACACAATTAGTTTCTTGAAACAAATGTACCAATTTTTTTTTCTTTTAATAAGAAAATTATTGATTATTCTATAAATCACCAAAGCAAATTCAAATTCCGAAAAAAACCAAAATTATGAAAGTAAATTGACCCCATTTACATTTCAGGATAAACTTGATCTAATTTCAAAATATTAAAAGATTAAATTGACATAACTGGTTGAATTAATTAAGCAGTAATTACATGAATTAAATTAATATCTTACGAAATAAAGCACACACTTAAGAGTAAGCTCTACATAATTTAAATATCAGTTTGTATGTCGGTAACTTTAGAAATAATTATATAAATTATATTTTTTAAAATTTATAAAAATAATTTAAAAAGAGCGAAGCAAGTGCTTTCACAGGGAAATCCAGCCTTGAAAATCAAGGCCAAGCTTCTTTATCATGTTGGTCTATCTTTACCACTCTTTGCAAGTAGAAGGGAAATTTTTGTGATGAACCAAAATTTATGACCACTATAAATGTTGCAAATTTAGGACTAAAAGGTACTCTTCTCACTTTCAACTTCTCTTTGCTTCCTTTGTTGTTCACTCTTGATATTAGGCACAATTTCATCAATGGAACTATTCCAGTTTGTAAACTTGAAGCATCTTGTATTTGGATCCAATAAATTTTTCTTGTTCAATTCATCTAACAATTGGAAAGTTAAAAAAATCTAGTTAAAATTGATTTGTCAATTAACTCTCTCCAGTGTATGATCCTTTGAATTGAAAACTTGACAAATATAGAACATTGGCTTTCAAACAATAGTCTCCCTGACCAACTACTCACCTAATAACAAAACTTAATATATAAATTTTTCTACACATAAACAATTATATGGCTAACCATGCCTCTATATCTAAATATATTGTTTTAATATCAAGAACCACATATTTTTAGTATTACTATGTATGAGAGTACTAATAAAGAGGAAGGAAGTTGAATAAAACAAAGCTGAAGTTGAAGTTGAATGAATCTAGTGCCAAATGGGTGTCAGTCATAAATGAGAATTGTGTACATAATATATCATTTGCAGACAACGTCGATTTATCTTTACTAAAACCAAATATAAAAAAATAAATTGAAAAAAGGATGAAATCAAATAATGATAAATAGTTTATGAGTATACTAAACAATTATGTAAATTCATCATGGACCATTCTCGCTTTGAAAACCACTTTCTTGTCATCTTTAGTAGAAGAGCATAACACATGAGACCTTGACATAATTAAATATTATTGTGAAAACTAAAATGTCTATCATCAAAGGTCGTTAGTTCATTTAAGATTAACTATAATTTTATAAAAATTATATGTTTTTAAGAATGAAAAAAATTATAAAATTTTAGTTATAAAATCATGTAAAAATTCTAAACATTATTATTTAATATAACATTGAAAACAAAGCGACTACATAAATTTTTTTAAAAAAATCTAGAAAAATTGTTAATGTGAATTAAAGTAACTCAAGGTTTTGTAGGCTTTGAGCCTTTGGTCCTCTTCAACCTCGCACCAAATTATGAAGCAGTACAAAATGATCAATAAGTTCCATAGAATACATTTGTAGGAGTTGATTGTCAACACATGAAAAAAGACATAAATTTCACTGTGAAGCAAGTCAGCAACTTTCACAAACTAATGCAAATGTGCATTCATTTTCTTCTTTAAATTTGTGATTTTATCCACCCTCCAAAATGGTATTAAGTATTAACCTTCTTATGATAGATCTAAACAAATTTAAACGGGTTACAAAATAGAACTTCTAATTTGAAATGTGTGGAATACATAAGGATGGAAAAGTGTTTCAATGAAATCATGAATATAGTTGTATTCTAAATAGTTGTGTTAATTTGCGCTTCACCCAATACCATTGTTTGCGTTTCTGCATGATATCTAATAAAGAAGGCATGTATAACTTATACCGATCTGCGGGTTCTGCTGACAAAAAAAAAAGATCTACAGAAAATTTACTTAAGTTGAGCCTTGCAATTTCTCAACTTAATCTCTTGCTAGCAATGGTTTGAAGAAATCTAAATATGAATGCACACGAGTTATATCTAGCTGTCCACAAATCGCATAACTACATTAGTCTGTATTCACTCTGTTTCTATTTCCTCACAACTCCTTAGAAACAAATCTTGATACTCATAACTACATCAGTATATGTATGTCAAAGGTTCTTAATCCGTCATCCATTTAGTGGAGTGAATAATTTGGATAAGTTACCACCAATAGCTACTTATACAGTAATCCCTCTAGAGCCACTAAATTACCTTTCACCTATTCAGACAATAAAAAGTTGACTGTACATGTTGTAAAGCAATGCATACTTGAGTTTACCTTGGAAGAGGCAACTAAAACACTTGAATATGCAAGTTTAATCAAAAAATCCATTTCATGTATGCTACCATAATTTCAATGACAAAGCTACAACTAACATTATAAATGAGTATTGAACCTAATAGGAGGATAGTAAGAAAATTACAAATGTAAACTTATGTATAAATAATATATTTTGTACCAAAGTAACTAATTTAAAGGTTGCATTGAATTCTTTTCCAGTCAGAGCTTAAATAATAATTATAAGGCAATAGATTGAATGAAGGTTCTAAACCAATCTAAAGTATTTTAAGTTTCCTATCTGTTAGTAATTCTTTAGTAGGACTCCACTTAAGTCCCCAACTTTTTAATTAGTAATGCTTGCTAAATTAAGGTGAACTGATTTAAAATCAAATAATTATTACAATTATGCCAAGATTACACTACAACACTGTTTTTTGGTACATAATGATTGTTTAAAACTAAGACAAAGCTGTTGAGTTGAGTTGTAGCTTGACCAGTGCCAATATCAAAATAGGCCACTATCTCCTAAAACCCAAGAAGAGTATCTTTTCAAAATCCCATGCATGCATATAGAAAGAGTTGAGTTGTAGTTCCAATGAAAAAAAATATAATGATGATAAATATATTTTAAACAAAAAGGAACACAATTGTGGATCTTATCAAATCACTTATTTTCAAATACAGATTGCAACCCATTGATATCACACTTTGTTACTCAGTTGGTCTATGACAATAAATACACCTCAACCATGCCTATAATTACTACCTCCTGATCCGCCAGCTATGTACTCTACTCTAGTATCATCATGGTCATTGAGTTGAAAAAATGCATGTAAAACTAACTGTCATATGCACAATCAATCACTATAAGCATGCAAAACCAACTTCCATATTCATAATCAATCAATTTTCAGTCAGTCTTCTTAACTAAATTCATATGGAAAAAATAGAAGAAAAATATACAAACTAAATATATATTGAGGCTATGTTGTTGTGTACAAATCCAAAAAGCTAATGTAAAAAAAAATAATGCAAAGATGAAACATTTCAGACCTTGTGAAAAATGGCATCAGCTGAACGAATAAACTGAAACATGTCACCTCCAACAAATTTCAAGGTAGTGATATCTGTCAAATTTCCAACCACATGTGAAAGATCTAGCACAATCCAGTCAGATTAGGAATGACCCATACTATCCATGGTACAACTCCTTTACCCCCTTATTAGTTGTTGCTCATTGCAGATTTGTTTCCCTTGTGTTTTGGCTTTCAAATGTTTGTTGAAGCATCTTTTTACCAACATTACTTTGTCTGAAGCATAAGTGAAAAAAAATAGGATCAGAAATATTCATTAACAAAAGTTCTTCCCTCCTTTCAAATTTAGAAACAATTGTGAATAAAACAAAATAAGCCAAATTTGAAAAGTGACTTCAAAAACACAATTTTTTTTCACAACTTATAGAACCAAACACAAAGCAGACCAAGATTATAGTTTGAAATAATCAATGATAAAATGAAACCTCGTTGATGATAATATCATAAACAGAACATGAAGTATCAATGTGAGCAAGAATGGCAGCCTCCCCTTCATAAACAAACCACCCACCTGCCACCTGTGACATTCTTGTTCCCAATCTCATTCAGCTTGAAGTTTAAAGCTTCACCAATCTCTTCTCCAATTAAACCCCCTTGCTTGCTCTCTTAATAATGAAACTCCTCAAGCTTCTCATTAGAATTAAGATGAAAATTATCATTGTCACAATCAAGAAGAAACAATAGCAAAGACACTTATGTTTTACCATCTTGCTTACAAAGAGACAAATACATTTGATTTGTCACGGTGCAAATAGATAATTCAATCAGACATCTCAAAAAATATGTATTCAACTAATCCATTGAAACAAATATAACTGGTCACGCATCATTTACATTTTTAGCCGTTAGTGAGAAAACAAAAATAAAAAGCAATTAGTATATTGATTTGATAACCAAAGTACATATCTTACTTATAATAAAACAAAATAAATTGCAGAAGTATCTTACTCATATTGCACCAATTTCTGTTTCAAGATTCACCATTGTGCACACTGCCAGGCCATTTTGTGTCCATCATAATCCTTTCTTATCATTCCTGCAATGGTAGCCATCAATTCAAATTCTGTCAAAAACAATGGTAGAAAAGCCAAGGAAACAAATTGGTAAGCCCAAAATAGACAAACAAAATGGAACTTCCAAAATATTAAGCCGTCCAATCAAACAATTAGAGGAAGCCCAAAATTAAATTTAAGAACTGGAAACTGAACACAACATCAAATCAAAAGAGAACCCTTTAGTGACATGATGCTTATAATGCAATCTAACAAACCACAAATCATCAAATAATAACATAAACTCATGAGAATCATATCATGAAAAGATGATAAAAAATAGTGATAGAAACACATATTTGTTAGCAAACTAAATAAGAAAATCATAAACACAAAGATTATGGAGAATCCTGTTTTACTTCACCCTTTGCTTCTTTCTTCACCTCCATTGCCATTACCCTTGTTGTCTTTGTCAGGTGCTGCTGATTTATTATCCTCTTTTGTCTCTTTGGCTTTCCTTTTAACATTGGAAAATAAATCAAATAGAAATATGCAAATAACCAAATGACAACTACTACAAAAGCATGTTTTAACATTAAAGATCATAGATGCCAAATAAAAGTTTATTAATTAGATTAACATAAATGACTCAAATGCTGTTGAAAATTATTTGTCCTGCATTGTGGTCTAGTTCTAGTTGATAGAAATCACACCAGCCATTGTATCATAAATGAAAAATAAATTAGTTCCCAATCCAAGCAGCATGATTAAGTGGAAGCACCGATAAAGTGCAATGACAACCAATAAATAGGTTACAGCATTGACATTAAAAAATAGATTAAATATAACTTTGTAATCTAATCTTTTACGATGCACCATAAGAAAAGAGAATGAAAGAAGTGACATTTTGGTAACATAAATACAGACAATAAGTCAGAGAGAGAAGGAATGATGAAAAAGCTAAAAGACGAAACATAGAAACAGAATAGGAAAGATAAGATCATAAACCATAATAATACAATTATATATACAAAATCATAAACCATATGTTAGAGTAACAATTACATAGAAACACTTATCAAATGTGCAAAAAGGCATCAAACGTGCAGAGGAAATAGGGCAATCACCAAGTTTTTATTTTACTTGAGCCATTTTCGTTTCTAGTACACATTGAATGTCTCCAATCTGTCAAAAACAACATCAAATTAACATTAAATAGCTGCAACTCATCTCTGAACATGTCATTAAATTCTAAACCTACAAAGAAAAAAGAAGAGCTAAACGATGCACCATAAGAAAAGAGAATGAAAGAAGTGGCATTTTGGTAACATAAATGCAGACAATCAGAGATACAAGGAATGATGAAAAAGCTCAGAGGGAACATAGAAACAAATTAGGGAAAATAAGATCATAAACCATAATAATACAATTATATAACCAAAATCATAAACCATATGTTAGAGTAACAATTACATAGAAACACTTATCATTTCCATTTATTCATGTTCCCTTCTTTTATTAAGCTTTTTTTTTTAAAAAAAAAAAAATCCAAATCATTTGCACCAAAAATTGCATTATTCCTAGCTAGCCATAACGACCACACTATTGCGAACCAAACTAATTCCCATAATTGTCGATGCTTCCAGTTGTGAATAAGGCCCAAAAATTGCTCATAGTGACTCATACAGCTGTGAAACATAGCAAAACTCCTACCCTTTAAAGGAAATAATGCCAAATGATAGTTGTCTTGTTGCACTTAAAGAATAAATGGGAAGTCGATTCGGACATCTCTCTGTCTACCCCTAAACTTAAACCAAGGTATGTTCTAAGAAGTTTATGAACTTCAACACATTCTCTGAGTTTTGATCCCCTAATTGATCCCAGTGCTCTATTTCTACCAGAACACATTATTTCTATTAGAACACATTTAATTTCATGATTTGGGATTTTGAAAGACTATATATTGACATAATGTTTTTCTAGCAAGAGCTTAATACCATTCCATGAATCCTTATAAAATGAAATTTCGCATTCATTTGCAGATTAAGAAACCAAAAGAAAATAAAAGACATGAGAATGGATTAATATAAGTTTGATACAACAACGATTAGAATGGAGAAAGCCACAGTGCTTTAGTGAACAAACAAATAATGAAGCAATTTGAGGTTTTGCTGAGAATAAAACGGTTCTGCTTGTAAGTTACACAATGTTATATTCCTGATAGACAACACAAACAAAACAATTATGATATGATTTAAGGAAAGTCTCAATTCTTCTTACCAAATAAATCTGAATTCTTCTTACCAATTAAATTTCAAATCTGTTAGATGTTGCTATTTTAATTTTGACGTTTTGTTTGCATGATTTTATTATTTGCCTACGTTAATTAGTAGTGATGATATTACTTATTAACTTGTAATTATAATTTGTAAAAAAAAATATTAAAACCAAAAATCGAACCAATCCAAACAAAATTTAATCGGATTGCTTTGGTTTGGATTACCTTATGGAAACCAACCAAACCAAACCGAACAAGAATAAATTGATCGGTTCGGATGGTGACCCTCCCCCCAAATCAAACCAAACCAGACCGTGAATATGCATGAATTTAGAATTTTGTAAGATGAGCCCATATGTGGTAACATGATAAACTTTTGTCATGATAGACCAATATTAGCACTCGCTGAACCACTTATTAGCAGCACTATTAACGTATGACTGTTACCAATATAGATGAGAAATGATTATTCTCAAAGATGTGGATAACATTGAATGTTGTTTATCGTACATAGTATAGTCTTTTGTTATGTTTGATTTATGAAATTGTGGTGTTAGACTTAAAATACTAACCAATGGTGAGTTGGTGGGGCTGCTGGTGGCATGTAATCATTTCATAATGAACCTAATTACTTATTGATAATATTCTAAAACTCGCGTACTATAAATTGTTAATGACAAAGGAACATGTTGGCTATTTTCATGTATCATACTGTGATTGTAATGTTTGTGAAATTCAACAATAATTATTGTAGTTACACATAAAGTTGTAATTGAATAATGAAGTTGTGTTAGTACTTTTGCCTCCTATCATTCTGTGGCAGGTTTATCAAGTTGAAGTTGTGATAAAGAAATCCCACCTTAATGGGGCCATAAAATGCACCCGAAACTGTTGAGGAAGAAGTCAGGATTGCGTGTCAGGTTTCGATGCGAGAATGAGTTTTTGGCTGACGTGAACAATAATATGACTTTGCAACAGTATCAACGTATTAAGAGGATTCCGTTTGGTTTTTTTTTCTTGACCTGTCGATTGAGATGCAACTTTCGGGTCTATTGATGGAGTTGCTTAGTAGATGGGTTGAACCAAGTGGTGAATTTAGAGTCTTCGGTGTGCTGGTGCCGTTTACACCATTTGATGTGTGTTTTGGGTCAAGACTTCTGATTGTAGGTGAGAAGTAAATTATGAGAGTCACACATTTGTCGTATGTTCCTTGGGAGGGATAAGAAGATTGCAATGATTAATTCACTTTTTCATCAATATCATGGTAGCAAAAAAAGATGTAGGCGCATTGATGATTATTGTCGACTGTATATTTTTGCTAATGTTTGTTCAATTTTTTATCCCAACAACATATGGTGGTTTTCCTTTATAGTTGTTTAAGTATTTGGATGATTTGGATGAGCTTCAGAAATATGCATCGGGCAATGTGGTAGACAATAATCTTGTTTCAGGCCTGTCACGTGGGTCAAAGTGTTTAAGGGAGGGTAGGAATTCTACGGAAGTTGTTGTCACCGGATGTGTTGTCTTGTTGCAGGTAATTTAATCCACATTTTAAAGTTTATGTTTGTCAATTGATTTCATTCACAACCAATGTTGTGTAAATATTGTCCCAGTCATGTAGCTCAGTTGGTGAGCGCATGGGGACATGCGTGTGTGGGTACGAGTTCGAATCCCGGTTGTACTACTTTCCTATGAATCAAAAAAAAATGTTGTGTAAATATTATTGGTTTTCTTTTGCTTACTGGTTAGATGTGGGGGTGTGAGCAAATGGGTATGTATGATGCGATACGTTCTGGTCCGAGAGAGATTCCAAGAATTTGAAACGGTCTAAACTTTTGTTATGCTTGGGACGAAGTGATGAAGGCCTTTTCCACAAATCCAGTAAGTGATGCACCTGAATTATCTCAATTACCTAGTGACCAATGTGAGACAGTTAAGTTAATGTGGGAACTAGTATGCAATATGCGTTACATGTTTTAAAGTAAGGTTAAGTCTGTTGGCATAGATTATTACTATGTTTCCATGGACCCAATGATATGATTGTTGCCTAATCACTAGATGACAAAGAGTTTACACATTAGTTGGGAACATGTTTTTAGTTAGTGGTAAACAATTAGAATAAGTGGCTATTCACGTGGACAAAGAAACTTTCTACATTATGTCTCCGTTAAAAGTTTGTTTGGAAGAGGAGCCATTTTATTTAATTGTTTCAGTTTACCATTTACAGATGGAAAAAAAATCAAAGTGTTAAATTAATGTGGGAAGTAGTGTTGCATATCCGGTGAATTTGTTGCACTAATTGGCTATGTTGGTCGCCTAAATCAATTATAATGTAGTATATCAACATTATATTCCATCTATCACTTTAGTTATACCTAAAGATTCATAGTCAAATTATATCATTAATTTTATGACAGTTTAAACACGATTAATTTTGGTTTTTTTTACGTAATTTGTAGGTTCGTCTTTCAAATTTTGAATAAATTTTCAGCAAGCATGCCCAAACACACCCTAATCCTAAGGATTTTAAAGGATGATAATAAGTTAATTAAATTTTCATATACTGAATTTTAATTATTTCTAAATGGATTAATTATGTTTTTGGTCCCTACAAAATAGGGGTCCTTGGTTTCGGTCGCTATAAATTTTCTTTTTTGGTTTTAGTCAAACACTTTGCTTAAATATTTGATTTTAGTCCCTAAAGCCAAAAAATGGATTCTGTGCCAAACATGCCTTTATGTAATTGTTTATTTAATTATTAAATTTGACATTAAAATATAAAAGAACTTTTTTCAAAAAAATAAAAAATCCTCCTTCTTCTCCCTAACTCCACCACCACTTCCACTTTTCTTCCCTCCACCCACCGCCGCCACTACTTGCAGCAGCCGTTGCCACCACCTCATCCTTCTCCTCCTCCTCTCTATGCCAAATTTAGCCTATGCCTACGCTTCCCAACCGCAGGCATTGGATGCATAGCTATAGGTACAGAATCTATAGCCGCGGTTATGCAATCGCAAGCGTTGTGTGTTTTTTTTAAAATTAGCTATAGCTGCGGTTGTACAACTGCAAGCATTGTGTGTGTGTTTTTTTTAAATTAGCTATAGTTGTGGTTGTACAACCGCAGGCATTGGCTATTAATTTTTTTAAAAAAATTATCTATACCTGCGGTTCCATAACCATTGGCATAGGTTTCTTAATTTTTTTTTTATTTTTTGTGATTTTTTCATTTCCCACTGCTCTAAAAGTAGATCAAATTAAACCTATGAACTTCAATACAACCAGTAAATGACCATATTCAAAATACCAATATATTAAGTGTTACACTCACGATGAATCAAACTAAATAAGCTATTACATAAAGACTTAAAATACAACAAAGTTCAAATTAAAAATACAAAGTTTACATTTACATAACATATAAAATATAAGTAGTCTTCTCAAAGTAAGGTCACCATGTAGCTTGCCCACTCATCTATCACCTCTTGAATTTGTGATATATCATAGGTTCCTCCGATGTAATCCGGAAAGTACTAATAAAGTTCAACAAAACAAATTGAAATTAGAATGTTTCTCTCATTATAAATGATATAAATTATATAATTTAAGTACTTTACACTTGACTTACATCCAAAGGAATAGCTGACGCATTTTGTAGGATAATATCCCTCATAAATCGCATAACAAAATAGTCACAATCAACGTTATTGCATTGCCTTGGGTTCTACAATAATGTCAAATAGAAAATTAGGTTTTATAATTTGAAAAAAAAGCCATAAAAGTTCAAACAATAAAGATGTTCATATACCTTGACCCTTATCTACTTAATGCTTGGCCTTCGTGGTGCTCCAATTTCATGCTGATAAATGGCGATAACTCTAATGCAATTAATAAATTTATTAGTTAAAAAAGTTGAAAATCAAAGAATTTAATGTAAATACTAAGAGATATGTTTTTGCTTACTTATTGAACATGAACTTCATAACGTCATAGCTATTTGGATCACCATGTACTAAATCAAGATAATACAAATACTCTGTATTATTTGGATTGAGGACAATCAAAACCCAGTGGTCTCTACAAGTGAGTTGAAGTACATAACAAACATAAAAAACAATCAGTTAACTTAAATTATTAAAATTTAACCAAAATAGAAAACTTACTCACCTAACATTGTGTGGTGCCATAATCAGTTTGTTCATCTCTCTATGAGCCAAGAGGACTTGAGCAATGCGTTTGCTTTTTTCCTCAGCGTATTGTTTTTCTCCACAAGGTATCATGTGTGGTGAAATGAATGAAAATCGCTGAGTATGCTCATTTGGCACCATGAAAGTATAGTATAGGAACCTTGAATGATAATTACATGAATGTTAAGTTATAGATAATGAATTGCTATATCTAAGAAATAAAATTAGAGCGTATGGTAATTACATGATATATGTGGTAATTACATAAGAACCTATCTCTGTGTGATGTAAAGGCTCCATTATCTGAACTTTCCCAAGCATTTCCGTAAATTCCAGATTGAAGATGCTTTTATCCATATATACACTTAATATCCCATGATCTCCCAATCGCGATCGTGCGTACCCCGAAAGCACAATAAAAGGATCATCCTTCAAAGCTAATCCCAGATCCCCTATAAAGAGATAATTAGTTATATGTTGGGTTGTGACAACAATAATAGGGAGTTTTAAACACTTACCCCTAGATGGTGGACAAGTCCTTGATGGAGCTGCAACTGATTCTTTTGTGTGTCTGGAAGCTTTTGATTTCCCTTTATCTGTCTGTTGTGATTGTGCTTGAGTGGTTTGTAACATTAACAAGCTAAGTTAGTTAAGCAACTAAAACATTATTAACAAGTAAATAAAGATCAAATTCACATACTGATGCATGTATTTGAATCAAATCCAATGGCCATGCAACACAAGTCCCTAAAGCATCTAACATTGTAATTATGTATTCATCTTCAATCGGTACTGGCAATCGGCAATCTTCTAATACAATATCAATTCTCACTTTAACATGGTTAGTGGGGAGTGACCTTGTATGGATTAACGTCTCCTCAACACCATTATTATCATTGTAAACCTTTCCCTTGCCAACCAAATGATATGCAGGAGATGATGCATATAAGTCACATGGTATAATGCCCTAAACAGGAACATAAATATTGACTTATTACCACATAAGTTGATAGTCACATAAGAGAAAATTTGCAATTCCATACAAATAATAAGTTACCATCAGAATATGAACTGGTGTAGGAGTATGACTATCCTTCCCACTAGTCCTAGGTGGTTGAGGCATAAATTGTTCTACCTCTTCCTCTTCATCTGAATCTAAATTCAACTTACTCTCAAACTTTGCTACTTTTTTAACAAGTTTAGATACGATCTTTTTCAGATTTTGGATTTTCTTGCTGTCATCCTCTTTAGATTTTCTCCGTGACAGTTTTGGGAAGAACTCCCTGATAGTGACCCCAAATCCTATACCCCTAACACGACCAGGGTGCTCTGGTTGCATCATAGCCTGAGCAAGAACATCTTGGCGGCCAGAGACATCTAACTCTCCTTGAGAAGCCGATTGTGATAAGACCTCCTGAGATGCAAAATATTCCAGATTACTTTCAAATATCAATGGATTATAAATTGAAGTTACACATGAATATGATACTTACACATGCATCAACCACTGTTTGAACCTTCTCATCTGTGATCTTACCCTCACTATTATCATGGCCAGCCCTCCAAACAATGTGTCGAGGCAACTCAGAAACCTCCAAACCTGACTCTTTAATCTGTACATGTAGAAATTATTTGGGTTTAGCACATATAGAAAGTACAAAAAAAAAGTCATAAAGTTCAATTATATTACTTACTTTTTCTTGTTTAAGATCTGCATATGCCTTTCGACCTTTTCTATACGTATAAGTTTGTTGGGCTGCGCTTTCTCTATTGGCGCTGCTCAATTCCTATTACATCATGTTTATTATCAATACACATTCCCATAACCATAATCTAGGAATATAAAAATATCTCGATGTCTTTATACCTGGAAGTCTAATGAAAAGCGTTTTTGAACAAATATGTCCCAATGCTCTTGAGAGATGTAGCCACTATAAGCTAATTGTGGATGGTGAATGACACATCCATCTTCATCTGTTATATATTATTTCCCCAGATCAGACCGAAATTGCCTAGCAACTAAACCTGCTTTCTGTAGAATCTAATCCTTATGACATTCATCAATATTGAAAGCAGTTTGCAATATTGCCTTGACTAAAATATAAACTCGAAACAAATTAAAATAATAAAGTCATGAAATATATGTTATCAATAAATCACCCCACAGTTCTTGTTTGTATTGATATGGTACTTGTTTCCAATTATCATAAATAATCGGCACCGTCATTCGCACTTTAACCCCAAGATGGGTGATAAGTAAGCTTTTATTCGGGTCAATTGGCTGCCCATGTACATTCCATCCAACCTAAGCAAAAAATCTCATTCTTTAAATTATAATAAATATCAAAGTCAAGATGGGTGATAAGTAAGCTTTTATAAGTGAAGTACTCACATCGAACTTTATCCGTTTTTTCTTTGCTGCAATTACTTTCTTTGATATGGACACCCCTCTATATACCTTGTTTTCCTTAGCCTCTTTTTCCATGAACCTACAATGAGATTATAAGACGTTCACATTAGTGGATTTAAAACCATATAAAAACAACTCTAATGCACAATTAAGTGGATATTCATTACAACAAAAATTTAAATAATATTAATTACAACAAAAATATTAAATCCATTACTTACAGTATCACGACACTCGGTTCCTTTTTCTAGTTCGTGCTTTCTTAGACTGAAGGGGGATGTTAACCCATATTCCATCTTCATGATCATCTCAATACATCATCTCCGTCCGTATCACCTTCGTGTGATATCCTAAAAACAAGATCATCTTCTGAGTTATCTCCATTGTGATTACAAGGATCAAAACTATCTTTATTGGTTAAAAGCACAACAGACCAATTGTCATGAGCAGGGTCAGTGACATAGAACACTTGTAGAGCTTGTGAAGCAAAAATTAAAGGCTCATCTTTGTAGTCGACTCTATTCAAATCTACAAGCATAAAACCTGACTCATCCAAACGAACACCATTCTTGTTGTCAACCCACTTACAAGAAAATACAGGGATTTGAAAACTTGTGCAAATTAACTCCCATATGTGCTCAATCACTCAATATTATGACATATTTGCAAAAATAGGATTTCTATCCTTAGAGCTTGAGATATGTAGAGCTTCCACAATAAGTGTTACACCACTATTTTCATTGTGCTTCGGTCATCCTGATCTTTGGTAAAAATGTGTACCCGTTGATGAGGTAACTTGGGTAAGAAAATGCATGGCCATCAGGCCCTTTTGCTAACCATCTCACCCTGTTTGAAACTAAACCTGGATTGTTAGCAAAACCCTGCAATATATGATCTCTAAACCAAGAAATAAACAATTTATTGTGTTGTATTGTAATCCAATTCTCATTCTTCATCGGATTCTCTGACCGGAGTTTCTCTTTATGCAATTCAACATACATGTCAATTTCTTCCGTGTAGTGTAAAACATACAAGTGTACTTGCTCCCATTGTGATCTTGATAATTTGGCAATTTGCATTGAACCAAGACCTTCTCCATCAGTTCTTCCCGTGTGACGAGACTGTGGCACCCCTATCGTGTCGACATTTGATAAGTATTCAATACAAAATTCCACGGCTTCTTCAACTATATACCGCTCAACTATGCATCCTTCTGATCGACTACGATTTTTGACATACCCTTTTAATATCTTAATGTAACGCTCGGTTGGATACATCCATCTCATATAACAAGGACCACACAACTGCACCTCTCTTACCAAGTGAACAGTTAGATGAATCATAATATCAAAAAAGGAAGGCGGAAAGTACATCTCTAGCTCACTTAAAGTTAAGACAATTTGTTTTTGCAATGATGGTAACTTTGCAGGGTCAATCACTTTGCTGCAAATGGCCTTGAAGAACATGTATAACCTGGTAAGGGTTGCTCGCACCTTTGTGGGTAAAATCCCCCGTATAGCCACTGGTAACATATTCTCTAACAAAACATGACAGTCATGAGTCTTTAAACCTATTAATTTAAGATCCTTGATTGAAACAAGACTTCTAATATTAGAAGAGTATCCCTTCGGAACTTTAACCCCTTGAAGAAACTTGCAAAATGAAATCTTTTCTTTCCTAGACAATGTGTAAGCTGCTGGAGGAAGAAATGTACATTTACCCTTCTGTATTGGCTGCAACTCTTTTCGAATACCCAATGCGACCATGTCAAGTCTTGCCTTAATGCCATCTTTAGTCTTTCCCGGAACATTCAACAAAGTGCCAATAACACTGTCACAAACATTCTTTTCTATATGCATTACATCAAGAAAATGTCTAACATGTAAGGATTTCCAATATGGCAACTCAAAGAATATTGATTTCTTCTTCCAACCACTTGTTGAAATGTCTTTCATGAATGGTTTCCCCAAATTGTTGCTCAAATTCTCCACCTTTTCAAATAATTGTTCACCGGTCAACGGTAAACGTGCTCTCGCTTCTTCTGTTTCTCCATTAAATGCCTTAACCCAAGTCCGATAACGGTGTCTCAACGGTAAAAACCTTCGATGACCTAGAAAGACATTATTCATGCAATTATCCAATCTTTTTGAACATGTATCTTTTTCACATATAGGGCATGCAAATTTTCCTTTTATACTATAACCGGATAAATTTTCATAAGCCGAAAAATCATTAATTGTGCCAAACAACATGACTCTCAAGTTAAATGTCTCATGTCTATGCCGGTCATACACTTCCACACCTATGTCCCATATTTGATTCAAATCTTCAATTAGAGGAGCCAAGTACACATCTATGTCATTTCCAGGTTGCTTAGGGCCTGAAATCAACATCGACAACATCATATACTTGCGCTTCATGCAAAGCCATGGTGGCAAATAGTATATCATCAAAATCACCGGCCACGTGACGTGTGTACTACTTTGGATGCCATGCGGGTTCATTCCGTCGATGGATAAACAAAGACGTAAGTTTTTGGCTCTCGATTGAATTCAGGATAGTCATGATCAAACTTAACCCATTGAGGAGAATCTGCCGGGTGTCGTAGTTTGCCGTCTTTAACACGCTCATCGGCATGGCACACCAAGTGTTTTGCATCTTGCTCACTACTATACAAGCGCCTGAATCTAGGTATTATGGGAAAATACCACATCACCTTTGCCGGAGTCGTTTCATTCTTGTACCGTGTGGCATTGCATTTGAGACACACTTTTAGAGCTTCATATTCATTGTGAAACAGTATGCAATCGTTGGGGAAAGCGTGTATTTTCTCGTAACTCATGCCAATAGAGCACAACATTTTCTTTGCCTCATAAGTTTGGCTAGGAAGCACATTATTGTCAGGAAGCATTTCTTTAATAAGAGAAAGCAGCTGTGTGAAACTCTTGTCGGTCCATCCCTTCCTAGCTTTCAGGTTGTATAATTTCAAAACCGCAGACAACCTCGTAAACTTGGAGCAACCGTCATATGATGGTGTATCTGTGTCAGTTTTAATCCTCTCAAACATTTTGGGACAATTTCGAAGGTCCTCTGCAACTACATCAACCATGTCTTCTAAATAGTCAACCTCATAGAAATCTGTTCCAACATCAAAGGAATCATCCCTAGCATTTGACACCTGGTCTCTTGATGCATTCACCGACTCGCCATGCTTTGTCCAACAAGATTAGTTCTGATCAATTCCATAGCATATTAAATGATCCAACAACCCTTCTGCATTTGCACGTTTTACAAAACCACATTTTGTACAAGGACATATAATCCTACTAGTGTCTTCTGCGTGCTCAACTGCAAATTTTATGAACTCTTTGACTCTATCCTCATAAACCTTTGACAATCGATTTGCTGACATCTAATTGTGGTCCATGTTCATTATCCCCTCTTCAATAAATCTAGATTATTTCCCATAATTTAGTGAGCATTAAATTACATACAAGGATTTAACAGATTCCAAATCAATCAAACACCCCCAAAATTGCCCCAAAAAAATCAACAATTCAAACACAAATAAAGCAAATGGTTATCCACATAAAAGATCCAAAATTAAGAACAAGGACCAAAATTGGATGTCTGCTAATCGATTATTTTGTGAGACTTTTTTATTTGGTATAGTTTATATCATTGACCCATAGAAATTCGTTGGTGATTATAGGGGCCTTTATCTCTTTTTAGTTTTTTTTATTCAATTATTTTCAATGTGATGCAAATAAAAAAGAATCCAAATTAATAGAAAAAAAAATCCGAATCAATCTAAGTTGATTTCACTAAAATCTAAAGTGAATTCATAATTAAGGTGTGCACCCATAAAAAACTCAATTAAGGATTTATAATCCTACTCTGTATTTAGCTTCACCAGGAAATCTAAAATAACTAGGCCATGAATAATGTGGAGTAGTGCATGCTTAACTACCCCCCACTGATACAACTAAATATCTAATGCAGGTGTACATTCTCCTGTCATGCTGTCCTTGCGAAGGAAGAATATCAGGAATAGTGGATGCCCCTAATGCTGTTGCGACTATCGCCATTCCATCAGCTATGTGCTTACAATTAAATGCATCTTAATTTCTTTACCTTAACAAAAGTTCATACTAGTTGGTATATAAAAACAATGACTACAATTTCAGAATAATGAGTTATTTGTTAACAGCAGAATACTATCTAATTATCCATCACGAAATCGAATTTGGCACTACAAAGTATTGAATGTCATTTCACATTTGGCCCCATAACATAACATGCTTACCAATTTCACAATTTGTCTTCATCGCTATCGGAACATGTTATTGTCTCTATAATTGTCGGTATATAATATTAACTCATTTTTTTAATAAAATCATTAATCCTAGCAGAACATGCACCACTATGAACTTGATCATGAAAAATTTTCCAGCATTAGAAAATGCAGAACCATATTTGCAGTTACTCATATATCATCAGCACACTAAATTGAAAATTTCGGATCCGTTTGGAACTTATTAAAAAAAATAAAATGGTATATTGAAATTTCAACAAAAGAATACAATTTCTTTACTTGAAGAAAAGAAAGAAAGAATTCTTTCATAGGCAGTACTAGAGTAGTATATTTTTTTGTCTTGAAGTTTTTTTTTTACAAGACTCCTAATTCGAGTTGTTGCACAGAATCACAACCAATTCCAGAAAAAAAAAGAGTAAAATCAAAGGAGAAAAAACAGCAAGAAGCACATATGGGAGATCCAGAAACTCACCGAAATGCAGAAACTCTCGAATGCAGAAACTCACCGAACTGTACAGAGAGAAATGAAAGCAAATTATATGGAAGCTGTTCAGTGGAAAAAAAGTAACGAAGCTGAAATTGCAGAGATACTCACCGAGGAAGGGAACGTTGTTCGCCAGAAAAGAAGAACACGAAGCGTAGCTGGTTGCCGGAGAAGGGATGATTGTCGGCGGCGAAGAATAAATGGTGTTCATCGGAAAAGAAGGAGTGTTGTTTGCCGGAGAAGAAGGAGTGTTGTTTGCCGGAGAAGAAAGGAGTGAAGAGGATGACTGAAGATTTGGGATTTAGGGATTTAGGATGACTCACGAAGAGCATTTAAATTAAAAAGTAATTATTAATTGTCTACGCCAGCGGTTCATCAAACAACCGCAGCCGTAGGTGTATCTTCGCCAGTGGTTCATCGTACAACCACAGCCGTAGGTTTTTTTTTTTAAAAAAACTATTAATTGTCTACGCCTGTGGTTCTGCGTACAACCGCAGCCGTAGATAGCGTATCATTAGGTTGCTTTTGGTGTAGTGCCTCCTTCTTCCTTCTTCTTCTTTCTCCTCTTCTTCTTCTTCTTCGTCGCCACCTCCACCTCTGCCGCTGCCCCACCACCTCCTCCTTCTCCTCCTCCTCTTTCACCTCCTCCTTATCCTCCTTCTTCTTCCTTCTTCTTCTTCCTCCTCTTGTTCTTCTTCACCGCCACCTCCACCTCCGCCGCCGTTGCCCCACCACTAGTTCTTCCTCCTCCTTCTTCTTTTTTAGATTTGGTTTTGTTCTGTAGTCCTAAATCGTCTTTCCTCTTTCCCAATTTTTTTATGTTTGTGGATTGCGACCATAAGGATGGAGGGTGGTTTGCGACCCTAGAGATGGAGGGTGGTTTTTGATTTATAGGGTTGAAGATGATGGTGGTGGTTGGCGAGTGGTTTCTGGTTTTGGAGTTAAAGATGGTGGTTGTCGATGGTGGTTGACGGGTGGTTTCTGGTTTGTGGTGTTGAAGATGGTGGTGGTTGGTAGGTGTTGGTGTTGGTGTTGGTGGTGGTGGTGAGGAAAGGACTTTTTTTAAAAATATTTATTATTTAATTTTTCTTAATTTAATAATTAATCGGTTAATTAATTATTAATAGAGACTTGTTTGGCATAGAATTCATTTTTTAATTTTAGAGACTAAAAATAAGAATTTTTTCAAAGTGTTGGACTAATCCCTAAACCACCATCACAGAATCTACATAAGCATTCTCAAAATTCACCCTCATTGCAACCGTCGTAAGCCATAAACCCAACCACACCAACCCTCAGAATTTCACAATTCTTCGTCAGTGTTCTCTGTTCCCTTCGTTCTTGTTTGTCGTAAACCAATCCTCATTGCCGACGTCATTGAGTTTGTTAATGCTTCTCTATCGTCGTTTGTTGGTGTCTCTCCATTGGCGTTTCATAGTGCTTCTCCATTGGTGTTTGTTGGTGCTTCTCCATCGCCGTTTCTGCTTATTCTCTATCGCCTTTTGTTTTGGTGCTTCTCCATGTAGTAATTTTTAAAATTCCTCTTGAATTCTAATATTTCACAATTCACATTTCTGAATCCAATGCACAATCAATTTTGAATTCCACAATTTTTTTTCACAATTTGAAAATCTAATTCTATGTTAACCCTAACCCGCACATTTTTTTTTACAATTTCACAATTGTTTGCCACTTTCCTCTGATTACATGATAGGATGCTTGTTCACTGTTAACTATTCCATTAATTTATTTATTCATAGAATTGTTGTATTAGCTTTGCAATATTTTTAAAATGAATGCTTTTATACATTTTATGTTTTTCTAGTTGAATTATGGACGTTGTATTAGCTATGCTCTGTTTTATGTATTGAAACCGTCAATGTTTATTTTATTTTGGTTTTAGTGCATATTATAGATTTTGACAGTTTTGCTATTGAGGAGAAGCTTGTCGTAGAATTCTTAATATTCAGTAATCTAGTTTTGCCTATAAGCAATGTAAATGGCTAAAGCAATCAAAGGTGCAGCCTTATTAGGATCAAAACCAACAAGCTATGTGTAGTCTTCTACTATTCTATACTATGAACTTGTTATGTTTTTTGTTGTTGAATTTTCTGTGTTGTAGTCTCTGTAACTATTTGGGTTTTACTAGTTTGGTTTCCTTTGGTTACGTAGTTCACATAATTTATTGGTAAAAACTATTTTTCAATGCATATTATGGATATCAATAGTAGTCTTCTTGCTTTTGAGGAAGATGAATATCGTAGGATTATTAGTGGAAACTATGAGTCTGAAAGTGGAAGCTCTGAATCTAGAAGTGAGGATTCCGATACTGAACTGGAGGAAGATTATAATGAAGATGATTGTAAAGCTAAGGAAAGTATTGGAATAAGTGGGCCTAAAAGTGAAGATAAAGTTGAAGAAAATTTGGAAGTTGTAGCTGAAGCTAAGCATGCAGAGCAAGAACTTGAGGAACTTCTTAATGAACAATAATATGAAGTTAAAGAGGGTGAAAAAAATTTATTACGGATTTAACAAAAGCAGACATACTTGGTATGGAGTTTCCCACTGAAGTAGTAGAGTGTGATTTTTATGAGTTATATACTAAGTAGCATGGTTTTATGATGCGAAAAGATTATCGAATAAAAGATACAAAAGGGAACTATATTGCATGTGTTTTGATATGCAATAAGGAGGGTTCAAGGAAGAAGAGATATTTGAATAAAGACGAGAGAGTTAGAGAAGATAGGGGTCTCACCCACACTAATTTTCCAGAAAGACTTAGGGTGAAAATTGTTAGAAAAGTAGGGCTTGGAAGGTTACTGTCTTTGAGGATGGTCACAATCCTAAATTGACCCCATCACAATATGCAAACTTAGTTGCTGCAAATCAATCATTGTCTGAAGCGGATAGAGCCCAAGTGGTTAGTTTGCATTGTTAGGATGTAAGAACCTGTCACATAATGGGCTTCATGGTTGCTCAAAGAGGAGGGTATGGCAAAGTTGGGTTTTGCAAGAGAGATCTCTACAACTATTTTGAACGTGAAAAGCTTGAAAGGATAAAAGACGGCGAAGCATTTGCCACTTTGAGCTACTTAAGGGGCAAGGTAGACAATGATTCTATGTTGTATGCAAAATATACAACAAAGGATGGAAAACTTCAACACTTGTTTTGGGCTGATGAAACTAGTAAGGTGGATTATGAATGCTTTGGAGACGAAGTTGCGTTCGATACGACTTACTAGAAGAATAAATATAATAATTCCCTAGTCATCTTCTCTGGTTTTAATCACCACGCTTAGACGATTATATTTGGATGTGCACTAATTAAAGATGTGTTTATTTGTGATTGTCGCCACTTTTTAGCACAATTTTGATTTCATAGGGAAGAAAAATAGCATAATTGATTTCATGCACAATTTTGAGCAGGCGTTGAAAGAATATAGGAATAACGAGTTCATTGTTGATTTCAAATCCATGTTCACTGATACTGTGTCAACTACTTGCCATTGAAATATTGAAGGTTATGCTGGTAGTGTGTATACCCGTGCCATTTTTCGGGAAGTCAAAGATAAAATTGAAGAGTCTGGTGCTTTAAACGTGATGTAGGGTGATTTGGAGGATGAGCAAGCACTACACTCCTCAAAGAGAGTTCACTGTTGTCCGCAATAAAGATGTGTTTATTTGTGATTGTCGCCACTTTGAATCTTGTGGAATCCCGTGTAGTCACCTATTTTGTGCAATGAGGCATGAACACATGGATTGCATTCTTGACGATTTAATAAGCAAAAGATGCACGAAGACAGCGAAATCAGATTATGTATCTTCATTGAGTCAACACGAAGTAGTTTCGGATAGGATGTCAATGGCTCGTCTTGGAGTTGTTTCTACCGCTTGTGATAAATTAATTCAGCTTGTGGGGAATTGTTTTAATGAAATCATGGAAGGGATAATGAAGCTAACTCTTAAGGTGGATAAAAAGGGAAAAAGGACCTTTTGCATGGAAGTCGGACACAAAGTTGTTTTGAAGACATGTCTGATCCAGATTTGGTTAAGACAAGGGTTCACCTTCGAGGCTAAAACATTATAGGAAGATGAGAAGATGCTCAAATAGTAGGAGAAGCAGCCATATCGCAAGTAATTACCTGTGACTGGAGGTAGATGACGGTATGTCAGCATCAAATTCTAGTGGAGAAGATACATGCACTGTATGTGGTGATCGAGGTCATGAAGAAAGAGCATTTAAATTGGGTTAATCAACCCAAAGTTCAATTAAGGAGAATTTGGTATGTTTTTCTTTTATGTATCCTCATAGTGCAGTGTTAGTCTTAAAATACTTGGCTCGTTTGATTCTCTTCGTTCTAGGATAAAGGAAAATATTAAAACACTTACAAGTTGACTCCGTTTGGCCATGTATGTCGAAAGCTTGACTGAGAAAACTTTCACATTGTTGATGTCAATAGGGTAGACAATCTCAACTCCGAATAGATCAAAAATCCTCATTCCAAAATGTGAAGAACCTTTAAATTCGAGCAAATACAAACACCTGCAAATAATTCCATAAAAGTTTCTCAATGCATAAGGTTATCAGTAATATAATAGAACTTTTTAAAACACATAAAATGAACTTCATTAGTGTTTCCCTTTGGGCCTGTTAAATATCATGTCTCTAAAACATCATGACAAAATTGTTGAACAAATTCTTCATCAATAATTTGCATTAACTGAACAATAAAAGGACGATGATTAGGTATACATGGAGTCAAGAAATATAAAAAGAATAATAATTATGAAACAAACGTACTTAAGTTGGCTCAAAATGGAGGAAAAGATACCAAAGAGTACGTTTTCTATGAACTTCAACCATGATAGAATGATTGCCAAAACGTAAATATGAAGTACACGATAGAAGGGTACAAATGAAGTGAAACCAGAGTAGTTTATATAATAATAGGATAACAAGAAGAATAAATTAACAATTAAGGACTTGATGATGATAACCATAACTGATGCAATCATTAACTAAGAATAATACACGGATATTTGGAAAAACTTACAACAATGAAGCTTCAATTCCAATAAGGTTATTGTTTTAAAGCACATTTCTTACGAATTCCAACGGAAAATTTAAAGGATATATAATTAAAAAAATTAATGAGAGATGGAAATTGAAAGAATGTGAAATAAAAACTAAATTTAAACTTCTAAAAAACACCTTATAAAGAAGCTTCGTTCCACCTCTGATTGATTGCAAATCTGTACAGGAGAATTGTCTCGCCAGTTGTTGATCTTAACATACTTCATAACAAGAACTCCATCAGAGAGAATGCATGTTAGTAGTTCTGAAAACATTACTAAATGAGTTTGCACAATGTTAAACAAATCAAGATTTGATTTCGGGTATGGAATCTCTGCAGATATAATTCTGTCAATGTCATCTGGAGATGGAAATTTGTTTTGAGAGTGAAGAAAGACCAGCATGAGGCAAACCTCTTTTTTGAAACTCTATTGTATGAACAATTGTAGAATGATTCCAACACAATTAATTTATCCATTAATTTAATTATTTGATGTTCGATAATGTATTAAAATATAACACATAATCAAACAAACAAAAAACAATAACAATGAAAATGAGTAAATTATACCTGCAATTACTTTACCAAACAAAACACCCTTTTTTTATCTCTTTAATTAAATTGTGAATCTTCATTTTGAATACACGACATAACAAATCAGGATGGTCCTCAGGTTTTAGACCCCGATTGTTAAATTCTCTTGAAATTTCAGGCCACTTGTGGTTGCAAGTAAATGTGATAAACAAATCTGGATAGCCTGGTCACTTGCATATACCCATAGCATCTTGAAAATTTTGAAACATGTAGTAAGCACCACTGGTAAAGGAAGGCGACAACACTATTCGCTTGCCTATAGCAACAGATTTTGTTTTTCCTCTCAAAATTGTCTCAGCAACCCCTTTGTACAAATAAACTCTCAACTCTTTTCGATGGCATCTAATGTACTTTAGGATGCTGGACTCAATCATACTAACCGCATCAACCAAGAATTGTTGAAAAGTCTCTTCGAAAATAATAAAGGAGATTGCTCATGTTGCCTATGTTGTATCCTGAAAGCGAAGAATTCTCTCATAGACACTCTTTGCCTCTTTTCCTCTTTGCCTCTTTGCCTCTCATAGACACTCCTTTAGACCTTTTTCCAACAATTTGAAGTTTAACATCATTCACCTTATTTGATTGCATCCTGTCTCTAACCATCATGTACATCTTTACGTATGGATTCACGTCATCAAGCATTCGAATCAAGTCTCCCACAATTGACGATTACAATAATGCAGAACCATTTTCCATGCTGAAAATAAATTTATAAATGGGGTTTGATTAAAATAATACTTCATGTAAACACAAACCTAAGAAAATAATACGCTCAAAAGTTTAATAAAAAGAACTGATAATAATTACCTTACAAAAGATAGCCTGTTATTGACTTCATTTTTGGTATCTTATATGTAAATTTGAGAAAACATTGGTTGGTGACCATATAAAGGCAAAAGGCTTCCAATAAGGTGATAATTTTCGCCATTCATAACAAAAATAGGAGGAGATTTTCCTTTATACATTGATGTATTAATCCTTCCTCCAAGAGACATGAAAGAAAATATCATGTAAAATGATCTAATATTTTGTAGATAATATAAGCTCTTACGATCTATTAAATGAATTAAATTATGCATTACTTTAGGAAAATCTCATAAAAAAGGAAGAATGATTTTTCCTTGCATGCAACACTGAGATTTTGGGCTGCCGAGGGTTAAATTGCTTTTGGGATCTTTCAGCATACCACATATGGGCACCACAAGATTCTTACACATATTCAAGATCTCCAACATCCCAATACTATGCAACCAAAATACAAGTAATTATAGCTTATAGATGATATATATTTATGAAAAATTAATAAATTGTTTCCTAAAATTTAGTATGTATACATTAAATAGGCGATAATACATACCTGGATATATTAACGTTGTATCAACTGAGTCAACATTATTTATATCATCAACCTCATTTTCACTTCCATAGTCTAAACTTTCTCTTGCAAAATCTAAAATTGCAATTTAAATGCAAACAAATTACAAATTACATTATAAGTACATAATAATCATCAGATTTGTCATAATCATAATAATAATTAACACTAGACTTAATATTAATATATTATATATTAACGCTTTTCAAATAATTTGTTTTTTAAAAAAAAGGAAAAATATTTTTCATAGATCAATTATAATTTAATCAATATAGTACCTTTGGTTCATCAATGTTAGTTGGGACATCTAGAACAACACACATATCTACATAAACAATTGTTCATTGATAATCATCAGTTAATGGAGGCATAATGTCATAATTATATAATCTATATAATCTACTAGTACGGTACGAAATTAATATTTACCTTCATCATCTGAAGATTCATTTTGCGAGAACGTCTGATCAAGATTTATCGGAATAATCAAAGATTGATGTTCAATAGTTAAAGGATCATCATTAACGTCATCTTCATGGTTGTTGATGAATATTTTACCATTACAACTTGACAATGCATATTTTCCATACTTTAAGGAAGTTATAGAAGATCTTCTCAAACAGGAAAAATTAGCCCCATTAACAGATGGAGTAATGTCGAATACTGCAACCAAGGGTGACAATGGACTTATAAATGCATAGCACACATAAAATGCAAAATTAATAATGATTAAATAAGTACCAAAAGTTAACTAAACTTGATTTATTTTTTGGGCTCTTATAAGAAGAACATCCAAGATGTATTGTAGATGAATCTGGTGACACTCGTTAAGACATCTTATATTTCTTATAAGGTAACACAGTGTAACATCCCAAAAATCCCTAAGAGACTTAGGACTTAAGGGATATAATTGCAAAATTACAAAGAAAAGAGGAAGGAGGATCAGTTACAAGTAAAGAGGTCAAAAGAGGGACTAAAAGGACTTGTATATTCGAATATAGATGATCTATATTCGAATATGGATGAGTCATATTCGAATATCAGGTCTGATATTCGAATATGTAAAGTTGATATTCGAATATGAAAGTATGAAATTGAGTACAAAAACTTCATATTCAAATATAAGACCCCAAAATCTATAAATAGGGGTGCTTCACCTTCAAAACTCACCATTTCCCTGTCCCCCACTGTACACCCTCTCAATCCCAAAGATCCTTCACTAAAACCTCTGTCATAAATCAACAAACACTCCATAACTCTTCCGTCTTAAAGTTTCTTCTCACTAGCCTCTTCTTCACTAAGGCTGCAAGAGTGAGATTCCTACTCAGAGATAGCGAGTGCGAAAGAAGGAAGTTGAGATCGGGATTGGAGCTTGAAAGGGAAAGATTTTGGAAAGATTTTGGGAAGATTTGAGGTAACCCCAAAAAATCCAAATCTGGAATATTAGGAACATGTGACAAGGAATTACTAGGAACACGTGATTAGGAACTAAAGACGTGTTAGAAATTGTTTGATTTACGATTATATGTTTGATGTTGTATGATATGTCTGTATGATGTTGTATTAATCAAATGTGAAAATAAATGATGCATGTTTAGAAATTGTGAATGATGTGAGAATGATTAAGTGTATGTAACAGACAAGGGATTCCAAGTTATAATATGATTGAGAATAGGACTCTGAGTCCAGAGTTAGTATGAAATCAAATATGTATTTGAATATGGAAGACCATATTCAAATAGATATTCGAGCATGACACTTACGACATATAATATTCGAACATAGGATGTTTTTGTTCGAATATTGTGCTACTGGAACTCTTGTTTGATTAATTATGATATGAATATGAATGTGTGATGCATGAGAACCTGAAATGTATCAAATAAAAGCAAAAGTGGAAAATGCTTCCCCCATCAACATTGGTTGAGTAATAGAGTTGAGTTCCGCCGGAAGTAGATCGAGTAAGTGGACAAGCATGGAAAAGTAAATGATTGGGGGCTATTACCGGAAGGGGTAATAGTTCTTGCAGACCTCTAAGGGGTGTTGACTCTGAATAAGATAAATAATTGGGAGCTATTACTGGAAGGGGTAATAGTTCTTGCACACCTCTATTTGAGGTGAGGCATGGACTCTGGTTAAGGACACTTACCAGGATTTGCAGAGAGCTCTAGAGTGCTATTGCCACGCACATGGTGGATTCCCGCTTGCACCGAGTTTCCCGTTAAACAAAGTGAAATGAAAAAGAATAAAAAGGGATCATTGCATGCATACATACATAATATTGTCATTACATGTATTAAGAATGTGTGATTTTGTATGTGTATGTGTTATGTGAATGATGTGTGATTGCTAGGGTATGACATTGGGGTAGTTTTCCAGTTAGACTGGTTGGAATACTGTAAAATGATTTTAGTTAGACCGGGGGTTACTCGGTTATATGCTTTACATATAACTGGCGGTCGCAGTATTACAAGTATCAGAAGACTGAAGCTAAAGCAATGGATGAGATAAATATTTAGGCTTTGCTTAGGTATAACCACATTTGGTGCACCTAAGCCTTTTGTTAAGGGGTTATATGGTTCAGCTGTATAGGAAATTGTAATTTAAATAAAGGAATGTTTTCGCTTATATTTTAAATATGAAACCAAGTAGCGTATTTTCAAACAAAAATTTTAAGTGTCAGATTTTCAAAGTTAACAATTTTAGTAATTACTATTTTCAAAATTAAGGTGTTACACACAATTTCATCATCATTCGGAAAAATTAATTATTTGAGAAACGTTAGGAATCCAAACTATCTGTGTATTCAAAATTGAGACAAAAATTGTTCATATCATAAAACTATGATACATGGAATGAGTATGAGGCATATTTTAATACACCACAGAAACCAAAGCATTTATCAACGTTATTACGAAACATACCATTTGTGATATAGCAACATACGAACTGAGCATTATTTCAGGAATGTATTTGATTGACACCTGTTAACAATACAGTTGATGTTCGTCGTTCTCCGGAGCTGAATACTAATTTATGCAAGACCTGTTGATGCGCATAGCAAATAATTATGAAAAAAATAAAGACTCAAAATATAGCGCACCACTGCCTGAAGAGAACTCGAACATAGATTGTCTACACTTCTCTTGCGGGCACCAACCCCTACACAATAATTTTAATAATGTAAGCATCTTAAGAAGCTGATATTTTTATTTTAAGGAATGTTAAACAGTACAGAAGAATACGAAACAAAATTTTCTAGGACTGATTTTCTCGCATGATGAAGGATTGTTTTGATTAGACATTCTATCTATAAGTTTATGGTATAGAAGGAAAGAAAATATCATATGCACAATTTGAAAGAAGGAGTTATATAGACTATATTACATAGAATATATTCTATAATTGAATAATTTCATCTTAACAACCAACTATATGACATTGGAACCTGAAATAATCTCAAAATGTGCTTGTACACCTTTATTAAAAGCCGCTGACATATTTGTCTAATTAGATATCATTAGATATAATTACATATTAATTTACTCAAACATAAGCAAATTTTGTTAAGGATTGCTTGGGTTATAAATTTATGTACTGTATGATATAACCATTAATATTAATTATAATTTTCCTGCAATTAGAATTAATAATTATATTTAAGTACATTATATTTTTTTTTTGCATAAATATCACTAAGATTATATATTATAATATAATGTAATATAGTTATTATATCGAATCGTTGTTAACATTAAATATAATACACTCATAGTAATAGTTGTATAATTTAAATTTAAACTTGATAAACTGTTCATATTAATCATTAAATGAAAATAATTTAAATTTTATAAATTAGTTATTAAAATTAGGCATTTAAAAATTATAATATAATAATAGAATGTAATATAGATAATATCTCTAACTAGATCTGCACCCGCACGATGTGCGGAATAGATTGATCCCCAAAGTTCTTAATCATTTTAGGTATATCATTTAAATATTACTATTTATTATTAAATAAATATTCTTGTTGTCCTGTTTGTGAAAATTTAAATAGCAACTCTTCGACTCAAAACCTGCATG
This sequence comes from Cyamopsis tetragonoloba, assembly GCA_037177725.1. Lineage (NCBI taxonomy): Eukaryota > Viridiplantae > Streptophyta > Magnoliopsida > Fabales > Fabaceae > Cyamopsis > Cyamopsis tetragonoloba. Next base: position 41,424,342 of record CM074121.1, read on the forward strand.
GATGCACTTTTGTCGGTATAAAAATGTATTTGATATTTGATAAATAACTAAAATAGAAAACACAAAGTTTAAAATTAAAAATTATATTTGTACCAATATCACTACAAAAAATTATGTTTTTAGCTACGGTTAAAACTTGGTTTTAGCTACGGTTTTAACCGTAGCAAAAACGCTTTTCCATGGTTGGCACAAGCGTAGCCAAATCCTTGGTAGGGAAAGCACTTACCTACACATTTGAGCAAACGTTGAAAGTTCAAAAACAAACTTCAGACAAATTAGCATGAACTACAGTTGTAAACCGTGGGAAATCTCTCGCATTAACCATGGTTTAAACCGTAGCAAAATATATTAGCCACGGTTGTGAACTATAGAGAAACGTTAGCATTGACTATGGTTCATTTCCAACCGTGGAGAAACCCATTAAGCAATAGTCATTTTATTTTTACATTATCTACGGTTAAAACTGACACTAATGGCATCAATTAGAATATATATATATATATATATATATATATATATATATTGTTATATTACCAGATTAAACATACTAAAACATATATTTTCACTACTAAAAAACATGGTTTTAGCTACAGTTATTTATCTACGGTTACTATAATTATGAGTTTAACTACGGTTGAAAGTGACCGTAGAGAAATGTATGACATTGGCTACGGTTTTAGTCTAACCGTTGACAAATCCCTACCGGTTTAAAGAGCCGTAGCTAAATTCTAAAAACATTTGCTCAACTTACTTTGATACTCTCTCTGCATGTCACCTTTTCACTCACAATAATTGACCCAAGTACTACACATTACCTTATTAAATTATCAAAAAAATTAACCAAAAAAAAATTAATTTTAAAAAGAAACATTCATAAGCACCTTATTCATTCTCACTAAAATAAAACTCCATCTAGTTATTCATTCTCCCTCAATACTCTCGCTCTCACTCTCGCTCTCGATCAATCTCGGTTGCTTATGCTTCTCCGCCAATCTCGCTCTAGATCTCGGTTGCTCATGCATCTCCGGCACAAATCCACAAATCCCTAGCGTTGATTTCGTATTTCTGTTTGAATCCTCCGATTACTCTTCTCTTCGATTTCGTAAGTTGTTTAGTTGTTTACTTCTGCCATTAATTTCATGTTTTTTGATTCATGCTTATATTTAATTGTGTTATTCAATTGTTTACTTTTCTGTTGATTTTGTAATTGTTAATATTCCTCAGTTTGGTTTACTTATTCTGAAGAAGAGCAGATAATCCCTCTTATTCTATGTGTTGGCATTCATCTGTCAAACTGAGCTCATCTCTCAATCTGGCCATTCAAGGTGAGAAACATGATGTGCAATTTCATCTTTATGATATGTTTGGGTTGGGTTGGGTTGTTTCCCATGAATACTAGGTGAATCAAAAAGAATAGGCATCAAATTTCTTGGGTTAAGTCAAACATTGTAGAATAGTAAGTGAAATGTTTGAGTGTTTGAATATTTCTATGATGCTGAACATTTTTTGTGTCTTTGTGTGGAGTGGTTCCCTTCCCCTTCGCTGCGTGAAACTTAATTGGCAATGGAAGCTCTTATCAGCATTGGATATGCATGTTTTTGTTTTTCCAGATTTAAGTAACTATGTACCTCAATCTTTCATTGATCCTAACTAATTCCGGAAACAATAATTGAAATTGTGACATCAAATTAAAGATGATACTACTATAGTGCTGAAATTGCAAAAGTTTAGTTATAGTAGCAAATCAGAATTAGAATGAGCCTTGGTTTTAGGGGAAAGGAGGGGTGTGTTTGACTTCGCTCTTTTACTGCTACTACAATTTAATTAATGCAACAGTAGTTTATGTGCAAGCAAGCAACCTAACCCTTTTTTTTCGTTTTGTTTAAGTTTTGCACTGCTTGGAAACGGTAAATATTTATTATATTACATTATTCAATTATCTTTGTACTTTGCACATTTGCTCACATAATGCATGGTAGCCTTCCAATATCAGATCAGATAGGAACTTGAACAAAACATATATAGGAATAGGAAAATACTGATAAAAGATTTACAACAGTGACAACTAAGCCCTTTTTTCACTAGGTGGTGTCGGCTTCGTGGATCATATCTATACACAAATGACTGACCTCTACTGGCCTGTTACTATGGCTGTTAGAAGTAGCCTTGAATGAAATTGAAATTTTCTACTTCTTACAGTGTTGCATTGGAATGCCAAAACTTTCACTTTAGCTGTCAATGGAATCCTAAACAAACTCACTATATATCATTTTTAGTGGTTTCTTCTTTAGTTTTTCGTAGCGTCCCTCTGCCTCTAGCAAACTTGGCTACCTCTCATCTGATCTGCTTTCTTTATTGGAGCTTCTATAGATCGTCTCAACTCTCAACACATATCAAAACCACTCAAAACTATTGTCAGGACAGAAATTTAGTAACATCAACCAAATGAAGGGATACTCTTTGTCCCTTGTGTTCCTTATTTGCATAATGCGGTGACTATCTATTATGCTATTGTCAATTTATTGCAGTTATGGATAGCAGTTTGCTACTTGAAGGAGTGGAATAAATTAAAGAATAGATTAGATATAGATATTGGCTGGAAATGGCAGATGGGTGCAGTAGTAGTGTTACAAGGCAATATAGAAAACAAGATGCGAGGAGGGAACGCATTGTTACAAGGCAAAAATTGAGAGATGAGGCTTGGGGAGATGATTAATAATTTAATATTTTCATAATGCTGCTTTAATTGCTGTAATTTGTAACCATTTTTTAAAGCACAAAATAAGGGTCCTATCCTTAAATGATCAATGGATTTTATGTTGTGTGCATAACAAATAACAACTTCCAGAATTGATAGAGCATGAAACCATGAAACAATATTAGGTAGTAATCAAACACGAGCCCTCCAGGTTCAGGATGCATGGGAGATCCATATTGTGCATGCTTAACATATTTCAATGTGTATTTTGTGTTAATGGAGGAACGAAGAGTCCATGTCCTGCGATCTTTGGTTTAATTCTGAGATTTGCGAGTGTTCGATTTAGGTTTAATTTCAATGCTTAATTTTGAGATTTATTGCTTGTTTGTTACCCAGTTGAAAAATAATTAGAGGAAAATTGATACATAAAATGTCTCATTATTTTTTCTCTTTGTTATACGTTGAACTATTTTGTTTTCAAAATTGATGACAATTCACTGTTTGATGAGAAATTATGGGATTTGTTTACAATGAATTTCCTAATCAAACAGCTAACTAGCTAGCTAATAATAAATAATATTCATTGACTTCACAATACTTTAGTTGATCTTTATGTTGGATCTCTGATCTGATCTATTCAAGGACTGTTTAAATTATGATCCTCCAAGAAATATAATGGTGGAGGACTGTTTTATTTTTGATAAAGTGTGTAGATTTGAATTTGATATATATATATATATATATATATATATAATAATAATAATAATAATAATAATAATAATCCCACCAAGTTTAATTTGGCTGTTGTGTGACAACGAAGGGGCAGTGTTTGCGTGTTTAATTTACTGCTGCCACTTTGGGTCGTATACACAGTAACGATGGGCCCTACGACTGATATATATATATATATATATATATATATATATATATATGAATCATTTAATTTAATAATATTATTTTGAAGTCTGAATAAGAAATGGGCTTTATAGGTCAAGTTTGATGTTGATTTTGATCATCACAAAGAACTGTACACTTGGCCAAATACAAGCTAACATGCATTATTCATATCAATGCCCAAAATTAAATACTTACACTGATTTCTTTGGCCTAATCATTTATAAATTCCCCATTAGCACGTTTGTGAGTAGCTATCCACACTTCTCCCCTACTAATGGGACGCCCATGCTCTACATCCTACACGTTCCAAGAAAGAAGCTAAGTGTAAAAGACACGTTAATTCAAAGAGTTGAATATCAATAAAATATATTGTGCTAAGGAGTTTACCATTTCAGCCCTCTTACGTGCATGGCTCTTTGATCCACTCGTGTGGGGAATTGTCAACCTTTTTCCTATTCTCCTTGTTTTTTTGGCCATTTTTCTTATCATTGAAAAAATTAGATTGATAAATCAAACTACAAATGATAAATAGTAAGCTTTAAATTTAAGTTAGCCAATAAAAAAAATAGACTACATTACTTGCTAAATCATAAACTATAGATTTATATACCTTAGTCTTTTCACTAAGGCGATAGTCAAAGTAGCCCATTGATCCTTATTGACTCCTTTTGGGACCATTGCAATAAGTTGACTTCGGTTACGTGTGTCATTATCAACTTGTACCCACATATCTTGCCTATTATCCTTCCATTTTGAGCCAATTGATTTCATGATGTGGCTTTTACCATAAATCAATTCAACCGGAAAGTAGAAACCTTGACATGAAACTCGCTAATCATGATTCAAAAATGAAACAAAGAATTCATAATTTAAGGTGGGACGTGATAAAAGGAGAGACAAATAGAAGAAATATACAAAAGAAAGAAATGCCAAAATCATAATCCTTATACAGCTAAAGGGACCTATTAAGAAAGCAAACGATTCTTACAAGTATATAGCAAGCTGCAGTGTCATACCATCTACGTTGAAAGCATTCCTCAAACAATCTATATATATAGAAACCAAGAAAAATAAAAAATAAGCATATGTAAACATCTATAATATGTAGTGAAAAGGCATTATAATTTGCACTAGTGAGTGTGAAAAGCAACAAAATTCAGATGACTCTTGTTTACATCGTGGATAAACATCATAGCAACCATTATAATTTGTACTATACAGTGCTTTTAGCATGTTTAAGAACTGGGTTATGGCTCTTGTTTACATTGTTTACATTTGGCCTGAAGTAATTGGCATAAAAATTAAACAACTAGGACAAAATAACAACTGGCAACCAAGTTTCACACCAAAAAATTACAGCGTTAATCCTCATCCAAAGGAAAATGCCAAGAAAAGTGAATGAAAAATAGAACATTAACATCTTAACTAATAAACCAGGATAATATGATGATAACAAGCTCTAAAATCAACACTTCATCACTAAAATAGATGTGTGGTTACCCTAAAAATAAAAATTCATAAAAAAGAGCTAAATATCTAAAACTTAGATTAGATAGCACATGGTATGAAAACTGAATGAAAAAAAGGCATGCATAATGTAAATAGAAAACAGGAAACCAAAACAACAAGCAAATAAAGTATAAAAAACAGATATTCAAAAGCAAAATAAAATTATTTTTAAGACAATTAAATTGGCAAGGAACTGCTGAGGTAGGTAAGAATAATAGAACAATAATTAAAGAATAGGAGTAGCAGAAATTTGATTTTTGCCTAGAGGTATACAGGAATTTAAGATTAAGAGAAATTAGAAGTTCTAAGAATTTAAAAGAAGTTTAGATTCTACAACATCATCTAATGTATGTTTTCATTTTCAATAATTAAATATTATAAGGATAATTGACATCTAGAGACCAAAGCTAGACTTTAAAACCCAATCTCATATACCAAGTATAGTTGAAGTGTAAAGAGTACTGAATTGCTCTCTTTTACCAAGTATTTTATCCGAATAGATAGGGGTTCTAAAAATTAAAGGAACGAGATTTATGCATGATTATGAAGTTATAATGACCAAGAAGATTAGCCTCCCTAAGTATAATAAGTAGATAAAATTCTTAGTAATATGGCTGTTGATAAATTTGTTGACTTGATAAGACAAACTTCTTGCATAACAAGGCATTTATATAATAAATTGCATATAGTTAAATACCAAAAAGTGAAAAAAATAAGCATCTAGACAATTAAGAAGCTTTGACAGTAACTTTTTTTCTCTGTATTTCTTTGGCTTCATATGCATAAATTTGGTCATTCTTGAAATTAATTTCACTTTCTGGTTTGGGAAGAATGAGAATCTAAATAGCAAGAAAGTGAGAAAGAAATATAAGCTTGAAGAGTTGATGAAAGCTACCAAAAGGAATGGGGAACCTCCTGAGAAGGTAGAATTCCGCCACAGATAAAGAGGATGAAAACATCATCACAAATGTTGTTTTTGCACAAAGTGCACAAAACAGAATATGCAAAGCAGTCTATTTAAAGCCTCACAAATTGATTCCTGATTCCTTGTATTCATCCTTCTTTGGTGATTTGTGTACATCTTCAGTGCTTCATAGCAAAAAACAACAAGTGCAATAGGAAACTGAAATAGAAAGAAGATGAAAATAAAGTTCAAAAAATACAAAACCTATTGCAATATAGACCATGCAGGCATCTGTCTAGTGGAAATCAAAGGAACTAACGCTCCTGCTTCGAACTCACAGAAGAAGACAAATATAAAACCTATTGCAATGAAAAATTGAGTCAAACGGTGAAAATTGATAAAAATGGTCAATCCAACGTACATTGAAAATGCGAGCATAAGAGAATACAGTTACAGGAAATGGAAATGTGAAACCCTAAGTTAAAAATTGAAAGAACTTACTAGCAGAGAGGAGAGAACTAGACGTAGGTGGTAGATATGAATAGTAGTACTCACCACAACTTCCTTGGTCTTTGACTCCAATGACCGCACCTTCCTTCCTCTGGTCAACAAAATCCGGCAGACTATCACCGACACGTTGCACGTAATGGTCTCTCCAATTCTGATTCTTCACGATCCTCCAATTCTGATCGATCTTGATTCCAAGAAACTTTTCTTAGTACTCCTAGTTCCTCAAATCTGTGAACTGGTTCAATCCGAGCATGAAGGTTTGGTTCTTGGCTTTGTTCCCGTCAATGAACTAGAGATTGTCCTTGAAGATCTCGAACTGCTTCTCCTTGTCTCCGAGCGCGTTGTACACCTTCGCGTGCTTCACAAGCCACTGTTCGTACAAATTCATCACTTCCTTATTGATTCTCCAGCTGGACTTTACGCCGTGAGCCTTGTCGTAAGAGATTATTAATATATCTACCAAGGAACTTACTTGCAGAGAGGAAATGGAAATGTTTTTTAGTTTCTCAGAATATATCTATCAAGGGTTTGGCTACGGTTTGAGTAAAACTGTGGGGAATTATCCACTGTTTAAAGAAAAGCGTAGCAAATATCTCAAATTTAGCTACTGTTATTTTTTATTGTAGTTAAATGGATACTTCACTATGGTTTATTTAACTGACGGTAATTAACCGTAGTTAAAAACACAGTTTTTAATAGTGTGTGTAATTCCTATGAAGACTAATACCTCTTTAAGCTAAAATATTTATCCTCAGGTATCAGTTCTTCCTTCAAGTAATACCTGTGACGAGTAAAACCTCTGTAATTACTTGAAATGACAAAAAAATTGTTTTTCACTATCAACAATAGAAACATAAATGTTCAAGTTAGTTGCCTAAGAAAATAGTATAAGAAAATGTGTTTTTCAGTAATAATTCTTTCCTCTGTGATGTGGTATAACAAACAGTATATATAATCCTTTGATTCAACCAACTATAGAATAGAAATTTGTAGAAATTACAAACAAATTCATAAAATCCCACAAAAGCAACATTGTTGAACTATAACAAAAATTGAAGAACAAAAAACTCCGACCGAGGACCAATGTATAGAGAAAAAGGAAAAATAATTAAAGTGACAAAAACTCTTCAAAGGCCTTCATCCCGAGATTCTCCTACTCTGGGATTCTCCTACTCTCTGAGTCAATGGATTCTTCTGCTTGTTAGTCTTATCTTTTGTTATTGCGTTTGTATTTATAGAGAAAATTAAATAATTAAATATTCAAAACTAACTAACTGATAGACCTTTTGAATCTTATCAGCACTAACTGACTCTAAACTTCACAAGTGACTGTAACTAAACTCTAACAATTGATTTCATTTCTAACTAAATAATCTTATTACTAACCAATTAAATATTATTTCTAACAATTCTGTTATGTTGTTTTGTTCTTTTTTTCTATTCAATCTGGTTAGATAAAATTAAATATTCAAAACTAACTAACTGATAGAACTTTTTTATCTTATCAACACTAACTGACTCTAAACTTCATATGTGACTCGGATTAAACTCTAACAATTGATTTTATCTCTGATTAAATAATCTTATCACTGACCAATTAAATATTATTTCTAATAGTTTTGTTATGTTGTTCTGTTCTGTTTTTTTTATTCCATCTAGTTAGAAAAGAAAATCACATAATTAAATATTCAAAACTAACACCATTTTAATCTTATCAACACTAACTGACTCTAAACTTCATAAATGACTCTAACTAAACTCTAACAATTGATTTTATCTCTAGCGAAATAATCTTATCACTAACCAATTAAATATTATTTCTAACAGTTCTCTTATGTTGTTCTGTTCCTTTCTTTTGTTTAATTCCATCTAGTTCTATTTTTCTTGGTTAGCCTTATCTTTCGTTCTCAGAATGAGTGAAAAAATAGAAGGCTCAGATTCACCGCATGATTTTTACATGATTACTACAAATATGGCTCCGAATTTCCCTCCTTATTTTGGCCTCACTTGCTTGATTTTATAATATTAAGATTAAGTGTAAGATTGTTGTTGGTTATTATCACTTAACATTAAATATAATAATAGAATGTAATATTGTAATATATGTATAATTTTAATAAACTTTGGACAATACTCATTAAATGAAAATAATTATAATTTTAAAATTATATATTACCAATTAGGCATTTGAAAAGTTTAATAATTTGTTATAATTAATTAGACTAGGAACCGGTTTTGTAATCAAATTCATATAAACTCAACAGATTAAACTTAATAGTCAAACTTAATTGAGATCAGACAAACATTCAATTGCATCTGCACTGAATAAGGTAGACTTTATAATGAACACTGAAAATTGTCAAATAGAGATATCATAAAGACAAAATTAATTATTCTTACGCATTCATAATATTAATTATAATAAAACATCAAACAATAACATAAATCCAATGTCAGCATACTGAAGTAATGAAAAGTTTTATAATGATAATTTATAAAAGGCAAAAATACACTTTTCGTCCTCTATCTCTTGATGTTGAGTCAATTTGGTCCTGTATCTTTTTTTTTATTCATTTTAGTCTTCTATGTTTGTTTTTTTGTCCACGTTTGTCCTTTCTGTCAGTCAGATATTACAAACTAACAAAGTCGTCCTACGTGGCTTTTAACACCATTAACCTTGCTAATGTTCTTCAGACCTCCTAAAAAATTAAAGGACTAAAATGAATCACCATATAAATCTTAAAGGACAAAAATGAATCACTAAGTAAGACATAAATGACAAAAATGAATTACTAACAAAAACTTAAACGACTAAACTGAATCACGTACTTGACTAGCCACCGCTTTGTCTCGTCCCTGTTCTTCTTTAGTTTGGCAAAGATTCTTGGCATGATGCTCTTTTCATACATTGTAGCTTTCCTCCTATTGTCAGCCTATCTCTCCATGAGATACACTCTTATCTCTTCTAACATGGTAACAATAGGCTTAGTTCTAGGTCCAAGAATGACACAGTTGATCGAAGGTCTCACTCATGTTATTAACAAGAACATCTCACTTTGGATTAAAGGAGAACCTAGATCTACTCCAATGCCTAGGGGGAATCTTGATCAAATGCTTAAATGCTTCCTTATTTACCTTCCTCATTTTCTTCCCTCTTCTATTCTTGTGGATAAGTTGCTCTTGCAGCCTTCCACATCAAGTGCTTCAATTGTTTCCCTGGGAACTTCTTCCTGAAGTTTCTATACAAATGTCTGACACAAAACATCTACTGCTGGCAGCAAACCCCGTCAAACAAAAACCATATTAGTGTTACATAATAGTTGTTATAGAAGCATGAAACAAGTGGACTAAATAGTTGTTTACCTTCTGCTTTGCTGCATTGGCACCCCTAAGGTCAGTGATCAGGTGTTCTAAGAACTAGGTCGACGACTATTTTGTCTCTCCTTCCACTACAACAAATGAAATTGGCAACATTTTCTTATTTGGATCCCTCCCAACAGCTCAAAGAAATTTTCCACCATATGGTCCTTTAAGAAAATAGCAATCCAACCCAATTATACTCCTATACCTCATGAAGCTTTGTTTACAACCTTTAAAGCATATATGTAATCTCTGAAAAACATGTCTCTTAGGATCTTATTCCTCTACACCTGGCATGTTCAGTACTTCCAATTTCACACTTTGATTCTAGATTTGATCTCAAAAGCTCGTGGCAATAATCATGTAATCTTGTAAATTGCTCTGAAAATGATCCATCAACCCTGTCAAATGCGTGTCTTCTTTCTCTTTGGGCCTTAGACTTAGTAATAGTCATATTCCACTTCTCCCATGTCTTATCCTTTTACATCTAACACCTTTATTCTAGGATTTTCCCTAACCCCATCTTGTATATTTTCACTAATCCCCTTGGCACTACACAGCTTCACCCTAAACTCCCTATTGTAGCTATGGTCATCATTCATTTTCCTCAATTGCCAAGTATCCTCACCGGGTAACTTAGCACAATACAGCATCCATTCACACCCTTTCTTGCAAATGACCCTCACCCTGACGTTATCATACTTCTGAATCTTCAAGTCTCTGCCAAAATGAATTGCATAGTGCTTCACTGCCTCCTTAAAGTGATCCCTAGAGGCAATGTAGGTCCTAAGCTCCCACCTATGATATGTCATCTTCCTAGGCATCTTAAAGAAGGGATAAGTCTTTCTTTGAACCCTCACACTATCTTCATCAGAGCTTGTAGAATCTAACTCCTCTTGAATAATCAACATCACAATCAAAAGTATCTTTACCTTTACCTTTACCTTCTAGTACATCCTCAGTTTTTTTCTTCCCTTTCCACTTGCTTGTACTACTCTCACCTTTCTTTTTCTTTTTACCTAAATAACAAAAAGCCAAAAAAAAGGCCCACCATGTTAGATATATAAGCCATGTCACTTAAAAATACTTAGTGGACTAAAATGAATCACTTATAAATACATAAAGGACTAAATTGAATCATTACAAATACCTTTCTTTCGCTTAGTTGATGTCGAAATTGCACTTGTTTCCTTCCTTTCTTTACCTTCTCGTTGATTTTTAGGGGTCCTTTTCCTTTTAGTAGTCTTAGGGCTATATCCTTCTCAGTCATTCCAGCTACCGAATTGACATTTTCGAATAAATCCACATCATCATGATCATCTGCTGAATCCCCAAACTCAACATCTATTGCACTGTCATTACCTTCATCATTCTCATCTCCCTCATCAAGTATCATATCAACTCCCTCATCAAGACCTTCATTCACCCTCACATCAACTCCCTAATTAACAACTTCATCCACCCTCATATCAACTCCCTAATCAACATCCACCCTCACATCAACTCCCTAATCAACAACTTCATCCACCCTCACATCAACTCCCTCAGCCACTCCCTTAGTCACTCTCTCACCCTCAACATTAGCCACTTACTCAAAGAGCTTACCCATAACTTTAGCAAGGATATCAGAATCATTGACTTCCTAATCCATTTTTTTGACTAATTACGTTCTCTTCCTCACCCAACGTTTGTCCAACCTCTACATCTTCATTAAACCTTGCACCTTCATCAACCTCTGCATCCAAAAATCACACATCAACAATTTCAGGATGAGAAATTAGATGTTCTAAATATAGCTACACTTTCCCAAAACGCTAGGATAAAGCCTTCATCTCCATTGCACCTTTATCATCTCTAAACTCCTTCATTCCAACATCCAAAGACTTACCCCCAATACTATACCACATTCTACCTACACTAGGATAGCCTAACTCCTTCAACTCACCGAGACACTCAAAATATGACCAATAGTCTTCATCAATCTCCCATTCAGTAACCTCACCGTCTTCATACTTGGCTCATTACTATGTTCTAGTGAACCTACCTCGGTGATGCAATAGAATAGCAAATCTTCCCATTTTCAGTTGCAAAATGACAAAACCCTAGAATAAAAATGGCAACACTTCCAACAAAATCAGGGTAATAAAAAGCCAAAAATAGGACCCACCATGTGAGGACCACCATAACAGAACCGTCAAAAATATTTTTTAATAATCCCAAAAAAACCGTAAGTAGAAACTTGAGAAGAAAGAGGCCATACGTAGAGTTTCATAATGATTGACCATAACTCTTGTTCTACCACTTTGTTTCACAACGGTGTTCTTCAATCTTCTCGCACTAAGAGAATTTTGGGAGAAAAACCTTCTTCCCCAAGAAGTAGCAACGTTAATTGGAGTTTCCGCCAAAACGTTACGTCTTCCATGATGATTTGCTTCTTTTTCAGTAAAACGACGTTGTTTCACGATAGTCATCAAGTGGCCACCAAGTCTGGACACGTTTTGGACACGTAGGATCCACATCAGTGAGGTTAATGGTGTTAGAAGCCACAGAGGAGGACTTTGTTAGTTTGTAACGTATGACTGACGGAAAGGACAAACGTGAACCAAAACACAGACTTATAAGACTAGAATGAATAAAAAAAGATACATGACCAAACTGACTCAACAGCAAGAGATAGAGGACAAAAATTGTATTTTGGCGTTTATAAAGTTAACAAAGACAGCCCAAACCATAATATCATAAATATTACATTATTAAACTCAAAATAACTTTGATCGATCTTTCATTCCAATCTTGTATCAGTTATTCTTTTCCTTCTTCATGGTAACAAACTTGACAGGCCGAGTAGTCGATGCTTGAGTTGCGATAACAAAGGTTTTCTTGATACCAACTTCAAACTCTGGCTTATGACAATCAATGACAGTGACTAATTGAGTTTCCTTTGCAATTTTTGAAACCACTTTATTAGATTTAGAATCTTGGGTTTCCTGTACGACAAATTGTTGATTAGCCTAAATACACAAATGTAGTATAACTGAATATAACAAGTGACAATTATGATTTAAACAACAACAAACACAATTTAAAAATAGTATCATGACCTTTGACAGACCCACACTTATATCATGACTATCCTGCATTTCATTAAATACATATATTATTATCAAATATAAATATCTTTGAAACAAATGAAAAACAAATCAAATCGAAATCAATAGAAAAAAGGGAGTTAACCTTGATGTTGTCATCAACTTGAGAATCAATGTTGACCTTATCTTGAGAATATCTCTAAATCTATCAGCTTCTCTACGCTCTGAAGGAAAAATTGTTCTCAATGTTGCGTCAAGTGGCATTGTTTCGCTCCTTCTTCCTGGAGGGAGAACAACACATTCTAGATTTTCAATTCACTTAGCTGTTGATGAATACTCGACATGCAACATCAATCATGGAAGTGTGAAAGCTGAACTTCTTATCAATTCAAGTTTGATAATCTGGGACGAAGCGCCAATGGTTAATAAATTTTGTTTTGAAGCTCTTGATCAAACATTGAAAGATCTGATGAGACTTAAAGATGAGAATAGTTTCAATAAACCGTTTGGAGGCAAAGTTGTCATCTTAGGAGGCGACTTTCGGCAAATTTTGCTGGTCATTCCAAAAGGAAACCATGAAGACATATTGCAGGCTACTATAAACTCTTCTTATTTGTGGCCAAAGTGCAAAGTTCTTAAGCTAACAAAAAACATGAGACTTTCAAAATCTTCAAACAACACCGAATTGGATGGAGTGCGTGATTTCGCTAACTTACTTCTTGAAATAGGAGACGGTCACTTTGGAATTGAAAAAGATGATTCGTTCAACATTGAAATTCCAGAAGAATTGTTGATATTAGAAAACGATAATCCTCTTCAGAACTTATTTGATTTTGTTTATCCAAACCTGCTTCAGAACTTAACCAACTACAAGTTCTTTGAGGAAAGAGCTATATTGTCTCCTACATTAGAGAGTGTGGAGAAGGTGAACGAAATGATCCTTTCTTACATTCCAGGAGATGAGAAAATACTTAAGCTCAGATACTCCATGTGAGGCAAATGAAGGAGATGATTTACAAGCAGAGTGGTTCACTACTGAATTCTCAATGGCGTCAAAGTTTCTGGAATTCCAAATCACAAAATCACATTGAAAACAGGAGTTCCTGTTATGTTGTTGAGAAACATTGACCAAGCCAATGGGCTATGCAATGGAACAAGGCTAATTGTAAATGAATTGAGGAAGAACATAATTCTTGCAACCATTGTTACCGATCGTAATATTGGAGATAAAGTCTTGATTCCAAGAATGAATTTAATTGCTTCTGATACAGGCTTGCCTTTCAAATTTCAAAGAAGACCGTTCCCTTCGCTCTTTGTTTTGCAATGACTATAAACAAAAGCCAAGGACAAACTCTTTCTCAAGTTAGTACTTACTAAGACCAATTTTCACCTATGGGAAACTTTATGTTGATATCTCTAGAGTTAGATCTAAGAAAGGATTAAAGATGTTGATTCTAGACGAAGATGGAAATCCGACTTCAACTACTCAAAATGTAGTTTTTAAAGAGGTTTTTGAAAACATTTAGAAAGGTAACTCTTTATTCTTATTTATGTAGCCTCTTATTATAAGAAGTTGTTAAAATTCTTTTTTGTATTCTTTTTTATATTAGTATTTGAGTTCTTCTTTGTTTTTTTTTTCTTTTATACATAACTGTAACGAAACTTTTTTTATTGCAGCTTTTGGCTTATTAAATTCAACTTCAGGTTTGCTTCATTTATCATTGAAATGAACAATAATTTTTTTATTATTTTTTCAGTTCTTTATTTATAAGTTTGTGATTGGATAGATGCTTCTATTTGTTTGTTCGAACAGCATGAATAGAATGAATGAATTTTTGTTCCTTTTTTTCAGTTTTTTTCCACTTCATTCTTTCAATTATTTGTTGCATTCAATGAACATAAGAGAAGAATTAGTAAACTCAAGGGATGATTGTTAGTTAAGATATTTATAATATTTATTGAATAACATTAATATTTTAGTTTCAATTTTAAACTACAAGTGAAAGCTCTCTTAATTTTAATGTTGAAAGTTTGTCTATATTTCAATTTCGCTTTTAAAGTGTCAAGCTTACAACTGATTCTTTTTTTTTCTTTGTAAATCCTCTCTAATCAATTAAAATTCATGTAAATCCTCTCTGATCACTCGTGAGCATTCGGAGTTTAAAATCTTCATGTTGTTGTTTATGCTATTTGTATTCTTAGCCGTTTAAATAACTTTTATCAAAATTGTTTCTCATGTATTCCTATATTTTTTCAACATTCCTTTCTTTTGATCTTTATACTCGTGCGAGGCACGGGTCTTCGATACTAGTATGAAGAACAAAAGTAAGGAATAAAGTAAAATGAAAGAATATACATAAATATATTCATATACCTGTTTATCAATAAATATCATATCCAGCTTTTCAATCTCAGCTTTATTTAGAAACTCTAGCACATACCACTTATGATCCTAACCATAACTACCCAATTGATCTTACCAGGCTTCAACTCCGAAAGCTTAGAAATGTTGACGTTTGATGTTTGCATTATATTATCTTAGGGTTTGGAAATAAATCGTAAAAAGATGAAAGCTGAAAGTTGGTCAGACAAGAAAGCAATAACAGAGCATAATCTATTGAAGGAGAGAAGAGTGATGACAAAAAGATTAGATTGTGAACAACTATATATACTCATGCTTGAATTCAAATTAATTACTTTATGTACTATTTCTTGCATATACTTATTAATTATAATTAGAAACTTATAATATTACTTATTACTTATTACTTATACTTATACTTATATTACTTTATAGGTATAAATTATAAATTATTAATTATTTTTTATATTAATACTATTATATTATTTATAACTTATAATTATTAATATTTTTTTACTTTTCTTTTATTACTTATATTTCTTATTACAAAAATTTCTAATTACAAATATTACTTACACATATATTTATAAAACTCAACATATATCTTAGTTGTAACAAATAATTGAAAAACAAAAAACTTTATTTGTAACAAATTATTAAAATTTAGTTTCATAATCTTATAATTTTATACATTACGCATAATAAACAGAGAAGACATATTAATTTGAAATTTGGAGTTTTTTTAACAAACTCAATGTATATCTTAGTTGAAACGAAAACTTCAATAACTAATAATTAACATAATTGTAAAATTAAAAAAAAACAACTAATCTAAACAGCAACAGCATTGAAAAAATTTAGAGTAGAACAAATTTAAGATTAAGAACCCTTGTTGATACTAATAACGATTTCATAAGAATTACATCCAACACAAAATGAAATTTTATATCCTTGGCGAAGCTTCAATTGCTTACAAAAAGCATGCCATCCCTTTCCAAGCATTCGTTCGCTTGCACGTCTGTTGGGGTTTTATAAAATTTTACAATAGGCAGACATCTTTAATGTTGGCTCAATCAACTTAACCTCTTCGAAGTCTTTGAGCAATCCGGAAGAAATAATATGCGCAGGAATATACTATAAAGAACAAATAAACTACAAATCTGGTTAGATAAGCATTACATAATAAAAACTTAAGCATCATTCAGAAAATATATGAATAATATTGGAAATAAAATTAAATACTTGCCAAAGCGTTTTTTCTAGAAGAAAACTGCTTAGCGACCTTCACTTCCCACTTCGTTTCTTCAAACCGTTTTATATCTATATCTGCCTTCTCCAAACTCGAAATGCTTGAAGAGCCTAACAGAAACATCGGGATTATTTGTTAAATTTTTTTAAAAAAATTCACACAAAATAATATATATTTGGAATCACAAAAATAGACTTCCTTTAGAATGATTGAATTGTTACAAAATAACATGTTGTATATATTCATAAAACGAAACGAAGGAGTGAAGAAAGAAAATAGACCTCCTTTGATTGTCTTGGTTGATTGGGGAAACTTAATTCTCTAGGATTGATGATTTTTAGTTGCAACACATTGACGTTTCTCTTTAGGGTTACTTTTGCTCTTCGTCAGTGATAAAAATTGAATATTATGATATTCTAGACATTCAACCCGTTGATTAAAAGAAGGGTACTGTATTTCAGAGGCACTAAGATCGCATATGACAATCCTAAACTGTGAATTACCTTCATACCGAAAGAACAAAAAGTGACCCTTTTACAAAGAATAAAATTGTGCAAATTCTGCCCATTTATTAGTTAACCAAATTTTAGCATTGCGTTGAATCCATGTAACATCCCATACAACACCGTTAGGAAGGCGAAGAACAACTACTAGATTTGTTATTTCTTTCCAATATAATTCGACAAAACTTGAAGGAATCAACTGTTAAAAATTTTTGATTTTTTATAAATACATTGTAAATGATAACACATAAGAGAATATAGAATATAGAAGATAGACAGAGAATGAATTTACCAGATCAATATTACAAAATGTATCACTGTTAATGATCTGGATAAAGTGGGGAGAATGAGGAGCAAGAGTTTGATGAGAAGACAATGTTTCAGGGAGTGTTGATGCTGATTATGAGTTTGTAAAGGCTCAGAGAAAAAGAAAATAGAAAAAGAAAATAGATATAGAAGGAGCTTTGTTAACATGAAATAATACTATCCTTTTTGTAAGGAGAGAAAACTCATTGCATTCCATTTAGTCTAATCTATCTAATCCCATCTAAAATATATAAATTAATTAATTTTAAAAAATTAAAAAAAATCATATATATTGATTTAAAACGTATGACCGATATAATTATAATTATATTAAACAAAATAAAAACAATATTACTTGAAACTCGAAAAAAAACTAAAAGATGATATTAAAATATATGAGGAAGATATAACTTAAAAACAAAACGAATTAAAAAAAAACAAGAAAATTTCCTCTTAAAAGATGCAAAACTACTTAGATAACAGAAACGATTATATTGAAAAAAAAAACTTAATTGTTATTACACGAATGATTGAAGAAATTAAAAAATAAAATATTTAAGTAATTAAGTAATATTGTTAAAAAGTAAAAAAAAAAAAAGTAAATGTAACTGATATTATTCTGATTGATTTCGATATTTTTTAGGAAAACTTAAATTTAGTTAGTTTTTATATGATGAGAGTCTGATTCAGAACGGTTATGATATTTAAATCACGATATTAATTGAATTTGGATTAATTGAATTTGGATTAAATTTAAAATCTAATTTAGTTTTGATATTAACTTTGCATAATATGATTCATGACAAATAAAAATTCAACACTAATTAAGATATAATGTTTATAAATAATTAAATATATTCATTTAACCCTTTATTTTAAATATATTAAATTTTCAATTCGATAATAATAAGAAGTCAAGATTTGATCTTACTGGAAATTATTCATAATTTTCCAATAATCACATATTAATAATTATCTTTGAACGATAATATTGATGATTGATCCAATTATAATTGTGACATCTTATTAGTCTAATTGAAAATTTAATACTATTCATTAATGATACATGAATTATTGAATCAATTAATAGTGTTGCAAAAAATTATCCCTCTTATGGATAATTATGTTGGGTTAATAATGCTAATATGTTAAATATCATAAGACATATTATAATTTTATTATATAATCCTTCTGAAAATTAATATGCATAATCTGTAAATATAGTTTGGATCAATATATAGCTTGATGAAAATACATAAAAGATTAAAAAGGATAAACGTCAAACTTGCATACAGAACCTAAAGTTCGTCAAACTTGTAAAAAGAAAACAGTAAACCATACCGTATTCAACTAAGAAACACCATAAATCCCAGATACACATTTGATTTAAAGAGAAACACTAGAGCGCATAACGTTCACTTTTATCACCCCGTCGCACACGAAGGGACTTACAAAACCCATACCATCCCTTTCTAATGAGCCTTTCAGTGGACCTCATTTTAGGTTTCGTCAAAATCTCTACCTCGACCAATTAGTCTTCAATGAGAATTTCTTTCTGACCTATAGACAGAAAACTTGACATAACTTTTGTTTATAATCAATGTAATGAATATTACCACCAGAGTGAGTGATTTCAAAATTTCTCATGACCAAGTTTTTCTTCGCCCATTTGAACGAAAATTGATGAATTTTAATTCTCTCCTTCAAAAAGGAATAAGAAATAAAAGCAATTATCTATATATTATATTAAAGTAGAAGCCATAGCTAAAAATTCGACATATCAGCGATATGCTACCACACCATTGTGCCAGGTCCGTTTTTTCCCTCATGTGTCTCACTCTTAAAACACCATCTCTCTTAACC
This sequence comes from Cyamopsis tetragonoloba, assembly GCA_037177725.1. Taxonomy (NCBI): domain Eukaryota; kingdom Viridiplantae; phylum Streptophyta; class Magnoliopsida; order Fabales; family Fabaceae; genus Cyamopsis; species Cyamopsis tetragonoloba. Next base: position 41,443,592 of record CM074121.1, read on the forward strand.
TAAGCATCTTGAATGATGATGGAATTATGTCCACATTCAAATCCATCTCTCTTTTTGAAAAAAAAATCATCTCTCTTTAATATGTAACATCATTTCTTTTTAATTGGTCAATAATCCATGGTATCTGATAAAATAAACCCCTAAATTTTGAAAAAATCAAATAATTACCAATAAAATAATGAATTGTCTATACATACAAAAATGAATATAATTAAAAATCTATTTTGTTACTATTTTATACACACTTTTATCCTTGAATAATAAAAAAATTATCTGTAAAAAATGGATACAAATTATTAAATGCTTTTTAAAAAAATACAAATTATTTTCAAGCCATTTATCTATTATCAGGTTTGAAATCCATTAATCTCACTCTTCTTTACAAAAATACTTTGGAAAAATGTAACGGATCGAAGTATTTCTATATTATATAAGTAGCTGAAAAAAAGTAACACAAAATTCCTGTTACAAATTAATTGAAAAAAAATAACACCTAAGAGGCTAAGAGCAAAAAAAAAAAAAACATACTAGGTTAAATTCACAGTATTCATATATATACATATGTATTCTTCTAGATTGGAAATGCCTTCAAGAAAACTAGAAATTTAACCAATTTAAATAATATTAATGCAAATTTATATCACATTATTAAAACCGTTAGAAAAAAATACAAAATTTAAAGTGCTTTTAAAATATTCAGAAATTAAAAATTAATAATATTAATTCTATATAATAGTACATATACACACTCATATCTATATATATTTACTCATTTTTAATAAGAATACCAAAAAGCTCATGAATTCTATATACTTTTCAAAGTGTCAACACAATTCAAATTAGTATAGAATATCAACAATTGCGAAATCTCAATTCACAACGATACAATTGGGTCATTCAAGTTCGAGTTGTTCGACTTTGGCATAATTACACAAGAAACAATTATCAACAACTTATCGCTCATGAAATGATTTTACTAGGCAAAGTGGTATATTTAGTTTAGATATTTAAATTATGATTAATGATCAATTCTTTTTTTTCCTTTAATATTTTAATATCATTCTCATATTAAAATGTGCCAAATGAATTTCTTGATCACCAATCCCGTAATGACCCCATCACCTTTCTACTCTAAGTGATCAACATTTGGCATATTACAATCACTACTTTAGACTAACCTTATATTATATTACACTATGTAAGAGGAAACTCCTCTTAATGCGGTAGTTTCAAAGTATTTAATTCAATTTTTCCAAGACAAATTGCAAGAAGGTAGTATCTATATCATCAAAATTTTCAGGATTGTTGATTCAAATACTACCTACAAACTAGTGGAAGGGATGTTCAAAGCCTTCCAAACAACTATTGTTTCAAAATTACCAGACTCATCAATTACCATTCTCGACATTACTTTGAGTTTGCTTCTCTGGAAAGACTCTCTGAAATGGTGGAAAAAATAAAAAAAACTAACTAGTAAAAATTATTATTATCAACCAAATACAGTCTTTCAATTATCAAGTTTCATACAATTCTAACTTGACTTTAAATTATAGATATCGTCGGTAAATTATATGTTGCTGGAAAGGAAGAGACAAGATTATTCAAGGAAAAACCAGTAAAATTTTAAAAACTAATTTTGATAATCAAAGAGTAAGTATTCAGTTTCTTCAAACAAACAAAAAATTATTTGTACTAACTAATTCCATCACCCCTCTTTCAATCTACAGGAATAAAAAAGTCAATGTAACATTCCGGAGGAGTCTAGCAGATAAGTTTCAAAAAATAAGGAGAAAGGAAAATGAAAAGATCAAAACAATTGCAATTACATCAACTTTGGTCAAAATACTCTGAGGTCTATTCTTAACAAAATAAAAATAACATTATTATTTGGAATAAAAATATCATGACACTTTTAATATAGAAAATTAAAAAATATTTGGTATATTAGCTTTCAAAAAACTCTTAAAACCATTTCTAAAATTCCATAACAATTTAAAAAAATTACATAACAAATAGACTCCATTCTCTACAAATGTGAATTCTCTAAAAAAAAGTTCAACATCATCACTATAGCCCATACTCACACACATGTCCCCATACACTCACCATCTGAGCTACATGACTGGGACCATCATCACTATTATGCTAACATAAAAGAAGTAAACATTTGCGAATCTTCATTTTAATTTTAACAAAAAACAATATTTCTTTACTCATTTGATTAATCGAAAATTTAATTTAAATTTCCAAAACAACAAAAAAACAAAATTAGCATAAAAAGTAGTGACTTTCAAATTAATTCATCTCATTTAAAATTCTTTTTAAAATAAAAATACACTACAAATATAATGAATAAACATTTTACTGTATAACTTATATTTCCAAACAAATATTCAATCAGCTCCATTTCAAGTACAAGATTTTACGTCAACATTGAAACTGAAGACTTTGAATTGCTTTCAAAAGTGTAAGTAGCAACAACTCAGTTTGTTATATTACTCATATTCAAATACAAAATATACATATAATTATTTCAGTTTAAACCTAAAAATGAATTAGAAGAAGAACACAAAATTGAAGAAATACCTGCACAAGATTATAAATTCAGTGACCCATCAAAAAGAATGACTAGGAACAGAATCTCTTTGCAAGATTTAATGGCAATCACGTGTGAGTACAATCCTCAGGAATTTAAACTAAGATATTATCAAAGTTCACTTTTATTATCAAAATAAAAAAAACAATGATATACATGACTGAACAAGAAAAAGTGTTTACTGTATCTGCAAGGATCAATGGCATAGATGACTCATTTGGTTGACATTATATTGCATGTGAGACTTGCTCGACAAAACTAAAAAAGGTGGGAAACCTATTTTACTGCAAACAAGGGGACGACGAGTCAAAGTACCTGCATACAAGGTGAGATACTATCAATCCTATTTAATGAAACATCTTTATTTTAAAATAATTATATCATTTCCATTTTCAAATTCAAGATAGACTTGCAAGTCTCAGTTGACACAGTTGCAACAACATTTACTATGTTTGATCGAGAGGCACAAAGGTTGCTTAAAACAACTGTAACAGAACTAATTGTCATGTCGTCCGCAAAAGAAAATGTCTTACCAACACCAATATAGAATTTGTGCAACCAATCACTAATCTTTGAAATCAAGCTCATTGATCGCATCTTAATAGAAGGATCAAAAACTACACAGTGAGCAGAACTTTTGCACTAAACAAGATCTCAAAGAAAAATACTCCATACAAACAAATCAAAAGGTAATTATCTTTCCAATTAATCTCAATTATTACTACTTAATTTCATTATAAAAAAACAAAAAATATTAAAACCGAAACATGTTTCCTACCTTACATGAAAATATACCATGTATAGAAGACAACTAGCTTATATAAGTACATTTACAAATAAAATAAAATTCATTCAACAATATATTTTTTTTAAAAAAAGAATAAGTACAACGTATTAATATCTATCATTTTTAATTTCTATTATGAAGGAACCAAATTCTGAAGATAGTCATTCATCCAAAGAAGATCGGAAAGAATATCAAGAAGAAGATCCCAACGAAGAAGGTTTCATTGGTTGTAGCATTTGTACACCCAATTCTAAAAATGTTGTCCTTACATCATCAGACGAAGAGCTACTTACCAAACTAAGGACAACAACAAAAACCAGAAAAATACCATCCGATTCAAAATCTTTGGAGGAAGACAAAATCTTGATTCAAAGCTTAAGGAAGAACAAAAAACAACAAATGTCACTGGAAAGGCATTTTCAAAAAAAAACCATAAAAAAACTCAAAAAAGGGAAATCAACATTAGAAGAACAAAAGAATTATGATTATGCTATAAATAATTTGTAATGATTACATTCTACAAAACAAGTGCAACCTTCAAAGTTTATTTATATTCGCTAATTGTGACGTGAAATATTCTACAAATTTATCTTTAATATTTTCTTTCTTCAAACCGAGCATCGCGCGGGTTTAAATCTAGTTAACTATAGAAAGAAAAACATATATCAGAAATCTATACAGAAGAAGGTTGAATTGAAAATTATAATAAAATACGAAAGAACCTCATGATAGGCAGAAAGAGAAAAGTATAAGAAAATTACCATATCAAGTTGAATCTCTACAATGAATTCTCTCAACTTGGAGTTAGGGGGAACAGGACGATAAATCCCTCTCAATACACTATTGGATTTGTATTGCACCATTAAATTGAACTTGAAGAATAGAAAAAAATGGAACAGTGAAAATATATCAAACCATAGCCTTATATTATTTTTTTATTTTATGTATTTTCAAAGAATGAACAATGAATCACATCAAGAATCAGATATAATGGAATATTGATAAGCTGAAGATTTATCCTTCCCAAGAAAAGTAATTTCCTGCACGATAATCCTTCCTTGACGTTTTATCTTCATTAAATTCCAAAATATTTATAACTAAAAGTAATTATAGTAATTGAAGAAATATGGATAGTTTCAAATTAGTTTTAACAAACATATATAAAAAGACAAACATAATTAATAATATAATAGATATAATTATAATTCTAAATTATAATCATTAAATTAAATTTATATATTTTAAAAAGATACTTCTAGAATTATTTGAAAAAATAAACATTATTCGGCTTAAATGTAATTAAATTTAATTATGTTTATATCTAAAATAATAAATAGTAATTGGAGGAATATGGATAGTCTCAAATCAGTTTTAACAAACATATATAAAAAAGACAAAAATAAATAATAATATAATAGATACAATTATAATTCTAAATTGTAATCATTAATTTAAATTTATATATTTTAAAACCAATATTTCTTAAATTATTTGTAAAAATAAACATTATTCGGCTTAAAAATAATTAAATTTAATTATATTTATATCTAAAATTATAATTAGTTTTTGGAGGAATATGGATAGTCTCAAATTAGTTTTAACAAACCGATATAAAAAAAGACAAAAATTTTATAATAATAATTACCTGATGGAAATAAAAATACAATAACAATCTATAACATACTTTTAATCATAATCCATTAAAATTAAAAATAATATTTTTAACCTAATAAAAGAGAAACTGAAGAAAATACTTAACCAAAAAAACACCAACTGATTTTTCAATTAATAAGAAGAATATGAATTATGTTTTGATTGTCAGAATGCATCTCAAATAGTATATTCATATTCTCGACAATTCCAAAATGGTTGCAAAAATCAGGCCATCCTTTCTTCAAGTAAACCTCCCAAGGCCTTGCTAACCTTTGAGGATAATGAAGTTTAATACCAAAAGCATCGAAATTATTAAAGACCAACGAACAGGTCCACTACAAAAAAATACATTTTTAGATACGGTTAAAAGTGGGTTTTAGCTACGGTTATAATTGTAGGTAAATCACTTCTCCACAGTTGTCATAACCGTAGCTAAATCATCTGAAGGCAAACCCCTTACCTACATTTTTAAGCACCCATTGGAAGTTCACAATCAAACTATAGATAAATTTGTATTAGTGTTATTAATTGTAATTAACTTCTTTTCATAAATTGGTTAGGAGTTAGTTACGAGTCATGCTTCACATGCTTCTACCGTGCTTGATGTATAAATACTGTAACTCTCTTCTTGACTGTATAATGAGAATCAAAACTTCCAAATACACATAAACTTTTCCTTCTTAGATTGTATCAGAGCTCCATCTTGGAGCTTTGCTGCGCACTCATGGCTAAAGGAAATTCCTCAAATTCTAATAATTCTGCAAACCGCAATCACAATTCCTTCAACTATCTTAATTCTTCTCCCGTCAATCGTTCTCTTCCTGTGATGGATCCTCTTGATCCACAGAATCAATCCAGTCCCACTACGTTCATGTCAACGAAAATCCGAATGTGATTCTTGTGGCTGTTCCTCTAAACGGACGCAACTATCATAATTGGGCGAGATCAATGAAACACTCCCTCAATTTTAAGAACAAGTTTGAATTCGTTGATGGAAGCATCACAGTACCTAATGAATTTGATCCTCTGTATAAAGCTTGGACTCGATGCAACAATTTGGTCCATTCATGGATTCTCAGCTCCGTTTCTTCTTCAATTGCGGAGAGTGTGAGCTGCCTGGACACATCTTATGACATTTGGAGTGATCTTCGTGAGCGCTTTGCTCAGGCAGATTTGATACAGATTGCAAAATTACAGCAAGAAGTGTTTTCACATAAACAAGGTACTTCTTCGATTATTGATTATTTCACGAAATTGAAAAGCCTTTGGGAGGAATTGGAAAATTATAGACCGCTTCCGCAATGTCCTTGTAGAGTAAGATCTGCTTGTCCTGCTTTGAGAGAATTTAAGAATGTGAGTGAACATGATTACATAATTCGTTTCTTGCAAGGCTTGAATGATGATTACAGCACTATTAGATCACAAATTTTAGTGAAAGAGATGCTACCTCCTCTTAATCGTGTTTTCTCATTAATTTTGCAATATGAAAGACATAGTGGTCTCATTCCAGATGAAGATAACCAAGTGTTTGTGAATTTGATTAATGCCAAAAATAGTTTTAATAAAGGAAAAAGCAGTTACAGTAATTCCAGCAAAGGCTATAAGGATCGTTATTGTGTTTACTATCAAAGACAAGGACACACTGAAGATGTTTGTTACAAGAAATACGGTTTTCCTTCGGGTTCACAGCAGAAAACAGGATGTGTTGCTCACACTGTGAATCTAAATCATGAAGATGACAATGATACAGATAGTGATGAAACTGGGAGCAGAGAGGAAGTCCCTACTCTCACCAAGGAAGAGTACAAGGAGTTACTTGCTTTGCTCAAGAGCTCCAAGACACAAGGTTCTAATCTTCAGGCTACAGCTGCTGCAAATCAGATTCAACTAGTTGATTCTCCTGCTGTGCAACAAGCAGGGAATTCAGGTAGTTTTTGTTATTAACACAATCCTATGATGATGACCTATGGATCCTAGACTCAGGAGCAACGGATCACATTTGTTGCTCCTCTGAGTTGTTTGCTGATAAGACACGTATTTCACCTATACATGTAAAATTGCCAAATAGATAGATTGTAGTTGCAGAATACAAAGGCACAGTACCTCTCACAAAGGAACTGTTATTGAGGGATGTCCTGTTTCTACCACAATTCAGTTTCAATATGATATCTGTCTCCAGACTCACACACAGCACGATGCACATTTTTTTTCACTCACAAAGAATGTTGTATATAGGATTTTCATTCACAGATGATTGGTTCGGGTGAACTGTTGGAGAAGCTATATTACCTGAGGATCAAGAGAACACCTGAGGGAGGGAGTATAGCAGCTGCAGCTATGGCTTTTAGAACAATTCCTGAAGAAGCGCTATGGCATTTTCGTCTGGGACATGTCTGCAATTCTAGGATGGAGTCTCTCAAGCGTTTAGTTCCAAGTATAGTAGTAAATAAAGAAGAGATTTGCAATGTCTGTCATTATGCACGACAGAAACATGTACCATTTCCTATTAGTATTTCCAAGTCTGCAAATTGTTTTGATTTGCACCTAGACTTGTGGGGACCTTTTGGTATTTCTTCAATACATAATCATAAATTTTTCTTGACTATTGTGGATGACTATAGCAGGTTCACTTGGGTTATTATGTTGAAATCCAAAGCTCAGGTACCAAACTGCATTAAACAATTCATAGCAACAGTTGAGAGGCAATTTGATGCAGCTATTAAGATAATTCGCAGTGATAATGGGACAGAATTTAACATTGATGATTACTTGAGTTTGAGAGGAATTGTTCATCAATGGAGTTGTGTTGAAACACCCCAACAAAATGGGCATGTAGAACGCAAACACCAGCATATTTTGAATGTTGCGCGTGCCTTACTCATGCAATCCATATTACCAAAAACGCTTTGGAACTATGCTGTCAATTATGCAGTATATATTATCAATCGTGTATATATTATCAATCGTGTTCCAACTCCGGTGCTTGATAATAAGGTTCCTTTTGAGCTGTTATTTGGAACTGCACCTGATTATAATCTACTTAAAGTTTTTGGCTCACTTTGTTATATCACATCACACACTGCTCACAAAAAGAAGTTTGATTCGCGAGCTTATAAGTGTGCTTTTCTTCGTTATGTGCCTGGTGTAAAAGGTTTTGTGGGATATAACATACATGATGGATCTATTATTGTTTCCAAGAATGTTAAGTTTCATGAGAATGTATTTTCTTTTCATGGCATTCACCAAGCTGATTGGAACTATATACCTACTGCTACAACTGACAGTACCCGTTATGATGGACGCAACTGTTCGCACCAGTTATTCCTGAAAATGTATTTTCTCAATCTCCAATCAATTCTGCTGACACTACTTCAGAGCCATGTGCATCAACCTCTCCTGACTCACCTACTCCCACACTTGATGAGGCTTCCTCGAATGTCTCTTCCTCACCCCCTTCACTTGAAGCACCAAGGAGGTCTTCCAGAGTCACACAACCACCTAAACATCTCAAAGATTATGATTGCATCTATCTGCCTAAGCGCCATGCCTAACATCCTGTGGCCAATTTTGTTTCATATGATCAACTTTCCTCTGACCACAAAGCTCTTACTCTTGCTATTTCAGAACACCATGAGCCTAAGACTTACAAAGAAGCTTGTGTTCATCCTCTTTGGGTTCAGGAAATGCAGGTTGAACTCTCTGCACTTGAAACAAATAGGACTTGGTCAATTGTTGATTTACCACCTGGCATTACTCCCATTGGGTCCAAATGGGTATACAAGGTTAAGCTTAATTATGACGGGTCTGTAGAGCATTATAAGGCCCGTTTGGTTGCCAAGGGATATACACAAGTGGAAGGAGTAGATTATTTTGATACGTTTTCTCCTGTAGCAAAATTGACAACTGTGCGCCTGTTGCTTGCTATTGCTTCTGCCAAGAACTGGTTGATACATCAGCTTGATGTTAACAACGCATTCTTACATGGCGATCTTAGTGAGGATGTATATATGCAGATTCCACCAGGCATACCCAATGTTCCTTCCAGAAAAGTGTGCAAACTGCACAAATCATTGTATGGTTTAAAGCAGGCTTCGCGTAAATGGTATGAGAAGTTGTCCTCCCTGTTTCTCTTGCTTAATTACACACAGGCACATGGTGACCATACCTTGTTTACCAAGGTGACTTCAAGTTCTTTCACTACACTACTGATATACGTTGATGATATTGTTTTAGTTGGGAATTCCATGGCTGAGTTTGATACAAGAAAACTCTGCATGATGCTTTTGGGATTAAGAATTTGGGTATTCTCAAGTATTTCTTCGGCTTGTATTAGTGTTATTAATTGTAATTAACTTCTTTTCATAAATTGGTTAGGAGTTAGTTACAAGTCATGCTTCACATGCTTCCCGTAGCTACTGTGCTTTATGTATAAATATTGTAACTCTGAGAATCAAAACTTCCAAATACACATAAAATTTTCCTTCTTAGAATTTGCATTAACTACGGTTACAAACTATAGAGAAACATTGTGGTTGGCTACGGTTCCAAGTTTTAACCGTAGGTAAACGCGTTTACCACTATTTTGAACCGTGGAGAAATGCAACATAAATAGCATTGCCTACGGCCACCAATTAAGAGAAAACATATAGTGTGATCTCCTTTCTATTTTTATAAATTATTTATATTTATCAAAAGCTATTATGAAATTTAACACAATATTACTATATATTGCAACACTGGAAGCTAATGTATTACACAATGACAAAGTTCGGTCAATATCAAAACTATCAAGGTGTACAGACTTTTGGAGTTACAATCATGAATAAATGTTACATTGTTAAAAAGAAAAATTAAATGGGGCAAATTTTGACTAGGTGGGATCACTTTAATTTAAGGTTGCCTCTTGTTGAATCCTATCCAGCATTTGGTATACAGATGCAGCTATATCACCCACTAATCCTAACTCGCAATCATCTTTTACTTGCAAGAAAATATTTAACAAATTTTCATTTTATAAAATCAACAACAACATTTCCCTTGTTTTCTTTTGGTACAAATTCAATATCCTACCAACCCCTACAAATCTATAACTAAAGGAAAGGCATCATGTGCAAAGGCAGGAACTAATAAGGTAATTCCTACAACGCTATCTACCCAATGTGTAACGGAACTTGCAAGCCCATGTGTTTTTGGTTCATACAAGCGCAATGAAAAGATTAGTTTCTTTAAGTAAAATGAAATGATGCACCAAAATCTTGGTAGTAGCAAGAACAACCTACATAACAGAAGAATCAATCTTGTAACCAAAGATGACAATAATCATATTGTGAACAAAGGAAGCATAGAAAAACTAAAGGAGGATAAATAAGCAATGACAATCAAGCACATAAGGTTTCTCTGGGAGCACTAAGTTGCAGTACTACAGCGATCATTACTTGCCTGAATAGGACACAATTTCAGGCCATGAACAGAGAAGACAACTTAATAAATCCAGCAATTGATTATTGGTCCCTCTACTGAGACTATCTATATTAATGTTGGCGGATAACTGAGAATTGCCTAGTTTCGCTTTCTTCCTACAAGCTAGGAATTCTACCACCAAATTTTTTCACCATGACAGAGCGTGAGTAATTGAATTGAACCAACCAGAAAACACCGCTCAAAGGTAGAAAAGAAGGGATTTAGACATTTTCAATCTTCCAGGTCAGCATCAGAGTTAGAGGTAGTAATCAATAACAAGAATGTAGGAGACTTGGAGAATTAAGGACGCAAAACAAAAAACCTGAAACCAATCATGCAAGACTACTTACCACACTAGCAGCAAAGCATAGCATTTTCTCTCTAGCAAAGTTGGCATAGGTACCTAAAACCAATCAAAGACAACAGTTTTTTACTAGTTTACTAGTAAATAATAAAGCTACAACTCATGAACATCATCTGTGGATCTTCAAAGGCCAAAGGAAAAAGATATAGAACAAAGGCAGTATATTACCATAGAGGAAAGCTCCAATAAATGCATCTCCAGCACCAATTGTATCTATAAGCTCTAATGGTGATATGCCCTCAGCAGTTCCAACATATAAACGGACATAAATTTTTCCTATTGCTTCTGCGTGAAATTTTGTAGTGGTTGAAAGTGAAGAGAAGATAGAATTTAACATTCATGAGCAAAAAACCTTAGAATTTCTTTGAAATACCTCATTCTCATTGACAGAGAAGAAAACGTAAAAAGTACAAAAGTGAAAAAAAAAAAAGAAATTCTATATACTAATTGTAAAGCCTACTAATGATAATACCAAATAACTAATTTGACAGATCAGCAACAAATTAAAGGTGAGAACTTATATTTCTTGATCTTGCTTTGGCTCTTATCTTTTATAGTTGTTATAAATAAATAACAGTGTATTGTCCAACAGAAGAATACAAGCAAAAATGCTAGAAAGGGAAGAGCATCATCACTGTGACTAAGAAAATGACACATACAAGAAATGAAAAGGTCCATGTTTTCAATTGAAAAATATATAGACAGATTATGAAGGATTACTGTTTAATCCTCTTAACAGTGACTAAGAATCTCATGCTTCTTACTAAAATTTTCACAAAAAAAACGATTAGTTTCAAATTTTGAATGAGAAGACTCTTTTCTCTCTATATCTCTGTTTGAGTACACTAGCTCTAAGAAACCTAAGCTTGAAAATATATAATAGTGGAATTGCAACTAAACACACAAAAACCTCAAACCCGATAATTCAAGCATTTAAAAAAGCATATAGAACTCGATTAAAACCACCTCACAACAAATAAATTTTGTTCAATTAACTAGCTTATGTAAGCCATTACAAGACATTAAAAGCAAGAAACTGAGAGATTAAACTTAAACCGTGTTAACCTAAGATGAGATATTATACCTTTTTCAGATGAGAGATTTACAGAAGCGGATAAATGCAAAGTGAGGCCGAAATTCCTTGCCTGCGAACAGAAAAATAGATTCGTTAATGGAGAAAGAGATTCAAAAGCAGAGAGAAGGATTTGTGATTTGTGAGCAAAGAAAGAGATCACGAAGATGGAAGTCAAGGAACCTATCCAAATCTATGCCGAAGATGCATGAATCTCTGCCGAAGATGCATGAATCTCTGCCGGAGACGTGCAAGTGATCGACAGCGGGAGTGAGAGTGCGAGACACAGTAATAAGGGATTTTTGGTTTGATATAGATTGAGCGTTTAAGAAGCAAAGTGACATGGAGAGGGAATACCCATGTAAATTGGGCCAATATTTTTCCATTTGGCTACGGTGCCATAAAATTGTGGGGAATTATACACGATTGGAAGAAAATCGAAGTAAATGTCTTATGTTTGGCTACAGTTATAAGAATCAATGATAAATAACCGTAGTTAAAATTGCATTTTTTTAGTAGTGTCTTGGGATGATGAAGGAGAGCATTTTTTACAAACGAATCTGGGAGAACCTACGATGATTAGAGAATGACCAATTAGAATAAACATCCGCGTTATATAAATTTAAATAAAAAATACAAAAGTAAGAATATCCAAAAAAATATACCAAAAAATTCTTAATATGGAAATTGGTCATTGTTCTCTTGAATGAATATTGGAATTTATCCCATTGAGAAGCAAAAACACTCAAATTTGACTAAAAACGAAGGTGCATCTCCTGAAGCTCTAAACTAGAGCTTTTTTTTAAAAAAATCTCATTGATAGCCTCTATAGTATTCATGTATACATAAAAAATATAAATGTTAAAAATGTCATGCCCTCCATAATGCGCACAAATCCATCCCTCTAAAGAGGATTCATCTCTCCAATAATTTCCCATCCACCACCAAGGATTAAATAGTCACCAAGCTTTATAACATCAACTCAAAACTATGAACCATTTGAATCCACAAAAGCAAGACTCAAAGGAATTACAACAGTAAACGAAGGACGAAAAAAAGAAGGGATGACAATTGTAATATGAAATAACACAAAACAAATTAATAAAGACTCAATATCGTTTATAAATGTAACGACTCAAATATTATAGTTAAGAAATAAACCTCTTTAGATTCGTAAGGGAAAAAAAAAAGAAAATTGAAATTGGGCTTGCCAATCAATTCATGAACATGTATGTCAACACGCTTTGTCCAAACCTCATTAAAATAACGATCAAGTATAGACATGGAGAAGACACCACTTTGCTTATACGAAAGGAGAACCCAACCACCAGCCTTAGTGTTATACAAAGATCCAACCTGAGTCCAACCAAAACAAAAAAAAGTATATTTCTTCGCTTTGATAATGAAAATGCTTATTGATGCGCCTAAAAGATCAATAAGAAAACATTCAACAAGAAGTTCATCATTATATTTTTAATGAAAAAAAGAAGGAAGCCGTGGATATGCCTGTTAATAAGATTACGTCAATGTCATGAAACAAAAAATTTAAACATGATAAACATAAATAAAGATGAAAAATCATCAAATCAAAGAAAAAAAACCGAATAATAAGATTGAATCATATAAAACCTTGTCTTGCTCGTATGGAAGGATAATAACGCCATCAGTTGGAGCTATTATTGGATGATTACTAAAGGTCATTTTTCTATATAATAAGGGGATTGAAGCAGATGAATGATTGGAACCAGAGCAATGTAATGAAAGGATTTGAGTAACTGAACTGTTGAACAGTCAGTATAAATAGAATGTGAGAGACATAACCCAAAGGGTCTGTGTTCACATTTCTCTTTTGCATTTAGACAAAAATTTATTGGAAACTAATGAGAATATACATGAACATAGAGAGAATAAACCGAATATGCAGAGACGGATGATTTTGAAATTAAAGAATGCATCTCTTCAATGCTATGATGGCGACGACAAACAGACATAGTTATTAAGCGCGTGAATATGTGCAAGTATGCGTAAAATGCATGGGATGCACGGTTTACTACAAAATTGGAGGGAAATTTCCCTCCAAATTTTACTCATACTTTACCCAGACTTTACACCTTTTACATTATAAAGATAAAGATATGCATCATTGTTGCGCATTTTTTTAAGCTGGTAATAAATAGAAGTTTTGGAAACATGTACTAAATGTATTGGTAACATGAAATTAATGATGAATGTTTTTTAAACTTTCAATAATATTCATGAAATAAATGTATTGGTCACAACTATTGGGTGTTGATACTACTATTTGATTTTTGAGAAAAAAAATTTCGTTAATTATTATTATAATAAAAATAATAAAGTAAAAAGTGTTTAAATAATAATAATAAACAAAAATTACTGCAATCAAATTTAATTATTTGCCAAAAAAATTAATATATTAATGACAAAAATATAATAGATTTTAAAACTATACTAAAAAAAATAAAAATAAATAACGAATTGTCTATAGTTAAGGAAAATGAATTGAAATTTTATTATTGTAAAGGGTTCCGTCACACGTTTGGTTAAATAAGAGTTTCGTTATCAATAGGGTTAGTTAATGGAGTCCTTGATCGTATATAATGTATCATATATGATCAGAGTTTTCATAACTGGTAAACGTACATTGTATAAGGTTTAGTCACACGTTTGACTATATAAGAGGTTCATTATTACTAGGATTAGAGAATGGAGTCCTGATCGTATATAATGTATCATATACGATTAGTGTATTGATAATGGGTCAACGTATATTGTATGAGGTTCAGTCACACGTTTGATTATATAAGAGGTTCGTTTTCACTTGGGTTAGACAATGGAGTCCCTAATTGTATATAATGTGTCATATGCGATTAATGTATTGATAATGGGTAAACGTATATTGTATAAGGTTCACTCACACGTTTGGCTATATAAGAGGTTTGTTATCACTAAGGTTAGAGAATGAAGTCCTCATCGTATATAATGTATCATATATGATTAATGATTTCATAACAGGGTAAACGTACATTGTATAAGGTTCAGTCACACGTTTGACTATATAAGAGGTTCGTTATCACTAGGGTTAGAGAATGGGAGTCCTGATCATATATAATGTATCATATACGATTAGTGTATTGATATGGGTCAACATATGTTGTATAAGGTTTAGCCACACGTTTGATTATATAAGAGGTTCATTTCACTAGGGTTAGACAATGGAGTCCCTGATCGTATATAATGTGTCATATACGATTAATGTATTGATAATGGGTCAACGTACATTGTATAAGGTTCAGTCAAACATTTACTATATAAGAGGTTTGTTATCACTAGGGTTATAGAATTGAGTCCCTAATCGTATGTAATGGCAAGGTACGGTTATTTATTTTATGGTCATATGTATATTTATTTTATTCATTATTTGTAAATAATGGATTTATTTTGTCAAACTAGGGGTACTAAATAATTTTCCACGAGCTTTTGTTTTGAGGGTGCGATATTTTCAAAATTTTATTAAAAAAATTATCAGCTTTTGTTATATACATATTAGAGAGAAAAAAAAAGAATGTTCTTGTACCAAAAAAAAGGGAAAATAAAAAAAAAAGCACATGCTTCGAATCGAACATGGGGAATCAAAAGAGTCACAACAACAACCTAACCACTGTACCAGAGCATTTGTTGTGTTAATGTGTTCCAAAAAAATTAAATACTATTTAATAACGTGTGAAACAATGAAAGAAGCAAAGAGTCACGATTTTGAGCATCAGATAACACTTCACATTGCTTCATAAAAGCGAATTTCAGCTACACGTTTTCCAACACTAGGGTCATAAATTTCTTTAAATTTCACATAATCATGCTTTATGCTCTGATATTCACAAATAACCCAAATATTATTCCTAATAATTATTTTTTAAGAAGCTACTACACGTTTTCTCATACATTTTTTTTGTTAGAGCAATTTCACTTGCCCTTTAAATATTATTTTAAAAAAAAACTTTAAATTCACAAATACAATTTTTAATTATTTTTATTTATATTTTTGACAATTAATGAAAATATAAATAAATAAGTATATAATGTTCAAAAATAAATAATTTCCCGTATAAAAAAAATTGCATAAATTAAAAGTTTAAATATTGAATTTTTAATTTTTCTAAATAAAAGTCAATAATAAGCTTATTTAACAAAATAAAGAGCTCAACAAAATAAAGGGCTTATTTAGCAAAACAAAAAAAAAGGATTTAAAATGCTCGTTAAAGTTTGGTTAACCCAGTGAAGCTGAAAACGACACTTTTTCGTCTAGGTCAACAAGAGAAAGGAGGGGGCAAGGATAATAAATGTATCTAACTTGTTGTTGGGCGCGCTTTGAATCTCCTCAGGACAGAGTGAAATCAGGCAACGGAGGACCTACTGACAAAGAGATGTCATAAATCATTACTCTCATGATGTTGTACATGGAGATGGGTATAAAAGATCATCGTCATACCGTGCGATTACCTTTTAACCCCGCTCTTTACAGAATGTTACTTAACACAAGTTTTTAATGCAATCACGATGAGCACTCGAATAGATGGCGTTGAGTACATGGAGGACAGGAAGGTCACCAAGGCAATTTGGTTAGAGGTTAAGGAACCCACCATTGAGGACAACGACGAATAGAAGGCGTGGACCACCAATCAACATCATTGAACTTTCTTCGAGGTAAAAACACGAATATGTGTTACATTAGGGTTTTGATACAAATAGAGCATAATTATGTATTTATAATAATTTTCATACTGATCTTGGTTAACTTAGGTTTTTTCGATTAAATGAATTGTTTGAAATTGGGATTTTGATAAATATGAATACAAATTAGGGATTTGGTTAAATGGATGATAATTGTGTTTAAATACTCTTTTCGATGCAAATAGGGAGTGTAACCTCCCGAAAATCCATAAAGGAGACTTAGGACTTAAGGGATTTGGTTACAATTTACAAAGAAAAGAAAGAGGAGGATTTGTTGTAAGTAGAGAGGTCAAAGGAAGGACAAAAATGACATGTATATTCGAATATGGACATGCATATTCGAATATGGATGTGTCATATTCGAATATGGATAGTACATATTTGAACATGAACATGCATATTCGAATACTATCTATGCATATTCAAATAGTATTCGAATATTAACAGTACATATTCGAATATGCACAGTAATATTCGAATATGGAAGTATGGAAATGAAAACAGCAACCTTATATTCGAATATATATTCGAATATGGACCCTTAGACCTATAAATAAGGGACTTGGCTTCCACATTTCAGTATTTCCCTATCCCTCGCTCTACGCTCTCTCAATCCTTTGACAAATCTCTGCCACTAATCAACCATATTCTGTAAACTTCTCCATCCAAGAAATTCTATCTCACCAAGTTTACTTCCTAACTAAAGGTTTCAAGAGTTGAGATCCAACCTTGGAGACATCAAGTGCATAAGGAAGGGAGTTGGATGCTGAGATTGGATTTGGAGGAGACAAGGATTCTGGAAGAGTTAAGGTAACCCTAAGAACCCCAAATCTAGGACACTATGGGATATTAGGAATATATGACTAGAAAATACTAGAGACATGTGATTAGGGACTAAAGACAACATGTTTTGAATTGGTTGATTTAAGATTTATGATTGTGAGTATGTTTGAAATTGCATGCCATGCCTGTATGATGTTGTGTCAACATGCTAATAAATGTTGCATGAATGGAATTTGAAATATGAATGAATATGATGTTTGATATGTTTGTATGATGCTGTGTGATCAAATGCGCTAAGAGATGTTGCATGTTTAGAAATTGTGAATGATGTGTGAATGATAAAATGAATGTGACAGACAAGGGGTTCTAGATTATAAAATTGAGAATAGAACTCTGGATATATTTTCATACTGTTTAGAAAGATAAGTCCAGAGATAGTATGAACTCAAATATGCACTCGGAGATGGCGGGCCGTATTCGAGTAGATATTTGGTTGTGGTACTTATGATACATAGTATTCGAACATAGGATATTTGTGTTCGAGTATTATGCTACTGGTACTCTTGTTTGATTGATTATGATATGAATATGAATGTGTGATGCATGAGAACTTGAAATGTATCAATTAAAAGGAAAATGTGGAAATTCTTTCCCCATCAACCGTGGTTGAGTAAGAGGGTTAAGTTCTGCCGGAAGTAGATCGGGTAAGAGGACAAGCATAAAAAGATGAAATTGTAGGGTTATCCCGAAAGGGGAAGATAACCTGAAATGCTAGGCTATCCCGAAAACAGGGTAGATAGTCTAGTAGAAAGGGGCTATCCCGAAAGGGGTAGATAGTCTTTGGGCTAGCCCTAGAGAGGGTTGGTAGCCCGACAGTAGGATCCTGGAAGGACGCTGGCCAGGACCATGATGATGAGCTCAACCGTGCATTCACTGTCATGCACCTATGGTGGATTCCTTGTGCTCGGGGTTTCCCGATAAAAGAGGAAAGAATGGAAAAATGGAAAATGATCATGGCATGCATACATAATTAAATTGTCATTGCATTCATATTGTGTGTGTTTGTTAAGAATTGGATTTGGGGCAGTTTTCCAGTTAGACTGGCTGTAATACTGTAAAAAAAATGTTTTTAGTTAGATCGGGGGTTACTCGGTTATATGTTTCACATATAACTAACCGTCGCAGTATTGCAAGTATTGGAAGACTGTGGAGCTAAGGCAATGGATGAGACAAAGCTTTAGGCTTTGCTTAGGTATAGCCACACTTGGTGAACCTAAGCCTTATGTTCAGAGATTACATGGTTCAGCTGTATAGGAAATTATCTTATAAATAAAGAAATGTTTTCCGCTTTTAATTTAAATATGAAAACAAGTAGCAAGCCTTGTAGTTTCAACAAAAAAAATTATCTAGGGTCAAGTTTTCAAAGTTAACATTTTTAGTAACTACTATTTTCAAAAATTAAGGTGTTACATGGAGTCTTCGTGATTATGTCTTGATTGTATTTGTTTCATACTGATCTTTGTTAAATTAGGGTTTTTTTCGATTGAATGAATTGTTTAAAATTGGGGTTTTCATAAATATGATTTCAAATTAGGGATTTGGTTAAACGGATGATAGTTGTGTGTTTAAATAGTCTTTTTGATGCAAATAGAGAGTCTTCGTGCTTATTTCTTAATGTATTTGTTCTATAGTGATCTTTGTTAAATTAGGATTATTTTGATTGAATGAATTTTTTGAAATTGGGGTTTTAATAAATTATGATTTCAAATTAGGAATTTGGTTAAACTGATGATAATTTTATGTTTAAATAGTGTTTTCGATGCAAATTGATAGTCTTCGTGCTTATGTGTTGAATGTATTTGTTTCATACGTATCTTTCTTAAATTAAGGTTTTTTCGATTGAATAAATTGTTTACAATTGGGGTTTTCATAAAATATGATTTTAATGAGGGATTTGGTTAAATTGATGATATTTCTTTGTTTGAATAGTCTTTCTGATGCAAATAGTGTTTGTGCTTATGTGTTGAATGTATTTGTTTTTTACTAATATTTGTTAATTTATGGTTTTTCCAATTGAAATAATTATTTGAAATTGGGGTTTTCATAAATTATGATTTCAAATTTGGCATTTGGTTAAACTGATAATAATTTTGTGTTTAAATAGTGATTTCAATGCAAATAGAGAGTCTCTATGTTTTTGTTTTTATATTTTATTTCATACTAATCTTTGTTAATTTATGGTTTTCTAATTGAAATAATTGTTTGAAATTGGGATTTTCATAAATTATGATTTCAAATTTAGCATTTGGTTAAACTGATAACAATTTTGTATTTAAATAGTGATTTCGATGCAAATAGAGGGTCTCATTGCTTCTGTGTTTATATTTTGTTTCATATTGATGATTTTTAAATTATGGTTTTTTCGATTGATTCAATTGTTTGAAATGTTGTCTTTACATTAATTTTTTCATGCTTCTGTGTTTATTGATTTCAAATTAGGGTTATTGCTAAATAAATATTTTATTTCTTATCGCAATATTTGAAATTATTAATTCTTCTTTTGCTAACATTTATTAATTTATGCATCTAATATATTCAGCATCCAAGATAGGTTTGTTGTTGATCCACCTACAGACCAAATTTCTGGAGGAGGATACTCTGTTAGGTTTGTAAACCATACCAATTTTGAACATGATGATGATGCTGAAATCATATCCCCAAGAAAGACTAGAATGGTAATGTTTTGTATACATAATCTAAAAGTTTTTATATTTTTGAGTTACACTTCCTTGCATCTAATTGTTTTAATTTTGTTAACAATAGTTTGCATCAAGGAAGAGAAAAGACAAGATGCAGAATAATTTGGATGAAATTCAAACCACTCTCACAAGGTGGGTGGACGTGTTAATCAACAACTCAACAGGAGCTTCATCACATAAAGATGTTCCAGCTAAAATAGACTAGATAATAAAGAAAATGAAAATGATTCATACCCCTTGTAAGATAAAATTGTCACCTTCAGGTGAAAAGAACCAAGGAAATAAGAGTGGACAAGAAACCCCTTCCAAGAAGACACCCAATCACGTTCGAGAAGGAGTTTAGAATAGGGATGGCAAACAAACCCGGATCCGTGGGTACCCGCGACGGGTTCGGGTTTGTTTCGGGTACCCGCGGGTTTTCTAAACAGATTTTTGTAAAATCCACAAATAAATGGGTGCGGGTGCGGGTTTTATAGTATCTGTGGTAGCGGATACCCGAACCCGCAAAATAAATCTGAAATTACAAAAATATCCCCATATATATATATATATATATATATATATATATATATATATATATAAACTTGTAAGTTGTAAAACCCTACAAGAATCACTTGTCTCTGTGTGCCGTTTCCATTCCAAAACTAAGAAGACCCAGCGTACACTATTTCAGTCATTTCCAAAATAGAGAAGACCCACCACACCAGAATCTTGCGTCGCCGGAAAGGTAAGATTCAGTGTTCTCGTCGTCGCTGTTTCCTGGTCCATGATTTCTGTTTCTGATCCGTGGTTTGCTTGTGTTTCTCCTTTTTATACACTCTATTACTATCACTAACATAAGAGTTAACTCATTTTAGATCAATTTGGTTTGGGGTATCATACGCTGTCTCCACCTCCTCTGTTTCTTGTATTATGTCAATTAATTAATTGGTTTTGAAATGGTGTGTAATTGAATAGTATTTATGTTTGTGCCTTATAAGTGAGCTAACAAAAAGTAATTTGTACAATGGAGTGTCTCTGTATGTGTTTGATCCGTCTTCAGTTCTTCCTACCTTTATATTGATGTTAATGATGATGGCTTTATTGATGCTCTTCAATTTTACTTCAGGTATTGAAAAGAATGGACAAAATTTTTTATCACAATGGTTTTAGAAATTAATTGACTTCAATTGACCGTGCAAGACCAAATTTTATGAAAAAATTGAAAATGCACACAAACCAGTTAACTGATCATGACATGTATTTCAAGTATTTGAGTTATCTTCCCTACTTCAAATTATTAAGCACCTGGGGAATGTGGAGAAGCTTAATTAGATATCTGAGTGATTCTTAATTTGTTATTTTGTAATTTTAAATTATTAGAACAATGTAGTGGAAGGAACACTGTTGTTTGATCTTTCTAGTTTCATGGTTCATACATAAATGTTGTTTCAATCCTAATTAATGAACCAAAATTTGAAGGAAAAAAATTAAACAAACCTTTTACCTAATTTCCAAAACTTGCTTCTGTTGAATTAATTCATACATGTTGAAAGTAGTACCAAAAAGGTAGTTAAACATAAAAGACTAAAAGTTAAAACTAATGAATTAATTGAGTTTAGATATCTTGACAGTGTTAGATTGAAAATTTAGAGTTAATTAATTGAGTTTATTTTTTATGCTTAATTGAAAATATGGACAGTGTTAGATTGAATTTAAAATTTGAATTTTTATTAATTTCATTTAAATCTGAATTATTTTTTTTCTTATATAGGATGTCGGCTAAAGAAGCACCTGCTCAACAAGTTAATGAGCAAAATGTGGGGGAATCACATGGTGTTTCTGTGACTCAAGAACAAGAAGTGAATTCAACTCATGTCGAAACTCAAAGCTCTCTTCCTACCGATAGCTCTCTTCCAACGGAAACTTGTCCTCCAACTGATAAAAGGAAGCTCACTTTGGGTGTTTGGAATCATTTCAAGAGGCAAAATATAAATGGACAGTGGAAGGCACTTTGCAATTATTGTGGAGCGAAGTTGTTAGGTGAGACGAGACAAGGAACTTCTCATATGAAGAATCACTTCAAGATTTGTCCGCTTCGAACAACTACCGATATAAGGCAAGCATTTTTGAAAACGGAAAAAAAGGAGGAGATACAATTTTGGTTTGTTCTTATGCATTCAATCAAGACACAGCAAGGAGGGAACTTGCTAAGATGATAATCCTTCATGAGTATCTGTTGTCCATTGTTGATCACGTTGGTTTTAAAAGCTTTTGTGCCTCTTTGCAACCATTATTTAAGGTGGTAAGTAGTAATACAGTTAAGAGGGACATCATGAAACTCTATGGAGCTGAGAAGGACCTGGCAATGAAGATGTTTTTGAAGAATCAAAGTCGGATTGCTATTACCATTGATATGTGGACTGCAAGCAACCAAAATAAGGGTTATATGGCTGTAACAACTCATTACATAGATGATTCTTGGTCACTTCAAAATCAACTAATAAGGTAATGCTCTGAATACTAAATTTAATGTGATTGATTAAAATTTTAGGTTTTTAAAGAGTAGTGATGATATTTTTTTTTATTAAATTGGTCTATTTACAATGTTAGGTTTGTTTATGTTTGTGCACCTCATACTGGTGAAGTACTTGCTGAGATATTGCATGAATGCTTGATGGATTGGAATATAGATAGGAAGGTGTCTACTTTGACAGTTGATAATTGCTCAGCGAATGATGCTATGATTGCTTGTATGTTGGAAAAGATTTCCCATAGGTTTTTTTTGTTGAGTGGTCAGTTATTACACATGCAATGATGTGCTCACATACTGAATTTAATAGTTTAGGATGAGTTGTCCATAATTTCTGATTCAATTGTAAAAGTTAGAGATAGCGTTAGCTTTTGGATAGCAACACCTAAAAGGGAGGAGAAGTTCAAAAAGATATGTGAGGAAGAGAACATTTCATTTATTGTTGATTGCAAAACTCGGTTGAATTTTACTTTTTTTATGCTTCATACTGCCATTCATTATAAAGATGTGTTTGCTCGTTTGTTGATGGTAGATAATCAATATAACATTGTGGTTACTGAAAGAGATTGGGAAATGGCACGTGGTATATGTCAAAAGTTGGAAGTGTTTTATGACGTGACTCAGTTATTTTTTGGGAAATTGTTTCCAACTGCAAATGTTTATTTCCCAAAGATATGTGAAATTAAGTTGACTTTGGTTGAGTTGTGTAGTGATCCTAATCCTGTTATTGCAAAAATGGCTGAAACAATGATTGTTAAATTCAACAAGTATTGGAGTGTTATCAATGAGTATGATATGAAACTCAGGCACAAATGTTTTGGAAGTGGGTGGTGGAGGAAAGACAAACTGGAGGTGAAATTTTGCGAAGTTTGTTAGTGAGAATAACAATGCCACTACTTATCGTAAGTCAGAGCTAGATCATTACTTAGAGGAGCCAGTATTGCCCGATTCAGAAGATTTTGACATTTTAGGTTGGTGGAAGGCAAATGGATTAAAATATCCAACATTGCAAATGATTGCAAGGGACTTCTTGGCTATTCCTATCTCTACAGTTGCCTCAGAATCTTCATCTAGTACTGGTGGTCATTTTCTTACTCCTCATCGTAGTAGATTACGTCCTAATACGTTAGAGGCATTGATGTGTACCCAAGATTGGCTATGGAGTCATGTCAAAGGTAACTTTATATATTATATTGACTCATTTCTACTTTATATATAAACATGTTTACAATAACAATTGATAACTTAAACTTGTCTATGCTTTCTTTTTCAGGTTCATCTTCTACTGTACCTAAATCCACAAACGCAGACTTGTCATGTAGCACAATTGTGGAAGATTGTGATGTTGATGTTAGTATATTGTCATAATATTAGTTTCAAAATTTTCACAAGAATATTGGTTTTTGATGACACTAATTTACATTATTTTATTTTGTAGGAAGAAGAAACTGATGCTACAGGTGCTACTGGAGTTACTATTGCGTGATCACAGAGTTCATGTTCTTTAATTACTACTTTGTATTTGATTTACACATTTTGTTGTGATTACATATTGTAGTATTTATTTTTAGTTTGAGACTAAGTGTAGATTTTTTTGTACTTTTGGTGTTTAACTATGTTTACTATTAGACTTGATAGTGTGGATTTGCTGTACTTTTATTGTTTGATGATGGAGTTTGATTTATCTCTAATGGTTATTGAAGTTCATTTTAATTTGCATGAATTAATTTGAAGTTTATTTTAATTCAGGTTTTTTTTACTGTTTTTTATTATTTATTTTTTTAATTTTTTGCGGATTCGCGGGTATGGATACCCATGGATACCCACGGATATTTATTAGAATCCGCAGGTATTACCTAAACAGATACCCAACGGATTTTTTGCGGGTGCGGGTTTGTGGATGCTCGCGGGTGGCGGGTGATGGGTGATTACTACCCGCGCCCGCCCCGCCCCGTTGCCATCTCTAGTTTAGAATGAGCATTTCATTGCAAGGCCACCTGCAGTTTCTGTGCAACCAGTACGACAACAACAGTTGATTGAGCTACCAATGGTATTTTTCAAACAACGATATCAAAAAATTATATAATTTTTTTGCATCTTAAATTTAAAATATTTAATTTTAAACTTTTCATTTACTGCAGTGGGTTCCCAAGAACTTTTCACCACCTTCTGAGATGCTTTTGACCCAAGAACAACTTGAATTAGCAGCATATATTTCCCAGATATCTAACGGGAGCAACATGTGATACATTTTTTAATATATATTAAATATTAAAGTTTGTGTACTACAAATTTACATAATTATAATTTTTTTGTCTTATAAATTTAAATTTTAGGCAAGAGGTTCTTGTTAGATCTGGAGCTTGTGACCTGAAAAGGGAAATGTTGAAAAACCTTTCACCAGGTCTAGAGATTGACTTGGATGTAATATTTTATTCACAATTAATTTAACAATGTATTACTTTTGTTCCTTTCTCATTTATAATTCACTTATAATATTCATTTAGTCTGTCTTTTTATTAATTCTGTTGGTTTCATGTTGAATTAAAAGCAAAAAATAGCTACAAACAACAACATAAGTGTTTGGCATTTACCTACTTTTGTTTCGGTAAACATCATTATAATTTGTAATATGTGGTTATTATAATTATTCTGTCATTTAATTCGTTTTATGGTTGTTAATAATTTGTCTCCTTATCTGTTTCAATTATTTTGTCATCGAGACCACTTTATATTGTGAAGTTTTTTAATGTGGGATGTAGGAATGTATTGAATTGAAGTTAATTTTTCATTTGCTTTGAATTATAGACTCTGCATTTTCATTTTTGATTTCCTATTTACTTATATAACATTGTCATTAATTTATTTGTAGTCATGATGTGAACATGATAGGGCTCCTAAGTTAGTGGTGGACCATTATGGTAATTCCTATTTGGGCAGAGTTAGAGACTTGACCATATATGGTTATCTTCTTTATCATATGACCTTTAGTCTCATAATTGTATATTCTTCATTGAAAATGCCAGATCTTTATCCCAATTAATGAGGATGACTCCCATTGATATTTGCTAGTTATAGATTTCGTTAAGCAGAGGAAGGTTTTGCTTGATTCTTGGTCTAGTGAGACATCTAAGGAGAAGAGAGTTTGCTTGAAAATTGGTATGTTAACATTAGATTCAACTAGATTTAATAAATTTAATCACCGTTAGTATAATGTTTATGTGTTTACTCTTGTTACATTTGATAGTCAACATACATACGAGGAGTGTTGAGGGAACAAAGTTACAATGATTTAAGCCCCTACAGTCATACCAATCATAGGAGACTTCCCACTTTTGGAGCCTGATGGGATTGGTAGATAGAAAGATAATTCGTAAGTATTATTTTTTTGTGTTTTTTCAAATTACATTTTTTCAAGTTCATATTTTGTTCAATTATGGATTGACAATTTCCTTTCATATGTCAGCAATGACTACGGGGTGTGGTTATGACTTGGATGAGGCAGTGTATAGCTTATGCTAATTACTCTGTAAGTCACTAATAAATGTTTTCTATCACTGTTTAACATTTTTGAATAACTGATTAGTGAAATCATAATTTCAAGCCATCGATGCGATTGGGGTGAAGATTGCAATGGATTTGGTGAACCAACCTGGAAACTAATTGAAGAGCTCTCATGTACTTCAAAAGTTTGAGGCAGAAGGAAGAAAATCTGACAAATAATGCAGTAGATTGATGAAGCTTGTGGTCATGTTGGTGGCAAAAGAATCTCAACATTTTAAGTGTTTTTCTGTTATTTCCGTTGGCTTTAGGCTTTTGGATAAATTTTGGTTTTTGGAAGTAGTTTTTGAAATTTACTGTTTTAGTTTCCTTATAATTCAAGTGTTTGAATTCTGACTTTTGGACCAGATTATTGTTTTTTTGGACAAGTTGGTTTCGGTGGTTTCTGTCCTTTGGGTTACAAACAGTTTAGTATTTATAATATTTATATTTTAGTTTTATGCTATAGTTTATAATGTTTTAGTCCTTTATAAGATTACAATTATTACTTTTTACTTTCCTTTTATAAATTGATGTGCTCCAGCTTTTATTTATTTATTTATTTTTGTGTGTGAGGTATGATTAATGAAATAAACAAACTCAGCTGATGAGGTTTCTTTTTTTGGTTTGAGAATTTTGTTCATCAGCATGTACAAATTTGAGTTTTTCGGTTTTTTCCTTTTAAATTCATACATGTTTTTTTCATAGACTTGTGGGCCAAATCAGAAAACATTGCAAAAGTGGCCCAAACTTGCAACACTAGAGAATCGTGATATGAACAAGAAAAAAAAACAAATTTCAGAACTTTGTGCATTAGCATGTACAAATTTGAGTTTTTCGGTGTTGTCCTTTTAAATTTATAGATGAGTTTTTGTCATAGACTTGTGGGCTAAATAAGAAAACTATGCTAAACAGGCCTAAACTTGAAGCCCAATATAGTAGAGATATGAACAAGAAAAAAAATAGATTGGACATATAGATCTCAACTGCTCTGTTTCGTGCATGTTTCAGCAAATTTAACATATTTTTTATCAACCAATGAAGCAGAAGCAACATAAATATTATTGAGTGATTCGCAATCCCATACAACCATGAGGTTCCCAGCTAGAGAGTGCATAACAGAAACCTTTCAATTTTGCCTTCATCTATTATAAAATTCAAGTTCACTAGGAAATCCAAACTTCTAATGCTAAGGGTATATTAATAAATGTCTTTCAACAATTACACCAAATAAATCACAAAATATAAGAAGTGAACAACCTTTGTAGAACTAGATATATAATCCTCCTAGAGATGCTAATATCAAGTTGTGTTAATTGAGATTTAAGACAAAAATAATTAGCGTACATGAATTAAAACTTAAAATGTTCAATTGGGCCGAATATGCTAGATTTACATGACTTTCATTTTTCAGAAATTAATCATTAGTTAGTATAAGAGACTGTGTTTCACAAAGTGCAAGACCCGTGGAAAGTTTCACCGAGAAGAGTGCTACAAGGATAAGAGACTATGTTTCACATGCTAGAAACTAGCAATGCCCAAAGAACGACCAAACTCCAACCAATGATGACAAGAAGAAGACACCAGTGAGGGGCAGAGTGTACACCATTGATGTGAATGAAGTTGAAAATTCGAAGGAGCTTATTCAAGGTACGAAGCATATTAAAGCTAAGCCTGTTCATATTCTGTTCGACTCGGGTGCAACCCATTCATTTGTTTCCATAGACTGTGCAAAACGAGTATACTTTCCTATTTCAAAACTCACTTATGAAGTATTAGTTTCAACCTCTGTTGAAAAGAAAATTTGTACTACTGCTATGTGTTCTCATGTATTCTTGGACTACCAGAACAAAACCTTTTGTTTAGACTTGTACTGTCTACCGATGAAGGGGTTAGAAGTAATCCTAGGGATGGACTGGTTAACTACACGCAGAGTTAGGATTGATTGTGCTACCCGAATGATTCACATTCCAGACCGTGACATAGAGGTATATTGTACACACCATCCTACTTTCGATCTTCACAACCTGTCTGTGACTGATGATAGACCAAAGTTTATGATTGTTTGTGTTGCTGATTTTGAAAAATCTGTGAATGTCGATTCCATTCCTATAGTATGAGACTTTCTGGAGGTATTTCCTCATGATGTTGAGTCTCTACCGCCGGAAAGGGAAGTAGAATTTTCGATCGAATTAGTTCCTGGAGCAGGGCGGGTTTCTAAGGCACCATACAGAATGGCACCACTAGAATTAGCTGAGGTGAAAAGGCAAGTGGAAAAGCTATTGCAAAAGCAGTTTATCAGGCCAAGTGCTTCGTCGTGGGGTCCCCCAGTACTTTTAGTAAAGAAGAAGGATGGGAAGCTTCGCCTTTGTGTGGATTACTGGGAGCTAAACAAATTGACAGTGAAAAATGAATACCATTTACCAAGCATAGATGACCTCATTGATCAATTTGGGGAAGCAAAGGTATTTTCAAAGGTTTATCTTCGGTCAGGATATCACCAAATTAGAATCAAGCCCGAAGACATTCCCAAAACTGCTTTCCAAACGCGATACGGTTCCTATGAGTATTTGGTAGTACCATTCAGATTGACTAACACACCTGCCATCTTCATGGACTATATGAACCACATCTTCCGACTGTATTTGAATAAATTTTTTGTAGTCTTTATCGACAACATTCTAATTTATTCTAAAGACCGAGGAAGAACATAAGGAACATTTGAGAATGGTGCTGGAAATTCTCATGGAGAAGCAGTTGTATGCTAAGTTAGAAAAATGCAAGTTATGGTTCAAGGAAGTTCAATTTCTTGGCCACGTGATCAATCAAGACAGGGTAGCCGTGGATCCGAGTAAACTGGATGCCATTTTAAAATGAGAGAGACCGACAAGTGTCACTGGAATTCGTAGTTTTCTCGGGTTGCATGGCTATTACCGAAGATTTATCAAGGGATTTTTTCAAATTGCTATTCCTCTGATGAGGTTGACAAGGAAGGGAGTCCCGTTCATATGGGATTCCAAGTTTGAAGAATGCTTCCAATCCTTGAAGGAGATACTGACAACGACACCGATGTTGATTATTCCAAATCCAACCAAAAACTTTCAAGTGTACTGTGACGCATCCAAGCAAGGGTTGGGGTGTGTGCTGGTGCAAGAAGGACAGGTAGTCGCCTATACTTCACGCCAACTTAGGCCCCATGAAGTTAACTACCCAACTCATGATTTAGAACTAGCCGTGGTAGTTTTCGCTTTACAAGTATGGCGGCATTACTTGTATGGGGTTACATTTGAGGTGTTCAGTGGCCACAAAAGCCTCAGATACTTGTTCGACCAGAAGGAATTGAATATGAGGCAGCGATGATGGATGGAGTTCTTGAAAGATTATGATTTTGAACTGAAATACCATCCGAGGAAAGCCAATGTGGTGGCTGATGCATTGAGTAGGAAGTCATTACATGTCTCGTTAATGATGATACGTCAGATGGAACTGTTGGAGGAATTTTGAGATTTGAGACTGGAAGTCGTGTGTCACAATAATGGACTATCCGTGAGTAAGGTTGATGTGAAGAATTTGCTTATGAATTAGATAAAAGAGGCCCATGAATCTTACTTGGAGCTGCAGAAACTTAAGAACCAACCAGAGTTCTCCCTTTCTGTAGATGGGATACTTATGTTCTGACACCGAGTATGTGTCCCCGACAATGAAGGCGTCAAGCAGCTAGTCTAATGGGAAAATCACAGTCGAAAGTACTCGGTTCATCCTAGTGCGACAAAAATATATCAGGACCCGAGGAGGTTATTCTGGTGGCGGGAATGAAGAAAGAGATCGCGGAGTTTGTTTCCAAGTGCTTGACTTGTCAGAAGGTAAACGTGGAACATCAGAAGCCTTCCGGACAGCTTCAGCCGTTAAATATCCCAGTATTAAAGTGGGAGTCGATTGTAATGGACTTTGTGATTGTTAACCTTTATGTAAAAATTCAAATGGTTAACTCGTTCCAAGTATAGTGATAAAACGTGTATCGTCCTCAAGGAGCACTGAATATATTCGATTAAGAATTGAGTCAAAAGAATGTCAAAAACATAGTTAAGTGTACACTTGTGATAAGATAAGAACTTGATAAAATTTTAAACGAATAAATGAAGAATCACCTGGGATTAAATTTCATTACTTAACTTTGTTCATCTCAATGGTAGTTAAATATCATATATAAAAAGATGTATGCTCAATGTCAAAAGTGCAAATATCTTTGCACTTGATTTTGAAGCACTAGTTTCTAGAGCTCAATCACTTGAAACTTTAGGAACTAAGTCTTGCTTTAAGCAGAGTATTATGACATTCATAAGAACTTCTATCTATCTTTAGACTAGAAGGTTTTATGAGAGTTTTTCTCTAAATCCATTTATTAACAAGTTTCTCAACTTTGCAAATAAACTAAGAACATAATCAAGATGATCAACCTGGCGACATGATTTTGTTGTCAGGCTGAATTTTCCAAACTTCTGGCGCCCATGCGCTAGTATGTACGCCCAAGCGTCAGTGATCTATATCATTTTGACCCAACTGACTTTTAAAATGCAATGTAAGCTTGCCTGACTCCTTTCTAGGGTTGGAATGTATGTAATTAGGCTCACATGACTCAGAAATATGCATTAGGTTTGTGAATCTGTGATGGAATGAATGTCAATGTGTGATAACTTGTGATATAAAATGTAAAGGAGTTACTTTTCCCCAATCAGCCTTCGTTGAGTAAGTGGGTTAAGTCCCACTAGAAGTAGACTGGGTAAGCAGACAAGCATAAAAAGAGAACAATTTGGGGTTATTATCTAGATAGGTACTAACTCTTGCAGACCTCTAAGGGGTGTTGACTCTGAATAAAGGGAAATTTGGGGGTCTATTATCGGAAGGGGTAATAGTTCTTACAGACCTCTATGGGAGGTGAGGCATGGACTTTGGTTAAGGACACTTGACAGGGTTTGCAGAGAGCTCTAGATTGTTATTGCCACACACTTGGTGGATTCTCGCATGCACCGGGTTTCCCTTAAAAGAATGAAATGGAAAAGAACAAACCACAATTAAGGAAAGACATGGCATGCATCTCATTCATAAATTCTGTAATTGCATATATTGATGATGACTAAGTGCTGTGTGAATATGTATGTATGTTAGGTTTATATTTGGGGATGTTTTCCAGTTAGACTAGCTGCAACTTTGTATATACTATTTTCAATTGTCGAAGGGTTACTTAGTTATATATTGCACATATAGCTGACGGTTACATTGTTGCAGGTGACTCGGAGTCGAAGAGCTACAGTGCGTGAAGACAACCCTTAGTAGTTAAATTGTGTATACCTCTAGGTAGTCATCATCTTTTGTTTGTACATTTTGGCACCTCTAATGGGCTTAATTTCTCTTTTGCGTGTAATGAAACTTGTAACTATAAGATTATATATAATAGTATGTATATATGTTTAAGTAAATACGAATAACTATGTAACTAAGTAGCCATTTAGGTTTGGACTTAAGCTGTGAACTTTGATGTGAAAAAAAAAATTCTTAGGTGTTACAACCGTTGGATTGGAACCCATGTTATAAAAACTGAGCCGGATCGGCTGGTTGAACCGGGAACCGGTCAAGACTCTGGTTCGGACGACCCTGAAAACTGGATGTAGATAGAATCGATATCAAACTAGATAAACTGGTGAAAAATCGGGAAAATTAGTGTGAACCGATAGTTCAATGGTTCGTAACATTGTGCCACAAAAATTCATCAAACTTTTAAAACAAAATTAAAGAAATCAGGGTCACTCATCAGCGTTCCTTGGCCTGCCATCTTCTCCAATGCCACTGCACACAACATTACCCCCTTCAACACAAATGACGACCATTTTTTTTCTCTTAGCTAAAGATCCAAACCTGCCACCAACAACTGCCTAACTGCTTGCATAGATTTTCATTTGCAATGTTTCCCAACTATGTTTCTTTGACCTTATTTTGTCTTATTTGATGTTTCTGTGACTAGATTTATTATTTGTCTAAGCATGGTGAACAAAGTTTTACTTTTTTTGGAAGATGAGCGTAGTGAGCAAAGATGAGCAAAGATAAGCAACACAACATACAATAAGATGAGAGTAGATTAGGTTGTTGTTAGAGTACTTTTAAAAGTTATGATTTTTCTTTTTATTGGGCTTGGGCTTATTCTGCAAGGAATAAGAAAAATTTGATCCGTAAAAAGACAAATGATAAAAAAAATATATTCAAGTTGATGTAGATTTTACCTATAATTTGGTCAACGCAAACATTCACTTTTTGATTAAAAAAAAATCACTTCAGTTTAAACTTGATTTTTCTTATTAGTATTTTAAATTTGATATTTGATATTTCATTGGATAAATTGACAAAAATATAATTTAGAATTAAATATAAATCATTAATTTTTAAGTAAAAAATTTAAATGATAAGAACGATAAAAACATTTCTTAAGATAAATAGAATTATAATAAAAATATATATTTTATTATAACCAGTTCAACCACGGTTCGTCCATGGTCCAACCATTGAACACATGAACTAGTGCCCTAATCGGTTCTATGACCGGTCCAATTTTCAATACATTGATTTTTTTTGGTATATCGGAAAGATTTCAATACATTGATTGAAACTACTTATTATATAAATTAGGAGTGCTAAAAACATTAAAACGCTGGGTTAGATTTATTACGGTCTTTTATTTTCTATAATATGTTTTGTTTATTTTCTATTTTTGGGCCTATACTTTGTAAAGGCATGTTTTAGTTAGTTGGGCTTATTCCTCTAAAGCCCAGTAGGTTAGATACTTTGTATTTTGTATATAGTTATGTCTTCATTCAATAAAATTCAATCAGTTTTTATTATCCAAAACTCCATTATGGTATCTACGAGCCATTTGTTGTCATCCACTCTTTGGCGCTAGGGTTTCTTCACCCTTCACCTTCCTTCATTCCAAAACCACGATGGCGCTAGGGTTCAGCCTCTCCCTTCGCCATTTTCTCAACCTTTCAAAAACGGTGGTGACTGATTCCTTTTGTTCTTCTCCTATCTAACATCTTCCTTCCTTTAACAACGATTAGGGTGTTGTCTCTCTTCGCCTTCTCTCCGATCTCTTTCCTTCACAACCATGCTACACTCCTTCTTTTGTTGTTCTTGGCTTCCTTCGTCATTGCTGCCATAGACATCGATGGTGCTACCGTGAAAATTGATGAGTCTCAAAACCCATCCTCGTCGTTCTTTCTTCATCGCAGTGACAACCCAGGCTCTATTGTTGCGCAGCCCACCTTACAATGGTTGAGCAATTATTTGATCTAGGAGAGGAACATAATGCACGCCTTAGTGTGCAGAGACAAATTTGGATTCGTAATTGGTTATATTCCAAACCTGAGGTAGAAGAACCCCTTCTTACGGCTTAGATCAAATGCGATACTATGGTAATTTCATGGATATCATGGTTTGTATCTCTTAAAATTGCTCAAAGTATCGCGTTCTTCGATACTGCCAAAGATGTTTGGCAAGATCTGAAGCACCGTTACTCAAAGGGAGACTACTTTAGACTTTCAAATCTACTCTAAGCAGTTCACTCTATTAAACAAGGTGACCTTGATATTTCTCAATACTTTCTTCAATTAAAAGTTCTCTGGCAAGAATTAGATGCTCTTAGGCTATTTTCCATTGTGATGTTGCTGTTAAGGATTCTTGTGCACTTGTGACTAGTATAACAGTGAGTATGTAATCTAATTCCTTAAAGGATTGAATGGTCCTTATGATCCCGTTCAAAGACAAATCTTGTGTATGGACCCTTTGCCTCCCATTGCAAAGGTCTATGCGCAAATGTTGCAGCAAGAAAGATAGTATAATTCAAATCCTTTCTTGGAAGGTAAAACCCCTAACCCTACTCCCATAGTTGCTGCTGGCTAGAAACAGAACACCAACCAAAACACTCAGTCCAACAAAGGCAAACTAAAGGTGAACTCTAAGCCATCTTCTTCACACACCGGTAAATTCTGTGAATTTTGTGGGAAAGAAAATCATATAGTCAAGACTTGTTACTTCAAACATGGATTTCTTGAAAATTTCAAGTTTGAAAACAAAAATAATTCTTCTTCTGTGAATGTTGTAACCACTAAACTTGTTTCTGCTGCACAACCTTAGAATTCATTTGTTAACATTTCGAAAGAGGAATATGAAACATTTCTTGATATGTTAAGAAAGACACGCACTTAGCAACCTGATGTTACTATCAACCAACTTGCTCGTACTTCTCACACTTCCACCAACAACACTAAAGGTGTTCTCATCAATAGTACTTGTTGGCTAATTGATAGTGGGGTATTTGACCATGTTAGTGAAAACTTGCATCTCTTTACTAGTTATAAAGACATAAAACATGTTAACATTGCATTACCTAAAGGGGACTGTTCTATTGTGACTCATTCTAGCATTGTTCATCTTACAAATGATATTTTCTTGAAAGATATTCTTTATATACCCAATTTTCACATGAATATCATTGCTATTCAAAAATTTGCTTATGATTCCAATCTGTGTTATTCAAGATTGACAGAGATTTTATCTTATTCATGAGAAAAGTTCCTTGAATACGATTGGTCTTGCTAAAAGTTCTAACAGCCTATTTTACTTGGATGACACACACATAAGACATTAATTCTATTTCCTGCAATTGCTTATATGTCAATGCTCCTATCTTTGATGATGTTATATGACATTTACGCTTAGGCCATCCTTCTATTTCTGTTATGCGTAGTATTAGCAAAACTTTTCCTTATGTGAAATACAATACTTCTCTGATTTGTGATTCTTGTCATTTGGCAAAGCAGAATAAGCTGCCTTTTTTCCAAATGACAATAATAGATGTGATTTTATTTTTTATTTACTTCATATGGGCATTTGGGGACCCTTAAATATTGATTATGTTCATGATCATAAGTACTTTCTTACCATTGTTGATGACTATTCCCAACATACATGGATTCATCATATGCACTCTAAAGGTGAGACTCGTAATCTTATAAAAGGCTTTATAGAATTTGTGCAAACTCAATTTCATAAGTCTGTGAAAGCTATAAGGACTGATAATGGTCCTGAATTCCTAATGCCTGATTTTATCTTTTTAGGAGTTTTACACCAAACTGCCTGTGTTGAAACCCCTCGGCAGAATTCGGTTGTTGAAAGAAAACATTGTCACATACTTAACGTTACTCAAAATTTAATTTTTCAATCTAATTTTCCTAAATCTTATTAGTATTATGTTTTACTTTATGTTTTGCATCTTACTAATCGATTGCCATTCCCTGTTTAAAGAGAAAAAAGTCCTTTTGAAATTCTTTTTCAAAACCCTCCTGCTTTTCTTGATCTAAAAGTCTTTAGCAGCCTCTATTTTGCTAGCACTTTAACTCAATAGATTAAAACTTGATTCAAGAGCTTAAACATGTGTTTTCCTCGGTTTTAAAACTATTACAAAAGGATTTGTGATTTTGGATTTACAAATTAGGGTCGTTAGTGTTTCAAGAAATGTTATTTTTTATGAAACTGTTTTTCCTTTTAAATCAGTTCAACAAAGCAATGTTGTATCTTATGAAAATAAAATTCCTCCCGATGAATCCATACCCAACATGTTTTTTGATCCCTTACCCAAGGAATGAGATGTTCTAACAGTAACTCAACATACCCCTGTGGTGGCTGAAACATATCAAAATTTAATCCCTAATAGTGCAGAATTCAACCCCAATACTATTTTTCAGAACCAGACGTAGACATAGATCTTCGTAACACAACAGATCAGCAACCGCAACTGTGTAAGTCAACACGTGTCTCTTTTCTGCCAAGTCACTTGGCAGATTATCACTGTGAGCTTCTCCATTGTAAGACTCGTAGAATAAATTTAGCAGTAAGGTATCCTCTATCTTCCTTCATCAATTATAATAAATTGTCTAAGAATCATGTTGTTTATGCATTAGGAATTACGTTGCATGATGAACCTAAATCTTATGTGGTTGCTTCTCAATATGAACATTGGATTGATGCAATTAATAAAGATTTATGTGCTCTTACTAAAAATAATACTTGGATTATAACTACATTACCCAAAGGTATAAAAGTAATAGGTTCTAAATAGGTCTATTGCATAAAATATAAATATGATGGCACTACTGAACGGTATAAAGCTAGACTTGTGGCCAAAGGCTATAAACAAATACAAGGGATTGATTTTTTTGACACCTTCGCTCGATTGCTAAACTATCCACTGTTCGGTTATTACTTGTTGTTTCCTCTATAAAACAATGGAATTTACTTCAACTTAACATAAATAATTCGTTTTTGGCCGGTGACTTATATGAGGATGTATACAAGCACATATCACAAGGTTTAAATGTCTGTAAATCAAATCTTGTTTGTAAATTGAATAAATCCTTGTATGGTCTTAGACAATCTAGCCGCATGTGGTATTATAAGTTCTATTGTTTTTTTAATTTCCATTGGTTACACTCATTCCCCGCATGACCATTCGCTGTTTATCAAACACCACAACAATAAAACTACTGCGATACTTGTGTATGTTGATGACTTGATATTGGCTGGGGATTATGCTATTGAAATTGATACTATTAAACGTTCATTACATTCCAAATTCAAAATTAAGACCTTGGGTTGTTTTGCTATTTTCTGGATTGGAAATCGCTTGGTCTGCTCGCGTTATTTCCATTTCTTAGAGGAAATATACATTAAAATTACTGAATCAATTTGGTCTTCTTGTAGGAAAACGTGTAGAAACTCCCATGGTCAAAGATGCATTAAAAGTGGAAGAATCAGACCAACTCTATGATGATGTTACATGATATAGAAAATTGATTGGCCAATTGCTTTACTTGACGAGTACACAGCCTAATATTCAATATGTCGTCCAAGAACCTAGCCAACAAATCAAGCAACCCAAAATTAAGAACTTCCAAGGAGCAATAAGAGTCCTACGCTATTTGAAGAAAATTCCCAGACAAGGTTTATTTTATCCGCGTGCCTCAAATCTGCACCTCAAAGGCTATAGTGATTCAAATTGAGCGACATGCCCCACCACTCGTCGCTCGGTAACCGGATACTACACATACCTTCGCTTATCTTTGATCTCGTGGAAATGTAAAAAATAGAGCATAGTTTCAAGATTGTTGTCAGAAGTATAGTACCGTGCACTTGCATCAACAACTTGCGAGTTACATGGTTCACATATTTACTCAAGGATTTAAGCATTAGAACCTATGAACCAGCTCTTCTTTTTTGGGATAATGATGTTGTAATACACATAGCATACAATTCGGTTTTCACGAATGAACAAAGCACTTGCATCAACAACTTCTCATTAATACTGCTTACCAAATTGCAGATATATTTACTAAACCCCTAGAGCCTTCTATTTTTTGTGATCTTCACTCCAAGTTGGGTGTGATTATATTGATATCTATCTCTCTAGCTTGAGGGGGTATTAACGCCTTTTATTTTGTAAAGGTCTGCTTTAGTTAGTTGGGTTTATTCCTCTAAAGCCCATTAGGTTAGATACTTTGTATTTTGTATATAGTTATGTCTTTATTCAATAGAATTTACTCATTTTCACTTTTCAACTCTCCATTAAGATGATCACATAGAAATTTTATTGGATACAAAAATGCTAAAGAAATTGTTAATTAAACATGGGTAAAGGAATCCTTATCGTATAAGATGAGGCAAACAATGATGAGTTCTTTTTCAGAAGATGAGGACGATCACTACAAGAATGGCCAAAAATAGCAAGGGCCAAAACCGTCACTAAATGGCCTAAAATTGTCGCTAAAAAGGAGTTAGAGATGGCCAAGTGACGGAGGTCGAGCCGTCGCTAAAGTACGAGCTGAATTTTTGTTTATTTTACGCCTGTCTAGCGAAGGTAAAATCTGTCGCGCCTATCTAGCAAAGGTAAAATTCGTCGCTAAATTTTTTTTTTAAAGAAGAATAACTCGTTGGAGATGAAGGTCATCGGAGTTGGATGGGTTTTGAGGTGTAAGTTGGTGGTGTTTTTATGGAGTGATTTGATGAAGAAGAAGTTAATAGAATAAGAAGATGTAAAATATTTTTTTGAGTGGGAAATGATGAAGAAATTAATTGAAGAGAAAGTAGAAGTGAACAGTTATATAAAGAAGAGAAAGAGTGAAAAATCATGCATCCTGAAGTCATTGTGCTAGCCAATGAGTTGTGACCACACATCCCTGTAGCGACAGTCTAGACCGTCACTAAATTAGCGAACGCTAGGATCGTTGCAAAGTTACCAGCATAATTTTAATAAAAAGAAAAAAGAAAATTAATTCCCGCCCCTGTAGTGACGGGCTATACTATCGCTACCATTCAAATATAACAACAAATTCCCCCTATAATAGCAATGACTAGGACCGTCGCTACCATAAAAATATTGAAAAAATGAAAAACAATTCCCTCCTATAATAGCGACCGGCTAGGACCGTCGCTACCATTCAAATATAACAAAAAAAGTTTTCCCTATGATAGTGACGGCCTATACTGTCACTACCATCAAATATATAATAAAAAATAAAAAAATTCCCCCATATAATAGTGACGGAATAGACCGTTGCTAATTAACGACAGCTAGGACCGTCGCTATCTTTTCGCAAAAAGTATTACAAAAATAAATAAATTTCCTCCACTATAGCGACGGTCCGCAAAAAATATTACAAAAATAAATAAATAAATTTCCCTCCACTATAGCGACGGTAAAAGCCATCGCTACTTTCACGACTACCTAGACCGTCGCTAACTGTTAATATACCGTCACAACTTAGCGACGGTGTCCAGCCGTTGCTAGTTTTAC
Source organism: Cyamopsis tetragonoloba (assembly GCA_037177725.1). Classification (NCBI taxonomy): domain Eukaryota; kingdom Viridiplantae; phylum Streptophyta; class Magnoliopsida; order Fabales; family Fabaceae; genus Cyamopsis; species Cyamopsis tetragonoloba. The sequence continues at coordinate 41,482,762 of CM074121.1, forward strand.
GTAGTGAAATTGCCACATTCATGTAGTAGATGGATGGTATGATGTGTCTGAGAAGGATGAAGATGTGAGGTATCATGATTTTGAGAGAGAAAAATTCAATTAATATCATTCTAAAAAACATATACATTATTTGATTCATGTCATTCTCAAACTTATATTTATAGATGTGAAAGTCTTAATTAATAAATTAAGGAGTCTCACATAATAGTTAATACGTCACGTTATTAATTTGTGACAGTCGGATAACTTTTGGGGACGAAAATGCCACTTTGTAGAGACCAAATTACCTATACTAAGACTAAAATGATTTATGAGTTATAAGTCTTGGAACTATTTAATTAAGCTATTAAATCAATATACAATTATACATTAGCATCTTATCATCATTCAAAGAATGAAAACTATAAGATCCCATTAATTCCTAAATTAAGGGTTGGTACTCTTTGAAGAGAATTTGGGAATTTAGGGATTTTATTGTATGGCAATTTTACAAATAAAAAGGAGAAGGACCAAGGGAAAAATTTTAAAAAGCTTGAAGTAGGGACCTAGTTGCAACAACTTGAGAAATGAAAAATTGAACAAAAATCTGCATTTCCCCTTCTCCCCCTCTCATACTCGCCCCTCACTCCCTCCCTCACACCAAAACCCATCTCTTTTTTCTTTACAAGATCTCCTAAGGTTTGTCCAAACCCAAGAGAAATCAAGCTTCCCCTTCCTTGATTCTTCACCATTGGAGCTTGGAGAAGGCATTTGGGAGCTTAGAAAAGCCATTGAAGTGACTAGGTAAGCCATGCATTTCCACTCACTCTCATTCTTAGTCAAGCCCCAATTTGGGGAAAATGATTTCCTAACTCCAATCTTTAACAAGAAAGCTTGAAATTGAGTCCTAATGGGTACTAATAGCTTCCATTTGTGAATATTATGGATTTACAAGTCATTTGGGGAAGTTGGGTTTTTGGGTATACTTGGAGGAGACAAGGGTTTTGGAGCTCACTTGAGAGGTAACCCCACTAAACCCCAAAACTTAGCCAAGATAAGTAATAGAAATAATATATGACTTGATTTTGAACTATTATGAAATATATCATAGGAATGGGTTTGAACTTATAATGTTAAATGAATTGGGCTTTGATGCATGTGGCTTGACTATTAACAAATTGTGAAATGTATGATGATTAGGATTAGACTTGTTAAGTGAGATGATTTAGTTTGATGCATGTAGTTTATTTTAGAAACTATTATGGCAATGAAAGTGAAGTGTGAGAGTTTTCCTTGTTGACTTATTTTGATGTAGCAGTGTGAATTGAGAAACAATGGGTGTATGTGTTGAAATTGTATCTTGTGATTTTGATGTGATATTGAATGAATGAAGCATTTGCGTTTGAATCATGCTAATGTGCACTTGATTTGTGATAATTTGATTGTATATGTGTGAAGTTGTTGTGCCATGATGTGGGTAGTGTTTAGAAGTTAGAAAGGGGTCGAGGAAGGAGGTTAAAATGCAAGAAATTGAAATTTTGGTTAAATTCGCAAAAGTTGTCATATGTAGCTGGGGTTTGAGCGCCAGGATAAAATTTATGGCAATGGTGAATGGATGTCTCGCACTCAAGCGCCAGGATTGAGGCTCGAGCGCCAAGATAAAATTCCTGGTAGTAGCAAAGGGATGTCTGGCGCTCATGCGCCAGGATGAGCGCTTAAGCGCCAGGATGAGCGCTTAAGCGCCAGTGCTCTGTACCTCCTTGACCTGTTTTAGCTTCCAAAATGCATTGTAAACCTATTTCTTAGATGGGAATGAATGGAAATAGGCTTAAAGGACTTAGTAACATGAATTAGGGTTATGAAATGATATGGCATGCTCTTTGATTTTGATCTGTGAAATTGTCATATGATGAATGTTGAATGAAAATGCATGATAACTTGTAAAATGAAATTAAATGATAAGTTAAGCTTTTCCCCTTCAACGGATGTTGAGTAAGTGGGTTGAATCCCACTGGTTTTAAACTGGGTAAGTGGACAAGCATGATTAAGCATGAGAATGTAGGGTCAAATGACCTCAACTAGTAGGGTGCCCTGTGATAGGGATTGTGGCCTGAAAGAAAGGACTATCCCATTGATGTGGGGTCAAGATAGTCCTGGGCTATCGCATAGATGTGGGGTTAAGATAGCCCGACAACCAGTTTGATCACGGTAGGGACGCTTGCCGTGGTCCTACTTTTGAGCTCAACCTCGCGTTACTGCCACACGCTAGAGGAAGTCTAGTGCACGAGGCTTCCATAAAAGATTTAAGACAAGAAGAAAATTAAGTGTGTTAATGAATGAACATGGCATGCATACATCCATATCTGTCATTACATGCATTATGTGTGAGTTGTTGCATTGAATTGTGTGTTAAGGACTAAATGGGATGTTTTCCAGTTAGACTGACTGTAATATGGCATAAAAGTATTTTTGAAAATGACGGGGGTTACTCAGTTATATGTCTACATATAACTGAAGGTTACCATATTGTAGGGGACTCAAAGGATGGAGATTTTAGCGCTTGAAGACCTATCCCGTTAGGCATGTAGTATTTTGGATGTTCTGATGTACTTTGGGTAGCTAGTTATTCTCCGTAGTATGCTAGTTGGCTACCGTCATACTTTCTCTCGCATGTATTAGATTTTTGAACTTGTTATCTCTCACTATGAACTTATGTATTTTGATAGGGTATATAATAGCTCTCCCTATAACTAAGTAGTGTATGTATACATATATCAGAGTTATCTTGGATAGTTACTTCTTATCAGATATTTGAAAAAGAAAAAAAAAAGTGCTTAGCCCTACAATTCCCTTAGGTGTTACAATTTGGTATCAGAGCGGTTTAATTTTTCGGACGGTGGTGCTTAGATGAGTTTAGATAAGAATCTAGAGATAAGTCCAGTCTTGACTATTGGTTTCATCTGTGTACTGTACTCTTATGTTGAGCCTGATCAACTCAATGTGGGTGTTATGTATGCAGGACAAAGACAGACGGACCCGCGGATTCCCTAAGACGAATAGCTCAAGCCCTGAATTAACTACTGCAGAATCAAGGCGGGGAGGACCCGTACAGGAACTTTTGGGTGCATGATCCTCCTACTTTCACCGGGGATGAAGGCCCAATAGCTGCGGAATCATGGTTAGGAAGGATGGAGGAAATTTTTAGGGTCATGCAATGTACTGATGCTGAGAAAGTGACCTTGGCTGCTTATAAGTTCGATGGAGAAGCAGCTCAATGGTGGCTTGGATATAGGGCGACTATGGAGGCCAACCAAATGCAATTAACATGGGCTCAGTTCAAGATACTCTTCTTGGACAAGTATTTCTCCAGCACCCTCCAGGATCAAAAGGCGGTTGAGTTTCTCTCTTTGCAACAAGGGAACATGTCCGTATCAAAGTATGTGCCGAAGTTTGAAAATCTAGCCCGCTTCTCTAACAACCTTCTGAAATAGACTGATGATGTTTGGAAGTGTAAGAGGTTCCAGCAAGGTTTGCGCCCGAAATTGAGAAACATGGTCACTACTCATAGGATCTGGGATTATCAACAATTGATCGAGGCATGCCAACTCACCGAACACTCCTTGGCTGCGGTGTTGGTGGAAAAGCAAGCTAGCTGGAAAAGAAAAAGGAATGAAGAAGGCTCGAGAAGCTCAAGAGGAAAAAGTGGTGACAAGAAAGGAAAGCAAACAACTACCTATTTGGGTCACTCATTCCCGAAATGCAAAAACGGTGATGCTTATCATCCTGGGGAATGCTTGAAAGGCAAGGGAGTCTGTTTCATTTGTTGTAAGCCTAGAAACATAGCACGAGATTTCCCAGACAACAAGCGTAAAGATACTCAGACAAGGGCCCTGATGCGGGGGCGTGTGTATACCTTAGATGCAATGGAGGCTGATAAGTCCGAGAACTTGGTGCAAGGTACGGGTTTAATTCACAAGCAACCGGTGCATATTTTCTTTGACTCAGGTGCTACTCATTCATTCATTTTTTTAGCATGTGCCCAACGACTACAAATTCCCATTAGGGAACTTAGCTATGAATTGAGGGTCTCCACACCTTCAGAAGGGAAACTTAGTACCCATTCAATATGTTCGCCAGTGTAATTAGAATATCAAAATAAAGTTTTCTGCCTTGACTTGTATTGTCTTACAATGAGATGGTTGGAAATTATCCTGGGTATGGATTTGTTGCATTCTCACAAGGTTACTATTGACTGTGCCAACAAAACCATCCAAGTGCCGGAACGAGGGTACGAGGTATATTACTCCCACCATCTTACATTTGATGAAGATAATCTAGCTGAATATGATGATGGGCCTAGGTTTATAATTTTGTGTTTGGAGTCTTTTAAGGTGATTCATGACATAGATTCTATTCCGATTGTTCGAGATTATCCTGAAGTATTCCCTAATGACATCGATTCCTTGCCGCCTGAGCGGGAAATTGAGTTTTCTATTGATTTAATTCTGGGGGCTAGACCGGTATCTAGAGCTCCTTAGAATGGCCCATGAAGAGTTAGCAGAAGTTAAGAAGCAAGTTGAAGATCTGTTACAAAAGAAGTTCATATACCCAAGTGCTTCACCATGGGGAGCCCCAGTGCTCCTAGTCAAGTAGAAGGATAGAAAGCTAAGATTATGTGTGGACTACCGACAATTGAAAAAACTCACGGTGAAAAATAAATACCCTCTTCCTCAAATTGATGATATGTTGGACTAGTTAGGAGGAGCTAAAGTATTTTCTAAAATGGATTTGCGATTGGGATATCATCAGATTCGAATTAAGCTGAAGGATGTCCCCAAGACCGCTTTTAGGACCCGTTATGGTCATTATGAGTATTTGGTGGTACCATTCGGATTGACTAACGTTCCTGTAGTTTTCATGGACTACATGAACCGAATTTTCCATTCTTACTTGGACAGGTTTTTGGTGGTCTTCATTGATGATATTTCAGTTTACTCTAAGACACCAGAGGAACATGAAGAACATTTGAAGAAAGTTAGAAATTCTCAAGGAGAAACAACTGTATGCAAAGCTTGAGAAGTGTGAGTTTTGGTTGAAGGAAGTTCAATTTCTTGGCCATGTGGAAAACAAAGATGGGGAGGCCGTTGACCCTAGCAAGGTGGAGGCGGTACTAAACTGGGAAAGACCCACAAATGTCACCGAGATTCGGAGTTTTCTCGGATTAGCTGGATATTACAGATGCTTCATCAAGGGATTTTCACAAATTGTGATTCCGTTGAGCAAGCTTACTCGAAAGGGGGTTCCTTTTGAATGGGATTCCGAGTGTGAGGCAAGCTTTCAGATGTTGAAGGAGAAGTTAACCTCAGCGCCGGTGTTAGTCATACCGGATCCCTCTAAGAATTTCCAAGTCTACTGTGATGCGTCCAAGCAAGGCTTGGGATGTGTTCTTATGCAGGAGGGACAAGTGGTAGCCTATGCTTCTAGGCAACTCAGAGCACACAAAGGTAATTACCCTACACTTGAAAGTGTGGAGGCATTACTTGTATGGCGTCACTTTCGAAGTGTTCAGTGACCACAAGAGCTTGAAGTATTTATTTGATCAGAAAGAACCGAACGTGAGGCAACACCGATGGATAGAGTTTCTGAAGGATTATGATTTTCAATTGAAATACCACCCGGGAAAGGCAAATGTTGTAACCGATGCCTTAAGCCATAAATCTCTGCACGTGTGTTCAATGATGGTATATGAGTTGGAGCTTTTGGAGAAGTTCAGAGATTTGAGGTTGAATGTGGTTTGTTGTGATGCCAATTTATCAGTGAGCAAGGTAGAAGTGAGAAATCTGCTTCGAGACCGAATTCGGGAAGCGTAGAGGCATGATCCTGAATTACAAGAGCTCAAAGAGCAATCAGAATTCTCAATTTCTGGTGATGGGATGATCTTGTTTAGAGATAGGGTGTGTGTTCCCAATGATGACGAGATCAAGGATCTAATACTTAAGGAGAGTCAGAACAGTCAGTACTCGGTACATCCAAGTGCTACTAAGATGTATCAGGATATGAAGAAATCCTTTTGGTGGCCGGATATGAAGTGTGACATTGCTAGTTTTGTAGCCCGGTGCTTAACGTGTCAAAAGGTGAAGGTGGAGCATCAAAATCCATCTGTACCACTTCAACCTTTGGAGATCCCAGAATGGAAGTGAGAATTAGTTGCAATGGACTTCATAGTTGGTTTGCCAAGGACCCCAGCTGGATATGACTTTATAGACTCTGTGGGACTTTGTGGACTCTATAGGACTTTAATGGATTTGTATCATAGACTCTGTGGGACTTTGTGGACTCTATAGGACTTTATAGACTCTGCAAGATTTCATGAAGTTCTTACATATGATAAGAATTCAAGATTCCTTTGCATACATTCAAATTCAAAAAAGGATCAAAGACACAAAAATAATTAAAAAAATGTCGGGATAAATAAAAGTAAAAATAATACAGTTATTAGTTAATTCACCATAATATTATGTCCTACTAAATAACATTTATCCACATATTTATAGCTATACTAGTCCTCCAAGTATTACCGTCTTCTCGTTCTTGCTCTTGGATTTGAATAATAGGCTCAATATTATGGTCTTCATTAACCGGTAATGTTGAAGATGAAGACTCATCCACCGATTCAATTAAAAATTCATCAGAACGACATTCTTTGCGAAAAAAAGTTATGTAGTGCTGCACATGCTAATACAAGTTCTACTTGTGTCTTGAATGAAAATGGAGGTGCTGACTTAAAAATTGTAAACCTCGATTTAAAAATATCAAATATTCTCTCGATCACATTCCTTAAAGACGCATGACGAAGATTGAACAATTCTTTTTCATTTTGAGGGTCATTACCCTGACCTGCAAAATTTCTTAGATAATATCTTACACCCCGAAATGGAGCTAAAAACTGGCATTGATTAGGAAATCCACAATCCACCAAGAAATATTTACCTAATTATATATGCAATAGATATAAAATTAGTATAAAATATGTGTGTATGTATGTATGTGTGTATATATATATATATATATATATATATATATATAATTTTAAAAATAAGTACTTACCTTGGGCCACTTTAAGTCCATTCCTCCTTGTTATAGCATCATTTAGTAGCTTAGAGTCATGAGCTGAACGCTCCTACCCACTAAGAACATACATGAACTCCAAATCAAAATTACAAGCTGCTGATACATTTTGTGATATCTTTCTATGACGATTACGATAACTGCTTACATCTCGTCCCCTCACTATTGCTGGAATATGTGTCCCATCAATAGCTCCAATGCAATCCTATAATTGAGCATATATAACAGGTCTTCCTATCTTAGTACAAAAATATAAGTATAATTTTTATTATTAGATAATTAGTGCATACCTTGAAGAAAGGGAACAACTTTGTGCTTTCTTTGATTTTAGCAGGTACAGTTGATCCTGGTTTAGCCATCAAACTAGGTCCTATCGTATTCGAAGCCTTCAAAATCTTGTGAAAATTTTCACTTGCAGCAAATTGTGATCGGCTAAATGTATTACAAATTACACAATATCGAGTATTCTAACCAACAATTTGTAGGAACGATGCAAGCATTTCTTCAACACAAATATATCGAGTATCCTGTAGAGGTGTTTTTTCTCTAAGAATTGCACATAGCTTCCGAAACACATCTGGATACATCCAATAAACTTGTCCGAAGATTGCAGAATCATCGTTTAATGCTTGATGTATATAGTTATTTCTCATATTAGTAATTCGTCGTCGATTTAATGGGCGCTCAATTTGTTCATTGCATATAATAAATAAAATTTGATTCAGCACATGCATTAATGCTTGAATTGCCATCACATATGTGTATATTGCTTCATAGAATTCTTCATCATCTTTTTCTTCTTCATTTATGTCGCGACCTTCATACATGCTTGAATGTGACATTATACCTATATAAGAAAATATAACTGGAAATAATATAATAGATAAAAGAAAAGATGCTAAAATAGTCCAATCAAGTATGGCCAGAATAACACAACCAAAAGATGCTAAAATAGTTCAACCAATCCAAAATGTGTTCATACAGAATCAAAATATAAAACAAGTACATCAATCAAGTGCAACCAAGATAATACCAAAACAATACAATTCAACATAACCAAAACGCGTATTGTTCAACAAAATAAGTATGGATTATACTAGCTTGTAATTTATCCAAGCTGAGCGCTCTTCTATTGACATTTTTAAGAAAAAGTCTTTCTTTGCATTAGTATCAAGCAAATCAACCGCCATGTAGCGGATTCTATCATCCAAATTTGGGATCTCTTTTATAGCATCCCAAATATTTGCCTTTGCCTCTCTATCTCTTTCTTTCTTCTCCATCAAGTTAGACATTTTTTCAAAATTGACAGCAATAGTCTCAATGCTACCACATAGATTTTCTAGAACTTTTGCTTGATTGTTGGTCCCAACTGAGCTAGAATTTCCTCCATACTCGGATCTACTTCACTTACGACCAGTTGATTTTTCAGTGGGAACCTCTGAGCCTAAAGGGGGTTAAGGTGGTGAGTTGCTTGGGCGTGGTGATGGAGGCTGGTAAAATGGTTCATAGTCATATGGTATTATGAATGCATCATTGTTAGCATCATATGAAAAGCCTTCCATCCCAGAATCTATATTCTCTTCTGCAAAAGTTGTAGCATCAGTATCATCAGGGTCTACTAATATGGAAGCGTTCCCACTAGCAGTTCCACCCCCAACAACAATCTTCAAATCCTCATAGTCAACCATACTTTTTTCTCGAAGATTTTTGTGACTTGGGTGGGACTAGCAAAAATATCCATTATTAGTAAATTGAAAATAACATAATGCACTAAACTTGTAAACCATTAATATATTTAAACGATTACAAATTAATTTCACCTTTAAGTACTCTTTCCATACTTCATCACTAGCGGTGAATGTCTTTGTAATTGGATCCCACCCAAAGCTAGAATTGTTGCGCATAAGTGCTAACATGTTGTTATATTGTTTCTTAAACCACTTCATTCGACTCAAGTAATGATTATATGTTTTCGGGAACCTAATTTTAGCATTGAGCCGAGGAAGTATGACTCTTTCCACATTTATTTTGCTAAGTGACCCATTAGAATCACGCAGTCCACTTTTTATGACATCCACGATTAGGTGTAACAATTCATCGGAATCCTCCTTGGTCCAAGCTTCATAATTTTCTTTCTCTTTCCTCTTTCCTTTGTTATTTCTTTGTAATCTCCCATTTGAATTACTATAATATATGTTGGAAACTAACTAGTTACGTTATATAAAAAAGAAAACTTTTCTGTATTCGGTATCTTCCCGAATGTAAACAACACTAATTGATTCAACTTAGATTAATCCAATAAATAATAGAAATTAATTTCAAATAAAAAATTGACATAAAATATGAAGGTACTATTTATAAACTGAGTTATAAATTATGAACATGTACCTATCTAATCTTTCCGATAATTTACAAATAACAATGGTGATTATTGCTCTTTGGAAAACCAAAGCTCAATTTCCACAACAAATCAATGAAGCAGAGCTTCAAGAGAATAACAAGTGTGTAATCTGAACAAAATCAAATATAGCTCAATTTCACATCTACGGTAAAATAGTTCAAGTAAACAGAATTATAATGAAACCACAAAATAGCACAGAAAATGAATTATAAATAAAATATCAAGAAATTTTTCAACTGAACGATCGAATAGCAAGCCAACATAAATTTTCGTAAATAAATTTTCTTATCCATCTATCTCAGTTTTACATGTGAACTTAGCAGAGATTGTGTAAAAGACATTAAGGAATCATAATATATGGGCAAAATTACACTAACCTCCCCTAAACTTCAACTTGATTACACCAACCCCTACATATTTAAAAAATTACACAGACCTCCCCTCAGACCTCAACAATAAAGTTATTTATAATGTCGTGGAAAAGTTCAGGGGAGGTCCATATATTATTTGAAATATGCAGGCGAGGAGTCGATATAATCAGAACAAAATCTAGAAGAGGTCAATGTAATTTTTCCTGATATATGTCATAATGTAATCCAGAACTCAAATAACAAACAACACACAAGTTTGAAAATTCTTTTTTGTCGACATTCAAGCAAAAGGCTTGCGAACTCTGAAAAGAGGATATTCATAGCATTCTACCAAATAATAACAATAATTCCTTAAATAAGGTTATAATGAAACAACAAATAGACTGTGAAAGAAACATCCTTTTCCAAACAAAGGATAAAATCCCTAACTGATAAATATGAAAATCCAAAAATTTAAAACCTTAACCCTATAATTGAAGCCCCGATTAAAATAATATTTCATTCTGAATAAAATTGTCTGATTTTTTTAAAGTACCTATTATATTCTTGCCAACTTATTACATGAACTACAGTACATTGAACTTATATCAGACAATATTGCGTGAATTAAAACATATATCAGGAACATATATTATTCAAAATGAAATAAGTATTATAACAAGTTCAAGGTACTCATTATAACATATATCAGAACATATATCAGGAACATATAAGTATTATAACATATATCAGGTACTCATTAATAAAACAAAAAAAAAAAAGAAACCTTGCGACAATGCAATTGAATCACGCAAAATGCAAAATGCAAATCACACAAAATAAAAAAAGAAACATTGCGACAATGCAATTGAATCACGCAAAACGCAAAACATTGCGACATATATCAACTATTGCAAGAACACTATTCCAAATCACGCAAAATGCAAATCACGCAGGAACACTATTGCAGACCAAAATAAAAGTTCAATTGAATCTGAATTGAAGAGAAAAGAGTGAAACCTTGCGACAAGCCTCAGCTCACTGCGATACAAAACCCCGTGTTCTACGTCTGCCACCAAAATCCTTTCAATTTGGGTGGGATTGTTTGATGTATTTGGTATTTATAGATACTACTAAAAAGTCACTCAAAATTCATCTAATAAAAGAATCCCTTAAAATCCTTATATTTTCTAATACCAATGGATTTTAACATATTCTTTTTAAAGTCTTGAAAATCTAGATTTAATACCAGTGGATTGTTTTTAAGTGATAGAAAATCCTGATCGAATACCAACAAATTTTTTTACCCAAAAAAAATCTTTTAAAATCCTATGAAATCCTAAACCAATACATCCCCTTAATCAAACTCCATTTTGGGAAAAATGATTTCCCAACTCCAATCTTTAACATGCAAGCTTGAAATTGAGTCCTAATGGATGCTAATAGCTTCCATTTTTGAATATAAGGGATTTACAAGTCATTTGGGGAATTTGGGTTTTTGGGTACACTTGGAGGAGACAAGGGTTTTGGAGCTCACTTGAGAGGTAACCCCACTAAACCCCAAAACATAGGCAAGAAAAGGAATAGAAATGATATATGACTTGATTTTGAGCTATTATGAAATATATGATAGGAATGGGTTTGAACTTATAATGTTAAATGAATTGGGCTTTGATGCATGTGGCTTGACTATTGACAAATTGTGAAATGTATGATAATTAGGATTAGACTTGTTAAGTGGGATGATTTAGTTTGATGCATGTAGTTTATTTTGGAAACTATTGTGGTAATGAAAGTGGAGTGTGAGAGTTTTCCTTGTTGACATATTTTGATGTAGTAGTGTGAATTGAGAAGCAATGGGTGTATGTGTTGAAATTGTGTCTTGTGATTTTGATGTGAGATTGAATGAATGAAGCATTTGTGTTTGAATCATGTTATGTGCACTTGATTTGTGACAATTTGATTGTATATGTGTGAAGTTGTTGTGCCATGATGTGGGTAGTGTTTGGAAGTTAGAATGAGGTCAAGGAAGGAGGTTAAAAGGCAAGAAATTGAAATTTTGGTTTAATTCGCAAAAGTTGTCATCTGTGGCTGGGACTCGAGCGCCAGGATAAAATTCCTGGTAGTGGCAAATGGATGTCTAGAGCGCCAGTTCTCTATACCTCCTTGACCTGTTTTAGCTTTCAAAATGCATTGTAAACCTATTTTTAAGATGGGAATGAATGGAAATAGACTTATAGGAATTAGTAACATGAATTAGGGTTATGAAATGATATGGCAAGCTCTTTGATATTGAATTGTGAAATTGTCATGAGATGAATGTTGAATGAAAATGCAGGATAACTTGTAAAATAAAATTAAATGATAAGTTAAGCTTTCCCCCTTCAACGAATGTTGAGTAAGTGGGTTGAATCCCACTGGTTATAAACCGGGTAAATGGACAAGCATGATTAAGCATGAGAATGTAGGGTTGAATGACCTGAACTAGTAGGGTGCCATGTAATAGGGATTATGGCCCGAAAGAAAGGACTATCCCATTGATGTGGGGTCAAGATAGTCCTAGGCTATCTCGATGATGTGGGGTTAAGATAGCCCAGCAGCCAGTTTGATCACGGTATAGACGCTTGTCGTGGTCCTAGTTTTGAGCTCAACCTCGCATTACTACCACGCGCTAAGGGAAGTTTAGTGCACGAGTCTTCCATAAAAGATTAAGAAAAGAAAAGAATTAAGTTTGTTAACGAAAGAACATGGCATGCACACATCCATATATGTTAGTACATGCATTATGTGTGAGTTGTTGCATTGAATTGTGTGTTAGGGACTAAATGTGGTGTTTTCCAGTTAGACTGGCTGTAATATGGCATAAAAGTATTTTTGAAATTATCGGGGTTACTCAGTTATATGTCTACATATAACTGACGGTTACCAAATTGTAGGGGACTCAGAAGATGAAGATTTTAGCGCTCAAAGACCTATCCCATTAGCCATGTAGTATTTTGCACGTTCTGATGTATTTTGGGTAGGCAGTTATTCTCCGTAGTATGCTAGTTGGATACCGTTATTGGACATACTTTCTCTGGCATGTATTAGATATTTGAACTTATTATCTCTCACTATGAACTTATGTATTTTGATAGGGTATATAATAGCCCTCCCTATAACTAAGTAGTGTATGTACGCATATATGAGAATTATCTTGGATAGTTACTTCTTAGCAGGTATTTGGAAAAGAAAAAAAGAAAAAAAAGAGAGCTTAGCCCTACAATTCCCTCAGGTGTTACAAAAACAAATTCCAACCACTCAAACCAAAATAGAACGCCAATTCAAGACTTACTAATTAATGTTTAATTTCTATTATGTAATTAGTTATTACTATGATATTAGAATCTCATTATCTAATCTAAGTACTACTAAATCTTTACTTAACCAGAAATGTTTTCGTTTAAAATTCGAAGTTTCCACATTTGTCAATTTAGCAAGTTCAGGTCTCCTTTCTTTGCACCTAATCATTTGTTAAAGTCTTACACTCTACTTCAGACTGAAAAACAAAATAATAATTTTCATTTGAGTAATGATTGATGTAGGATTACTATTTAGTATTTCATCTATTTTATCATTTATTTTTTTTTAGTTTAAATTTATTTTTTATTTTTATATTTTACTTTAATTTAAGTTTTAATCTTTAAATTTTTAAAAAATTGATTTTAGTCTATATACTTTTATTTTGTTACGTTAAAAAACTAATCTCTGTCGTTATCTTTTCATAACGGCATAAATCAATTCCTTAATAAAATGAGAGTTTGAGAACTAAAACAAAAATATATGGACCAATTTCTTAATACAATGAAAGTGCATGACTATAATCAAAAATTTTGTTTTGTTTTATTTCTCGCATTTTTATTTCATTAAAAAATTGGTCATTGCATTATGACAAGATAACGTTAGAAACTAAGGACCGATTCTTTAACAAAATGAAAGTGCTTAGGTATAATTTTTAAACAAAAGTTTTTTAGTTGCTTAAAATTGTGAGAGACATACATTGCTCTCACAATTTTGGGATAGAGCATTTATAGTTACTCACCCTCCCAACAAGTACACTTTTAAAGATTCGAACTTGTGTCCTCATCTTAAGGAAAGATCAAACTGCTTACTTTTTGCCCAACACGTTATTAGTGCGTAAACCAAAATTTTTAAAGCATAAAAACTAAAACCTAACCTCGAGTAATAAATTACCAGACCAAAAATGCATTTAAATATTTTTTTTATCTCTTTTATTTATTACATCATTTTAAATATTTTTTATTTTTCTCTTTTCTTATTTATTTATTTTTTATCACACATGTGTGCATTTGGTTTAAAATTATGTAAAAGTAAAAGTGTTTTCCGTTTAAATTAGAAATTATTCTATTGTTAAACAGGGTTAGAATTTGTTACGGACAGAATTCTGCCAAAGGCATTGTAAACGTTCAATTACTATCACCGAGACTAGTCAAGGATATGGGATGAGGAGGATCTCGCATGCAGTCTATCTCACAGAAGCACCCTCATGGAACAACAAGATGAAAGTAAAGGTGCCCTAACCCACGACGCTTCCTTATCCCATGGATAAGTTAACCTATATAGCACACAATACAACAAGAACATGCACATCTAACACTATTGTCGGTCTCTTTTCCTAAATAATACACATATCATTTTTTTGAGATTTGGGTCAGAGCCCAAATCAAAAGTTCAATCCCAAAAAGCTCCAACAACTACTATACGGCAAGGGATTAATCCACCCCAGGTAAGTAATTCCTTATCCCTCAAAAACATTTTTTTCTCTTACAGTTAACTTTAGAGTGACTTTATAGGTATCTTCCTCTCTTTGGTGGCTGAAAAACGCTAAAACATAAAATCTCTTGTCCTTAACTTTCACACATTCATGAATGTGCCCCTACCGAAATTTTAGGAACACACCAAAATTTATATCAAAACAATATATAATAATTATTAATACCAAAATAAAAGTACTTTAAATCAAAATACACTTAGAATTTGTGTTTCTATTTTGGGAGAAGAAACGTGATTAGTAACACAGAGGTGTTGAGAGTTGTGTCGAAGAAACTACGACTCAACGAACACGTCTCCAATTATCAGATACGGTACGCCATCTTACACCTTTTTTCTTTTTCTGTTACACTTTTTTATTTTTTAATATAAATAAATAAGACCCAGACCCAAACCCAAATCAGAAACTCCTTCATCCACATACACATGGCTTCTTCTTCTTCATCTTCTTCTCCCAATTCCAAAGAAAGCACAAAACTTGAAGGTATTTATATTTATTTTATGCGACAAATTTTACTTCTTCTTCACTTTTTTATTTTTTAGTTTTAATTTATTTTTGAATTTAGGAAATTGATAAGAATGAATTTTGTGCAGAGAAAGGCAGTATTATTCCAGTTGATGAGAATGTTCTGAAGAAGCATGCTGCGTTCTTTGACATGAATCAAGATGGTGTTATTTACCCATGGGAGACTTTTCAAGGTTTTAGTTTAATAATTAATAATTAATTCCAATATAATTATAATTATTGCTTCCTTAATTTGATTTATATATATTTATGTTTGAAAATAAATAAATAAATAATTATTACAGGATTGCGTGAAATTGGGAGTGGGATATTGTTATCCACTGCTCTTTCCATTTTCATCAATTTGGCGCTCAGTCAGAATACTCGTCCGGTACTTTCATTTTCTCTTCTCCAAAATCACTTTAATTTATTAGTACTACTTTAATTAACTACCTCTAATTTTTTTTTATATGAGATAAAAAATAATTTGTTTGTCCTAATTAATAAGAGACTTAAGTATATTTTTTAGATGTATTAATTACTAATAAAAATTAAAATTTCTTTTTTATTCTAAATTTATTATAAATAAATGCATTAGTTACATGGATCTTTGAGGAATAAAATTTAAATTTATAATTGTTTTAATTAAAAAATATCTTATTAAACATATTTAATAGGTCTATATATATATATGTAAAATTAATTCTACGTTTCTTATCTATAGAGGGAAAAAAAATAACACCGTAAGAAATTTTCAATTTTAAGTAGTAGTAGTAGTTTAAATTTAGAAAGTGTTTTGGAATAGATTTTATCATTAGCTGTGAAAATAAGCTTAGATAAAAATTGATTGAGTACGTAAAATATAATTAGTTTTTGTTTTTTTAAAATAATGTTCAATAAAAACTTTTTTTAGTAAAAGAATAATAAAAAAATTTATAAATACAAAATACAACTATACAACCTACGTTGTATCAAAAGTGATTCCAAACACATTCATTAGTTATTCAATTTCAACTTTTTCATTAATTGACATTAAATAGGTTTGTCGGTATCTGATGAGACTTACTTTAAATAAAAGGTCCTCGATTCGAACTTTTATGAACGTACTTTGACCTAAAACTTTTTTCATTAATTGGTCATTCATTTTGGTTATCGATGTCATAGCATCATTAGTTTAATTCATTTTAGTTGTTCATGACATGTTGTAGAATAATTTATATATTTATTTTTTTAATCAGTGTAATTTTATACTGATTAAAAAAATGAAAGTAAAATTATTTTATTGAATAACAAAACATTTATTATAATATAAATTCTAAATTTATTAAATGTTTGCTTTTTTTAAAATGTTTTACTTTTTACTTTTTTTTATTCTCTTTACTTTTAATTTCTTAACATATATAATATTATACAAATTAAAAAATCATATATTTATCCTTGATATTTTTTAAAAAAAAATCTAATTTGTATGTATGATCCAAATTTATCCTTGATTTCTTAAATGCGATAAATTTGTAGAGATCATACACTTAGACCATAAATCTTTTACTATTTTTTTTAATTATTACACACATAGTAACAAATTATTAAGTGTAACATAAATTTGTTATAAACTGATTAAATTAACTTTATTTAGTTATTATTTGAATGATTGAGTAAATTATTAGTTCGTTTAATTAAGAAAGAGACACTGAAACACTGTGATCTTTATTAATATGATTTATAATAAAATTAAGGGATTCAAATTACAATTAAACCTGAAATGAATACTTAAAAAATATATATGAATTATAATTTGAATCTTGTGATGCAGGGAAAGTTTCCATCTCCACTTTTTCCAATTGAAATTAAGAATATCCAACTCGCCAAACATGGCAGTGACACCGGAGTCTATGACACTCAAGGAAGGTATTAATTTTATGTTTTTTTAATGAATCCATTTTAAGTAGTGTTTGACACAATTTTTTTTAGTTTTTTCTTATGTTTCTCTTATAAATAAAAATTAAGTCAAACAGGATTTGTAGTAAACTTCTTAAATTTAAGCTAACTTTTTTTTGTATGTACAAGGCTTTTAACCAAAAAGTCAGACATATGAGCATTTCGAAAAAAAAAACTAGCTTATTTTGTGGGTCAATCGTAATTAATACCCAAATATTATAATTAACACTTGAAATCTTGAATATCTTTTCATTCTCTCTTTGTAAAAATAGCAATTTGCTAAAATCTTCAAAAAGTCTTATTCTCATTTTTCACTTATTCATTTCACTTTAAAATTTATGAATTTTATTGTTATTTAAAATTTTACATATTTAAAAAATTTTAATGTTAAATTATTATTTTGATAAATTTATAATGTTTGTTTAGTTATTTTAAAAAAATTAAAATATTGAGTTTTATCAAAGAATTATTTTCTTATTGCAACTTTCATTTTAAATTAAAAAATCTATATTGATAATTTATTTTATATCAAAGAAATGTGACAACTAATGATAAGTAACTTAAAAAAGTTGACACAAATACTTTCATTAAACAAATAGTTTTTTACTTATAAGGAGCTTATAAAGTACAAAATAATAAAACTGTCAAATAGAATTTAACTTTTTTTTAAAGCTCTTATTTATAGCTTTTACTTAAAAGCCACTTATAAACGAAAAATAAGCCGGGCCAAACGAACTCTTACTTTATCTATATTTGTTTCACTTTTTTTAAAAAACTTTTGATTCCTCTGTTTTCCATTGCCAATTTTATACTATTTTATATATATATTTTACGATGATATTCTTTTATAGGTTTGTTCCTTCAAAATTTGAGGAAATTTTCACCAAACATGCTCATACACATCCAAATGCTTTAACATATGATGAATTGAAGGAGATGATAAAGGCTAATAGAGAGCCTAAAGATTTCAAAGGAAGGTATAAATACTTGTTACATCTTTACACTTTTAATAATTGATAATTATTCAATTCTTTTGTCACTAAAACATTTATAATTATTAAGATTTTGTTTAGTTTGTATTTTTTTTTATTTCTTATTTTTATGATAATTAATTACAATTGATATCTTATTTTGGTTTTATTTTCTGTCGCAGGATTGGTAGTTTGGTTGAATGGAAAGTCCTTTACAAGCTTGCCAAAGACAAAAGTGGCTTTCTTAAAAAAGAAACAATCCGAGGAGTTTATGATGGAAGCTTGTTTGAATTACTCAAAAAACAACATCATGCAAACAAAAAGAAGTGATTAATATTAATTATAATTGATTGAAAAGTAATTGTTAATGATATATCTTTATATGATTGTAATTAATATTAGATATTATTTTAGAGATATTAGGAATCATTTTAGGATCGCAAAAATGATTTGATTACGATTCCTTTTCCTTACTTGCGTATACCATTTCGTGTATAAACAGGAGATCACTTGTATTGTTGTACAACTTTATACGTGCCGAGAAATAGTCTCTTTCATAAATTTCTCTCATCTCTTGTTGTAAAATTTGTGTATTTCAAAAATTTAAGTGTATTATTGGTTTTTATGGCACTGTCAAAACTTAGATTTTACCTCCACCGTCCATATTAGTGCACCGTCCACTGTCCATATTAATCTTCTGCACAAGTTGAAAACTAATCAGAGGCTATCGTCCAATCCTTGTAATTTACGTTTTACATAGGAATTAACAGGTGCCTAGCCTATATAAGAGAAGTCTCACCTCACTTCTGAGACACACTAAAATCTTTCTTCTCTTCTCTCTCTAATTCGAGCTTCCCTTTCTAAAATATTCTGGGTTATATTGTTAATATTTCTGGCTAGTTTCTGCATCCCGATTAATATCGGAAGAGCTTGTTATATCTTGGGGGGTTTGCGGTATTAACGCCGGATAAATCCTTTAGGACAGTGTTTATCAACACGTCTCAAGCTACAACATCATTGTTCTCCTCCATTATTTCCAACAATCTAAAGGATTTATTCCTTCATGTGGTGTTAGTGTAATTAAGGCGATGAAAGAGGGAGATCAATGTATTAGCTCTACTATAACAAGATCTCTAGGTAATTCTGTTGCTAATTTTTAGTTATTGTGTTTTTATGCATTATTACCTTTGGGTTACAATTTTGTACCGATATGTTAATTGTGGTGATTGAGGGTAGGAGATTGTAATAATGTGTTACTTTAATAGAAATTTATAATTCACATAGCATGGTCATAATTATAATAGTATGAAAGAGTGATAATTACAGGAGTCAGTGGCAATATTTTTTTCAATATAGTCCCACGTATTAATGATTCTTTTAATAGAAAATTATAATAGTAATTAATTTCGTATCAAGAATGTTATTACCCTTTCCAAACTGCAGTTGTTTTATGTGCTATATGAATTGTTGCTGTTAACATTCATTACTTCTTTGGTCTCAATTTACAACAGTATGGGATTATTGAGTATGGTGCATGATTTTGTAAATCATAGATGATATTGATGTGTTATTCTTGGAATAGTAAATCATAGGATTAGATCAATGAAGAATTACTGAGTAATTTATCTTTTTCAACCATGAAGCTCAGGAACACCTTTATGTTTTTTTTTTCTTAATTGAAAAGAAAAAGAAAAATTGAGAGAATTATTTTCCTATGAGTTGGGTGTAAATTTTTCAATAGAACTATTCTGAGTTATATTATGAAAAATTATTAGTGTGTAGTGTGTTAATTGAAAAAAAAAAGGAAAATTGAGAGAATTATTTTCCTATGAGTTGGGTGTAAATTTTTCAATAGAACTATTCTGAGCTATATTAAGAAAAATTAGTATGATGGACTTAATATTATAGAAATGTTATAATTGGGATATGTATGAAAAATGGATGAAACTTTATAGATATTAATTTGTTTGATATTAATCCCATAGATGAGTTTTATCTCAACAGTATGATGATTGAGCGTGTTTACATAATCAAGACACTTATCAAGTTGAGTAAGTATGCCTAAGATGATTAGAGTATAATTTTTATTTTAGAGGCATACTTTGACTTAGATAAAATATATAAGCAACACACATAGTTTGTCCAGTTTAAATTGTGATAATGTGCCACTCTATAAGAGGGAATTATGTGTTGATTGGTATGTGTATGTGCACAGTTTTATTGATATTAATTGTGAGTAAGGGGCTGACTTGAGTACCACAATGCTTCTCACATTATGAATGTAGAGAGAGACTCAATTTAAGCAGATTCGTTCTCTGACTTATGAGTATATGGTGAAATAATTATTTTGGAAAATTCACAATTAGAGAAGGAATGTTTATTTTCATAGCCTTACTCAATTTTGAGAATAATGAGTTTAAGATGAAAATATTTTTTTTTAGGAACTCATAAGTTAGAAAACTTTGGTAATGTTATATTTAATTCTGAGGAGAATCCACTATAGTGATGAATTGATTTGATTCATATGAGTATAAATTCTTAAGTGAGTTTATCAATTTCATGAAATTGTTGTCACTTGGAAGTCATCCAAGTAGACCTGTATAACATGCTGAGATTGGTTGGCAAAGAATTTCTCGTAGCAAATAACTTATAGAAGAAAATTGAGTCTTCCATACTTTTTATTTGTCATGGATGCCCTATGGCACTAGTGAAGGAAGAAATTGAGTCTTCCATATTTATATTTCGGGGTTGTCAAATGACAATAGTGTAAGAAGAAAATTATGTCTTCTATGTAATGATTGCCAAAAAGGAAAATGTGATGCAATTATTTGCAGCATGTACATGTACACATGATTGGAGATCCCATGAAAAAGGTTCATATGGGTAACAACAAGTCACTAGTTTATTCTGCTAGCACTGTTTATTTTGTTCATTCCTATGGTGTGTGAAGTGCTAGACTGCATCACTGTGAGGATAAGCATAAATGCTTTTAATGATCTTCATAGCCCTTATGGGTAGTGTATGAGTTGCAGCATACACTTGATGAAATCACCTAATTGAGTGTCAAGTGGGGCCGCTTGCATGAGATCGTGACAAAATCTCTAGAACACTCTTGAAAACCGGGCAAGCGCATGGCCTATTTGCGTAAAACAACGATAACAACGAGAATTGTGCGGGTGCAATAAGATTGGTAGACCTCTATCACACACTAAAGTGTCTTGGTTCATAGAGCTTGCTCCACCAATTCACTTGTGTGATAAGTTTCATCAATCTAGGTCTGGTTCATAGTCCAAAAGATACCAAATTCGAAACTATTGTGCACATTGAGATAACCCAGAAAATACCTCATTATAGCTTTTTGTTCAAACTTAAACTTTTGAAATATGTGGAGGATTGTTGTAAAATTTGTGTATTTCAAAAATTTAAGTGTATCATTGGTTTTTACGGCACCGTCCAAACTTAGATTTGACCTCCACCGTCCATATTAGTGCACGGTCCACCGTCCATATTAATCTTCTGCACAAGTTGAAAACCAATTAGAGGCTACCGTCCAATCCTTGTAATCTACGTTTTACATAGGAATTAACAGGTGCCTAGCCTATATAAGAGAAGCCTCACCTCACTTCTGAGACACACCAAAATCTTTCTTCTCTTCTCTCTCTAATTTGAGCTTCCATTTCTAAACATACTCTGGGTTATATTGTTAATATTTGAGCTTCCATTTCTAAACATACTCTGGGTTATATTGTTAATATTTCTCGCTAGTTTCTGCATCCCGATTAATATCGGAAGAGCTTGTTATATCCTGGGGGTTTGCAGTATTAATGTCGGATAAATCCTTTAGGACAGTGTTTATCAACACGTCTCAAGCTACAACATCATTGTTCTCCTCCATTATTTCCAACATTTCTCTTATTTCTAACGTGGTATAAGAGCTTTGGTTCTTTGATAGTTTTTGTTGCATTCTTTCTTTTTAGTTTTGGGGTATTGGTTTCGTCTAGAAGTCTTCCATTAACTTTACTTTATTCCGTAGCCTTTCTGTTTTAGATAGATATTGGTTCTATTTCTTAGAAAGGCTTCGTTTCTAGTTCTTTGATTTGAATCTTTTCAAGCAGCATCTATGACCTCAAAACCACCGCCCTCTCGCTTCCATTTGTTGACACTGTCGGGACCACTGTGTTTGCAGACCACCATTTAGCTGCCACAAAATATTTCACAGTCAAAGGACGGCCCATGCCCTCTCATGCGCTCTTGCTCTATTCTGAGGGTGAAGAACACGCACCTGATACCCAAGAAGTTCCAACCTAGTTGCTTGATTAGTGTACCCGATTTTTGACGAGTATGTTGACTTTGCTTGTGGACTGCGTTGACTCTCTCTTTGACTTGTTGACTTCATGCTGACTGGACGCTGATGTGAACTTTTTCATTGACTTATGTGTTAATGTGGTAGCTGACTTAGCGCTACGTGGCAGAAGGTCACTTCCTAGGTTTTTCGGTGAGATCTTTCTATTTTTGAGCTTTGTTGTTGCTAATTTAGTCTCTATTATACTGATATAAAAAAAAAGGAAAAAATTCTTTATTCCTCCACAGATGCCCTAAAAAGAAAGTTGGGGAAACTGAAGAAAAATTTGTTGAACGATTAGAGGATTGGCATAACAAAAATCATAAAATCATTTCATGGTTTTGAAATACCTCCACCCCAAACATTCACTTGTAGTTTGGGCACTATAACTCTACTTATGAGATATGGGAACATCTTAAGAATTGTTACATCTTGTGATTTATCTCACCAATATCAATTATTAAAGGAACTTGGAGATATGAAGCAAGAATAAGGCAAACCAATTTATGATTTTTTGACTCACATAGAAGGGATTTGGAACCAACTCACTCTGAGTAAACATAATCTAGATGATCCGATCCTAGCGATGTGAAGGTGTACGATGATTATTGCAATCGCACTAGACTTATTCAGTTTCTTAGGGCACTCACCGATAACTATGAACCTGTTTGAGCCTCTCTTCTACATTAAAACCCATTGCCTACTCTAGAATATGCTCTTCCTTGCCTTAAGTCAGAGGAAATGAGATTAGGTTTTTTTCATATCTAAAGACGATGTGGCTTTTGTTGTTAGCAATAGAGGTAGCAAGTTTTGCCACAACTGTCACCAAACTGAGCCTTTTTTGATAGAATTTCCTACTATATATTGTCGCACATGCAAAAATAAGGGTTACATTGTATCCAATTTTCCTGCATTGATTTGCCGATATTGTTAAAAAATTAGGACATCCAATAGAAAACTGCCCTACTTGCCCACCTAATTAAGCTTGATCAAAACAAGACCCAACCATGACTCCACTCAGCTACTAAACCTACTTTCGCTACTCTAGTTGCCAGCGAAACTTCCTCCTTTGCTTTCTAGATTTTTCTAACTCCCAATGATCTCGAATCTCTTCTCAAGCAAATTCTTTCTCATTCTAATAGTACTCCTACTGTATTAGCAACCACACCAGGTAATAACCGTTAGTACTTTGGTTTTGCTTGTGGTAATCATATGCCTTCTTTCTGCACTGCTTTCTGTTGTCTCTCATCCAAAAATACCATTCCTTTAATACACATTGCTTATGGTTCTATAATGCTAGTAAGTCACAAAGGCTCAGTCTCCATACCCTATCTCACTTTATCTGACACATATCTTATCTCCAAATTAAATTTTAATCTTATTTTAGTGGGAAACTTTTTGATCTTGGTTACACTCTCACTTTTACTTCTTGTGGATGTTCGGTACAGGACCCACAAGCGAGACAAATCATTGGGACTGGTCGTAAAGATGAGAGACTATTTTAGCTCATTAGTCTTCACATGCCTCAACCTACTTTATCGAACATATGTGCTGCCTCTACCTCTTCCCTTTAGTTGTGACACCATTGCCTAGGGCATAGCTCTTTCTGCAATTTGGACCAACTCATGTCTTGCAAGATGTTAGGTTATGTTAAAGAAGAATCTATTTATTGTGTTTCTCGTCAAACTGGCTTTACCTTTTAATAATAGTACTTCTTTTTCTACTGTACCATTTGATCTTGTGCATTCGTATATATTTGGGACTTGCTTCTACATCCACTATGGGAGGGAATTTTTAACGATAATGTAATTTTTGAAGGGAATTAAAATACTATCATTTAAATTGTCTTATTGAATGTTATATTAGAAAATATTTTAATTTTATAGCATTTTTAGAGGGTATTCTTTTTAGTTATAAATGAGGAATTCTAAATCCACCCAAGAAAGCAAGAATTGTGAAATCTCTCCTCTCTCCCTCTCACACTCCTTTTTTGTCTCTCAAAAAACTCTCTCTCTCTAAAAAATATCTCTCTCCCCCTCTCTCAAAAAACTCTCTCTCTCCCTCTCTCTAAAAAAACTCTATATCTCTTTCTCCCCCTCTAATAAGACTTACTCTCTAAAAAAAACTCTCTCTCCCCCTCTCTCTAAAAAAAACTATATATCTCTCACTGTCTCTCTAGAAAAACTCTATTTCTCTCTACCCCCTCTCTCTAAAAAACTCGCTCTCTAAAAAAAATCTCTCTATCTCTAAAAAAACTCTTTCTCTAAATAATTCTCTCTCTAAAAAACTCTATCTCTCTTTCTACAAACTCTATCTCTCTCTAAAAAAGTCTATCTCTCTTTCTACAAACTCTATCTCTCTCTAAAAAACTCTCTCTCTCTCTTCTAATGATGCTTAAAATTTCCTTGACTTTAGCCCCTTACTTGTTCGCTAGAGAGCCCTAATTTTAACCCCTTCTTGTAAATGATCTTTGATTGAGTTTTGATAGAGTTTATTACTTTCTTGTTAAAAAGTATGTAATTCATTTTTGTTTATGGTTTTGCAATGAGCGTTATGTTTCTTCAAAATTTATCTCTTATTACTATGATTGATGATTCTTGATCATATGTAGCTAATATTCATTTTCAACTATTCATTTTGCTCATGTGTTCGTGAAAATGCCCCATTGTTGTCTTTAATTAGTTGTTTACCTTTGAACTGAGCATTGTTCTGTGTTAATATCTTTTGTTTGTTCTCTGAGTATATCTAGTACTCTTGTTTAATGAATTTTTGACTTATAAAAAACATGTAGTTATATGTTTACATCTAGTACTCTTCTTTTTGCACTCTCTGTCTTTGACAAAGCAAAAGTTGATCTTTCTAATTTTTTGAAACCCTTGGCGGAAAGGAATCCCCTATGATGACTTGGATGCTAATTTTTACTGGTAAGGTTTGCATATTTGTATCACTTTTATTTTAGTATCAACTTTATATATTTATTTTATAATTTTACTCTACTATTATAATTTTTTAGTAATTTTATATATTTTTGTTAAGTAAAGAAAATTTATATATAGAATTTCTTTCATTGTAATAGCAATTTTTCATAGCAATTATATATATGTATATATAAAATAATTTTTCTCTACTATTATAACTTTTTTCCAATAATTTTATATATTTTTTCAGTAATAATATATTTTTTCAGCATTTTTATATATTTTTTAAGTAAATAAAATTTAGTAATTTTATTAAGAAAATCCATTAATGAAAGAAATGGAATTACTCTATCCAAACAAGCAATTTGAAAAACGAAGAAAATTGAATTGAGGGAATTGAAATACTAGAATTTTCAAATTCCCAAGAATTTACAAATATATATTCCATCTGTTGTGATCTAACTTGACGGGAATGTAGGACGAGCAAGAGGGTCTTCTTGATCAGCAAAAGGCGCTAGGATTGCTTCTAGGTCTTGAGTTCCGGCGGCGGTGGTGTACACCTGCAAGCACTCCGACGCCCAAGTCAGTGAGTGAATTATGGTTTGTATATATGATAATATATCTTACGTACCTTGCATGGTGCATTATGATTGTATTTATAGAGTATAGTAAATGACCTAAATGCGGTCCGTATTGGGTCAGGATCTGTGCCTGGGCCCAATCCTCATTAGTTGGGCCTTAATCATAGGTCGTGCCCAACTTACCGGGATACTGGCGGTAATTGGTGGCTACTTGACCCGGCATGTAAGTGTCTATCCGGGATGCCATTATTTTGGTCCACAACAGTTGCCCCCCAAGTCGTCAAGCTCTCCTCGGGAAAGGTTGGCGAGTTCATTTGCCATGCCGGGTGGATGTTAGATGGCGCTTCTGGAAACGTCACGGGATGACGGTTGGTTTTCTTTTTGGGCGTGTGTATTTCACGCACTCCACTTTGGGCTCTGTGCAAGAAGATTAGCGTGGTCTTGGGCCCCACGTTCATTAAGGTGATGTGACGGTTTTTACTTTATTTCTTTTCACCCGTTACATTTTACTTCTTTTCTTCCTTTCAAGTTTTCACTTTTCTCTCTTCGCGCTTCAACCTGTTCATCTTCCCCTGGGAATAGTTTTCACAACTTTTCCTCTTCTTCGTGCCAAAGTTGCAAGCATTCTTTTTTTCATCAACAGCTTTATTTCTCAATAACAGGTATCGCTTCTGTTCCTTATCAACTTATAATTTGTGTGATTCTTTCCTGATTCTTGGGTTGTTATGTTATCCCCTTCCCATTTTTTAGGGTTTAGTTGTAGTTTCTGGGTTTCTTTTCTTCAAAAATGGCCGATAATGTTATCGTGTTGGCGAGTGATTCTTCCTCGGAGTCCAATGATACTGAGCTCCTTGAGAGTTTTGCGAGGGGGCTTCGAAAACATAGGCCTTCTTATGAGCCAAAACCTTGTTCAGGTACGCCCTCCATAGCCAACCATGACTATTGTGAATCTTCCCATTTTTGGTTTTACCCATTGTATTCTCGGCGAGTGGAGAGTGGTGAATCAGTTACCCAGAGTGTGGATGGGTCGTTCAATACTTTAAACCCAGAGCCTTTTGCTCTTCTTCTTGCATCAGCCCATCTTCCTGATGAATGTAGTTCCGAGAGTTCTGTCCCTGTCGAACAAGGTTCAGATCGTCGTGCTCCCGTCAATTTTATTCCGGTGAGGGATGAAGTTGAGTCTTCCCATCTCGGGGATCCTCCAGAAGACAGGGAATCTATACCTTCATCTATGACACATTCCTTAGATTTTGAGTCTGACCCTGCATATGTTCCCTCTTCTCACAGTCATTCTTCCCCGAGATTTGATTCTGCTTTCTCTTGTCATGTAGATATGGATCCTACTCAAGGTGACCTTCCTATCCTGGTAGCTCCTAGTGCTCCGGGATCGTCTGCTGGTGTACCGGCTTCATTCGATGCCGGGGGTTCAGAAGTTGTCGTGCGAGGAAAGGGCGAACCCAACACTTCTCAACCTAGAATTGAATGTCCCCCTGATTTCTTAGAATTGAAGAATATCTGGGGGATGTTATGGGTTCCCTGGGATATCCTCCGGGAGGAGTGTTCAGTGAGGGATGGTCGCCGGCTCAGACAGGTGGAGAAGCGTTGGAGGAAATGTTTCCATTATGGGCCCAACACTCCTGGGACTGATGTTACGGCTGATCCTTCTTCAAACCACAAGTTGGTCAGAAGGAAAGAATTTGTATGCCAGCATCTGAAGGCGAAGGTTCTTATATCATGATGTTGGAGTCTTTATGGCACCAGCTCAAGATTAGGTTTCCTTTCTCTGACCTTCAGATTGAAGTTCTGCACCACCTCCATCTCGCTCCTACCCAGCTTCATCCCAACGGTTGGGGATTCCTTCAGACCTTTGAGGTCTTCTGTTGGGCTTAAGGCTGGCATTGCTCCTTGACCTTATTCTTATATATTTTTGGCCTTTATCGCGGCCCGAGGAAGAAGAATTGGGTATCCCTTCGTCATCGCTCCGAGATTCCCCAATTGTTTGTCCCTTATGAAGAGTCCTTCAAGGCTCATAGGGATTTTTATGTTAAAGTCATCCCTCGGACCGAAGATTGCACTCCTTTCTGGATGGGACAAGACAAAAAACCCTTGTTCCCGTTGTATTGGACGGAGGAGAATTACCAAAGGTCGTTATCCTTGAATGAGTTGGAGATTGGCTTCCTGGAGGAGGAAGATCAACAAACTTTCAGGAATCTGTGCGCCTTTGTTGAGCGTGAGGGGATACCCATCCATTGTAAGGATGTGACAGGAGTATCTCATCGTGACCAGGCGACATGCTTATGTAGGGCATTGTCTTTCGTTGTACCACACTGTTCATCTATATTTTCCATGTTTTCGACTTTTATTAACAAGTATGTTCTTATTTTTGCAGCCGAGATCATGGCCAACTATGCCATCTAGAAGCAGAAGCGAGATGCCAAGGGAAAAGGGAAGGTTGTTGCCTCTGGTCCACCTCCTTCTCCTGCTCCGGTTCCTACGCCTATCCCGGTAGCGCCTACCAGGATTAACATCTCGAATGTAGCTCCTGCTAGGGGAGCATCTCCTGCTAAGAGGTCTATACCTCCAACTTCTGGCGCCGAGATGGCTACCTCAAATCCGAAACGTCGTCGTGTGACTAAGTCTGGTATACTCTTATAACCGAGATTTCTAATTTGTATGGGAATCATGTATTGTCTCTTCATCTTGATCAGTTCGATTTGTAGGTGACCAACCTGGCGGTGCCCAAGGGACTTCTGCCGGGATGACCCCGATTTTAATGGCGCCCTTCTCTACTCCTTCTTCTGCCTAGGAAGGGTTCCAATCACCTTTGATCAAGTTCCAGCACGGGGACTTTTTCACCAAGGGTGGAGCCTCTGCCGTGAAGGTATATGTTTTGTCATTTGATCTCGTCAACTTTATGATGATTAATCTCGGTAGATATATGTTTAATGTCTTATTGCTTTTGTCTTTGTAGGAGCAAGACAAATCCCTTATGGGCTGGACGGCTATGAGTATGGCTATCCTCCAACACGTTCATGAGCAAGCAGAAGACATGGGTCAGGCTTCTTCTTTGAGGGCTCAGTTACGGGACCTCCGTGACGACATGGAGCTCAAGGATGCCTTGATCCATAGTGTCAAGGAATCGGAATCCCGGGCTGAGAAGGAACTTCCTTCTTTAAAGGAGAAGTTCTCTCATATGGAAAAGGAGTTTGCCAGGGAGAAAGAGAAGGTTGCTGGCTTGGATGCTGAGAACTCCAAGCTGAAGGGCGAGGTTTCTCAGCTGAAGACTAAGGCGGAGGAAGATGGTTCTGCTCTTAGCCTTCTTCAGTCCGAGCTTTTGGGGTCGGCTTCGAAGCTCCACGAGACGCAAGTTGAGTTACGGGAGACTCAAGAGAAATTGGAGGAGGCTTATCAAGATATGGATACTACGGTGGATGACTCCTACCGTGATTGTGTGAAGACCCTCCTCTTCTTGAATCCCGGGATTGAGCTGAACACTCGTGGGCTTTGCAAGTATCACGGCATGAAGGATGGGATGTTCATGGACTTTCATGATCCTCACAATCTCGTGCCTATTGATCCTGCTGATCCCAGGCTCGAGCCTTTCGACTGCAGCACTCCTCCTCCTGCCGATGTCGTTCAAGAGCCTGCAGATAAACATGCCGGCGGAACTGAATAATCTACCTGTTATTTTTGTTTTGCTCTATTCTTCTTTTTTATCGAATCAACAGTTGTAGACTCTGTCATCCCGATTTTCCGGGTTGATTTTAATGCATTGTGGTTTATGCTTATTTTGCTTCTATGCTTCTCAGACTTTATTTATTATGTTTCTGTATGTCGCTGAGGCGTGACCATTTCAAGGTGCCTCTAAATCTCGCTTGACATGGAGATTTTTCATGCCGTTTGAATTGTTAGGGATACATTTATGATGTCGCCCTTTTAGCTCCTCAATAGGAGGGAAAGTAGTTTGTACTTTCTCTAAGTTTAAGTTGAAGTGTGACCTTGGTAGTACTTCATGCTTCTTTATGGCCAGGGTTAACCCGTTTAGGGTCCCTATTGAGTCTGTAGCAGAGAATTACCCGTGATGGTATCTCGACTCATTGTTAGCCTTGTGTGTACGTCGGTTTCTGCTTGTTGCCGACGTCTCTCGGATTATTTGTACTTCTCATACTTTCTTCCGATCTGTTTGCTATTAAGAATTGAACTAACTTGTCTGTGTAAGAGTGAATAAAATGCTACTTTATTAATAATAAGAAGCAAATAACAAATGGGGGCCTCGTTAAAACCTCTAGCAGTAAAACCCTCCTTAGGGATAAAACCTGCTACAGGAAAAAGAGTACCCCTTTATTACAAAGAATGTAAATTACATAACTTAGCTATAATAGCGCCTTAAGTCTGCGACATTAAGGGTTCTTGGAATCTCTTTGCCTTTGAGAGTTTCTAAATGATATGCTCCGTTAGCTGCGATGGTCTTAACCCGGAATGGGCCTTCCCAATTTGCTCTAAGCTTCCCGTCTTTAGCATTTCGATTTCCAATACTGGCTCTTCTTAGGACTAAGTCGCCTGGTTGGAATCTTCTCGGCACAACCCTCAAGTTGTATCTCTGTGCTACTTGTTGCTTCCGGGATAACTCTTTGATTCTGGCGGCTTCTCGGATTTCTTCGACCTTGTCGGAATCTTCCCTGAGTAGCTGTTCATTTTCTTGTGCGGGATACATGACCCTCCAAGATAGATGTCCAATTTCTACTGGGATCACTGCATCTGATCCGTATACCATTCGGAATGGAGTTTCTCCAGTAGAGCTATGGGGAGTAGTTCTGTAGCTCCAAAGTACCTGATAAAGGTCTTCCACCCAACTAGTTCCAGCTTTCTCATACCTCTTTTTCAAGCCATTAAGTATGAATTTATTAGCAGACTCTGCCTGCCCATTTGATTGTGGGTGCTCTACACTAGCAAAATATTGCTTGATGTGGAGCCCTGCTAGCATTTTTCGAAATTCTTTGTCGGTAAATTTGGGTCCCATTATCACAGATGACTTCTGCTGGGATACCAAACCGGCATATTATTTGCCGGAAGACAAAATTCTGGGCTTTGACTGACGCTATGCTGGCTAAGGGTTCCAGTTCAATCCATTTAGTGTAATAATCAACAGCAACAATAAGATGTTTGAACTGACCTGTAGTTGGCGTGAAAGATCCCAAGAGGTCCAAACCCCAAGTGTGAAAAGTCCAAGGGGTGGAAATGCTATGCAGATCTTCGGCCGGGATGTGGGATAGTGGACTATGTTTTTGGCACTTTTGGCATTTCTTCACGTGGTTAGCTGCGTCTTTGTTCATGGTTGGCCAAAAGTATCCTGCCCGTAAGGACTTCCTTGCCAACGATTTGCCACCAATGTGGTGACCGTAGCTTCCTTCATGCACTTCAGTGAGAACATATCATGTTTCGGATGGTCCAATGCATTTAAGCAAAGGAGTTGATAGTCCTCTTCAAAATAGTTGTCCTTCTATCACGGAACACTGGGAGGCATTTTGTACTAACCGTTTTGCTTCCCGGGCATCTGTCGGGATGGTGCCTTTAGTGATATACTCTATTATTGGAGTCCTCCAATCTTAACTTTCAACCTGCAAAACAGCACAAGGAGAAGGGAGAACTTCTTCTACCACTGACTTCAAAGTTGAGGATGATTTTGTGCTGGCCAATTTTGAAAGTAAATCAGCGCGACTTTTCTCTTCTCTTGGAATGTGCTTGATCTCAAACTTGGAAAGACCAAGTAGACTTTCTTTAACCTTTGCCAAGTATCTTTGCAACAGTGGCTCTCTTGCCTGGTATTCCCCTTTTATCTAGGATACCACCAATTGGGAGTCTGAACATAAAGTAATCGCGATAGCCCCTAGTTCTTTTGCCGCGCGTATCCCGGCTAAACAGGCTTCATATTCTGCTTGATTATTGGAGGTTAGAAATTCAAATTTCAGAGAATATTCTATAGTTACCCCCTCATCGTTTTCGATTAGTATGCATGCGCCTGCTCCTTTGGGGTTTGAGGACCCATCAACGTAAATGGTCCAGGATCCTTTTGGCTCCTCTCCGGGATGTGTCATCTCTGCCACAAAATCAGCCAAAGCCTGTGCTTTGATTGCCTGACGTGGTTCATACGAAATATCGTACTGTGATAATTCTACTGCCCAGGTCATCATTCTTCCTACCAAGTCAGGTTTATGAAAGATTTGCCTGATGGGTTGATTAGTTCTTACCATGATGGGATGACATTGGAAGTATGGCCTCAACTGTCGGGATGCAAATAGCAGGGCATAGGCAACTTTCTCAAGCCGCTGGTAGTTCAACTCCGATCCTTGTAGCGCCTTAGAGACAAAATATATTGGACTCTGGTTCCGGGATTCTTCCTTTACTAAAGCCGCACTGATTGCTTCATTGGTGACGACTAAGTAGAGATATAGGACCTGTCCAGGATCTGGGCGAGATAGGACTGGTGGACTTGAGAGGATTTTCTTCAACTCCCGGAAAGCTTCTTCGCAATCTACATTCCATTGGAAGTCTTCCTTACGCCGTAAGGTCCTGAAAAAAGGTAAGCATTTCCTGGCTGAATCTGGAAGGAATCTCGTCAATGCACTGATCCTTCCAGTTAGCTGTTGGACCTCTTTAATAGTTCTGGGACTTTGCATATTCAACATGGCACTACACTTGTCGAGGTTGACTTCGATCCCTCGACTGGTTAGCATGAAACCCAAGAATTTTCCGGCTTCGACCCCAAAAGTACATTTGTTAGGATTTAACCTTAAATCATACCTGCGCAGCTGTTGGAAAGTTTCACGCAAGTCAACCACCGGATCTTTGTCTTCTGGGGTCTTTACTATCATGTTGTCAATATAGACTTCAAGGATTCTGCCAATCTGTTCTTTGAAGTCTTGGCTCATCATCCGCTGGTAAGTTGCTCCGGCATTCTTCAAACCAATCTGCATCATGGTGTAGCAGTAAACACCCATGTCGGTGATAAAAACCGTTTTCTCTTAATCTTCAGGGTACATTGGGATCTGGTTATAGCCGGAGTAAGCATCCATGAAAGATAGATATTTATAACCTGCAGAGTTATCCACAAGTTTATCGATACAAGGCAAGGGGAATGGATCTTTGGGGCATGCTTTATTCAGATCTGTGTAATCTGTGCACATTCTCCATTTCCCGTTAGCCTTTTTCACCATCAGCACATTTGAGAGCCAATCTGCATATCGTATTTCTCGGATGAACCCTGCATCTAGCAACTCCTTTACCTGTTTTTCTATAGCTTCTTGTCTTTCTGGACCCATTTTTCTCTTCTTCTAGGCCACCGGGATAGATCCCGGTCTCAAAGACAGGTGATGGCACACGAATTCCGGGTCGACTCTGGGCATGTCGGAAGAAACCCAAGCAAATAGGTCTTTATTTGTCTTCAACAACTCAATGAGTTGCTCTTTGATCACGGGGGGTAAGTTTGCCCCTATCTTGACAGTCTGATCTTCTTTAAGTCCTATCTAGACTAAGATCTGGTCCCCTTCTGGTTGAGGTCGTTGATATTCAAAGTCTGCTCTGGGATCTAGGTTAGTCATCATGACCCCTACATCCCGCATCAAATCACGTCTCTCCATCTTTTGCTTCCCTTTCTCTTCTGCCGTTGCTGGCAAGATGGATGGGAATTTCGTGATTTTAAGGCTTTCTTGATAATATTTTCGCGCATCACTGCTCTTTCCACGGACAGTTACTACTGAGCCATCTTCTCCTTGAAACTTCATGGCTAAATGGATGGCAGAGACTATGGCGCCAAGGCTGTTCAGAGTTGGTCGCCCAATGATTGCATTGTAAGCTGAGGGGCAATCCACCACTATGAACCTAGCGGGAATTGTTTTGGTATTTGGCTTTTTGCCAAAATTCACCTTAAGGTCAACATATCCTTTGGGAATGATTGTATCTCCAGTGAAGCCAATTAAGCTACCTTTATGGGGGATTAAATCCTTGGATCCTAATCCCATTTTATCAAACAGGCTCCAGAACATAATGTCAGCTGAACTTCCTTGATCAATGAAGATTCAGTGGACTTTGAAGCCGTTCAGATTAGCTTCTATGACCAATGGTTCATTATCCCGGATCCGTTCTTCCGGGAAATCTGCATCTGAGAATGATAGCACTGGGTTAGCTACAGCAGTTACCTGGGAACAAGAATCCCTGACGTCTCGGGTCCTCTTCTTGTCTTCGAGACCCTTTAAGTTGGCTCCTCCAGCTATGACTTGAATTATTCCCCTAGGAGGGGATTCCTGTGCTCGTCTTGGGCTCCGGGATCTCTGACGAATTTCAGCTCGTTGATCTCGGTTCCTAGGAGGGGATCTAGGTGTTTGTGTCCAAGGAGATAAACTTCGGCGACGATCCCGCCTTTCTAGGGATGCCCGAGCATAATTTCTCAACCTCCCTTGTCGGATCAACTTTTCAATTGCATCCCGGAGTTGGATGCATTCATTGGTAGAATGTCCATGATCCTGATGGTATTCACAGTACTTATTTTTGTGCTTTCCAACTGTTTTCAAAGGTGGTGGCTGCTCTCTTAGTTCAGAATGCATCACTTCTTTCAACACTGAAGCTGGCGGGACTATTAGCAAAGTGTAATTGTTGAAAAGACCCTTGCACTTCTTGGGAGACCTATCCCGGGATTTGTCATCTTTACCCTGGGATTGGTTTGGAGGGACAATTTTTGCTTTGTCATCCTTCTTGGCAGCTTGGGCCTTCTCCCATTCTTCTATTCTGATCCACTTTTCGGCCCTGACCTTCAAGTCATCCATGGAGGTGGGCTTATCTCCAGCCAGTTGCTTGGCGAAGGCTCCTGGCTTCAATCCTCTTACAAAGAAATATAACACCAAGTTAGGTTCAACATTCCTAAATTCTAATACTTCGTTGTTAAAACGTGTTATATAGTCTTGTAGAGATTCATCTTTTCTCTGTTTAACAGTTTCTAAGTGGAATTCGAATTTGAACTATCTTTTACTACTAGTGAAATGAAGAATAAATTTATCTTTAAGAGTTTTCCAGTTGCTGATGGATTGTGGTGGAAGGTCTAAGAACCAACGACTTGCAGCCTCTAACAATGTGAGGGGGAAGGCACGGCATACTATGGCCTCATTCACCCCTTGAAAGTACATAGCCCTTTCAAAAGTGCTGACATGTAGAGTGGGATCCTTGGTTCCATCGTATTCCTTCAACTACTTTGCAAACTGGAATCCATGAGGAAGGGCATGGGACATTATCCAAGGCGTGAAGGGATTGTCAATGTACCTGAAATCCGGGACATTTTCGGCCATGTGCTCCTGGTTACCGGCATGTTGTCCGGCTTGCTGGCCCCCAGGGGGGACAGGTGGTGGGTTGGCCCCCTCAACCCGAGACTGATGTGGGGCTCCTTCATGTCGGCGACTTACCCGTCCTTCCTGTTGCCTTTCCTGAGTTTTCGGATTTCCTTCTTTTTCTCCTTCAATTGCGGATTTCCGTTGCTGCTTTTCCGTGTTGTCATTATCTTTTTCCAGATTTTCAGGGTTTGGCTGGGTATGCCTCTCAACTCTTTCCTCTTCTGAATCATCTTCGATAACAACATGCTTGCCCCTCCGCTGTTGCTCTTTGAGATCTGCGATCTCTTTGGCTTGTGACTGCACCAACTGTTGCAGTTTACAGAATTCTGCTTCAATATCAAAGTGCTGGGATGCCCTTGCTTGATTCGACGCACCAGCCTGATGTCCAGCTCCTTGCTTTTGCACGCTGGGATCATTGTAATCCCTATTTCTGGTTGAGCCAACCATTGTTGATGATGGATGGAAGCGAACCTTTTTGTTGCGTTCCCCACAGACGGCGCCAATGTTGTGATCTAACCTAACGAGAATGTAGGACGAGCAAGAGGGTCTTCTTGATCAGCAAAGGGCGCTAGGATTGCTTCTTGGTCTTGAGCTTTGGCGGCGATGGTGTACACCTGCAAGCACTCCGACGCCCAAGTCAGTGAGTTAGGGTTTGTATATATGATAATATATCTTACGTACCTTGCATGGTGCATTATGATTGTATTTATAGAGTATAGTAAATGACCTAAATGTGGTCCGTATTGGGCTAGGATCTGTGCCTGGGCCCAATCCTCATTAGTTGGGCCTTAATCGTAGGTTGTGCCCAACTTACCGGGATGCTGGCGGTAATTGGTGGCTACTTGACCCGCCACGTAAGCGTCTATCTGGGATGCCATTATTTTGGTCCACAACACCATCCAAACACAATCTAATTGTTTAAAAAAAATAGTCTAAAAACATATACCAAACTCAAATCTGCAACAAATTCAATCAACAAAAACTACTAGATCCCGATTAGAGAATGACCAATATATCATATCATATTAATACAAATTCAAAAGAGTGGGGAATGTGTTAGGTTACTGTTCATAAGGTGAAAATCCACATTCCCCAACTTTAATTTTATCATGGTTATTACAATTTTACCACAACAATTATATATTTTGAATCTGCATCATTGCCACAATTCCAATCCTCTACATTTGTGCCATTATTTCAAAATTTCTAGCACCCAAATATGGAGCGTGAATTTAGATATTGAATGATTTCAATGTTTTTTAAAACTATACAATCGATATAGACACTAATGATTTTAATTTTTTTCTAAAAAAACTAACCATTATATATAATACATATTGTCTATAATTCATATATGATTGATTTAAAAATATTTAGAAAGTTAACCTCATAATATTCGCTTTTGAAACCCGATTTTCCCCTTTCTCAGTAGCCATGTCTCGCAAGTTTTGCACCATTGAGCAGATTTAGGGTAGAAATAAGTACAAATTAAAGTTGATATTAGCAGTGCCTTACAAGTTCCACTTTTCCAATTGCAAGGGAACAAAAGAGTTAAATTATATTCCAATCTGAAGCAATATTACTTTATAATTTATGAGAAAGAGTTCTACTTTATAATTTATTAACATTTTTTGAAAGAGTTATATTACTTTTTCACTCCATTATCATTCTATTAGTAGTGTTCATTTTTCTTAAAAAAATATATAAGGACTCATAGAATAGAGGGTGTGGCAATAGTTTTTGGGACGAGGATTGTCACACCTTTATAAACTCAACAATGGCCATATCACTGTGTGGGACTTCTAACACTTAGAATAGTCGAATATAGATTAGCCTGCTCACATTTAATGTGAGTTGTTTCCAAGATAATAATACTTTCCAAGGTTCAAGAGATTAAATAATATTGAATCAGTCATTACAAAAATAATATAAACTCTTCAAATTCACCCTGACATGAACCCTACTCACCTATATCACCGATAACCCTGTAGATAGACTGTCAAAGAGCCATCATTGTGATTTCTAAAACCTTTTTAGCAAAGCAGACTCTTTGTTTCATTCCTATACGCAACCCAGTACTTGGTTGGTTTATCCTTAGGTTATTGACCTCAGAACGCAAATTGAAGGTCAGATTGTATAGTTCTTCTCGCTTCACAACATTCTCAAAATCAATGATACAGGTAAGTATGAAAAATTGGCTCTATGCTGAACGTTATTAAGGAATGTGTCTCTGTGATTTTTGGATTCACATTTTGTTTTGTGTAACAATAGAATATTATGATAACAAGTTACCAATTTCAGTATTTTGCTATTTCCATGCAACCTCTGAAACTACAATATTTTGACTCTGCCTTTGTTTAAAAATCCGAAGTGTTGGCCCTACAAAAATGTGTGTTTTTGTTTCACTTTTGTTTGGGTTCAATTTGACTTTATTTTCTGCTATATTGGAATGGATTTTAATCGAACAATGTTCACACCCTTCAATGTTGCCATTTGCGTATAATAGAGTGATACCGACAAAAAACATGCATTCACAGCATCTTGCTTTTGACCCTGCAATATACATTTAATTGAACTATGCAACCAACTGCAAAAAAGTTGGGTTTCTTTCAAAAAAAATGTCCCTCGCTTTACTTTTGGAGTCTGCTATAGAGAAACACTTATTTTGCTTGCTTGATTTTTCTATAGGCCTATTTCATGACGTTTGCTAAAACATTACGCCATAAGGGAATTTCGGTGTTGGATCACTCCATACAAGGTTGTTTTATTTCATGTTATATTCATCACATATCATATTGATATTGAACTGATTATGTATGGACTAGATGGAATGCAAGACAGGGGAGTCTAACATTATTGTCTAAATTCATTTGGTTTTATTAGGATGAGATAAAGATACCAAAGATCTTCCATAGACAATGGACAACCGAGTTTCCTGATAAAGTTACTATGAATGATAATAAACATGGTAACTCATTTAGAATCAAAATCAGGAAGCATGGTAACAATGTTTATTTAGCGGATGGAATCCATATTATTCAAAGGACTTATCCAATTGAGACCAAAGCCAAAATGGCTGTGTATTGCAATGAAGTGGATGTTTTCAGTATTGATCTACCTATGCCCCCAATCCCCTTGATTTTGTTGTCAGATTCTAAAGATAAGAACCAGGCAGATGTCATGGAAACCATAGTTGAACTAACGGAAGACCATATTATACCCGTATTGTGGGAAAATAAGTTAACAAAACCTCAAACTAAATGCAACCAACGTTTGGTATACATTTTTGCTTGAGGATCCCTAATTTTAATTAATTAATAAATGCTTTGGTATGGTATTTGTTTTACTATTCACTTTAAAGTCTTTTTTGGATGCAATGGATTCCGGTTGATATTGTTCAGAAGTATTTCGAATTCCAAAATCCAACCATCTCGATTAGCATTATGGGAGGAGAGATTGAATTATGGAGCCCAATTTGGAACAAGAAAAGGCCTTATCAAGTTCACTTTGATGAAGGGTGATATTAAATGTGTAAAAAGGAAAATCTAAAGAAGGGAGATACAGTGGCTTTCTACAACAACCATACTCAGGGCCAATGGGAGTTGATTGTTAATAAAGTTTAGGTTTATGGATGTACTAAACCTGTGTGGGATTATTTCAGTTGTTAAGGTCTTTTGAATGCATATGTTGAACTGATTAGATTTTGTGGGTGTTTTGTATTGTCAAATAGACATTCTTAGAGGACTATTTGGTACTGTTAGAAAAGTAACTATTTATAAATATTGTTAAGCTACTTGAGTTTAGTTCCAATCTATCTCTATGAAAATAGATAGATAACAGTTATGTCATAAAGTGAACTTGATAACAAATAGTTTTATTGGTAATTTTTCAGAGATAAACATTGATAAGATTTTATTGGAAACATTTGGACCCGTAAGGTTGAAATTTGGCAAAAGCAATTCTAAATTTAGTAGTATGCAAGGACCTTACAATGGGTATTTTGTACTCTGCAAGTCTGAATATGACCATAATAAAATAGACTTTGTGTGAGCAAAGTTATTTTTTTTTTTCATTTTTGGCAATAATTACTAACATAACTAAATAACGGGGACTAAAATCAAATCTTATAACTATGTAATGAAAAAATAATTAATATACAATAAAATAAAATAAAAATTGTTGACTGTGTTATTTTTAACGTGTTGATTAATAAGATATTAATATAACTAAGATGTAGGAGAATGTGCTAATGTGAATATAAAAGATTTACCTATTAGAGTTAAAGGTAACTTATCATGAAATATCTAACTACTTTGTGGTTGACCAATGGTAAAGAAGTGAAAAAAAAAATTCACAGGGGATAATTTGGAGTAAGTTGACCAGTGGTTCAAATCCAATGGGCATTTTGTACTATTATTTTATTATTTTTCCCCAAGGTGGTACACAGTGGTTCTCTTCCCTCTCTTACAACACTTGCTTACCCAAAATGAAAAGAGTTTCGATTTTTAGACAACTTTTGTTGGCCCCACTGGCCAACCTGAATATAATAATATTATTTAATTTGTTTGATTTAAAAAATGTTAAAAAGATGGAAAATGAACGTTAACGGAGGAAATATAAGTTAGAATGGAAGGGAGGGTCATTTTGTCTTTTTTCTTGTGTGAAACAAAAAGAAAAGTGAAAGTATTGTTTCCCGCTTCCTTCCTTCGTCTTCATCGTGTTCCTCACGTCTTCGTCGTCGTCAGCATTTGCGATCGGTTTCGCAAACGTCTTCTCCGCCGTTTGTGTTCGTCAGTCGCGCTTCGTCAATTTGTCATCGTCCTTAGGGTTTCGTCCTCAGTTACTGGTATAGGCCTTATTTCGCGTGTTAAGATGAATGAATTTATTTTTGAATTTTTCGAAATGTATGCTTGTATGCCCATTGTTCTAGTGCTGAGGGTTTGTTTATTGTATGACAAAATCATTGATTTGGGTAAGAATAAATAAGGGTTTATACTTCTTTTGTTAAGGAAAGTGAATCCATTATTTTTTTTGATTTACAGTGAATGAGTTATGGTTTCCGCTGGTGTTATTATCATTGTCCGTTAGTTGTTGTATTGAGGTTCTGATAGTTGAGTTGTTTTCAAGCAGTTTATTATTTTTAACTAACAATTTAGCAATAATGATGAATTTAGAATTTTCGAACATACCATTGATATGTTGATAGCACTGAAGCTTGTTTTTGGTACATATCATTCTTTAGGAACTTCATTGAAAGTGGTAATTTGTTGTCATATATAACAATTATAAGTAGCAGTATAACCAGTTAATGACAATGCTGTTACTAGATGAAATAAAGTGCATATGATGATTTTTGTTATGTTTGTGTTATGAAATTGTGGTGTTAAATTTTAAATAGTAACCCATGTTGGGCTGTTGGGGCTTCTGGTGGCATGTAATCATGTATTGATGAACCTTTTTGATAATATTGTAACCATGAATGGAAACTCGCATACTATAAATTGTTAATGACAAAGGAACATGTTGGTTCTTTTCATATATCATACTATGATTGTAATGTTTGTGAAATTCAGCATTAGTTAATAGTTATGTTAGTGTTAGTGCATTTGACTACTATTATTCTGTGGCAGGCTTAATGGGTCATAAAAGGCACCCGAAACTGTTGACGAGGAAGTCAGGATTCAGGTGCGCGAATGAGTTTTTGGATGACGTGAATGATAATATGACTTTGCAACAGTATCAATGGATTAAGAGGACTCCGTTTGGTGTTTTTCTTGACTTGCCGGATGAAATGCAAATTTTGGGTGTATTGATGAAGGAGTTGCTTAGTAGATGGGTTGAACCAAGCGGTGGATTTAGGGTCCGCAGTGTTGTGGTGCCGTTTACACTGTTCGATGTGTGTCTTGGGTTGAGACTTCCGATTGTAGGCGAGGAAGAAAAAGTGGAGAATGATGATGAAGGTGATGGTGGTCATAAATTACGAGAGTCATACACCTGTCGTATGTTCCTAGGGAGGGATAGGAACAATTGTTTCACTTCTTCACCAGTGTCACGATAGCAAAAAAAGGAGCAAGCAAATTGACGACTATTGTCGGCTGTATATTTTGCTAATGTTTGCTAAAATTTTGATCTTGACAACATATGGTGGTTTCCCTTTATGGCTGTATAAGTATTTGGATGATTTGGAAGGGCTTGACAAATATGCATGGGGCAACGTGGTATACAACAATCTTGTTACAAGATTGTCACGTGCATCAAAGGGTTTAAGGGAGGGAAGAAATTCTACGGAGGTTGTTGTCACTGGATGTGTTGCCTTGTTGCAGGTAATATAATCCACATGTTAAAGTTTGTCAATTAATTAACGAATATTGTGTAAAAATTTATTGTTTTTTTATTTGTTTTTTTTCTTATTGGTTAGATGTGGGGGTGTGAGCACATGAGTATGTATGATGCGGTACGTTCTAGTCTGAGAGGCAAGATTCCAAGAGTTTGAAATTGTCTAACATTTTCTTATGCGAAGGATGATGTCGTGAAGGCTTTTTCCACAAATTCGGTGAGTGATGCACCTAAATTAATGTGGTTACTAGCAATATGAGATAAAAGATTTAAAGTAAGGTTAAGTCTGTTTTCATAGATGACAAAAAGTGTACAC
The DNA here is from genome assembly GCA_037177725.1 of Cyamopsis tetragonoloba. NCBI lineage: Eukaryota > Viridiplantae > Streptophyta > Magnoliopsida > Fabales > Fabaceae > Cyamopsis > Cyamopsis tetragonoloba. The sequence goes on from CM074121.1 coordinate 41,524,734, forward strand.
ATTTGTTTAGGAGCATGGTTCTAGTAAATGGTAAACAATTATAACAAGTGGATATTAAGGTGGACAAAGAAACTTTGTACATGATATGTCTGTTAAAAGTTTGTTTGGAGGAGGAGCCATTTCAGATGGAAAAAAAATAAAGGTGGTAAATTACTGTGGGTAGCTCGTGCAAATCCATTATATGATTATATCGTAAGCTTTACACAAAGAAGTTGGTCTTCATTGTTGACAGGAAATATGGTGTTTCTATTATTTACTTCGGTTACAAAGAGATGTATTCCATAATTAATAATATTTCACCTAACCTTGTTCTTGTGTTTTTGAATGTAGATAGTTGAAGATGTTGTAGTCACCGAATCTGAGCTTCAGCTTCAAGTTATTCAACAAGGATTGGAAGAAGCAAAGAAAGGATACCCTTGTTGGTTAGAAGCACTATATGACATGGATGAAGTAAGGAAATAGCACTCACAGTTGGAAAGGCAGAATTGTGAACTACGAGGTCAGGTGAATACCACAGCTTGAGGGGTGTTTGTCCTCATTAATAAAATTTATCGAACGAACACATCATGCAGGGGAAGGGGAAGGAGTTGGGGATGGGAAGGCATCAGGATCACAATCCAGCCAATCGACTCATGACCTTGGTAATCTAGTTAGTAAGTTCGATGAACCAATTAGTGCACACAAATGTGTTATAACTGTATTCATATGACTGAATATTTGCAGATGATAAACATATGTTTTCACCGCCCACTTGTCAGAATGAAGAGTTCGAAAAAGATTTATCGCATGGAGTTGGACAAGGTGGCACTTGTGAAGATGGAGGTGAATTGATGCCATCTCAAGGCACATGTATTGAGGATGCTGATTCATCACATGCATCAAGGGAATGGGCAACTGTCATGCGAGTTGTGTCTGAGTTGGTGAGTGACAGTAATGCCGCCAAAGGTTGTTGGGGTACATAATATGGTTATAAAATTAAATGATTAAAATGATATTCAATGTTATTCTCTGGTGCATCATTTTTTATAATTATTATTGTTGATGACAGTTTTCCAAACAAGGCCAAGGAAGATGAGATGGATGGTCAACCATCTAACATTGCAACGCGTTTGAGATGATCCCCGCGCAAGCGTGAACGGAGCAAGATCACACGCACTCATTTCACTACATATGTCCAGAAAAAGAAGAAGACAAGTTGACAGGACAATAAATGTACATTTTGAATATGGGTTACAAACTATTGCTAAATGTAGAGATACATTTAGTTTTTGTAAATACATTTAGATATTTTTTTGTCTGAAACATACAATGGTTTCACATAGAAGTTCACTTGTAAATATTCATAGTTATTTTAAGGAAATGTAATTATTCATGTCGAGAAGAACAAATGAAAATATTGTTGAAATTGTATACACATTTTTATTTAATATTTTCGGAACATTCATGTGTATGGGTGAGATGCGGTTAAGATAAACAACCATGTTTGGGGACACGTTTTATGTAAGAGATAAATATAATGTATTAACGGACTCCTAATATAAAAAGTTCAATTAAATGTAAAAAGTTAAATGTTGACTATGTAAAACCTTCAATAATAGGGGAACATGCCCTAATTATGTGGTTAACTAAGCACGATAAGCGGCTATTCAATGGAACATTGGATATTCAAAAAGCAACTGGCACGTGTACCCTTCTCAAGGACTCTTACAAATATGACCATGGAGAGACTTAAGCTGATTGTTTACTCAATGAGAAGGGAGTATGTCCGTATTACGTGGTTATCATAGCATGCTAAGTGGCTATTCAAGTGGCCAGGACATTTTCAGCTGGAACAATTTTTTGTAAGGCAATAGTGAATATTAAAATGGCAGCAGCTGGCACGTGTACCCTTCTCAGGTACTCATACACCCATCTTCATGGAGAGACTTCAGCTGAATGTTTGCTGAACAACAGGGGAATAGGCTCGCATTACGTGGTTATAGTGAATATTAAAATGGTAGAAGTTGGCACATGTACGCTTCTCAAGTACTCATACACCCATCCTCATGGAGAGACCTTCAGCTGAATGTTTGCTGAACAAAAGGGGAATATGCTCGCATTATATGGTTAACATAGAATGCTAAGTGGTTATTCAAGTGGCCAGGACATAATAGCATTTTTGTAATATTGGTTTTTGTACAGAATCATGAAAAAAGCTTTCGTACCACATACTTCTTTTTAAATTTATAATTTTTTTCTTTTAAGTATATGACTTTGGAAACATCGACGAACCCATTGGGGACTGTGTAGACTGTTGCTTGCGTTTTCATCCATCGTTGGCGCCAAGGCAGTTGTACGTCGACGGCGACCTGTGGTATGTTGTTGCTATTTATTCCATTGCGGTTGGTGGACTCCCAAAAGGTATGGCATACTACTGTAGATACGTAGGTTTCTTTACTTTAGAAATTACCAATTTTGTCATTAGGTTTTACAATGGTATGGATTATTTTCAAAGATCTCAACTTCATTTTGTGCTGATTGGCAGTTGTACATAGATGTATAGGTGTGAGGTGTGACAACACTGAAATGACAATATCGTTTCTAGCATTATAATTAGTTGTTTTCCCATCTGATAAATGCAAAGTAATAAGATCGCCTGATTATCACCATATGTAGCTATTGGTTGTGAATGCATATTTAGACACGCATATGGCCAATCGATAACATGCATTGATTTATGCATTGTTTGTAGAACTATTGTCTGTGTCAGCGGCATAGGTTTGTTAATTGTATGGAGCAAATACACGAAGAAATCATCAGAAACGCACCAGGTGACAATGGTGCATGTCCTGGTGATGCAACTCCGATTACAACCCAATCATTAACAGCTCCAACTCCGGCTCCAGATGACACAAATATTGACCAGGTGCCTTCAAAAGGCATGCTTTTCCCTTCATTTAAATATGCTAAGGATTTCTATGCTGCTTATGGTCGGAGAATGCGGTTCAAGACCGAGAGGAGAACTCGCAAGCTTGATGTGCATGGCAATGAAAGGTACCTTGTGCTAGTTTGCTCAAAGCATGGTAAACCCCCAGCCCACGAACAATGTCAGATCAACCAGATCAAAAGGGATGAAGTGTCCTGCTAAGATGGCTGTCACATGTCGTGCAGATGGGACGTGCACTGTGACAGATATCAATCTGAATCACATCCATGAGTTGAGTCCGTCGAAGAGCAGGATGTTCAACCAAAACAGGAACATAAGCATGCAAGTAAAATGCACATTAGTCTTGAATGATGAAGCAGGGGGCATGTTAAACAAGACTTATCGGTCACTGGTTCACAGTGCAGGTGGTTTCGAGAATGTGTCCTTCGTGGAAAGAGATCTAAGGAACTACATTGGAAAGGAGAGGCGATTGTTAAGAAAGGAGGGGGAGGGCCAGGCGTTGTTGCAGTATTTCATAAGAATGCATAATCAAAACAGTCGATTCTTTTACGACATTGACTTAGATGATGAATTCCATGTGAGAAACGTTTTTTGGGCTGATGCACACACCAGAGCTGCGTATGAATCCTTTGGTGATGTAATAACTTTTGACCCAACGTACTTCACAAATAGATATGATATGCCATTTGCACCCTTTATCCGTGTAAATCATCATCGGCAATCAACTCTACTTGGATGTGGCCTTATTTCCACTGAGGACACTGAATCTTTTGAATGGCTATTTCGATCATTCCTACGTTGTATTTCAAGAAAGCCCCTAATTGGCATTATAATCGATCAATGCAGAGCCATACAAAATGTGGTAGAGATGGTGTTCCTTGAAAGTCAACATCGATGGTGTCTATGGCATATAATGAAAAAGATACCTGAGAAGTTTGGACGCTATGACAGATTTAACGCGATAAAGCATGACTTGAAAGAAGTTGTCTATGAATCCATGAGTGTGGATGACTTTGAAACAAAGTGGCGTTGCCTTATTGAAACTTACAACTTGCAGGAAAATGATTGGTTGAGTTGACTATTTGAGGAGAGACAAAGATGGGTTCCTATTTACCTGAAGCGGTATCTCTAGGCGGGTATGTCAACCACCCAAAGAAGTGAAAGTGTGAATGCATTCTTTGATGGATACATCAAATCAAAAACTAGTCTAGCACAATTTGTGAGACAGTATGACAATGCACTGCATAACAAGGCTGAAAACGAGTACCAAGCTGACTTCAGGACATTTAATGCGACTATAGTGTTATGTTCAGCCTCAGTTGGAATTGAGTCGCAATTCCAAAAGGAGTACACACATTCCAAATTCCCCGAGGTTCAACGCAAATTTAGGGGGAAAATGAATTGTGTGGTTGAAAAATTTGATGTCCACGGCTCGGTACGTATATACTCGGTTATTGAGGATGTTATCTTTTTCAGTAGGCCAAAATCAGTCCTGCGTGAGGTTAAGTTTAACCCGGCTAAAACTGATGTCGACTGCAATTGCCAACTATTTCCTTGTAGGGGAATATTGTGCCGACACACGCTTGTTGTCTTACAACAAGAACACATTACCAAGGTTCCTGAGAAGTACATTTTATCTAGATGGAGCATATTAATCAGGCGAAGGCACGATTACATTCGTAGCAGCTATGACGTGAAAGAGTTACAATCCCAAATGCAACATCACGATGAACTATGCAAACTATTTTATCCAGTGGTTGAGGATACAATTGGCAGTGAAGAAGCATCTAAATGCTGGCAGATATAATTGAGATGGCCAGTGAGCGGATAAAATCATTTAATGCAGCACGGGTAGCGGTTGGCTCACCACCTACACAGCCACATGGTTATTCAGGATCGGGGGCTGAACCCTATGTACAATCACAACCGTTAACTAAAGTTGACAGCAACGATGTTGTCCAACCAACGATGCAAATAAGAAATCCTCGTCAGGTTCCTCGCAAGGGCAGGCCTCGACAGAATAGGAGACTTTCAACTGTTGAGAAAGCTACGAACAAGCAAAAGAGATCTTCTGCGAATGCGACTTGTACAAACATAGCAGTTACGGTCAGTTTGATGTGTGATTTTTTTCTTACTTTATGGCTATTTTTGAATGCTTATTTTCCTTTTTAGCATGGTTATTTTGCTGCTCCAATTATTTTCGTCCAGATGTAAATGTGCATGGAAAACTATTCATTGACTGCGATTTATGTGTATACTGTCAAGAGAATATTAATACTATCCTAGCCCAAACATTGGGAAACACACTAGCTATGGAATCGGCGTGGAATGTGTCTACGGTGAACGTCTTTGACAGTGCCCTCGTTGTGTGTCTATCCACAAACATCCATATTAATTTTGTACGGTGATTGCATATTCTCAAATTTGGACCACTTGTAAAATTAGAATTTGTTGGCCGTGGCATATCGTACAAACTCCATTTTAACAATTCTTTATACATGCGAGCTATTGAAAATAATTTTTCCCCAAGGTCACTGTATATGTTTAATTTATTTGGTTGATACTATATGACTCGATAAAATAGTCTACTTCGGTTGAGGAGACTAATTTATACTTGCCCAAGGATTGGATGACCACCGATAGTCGCGCGCTAGGATTCACAACACTGCTACAGTCATTAGTTACAACCATCATTGGTAGTGAACATGCATGTATAAAAGTTTGCATGCTTACATTTGGCGATAGTTGATTGCTCCGTGGTGTGTTAATTAACTTGATCATTTTTATTGGAATACAACAATAGGCTAGACAAAGCATGTCTCAATCCATGTGTTTCAGATGTGATTTCAACCCCTTTGATTACATGCAAGACATGCCTCGTTGAAGGTATTTGTCCTATGTGCAAATGACACCCCTACCATGTTATTTCCTTTCAATTCGTCATTCAAGAACTTTACTACCACTATACGATTAACCGCGGAACAGTTTGTTCGGAACAAATATGTTCTGAAATTAAAATCGCAAAATCAAAGAGTGAGACACATTGTGTGGGTGACCCCTTATACACGAAAATACTCGACTAAGCTTTCTGTTGCTGATAATGTGTACTAGCTGAATAAAAATTTACCTTATCTACAATGTTCTTATATTATACGTTGTAATTATGTTACCGTCGCAAAATTTCAGGTATTTTATTTTCCTATTCTAATGCTTGGAGGTGGACATGTGTACATTTTAGTCAACCATCTTCATCAATGAGGGCCACACTGGAGCGAACGGCATTGGGTCACCCTTTGGGCCACCTAATTTTTTGTTGCTTAGCCTAAAGGGAGAGAAGTTGACAAAACAACACCCCATTTTTTTGTACAGGAAGTGGGTAGCAAATGTGCAATATGCATTACAATTATAGAAAATATGTTTGGCATCACAATGTGACAAGAAAATTGGTTATATTTGATTCATTTTTTGCAATCTCATATGTAGTGATGATGTCCACATATGTAGTAAACAATTTTATTTAGCCAATTAATGAAAATCCTGCCTTCTTTCTACTATGTGACATGCATAGCCACTAGTGCAACCAGGTTAACCACCTACTGTATTACCGTTTCTCATGCCACTCCGAAAATTATAAAATTGTATATATATATATATATATATAATTAGTAAGCCAATTAATTAAAATTTTTCCTTCTTGCTACTATTTCTGACATGCATAGCAACTAGTGCAACCAGGTTAACCACCTACTGACCTTGTATTATTGTTTCTCATGCCACAAATGCATTATAAAATTGTGTGTATATATATATACAATTAGTTAGTCAATTAATTAAAATTCTGCCTTCTTGCTACTATTTGTGACGTGCATAGCCACTAGTACAACCAAGTTCACCACTTACTGACATTGTATTACCGTTTCAGATGCACTACAAAATGTAAAATTCTAAATGCAGACAAAATGTAAAATTTTAAATATATGACTACGGGAGACAATCAAGTAGTTTCTCATATTGCTCTGTTCATTTAGTTTGACTCGGCGAACATAGTTACATCCATCAAACCTAACACTATCTCTAATTTCCGTACACTTCTCCAGACTGAGTTCCAGATCAGTCTTCTCTCGTTTGAGTTTGTCAACGTCTCCACTTCCGCTCTAAATCAACAAATTAGCCTTCTGAATCCAACGGGTCTCAGAGTGGACACGGTCAACTACATCTTCGAACAGATAGCGTCTCTCACGAACTTCATCAACGATTGAATCTCTTTCTATAGAAAGGGCTAATCCTGCATCCTCAACCCGTTCCAAATGTTTCATGATGGCCAATGAGAGCCTGGCACGACTAGCCCCACATATCCATGCAATAAGGTTAAATAACTGAAACAACACAATGTTGCATTATAAAATTTGAGTCGAATCGTCACATTTTATCATTTGCTAACATAAACCACGTAACTGATCAAACGCATAATAATTGTGGGTAGATAATAACAAGTTGTCCATACATTTCGCACTTGTGATACACTTAACCACATTTGGGCACGTTCTATTGTCAACTACATAAGTTCAACTTAGTATATACATATACAAAACTTAATAATTTTAGTTACATACAAACAAGTCACTTATATACAATTTTAGTCCCTTAACTTTTACTCCATGTTCATTTTAGTCCCATAACTTTCTTAAGATTCATTTAGGTCCCTCAATTTCTATTTTTGGTCCAAAATGGTCCCTATCATCATTTTCCTTATCAATCTAAGGAATTTTTTACTAAAGTTATTACATTCCGTTATCTATTTATTTTGATCCGTTGATTTACAATAATTTGGACCATTTATTTAGAACAATTTGGGTCGTCAAAAAGCCATTAAATTGCTATCGATATTAACTACAAGACCATTTTGAACCTAAAACAAAAGTTAAAGGACCAAAATGAATCTTAAAAAAGTTATGGGACCAAAGTGAATCTCATGTAAAAAATAAGGGACCAAAATTATATTTTTTCTCAATTATAAGTATATACATATACAAAACTTAATAATTTCAGTTACATACAAACAAGTCACTTATATACATCAGTTCCCTTAAATCGTAGTACACTAACAAAATTGAGTGGGCTAAACGTATTAGTCCCCAAAGGAATGATTTCAGGTATGCTCTGATTGCTTGGCAACATCAAACTCCCCGATACCCGTAACTATCAATAATATTTACTTCTCTTCAACCGTCTAGCTCTCTTAGCACGGTTCTTTGGGTCAACTCGGGCCACAATTTGGTCTCAAACATCGTATTCTACATGAAGAACCCATTGACAAACATATTCTCGCCGAAATCTAGTTAATTGACTCTGAAATATCAACCATTTCAAAACAATGTGTCACATACTACAACTGCACCAAAAATTAACATAATAAGAATCTAAAATTTAAAGTTGTCAAACACCTGAGTATACTGTGGCATGGTTAACTCTCGTTCTTTCAATTGGTCATTCCAATTTTCCATGTACTTCGACACATATATGCCGCAATCAAAACTGCAAATGTAGTTATCAACAATATTAAAATTATTTTCCAACTTAACCTGCATCCTGAATTCTAATATTCAATCAAACAATAAGAAAATAAATATATTCACTGACTTGTTAACTGGCTCTGGGAGCAAAGGATACGCAAGCTACAACTGCACAACGCGATCGCTGGGCGGCTTCAAGACCCCAATCAACTTTTCCACTCGGTTTTTCTACATAGGAATAAACTCAGAAGGCATCAACCACACATTATAATCATTCGAACACATTAAACCAAGTATACTTCTGCGTTTACATTGACCAATTTTACGTCCAGCTGCCTGCGTTCATCACCTGCAGTGGAAGGCATGAAACTAACACAAAAATACGTTTCTGAACATTCAACACAAAACAGTACCAATGGTCATCAAATATAGCCGGATAAAACAAATGCATAAATAAGTCATATATAGGTCATAAATTACATGTGGTAACATTGACTAAATAAGTGGTCATTTGCATAATAATTGCGACTACACTACCAGGAAAACCCCGAAATGGCCCCATGTATCCATATACTTATAGTCTTAAATTCACGTTCATTTATACTCAACTCAATTAATGTTAAATATAACTTCCTCAACATACTATGCTACACGATCTAATCAATTCCACTTCTTTATCAGTATGTACGATCCCCATTAGTGTTCTCCTACTCCAACGTCTAAGCCTGTCGATTATCTTTTAGTTCGTTTTTAACTTCATCCTGGATTAAAACATGAGGTTTATAAGAAGAATTCGGAGCAAGGTAGTAACATTTAATTTATAACTGTGACAACATTGCCTATAACTAGAGATCACCACAAACGTGTGATTGAACATGTAATGATTCACAGTCTCGCTTTCAACTAACTGATCATGCATAAAAACCTTAGCTGCAACCATGAATATCTATGAATACAATACAGCGAAATCCCTTTCGGTATCAACAACTATTTAACAAAAATTATAACCTGTATAATTCATATAACTTACTCACCATGTTGTTCAACCATTGCCTTGCTCCCATGCTTCGCAAATCTAAGGCCATCAAATATTGGCCAAACATTTTCACAATAACACTACAAACAACACAACAAATGCTTCTTGTCACTCTGTAATACTTACTAAATATAAACATTTACATAATGGACAGCTTTCTACTTACTCTGATGGCTGAAATATTTTATTATTTTTTGTCACAGCATTAAAAAGCACATCCTTCTCAGCCATAGAAAATTTGACTTCCATTCCCGCTACCGTTCCCTCTTCCGCCAGCATGTTCACCTCCACTCCAGCATCCTCCTCATCCTCCTCATTTGAACCTTCATTCTCTTCATTCTAACCGTCATCGTCATTTTCATCAACCTTCTTCGGATCAACAATATCAACCTCATCCACAACTTGTGTGTCCATTTTCACATCAACGTCTTCAGCTGATTGACGACTAGGACTGACAGTTGTTTCCATCTCAATGTCAATGTTACCGTCGTTGGCAACTGTCACCTCAACTGCAATCAAATCATGGACTTCATTAATCTAATGCGTAATACACACTAATCCAAATAAAGGTTTGCAATCCCATATATCATGTCCAATTGACCATTATAACACATGAACATAATTTAACCTTGAAGTTTTTCTTGTTGACGGTTCACTTCATCACCAAATTCTGTCGGCTAAGGAAAACGATACCCAAACCTTTGCATCAATTGTGCCACACAGTCTTCAATTGCTTTCAACCTCCTTTCCAAATCAGCAACTTTCAGTCGGAGCTCGGCATTTTCCGACAATAACCGCTGTCTGTCATTCATAATGCCATTGACATGAAGATTTGTGTTAGCCCAATGCCCGAATCCAACCCTCGCCTTGGTAAACGCCTCTTGTACAACTTCAACCTAAAATTTTGCAGACATTACAGCCAACGATACCATGATCTAATATCAACAAAACAACAAAACATGTTAGATGCAGTCATAATATGTCAACAACAGGAAACATGCATGAAATTATTAACATGCGTGGATGTGGTAACGTGTACGTGATCAAACATGTTCAAATTTTGGTTTTATTTGCAGCCTAACACAATTTGACTCGTAAACCGATACCATCATCTAAGATGCCGCAAAACATGTTATATGCAGTCATAATATGTGAACAATAGAAATGATGCATCCAATTATTAATATACATGGATGTGGTAACATGTGCCACATAAGTGGTCAAACATGTTCAAATTTTGGTTATATTTGCAGCCTAACACAATTTGACTCTTAAACCGATATCATCACCTAAGATGCCGCAAAACATGTTACATACAGTCATAATATGTCAACAACAGGAAAGATGCATCAAATTATTAACATACGTGCATGTGGTATCATGTACCATATTAGTGGTCAAACATGTTCAAACTTTGGTTATATTAGCAGCCTAACACAATTTGACTCTTAAACCGATACCATCATCTGTGATGCAACAAAACATGTTACATGCAGTCAAAATATGGCAACAACAGCAAACATGCAACCAATTATTCAGATACCTGGATGAGGTAACAAGTACCACATAAGTGGTGAAACATGTTTAATTTTTCCTATAATCCGATAGTAAGCAAATTTCCTCTTTACACAAGCGGCGGAATTGCAACTCAAACAGAGTTTTGCCCATCTCAGGTGCCCTCAACACTCTAAACATGAAAAACATACTCCTGGAAATGTCACACATAAGTTGTGACTCAATCCTACTTAAGTGGTCACGTACTTCTTACCAAATAAGTGGTGAATCTATCCTAACAAGATAAATGGTGGCAGACTTTATTTCCACATACATGGCATTCATTCCCAGTGACTTGAGCTTTATGAATTACCTGATTTTTCACCAAACATTCTTCAATTTTCTTACTTTGCAATCTAGTGTCAAACAGTTCAACACTCTGGGAAAGTGGTCGCGTTGATGAAGCTCACGGGTATCGTACAAAGACAAGTGATCTGCTGCCCAAACCTGCAAAACAACACATCAGAAAACTCCTTTTGCAGCCAAAACCACTTATATAAATTCAAATTATGGGATTAAAATATAAGTACTATTTAACCTGCAACACCGCAGAAAACCTGTAATATAAACTTGTGCTGAATTAGGGGTAGTTGCTACGCGATTAGCAGCACGACAGAGAATTGACACAATATCTTCATAGATGACCAGTCCCCATGCATACTTGTCCAGACTATCAAGGTCATCAAGATATTTGAACAGTCCCTTCGGTGCAACGTCAGATGTCCTGCCCATCAAGAACTCAGCAAATGCTAACACTAGATAGAGCCGACAAAAATCCTCAACACATTCATCGGAGCTATACTCATCAAGTAGACTCCGGATTGTGTCAATAGTCGTCTCCTTGTCCCGAAAAAGACCTCCAATGCATCGTCATCGTAAATGTTAACTCGTTCCCCAACTATTCTAAGCCCCAACCCAAAGCACACATCTAGCGGGGTGAACGGGACAACAAGCCCCCGGAAGTGAAAACCAGAACTCCTCACATCCCATTTACTGCACATTATTTCAAGCAAAGGAGTACAGACCTCCAACTTCTTCGTCAACTGAAGGAGATACTTGAACGACGTGTTCAGAATGTGTTGCCTCTGAACATCTGTAAGACTTGCATTGATCACAGAAAGTGTTTTAGTGCTGCATCTCTTCCGCAGTCGAACCATTCTACTCAACAATCTGAAAATAAACAAGAAATAACATGTCAACCTCATAAGACTTTAACCTAGTCTTCTTCGTTTATATAACACAAGTCATAACAAATTGACAGGTTCATGATGACTTCACTTATACAACTTAACTCTGGGACATAACAGGTTTTCTATTGATCTCGTAACATGTACCACATAAATGATAAAAATTGTTTTAATTATGGTTATATTCCTATAGTAAGCAAATTTGACCTTTAAACAGGTGCCTAAATTGCAAGGCAAACATTAATTTGCCCTTCTTAGTTCCCTCTACCCTCTAAATATGGAAAACATACTCGAGGCAATGTCACATATAAGTGGTGACTCCATCCTACATAAGTGCTCATGATTTTGTATACGACAGGGATGGTTTGCAATACCTTACGATGGATGAGACACTATTTAGTGGGTCATGATTTTTACCCCGAATCTCCTTTTGGTATTTGTGTACTCTTCTTTTCCCCCCAACTTTGTTTTTTTTAAAGGACAGAAGGAAATGTTCAACAATGCCAAAAGAAATGTTTTGCTTATATACAAGCATTAGTTGACGGTGAAGGATTTAACAGCAGGATTATAACTAGATGCATGCATTGTCTTTTATGTCTAAATTCCATACATTCCTAAACCAGATCAGCCCATTTACATTCCTAAACCTTATCATTTATGATTTCGAACAACATTGAACATTTGTTCTCAAACTTAAATAAAAGCACTAAAAGCATAGACCTGACCTTGATTTAAAACTTGTGTTTTACAATGTGCGATAACAACCCTTGCTTCCTTCAATGACACCGAATACGAACACTGCCTTCTTTTACCCAAATAGAAATCGAACCCTTCCTTCAATGAAAACCCTTGCTTCCTTCAACGACATTGAAATCGAACACTTACTTCAACGACACTGAATACACTTGAAGAAGAATGCTGGAAGAACGATGCAAAGAAGCACAAGAACAAGCACACAACAACGAAGCATCAACGACTGAGACGAACCAGGATCGTGCTTACGCGTGCCAAAGCTTTAAGATGAAAATAATTGCAAAACCCTCAAAAATCTGAAATAAAACCAAACATGTAACACTCCGTTATGTTTAACTTTCGTCACATTTTTCTTTTTTCATTTTTTTAATTCGAAAACCAGATATTATTTTTTTATTGGGGTTGGCCATTAGTTGGCCAATAAAAGTTGGCCACAAATCTTTATTCAAAAGAAAACACACATTACCGTCATTTCAGGGCAATAAACACCACCAAACCTGCATGGCCACGCGAGACTCATTGTGAAATTTGGACATTGATTCATTCTAATCCCAACACAATCAAGAAGTAATGCGACGGAAATGGTGTTCGACGGTTTTGAACTGTGCACAGGGGTTGAAATGTTTGGATTCTGAGTTTCAAAACAATCTTCACAAATGTCTTTTATTCTTTGCTTTAACCAATGGTAATGTACTTTTTATTATTAGCAAAGCAATCATTTTCCATTTTTCTCCCAATGTAGGTCACCATTTTTCATATTATATATGGAGTGATTGCCAAACATGACAAATAATTTGCAACACAATCCCAGCCAGATGCAGACTGAATTTGAAATACCTCATCATTTTGTCATGCCAAATTATAACCTAAATGGTGTTAGGACCATTGACGGTAACTTCTAGCTATGGACTTTGTGAGATAGTCCACATATAAATGACAACTTCATGTTTTAGATCAACTAAATTTACTGATTGAGATATCATTCAACAGGAAGTACACATAGAAAGCCTAAACCAAAAAATGAGAGTGATACAATATGCACTCCACTTGAAGACATCACAAATGTAGTGCAAAACACCAGATCAAGGCAGCAATCTGATCTCATGGAGGACCAATTTGGACCATATTTTTGTTTCCATTTTTTGTTGGATTCTCTAATTGGAAATGATAGCAATGTTCTTCAGGTATGGTCATGCTATCTTTTGTGTTGGTCTATATAGAACATGGATTCTTTATGATATCAAACCATATGATGCACATTGGGCAATATAGTTTTGTTACTATCTTTTGTTCATTTGCATTACGTTTAATTTTATTCATCATGTCTGTTTGAGCACATATTACTTAAGTTTATATATCTTCTAGGAATGAAGAAAGACAATCGTCCCCCGTGCAATGCACGAGTTTGTTACTAGTTCAAGAGTAAAGTTAACAGTGTAAAAATAACAAGAATAAAGTTAAGGGGACATTAAAGTCAAGAATGGTATATAAAATTGATAACAGAGATAAAATTGATAATTCACTAATGTATTTGGGTTGAAAAGAATGTGCAGGGCATCCTTAACTAACTTCATTAACGAATTTTTAACAGCAGGGGAAGTGTGTGTTATGAAGGGATAAAGTTCAGGCACTACTAAAAAATGCCTTTTTGAGACGGAAATTTAGTCAGATTTCACACGACTTTCCCACACTATTTTGATGAATTTTTGACGAAATACAATTTTTGCATGGATTTCCCACGAATCAATCCCCGTCCCTAAAACCTTTGTTGCAAATTTTGTGAACCCTCCCTAATTTTGTCTCAAATCTATTTTGGACAGATTTTCCACAAATTGTAGACGAGCCCTCATGTCCAACAATTTTAGTTTATTTATGATAGATTTTAAACAGAATTTTGATTATAATTCCTACAACTTTTAGACAATTTTCCCACAATATTAACACAATTGCATTTGTGTGTTTCCACGATTTTCACACATAATGGATGTCATGTTACACATTCCGTACGAATTTCCAACAAAAATGGAATGTTATTTCATACGAATTTAAAAAAAAAATGCATTGTTATTTCACATGAATTTCAAACGAAAATAAAATATTATTTCACATAAATTTCAAACAGAAAAAAATAAGAGTGTGCACGGGTCGGGTTGGTTCGGTTTCAACCGATATTGGAATCCAATCCAAAGAAAACAATACGGTTCAGATTGGATTGGACCAACTCATTTTTATAGGCAAACCCGGTCCGATCCAAAATGATTAAAATCGGATTGGATTGGATCGGATCACAGGTTTTTGCATATTACCCATAAAAAAAAGCTGTTATAGAAATTAACAAAATATTTGTTCATCTTGTTCCAGATATTTGTTTACTCTTTACAAAAACAATGCTATTGAAAAAAGCTATGTACTCAACCATCAAGTCCCTATATAGTCCATAATATTCATGTTTCATTGTCACCCATAGAAATAAGTAGGTAAGTCTTGAATAATAACTAAGTCAATAAACAAGAAAAGAAAAGGAAGACCACTGTTATGTACCGGATTTGTTATAACCCAGCCCACAATCACATAACCTCATCAATAGAACTGGGATCAACCTGCCTACCATCCCCGACTAGCAGACGAGATACAAGACCACCTACGGGATACGATATAGACTACGGGCTGGGCCAAGATCATGTCATTCAGGCCCATTGACGCCCGCGGCCAACCCTAATGCACCTGCTATAAATATGCACACGAACACATCATGCATGACACGTAACATTCAGATATACCACATTAACCTAATTCTGATACTTGAGCGTCAGAGTCTTTGCAGGTGCCACACCTCCGTATTGGAGCCTTCATGCCGCACTCTCCATCCCTTGCTGGTCCAGCACGATCCCGTCCCTACCTCCCTGGTATCTCCCTCAGGTACGATCTCAACATTGGCACCGTATGGGAACGCAACAAAAAGTTCTGTTCCTTCTACCTTCAACGATGGTAGTCTCTACTCGAAACAGGGAATATAATGATCCCAACATCCAAGACCTGGGAGAGGGGCAACATTACGAGGGTTCTAACCAGCAGGCAGGATCGCAACCAACTCTTAACTTAGAGGACAAATTTCATAAGTTACAGAGACTGGTACAAGCGCAGGCCAAAGAGATTGCAACTTTGAAGAAGAGAGAACAGGTCTGAAAGGGTAAAGAAAAAGTAGTTGAGGATGATGCAATCCATGACGTCAAAAAGCAGCCTCCGCAAGAAGAGGCTAACGAACAACAAAACAACGCTAACAATGCGGAAAATGGCAACCCTGATCCGAGAAACACGGAGAAACAAGTGGAGATCAGGTTGAGCCGACAAAGAGAAGATGTCCTTGAACAAGATTTTCGGGCAGCATCCCAGGTTGAGGATGGAAACCCGCCACCAGTTCCCCAAGGGGGCCCGCAGTCCGTCCAACAGGAACACATGGCGGAGAATATCCCGGAATTTGGTTACATTGATAACCCATTCACTCCCTGGATTATTTCCCACGCCTTGCCTCATAGATTCCAATTCGCAAAGCAGTTGAAAGAGTACGATGGGACAAAGGATCCAACTTTGCACGTTAGCACCTTTGAAAAGGGCTATGTACTTTCAGGGATTCAACGAAGCGATCATATGTCGGGCCTTCCCCTTGACCTTTTTGGAAGCTGCGAGTCGCTGGTTCTCCGATCTCCCACCGCAATCCATTAACAACTAGAAGACCCTAAAAGATAAGTTTGTCTTACATTTCACTAGCAGTAAACGACAATTTAAATCTGAGTTTCATTTAGAAACAATTAAGCAAATGAAAGATGAATCTCTGAGAAAGTATATAACATGGTTTAATAATGAAGTGTTAGAGGTTAGGAATGTTGAACCTAACCTAGTGCTATATTTCTTTGTCAAAGGGTTAAAACCAGGAGCTTTTGCGAAAGCCTTGGCTGGTGAAAAGCCGACTGTTAACCTTTTAATGGGGCTGGAAAGGATTAACTCATTTCAGTATAGTGACTATACGTGTATCGTCCTCAGGGAGCACTTGAATTTATCCAATGAAGAATTAAGTTGACAGATTGTTCAAAAACATAATAAGTTGTGAATGGAAAATAAAATAAACACTTGGTAAAAAGATAAACAAATAAGATAACTATTCACCTGGGATTGAGTTTCATTACTTAGCCTTGTTTCTTTCAATAGAAGTTAAACATTATAAGAAAAGATGCATACTCAATATCACAAGTGCAAATATCTTTGTCACTTGATTCTAAGACACTAGTTTCTAGAGCCCAATCTCTTGGCACTTTAGGAACTAAGTCTTGCATTAA
Source organism: Cyamopsis tetragonoloba (assembly GCA_037177725.1). Lineage (NCBI taxonomy): Eukaryota > Viridiplantae > Streptophyta > Magnoliopsida > Fabales > Fabaceae > Cyamopsis > Cyamopsis tetragonoloba. The sequence continues at coordinate 41,542,037 of CM074121.1, forward strand.
GCAGAGTATTTTGGCAATCATAAGCACTTCCATCCATCTCTAGACTAGAAGATTTTATGAGAGTTTTTCTCCAAATCCATTTATAAACCAGTTTCTCAACTGCGCAAATAAACTAACACATGGAAAAAGGTGATCAAACTTAACCCAAGAAAAGAAGAACAGAAGAAGAACTCATATTCATATATAATATTATAACTAGTAATTGAAAGAAACAAGAGACGAAGTAATTACATTCAATCCTGGCGGAAAGCTTAGCCTAGCAAGGCCATGAACTTCAAGAACTAAACCTAAGAGTATTAGAACTCTAACTAAAGCACTATACTTTGTAGTTTATTTCTCTACAATTCAATATATCTCCTAACTTCTGAAGGGCTGTATTTATAGGTGTTTTGGCCAGGGGTCTGGCGCTCGAGCGCCCTCCTGGCGCTTGAGTGCTGGCCTTACACGTGCTGGTTAATGAGCTTAAATGCCTGGTTAATGAGTCTGGCGCTTGAGTGCCCTCCTGGTGCTTGAGCGCTAGGCTCCTAACTCTAGCAGAAAGGATCAAATGCTCAACGTATTCTAGCACTCGAGCCCTGGTGTGGCGCTTGAGCGCCAGGCTCATAATTCTGGCAGAAGGGATCCTATGTTCCTCAGCTTCCAGCGCTCGAGCCTTGGTATGGCGCTCGAGCCTTGGCCTCTTATATGTTCCAGCATCTTGATTTTCCTATTTTTGCTTCCAAAACACCTGAAAATACATTTCTAAAGTTAGAAAATTTATTATTACCACCTATTTACTCTTAAACTCACAAAGTAAAGGAATAGAGGTGAATTTTTACATAAAAACATGTAATTTGTAGAGAAGATAAGTGAAAATCCTTTATTATAAAAACATACTAATTTGCACTTATCAAACTCCCCCCAACCTAAGACTTTGCTTGTCCTCAAGCAATGTATCCTCAAAACAAAGAAAACAACGAAAGAAACATGGCAAGTATGGGTTAAAGCAAGTGTGTCAAACGTCAATCTTCATGATCTGCATGGAAAGAGTTAAGAGAGACTTATGATCACCTAATTTACAGAAGCAACGGACCAGTTTATGACTTAAGTGTAAAGGAAATTGTAATCAACCATTAACAAAGGTTTACTCTCAAACCTTACATGGTATCAATTTCGCTCCATTCCTCAATGTCACTTAACTTGAATTTTGTTTTTCATTTGCCATTAAACCATTTCACAAAATCGAACAATAAATCAAGAGGTCTTTTCAAAAGGTTGTAATGAGGTTGGGCTACAAAGAATCTTTGTTTTTCTAGTGACGCAAAACAAGTTGGAGAAGATATTTTTATATACTTACAAACTTCCCCCAACCTATTCTACAAAACATGCTCAACTCATACTTCCTTTCAAGTGTTTCTCTTTCTTATGTTCCAAGGCACCTTTCAATTACTTTATTTATTTACTTTTTTTGTTCTTCTCTCTTTCTTTCTTTTTTTTTTCACATATATACACAAGGCTGCCCAAGGATTTACACTCATACCAGAAACACTTGATTCATTTTCTAAGCCAACAGAATCATACATCATTTGAATACCCATTATTCTCCCTAAACATATAAATATTTTTCTCCAACTCGAAGGTAAGGATAAAACATTCACATAGGTGTCTTAGGGTTTAAGAAAGAATTCATGGCTCAAAGTGGATACCAACAAAAGATGTAATTTTAACAAGTAAGCTTTTTGGCTCAAACTCAATCAAGAAAACTATTACTCTATCATTTTTAAGTCTCAATTGATCATGGCAATTACCAAATCAAACAAAATTCATTCAAGTTAACAAAGAGGACTCTCATAAATTTTGTGGGATTCACTCAACATACAAGGCTAAAAAGGCTTTAACCTTGAAAATATTTTTTCACAATTCCCAATGCACAAAAATCATCTCATGATCGGTTAACTTTCAAATCAGTATTTTTCATAATTTCTCTTTTTCCAAACCATGCAATATCATAAACGTTTTCATTTTTCACACAAGTAGAACCAACACTTGCCACTAAAACAAAACAAACATTTTATTTAATATATTTTTTTTTCATATATTTTTTTTCAAAAGAAACAAAAACTACAAAATTTTTATTATAAAAAGAAAAATAAAAAACAACAAGAAAAATAAAAATAAGTCAAGCAAACATCCTGAGAAACAAAAGACAAAAACTTCTCTATCAGATTAATGGGTCATCCTCCTCCAAATAATCGTTGATGTCGATGTCCCCATCGCCACCATACCCATCGTCTTCTCTGCTACCACCACTACCATCACTTCCTTCACCTCCCTCTCCAGCTGCCTCCCTCGGTGGAATTGGCTGGTCCCCAAGCCAATCCATATGTGTAGCAAAAGCCTCCGAAAGCTGGAAAAATGTTTGGCCCGGCATAGAGTGCTGGGCCATCGAGTAGTGGGAGAGGTGCGGGCTAGTCAACCCCCGATGTAGGCAGCAAATTGCTTGTCATTGTGATCAAGCCTCGCACTAATACGACCCCACAAATCCTCCATAGTTCTCGGGGGAACTTGCGTTGGTGGTGCATTCGAATCCCTGTCTGCACAGTGGTTTCGAAAATACTTCTTGTCAATGGGTTCCCTAATCTTCTGGATACAAACAACCGGAACCCCCGCATCCTCACATAGGCTAGTGATGAGAGACGGGAACGACAAGCTTTGTTTCGTGCCACCCTTATGCACATTGACCCAAATCATATCAGAAATAATTCGAGCCGGGTCGACCGTGATGCCGGGAGTCTTGATACAACCCAGGAGATGACATTCCTCAATTGGGAGATCAGAGGGATGGGATTTTGGACGGAGGTTAGCGAGAATAAACGTCATCCAAAGCTTGGAGACGACCGTCAAGTTGCCCCGGAGAACCTTGTGAGGAACTCCATTTCTAGTTGTCTCCACAATCCTCCTATCTTCATAACAAATCCTCTCCAAAGTCGTTTGGAGGTCCAAATCCCCTTGATTCCTCATTCTTGTGAAGTCGTCAACCACCCCTTCACTTCTTTCGTAAGATGAAATTGGTGAAATGACTCCTCCACCGATTTTCTCATTTATCCAGTTGGCATCATATGGTACCCGAATACCGCGGACAACGAACACCTTCTCACAGGTCTTGGTGTCTTTACCCCCAAAGGCATTGGCATAAAACTCCTTGACAATCTTCGGGTCGAACTTCTCCGAGAGCGATGCAATGGACCACCAGTTGCGGAGAGTTCTCCATCCTGCAACTCAACTCAACGCTCCGTGATGAAGTTCCAGTCATCGATGACCCAGAACCTCTCAGCCCTCTCCCGGTCAACGAACCGTAGAGGTGGTTAGAACCACCACCTTGGGATGAGGAACCTCCTCTTCTCCTTTTGGGGCCTTCCTTCCTCTTTTTAGAAGCACGGTCGGTCTCATGAATGGGTGCTTTTCCTCGGTTTCTATACACATATTCGAAGAAACACTAGAATTAGAAACCAAAAACAATCAAATCATCAAAATCATTTTCAGTTATACAATGTACATTTGGGTTCTCAAAAATGGACTATTTTCGTAACCATTGCATATTACAGTTCAAGAACATACTTCAGAATTGGTCACATAATTCAGAATTGCAATAACAAAAAAGAATATCTTAGAATATCACAACCATTTTGAACAGAAAACCCCAAATGTCAATGTATTCAAACCTTCACATATACTAATTTTTCATGTTCAATACCTTCTTATAAACCAGAAAAATCATCTCAAATTGGTATAACGACACATGAAAAACTAAACAATGGAATGATCTTACTTGAACATGATGAATGATGAACAAAATCAGCAAACAAACTTGAAGAATTTGATGAGGTTGAAGAATTTTGTGACAAAAACGGCTCTTTTTCGCGTAAGAAATGATAAGAAAATAAGAGATTGTGAGAAATCCCTTGGTTCTGCGATGTTTTTAAATCCAACGCGTGCCTGGCGCTCGAGCACTGCTTCTGTCACTCGAGCGCTGGTGCATTGAATAGCAGATCAACTGTTACGCTTTTCTGGCGCTCGAGCGCCAGCCCAAAATAGATGGCAGTGAAGAAAGACCTTTCAACTGTCTCTAGCGCTTAAGCATTGATATTGGCGCTCAAGCGCGAACATCTGACTCAGAATTTTTGAAAATAGCGCCAATTTAATAACCCTGGCGCTTGAGCACCCTCCTGGCGCTTGATCGCCCTCTTGGCACTTGAGTGCCAGGTCCCAAAACTGCACAGTGAAGAAGTCTTCTTCAAGTGTTCAAATTTTCAACTTTCTCACAAAAATTCTTTCAAAACTCATCAAATTTATTTATTCTATTTACAAAAAACACAAAAATAAACACACAAAATTGGGTTGCCTCCCAATCAGCGCTTGTTTAACATCATTAGCTCGACACCTGTAGTAAGGTTATGCTTCTTTCAAACCCATTATGGTGGTTAGCCGCTCGACGTCACCACCAAGGTACAACTTTAATCTTTGACCATTCACTACCCACCTTTCATTTTTCACTGGATCTTCAATCTCTATAGCTCCATAAGGCCTTACTTCCTTAACCCTAAAGGGTCTGGACCACTTGGACTTTAATTTTCCCGGGAATAATTTCACTCTAGAATTAAAGAGTAAAACATATTGCCCAAGACTGAAAGCCTTTTTGACAAACTTTTTATCATGATACAACTTCATTCTTTCCTTGTATATCCTTGAAGACTCATAAGCTGGAGTCTCAATTCTTCCAATTCATGAAGTTGTACTTTTCGTTTTTCTCCAGCAGTTGTTTGGTCAAAATTAAAATACTTTAAAGCCCAATATGCCTTATGTTATAATTCGACTGGTAAGTGACAAGACTTCCCATATACTAACGGAAAAAGGAGTCAATCATATGGGAGCTTTATAAGCTATCTGGTACGCCCACAGAGCATCATCCAATTTGATGGCCCAATCTTTTCTTGAAACACTAACAATCTTTTCCAGAATTCGCTTAATTTCTCTATTCGAGACTTCAGCTTGACCATTAGTTTGGGGATGGTATGGACTAACAATTTTATGTCTCACCCCATAATGTTCCAAGACCTTTGTTAATTGGGAGTTGCAAAAGTGCGAACCCCCATCGCTGATGAGTACTCTCGGGGAACAAAATCTTGAAAATATATTCTTTTTCAAGAATGTCACTACCGTCTTTGCATCAACTCTTGCACAGGGAATTTCTTCTACCCATTTTGAAACATAGTCCACTCCCACCAATATATATTCATTGGTGAAAGAGGGTGGAAATGAACCAACAAAATCAATTCCCCAGCAGTCAAATACCTCTACCTCCTGAATTACTGTTAGAGGCATCTCGTTTCTTCTCGTCACTCCTCCGGTTCTTTGGCACTTATCACACTGCTTGACATAGATGTGAGCATCTTTGAAGATTGTGGGCCAATAGAAACCGGACTGCAATACTTTGGCTGCAATGCGTTCACCGTTAAAATGCCCCCCATAGGATGAATTGTGACAATGCTACAATATGCTTTTAGATTCTTCACTGGAAAAACACCGTCTAAGAAGACCATCTCCTCCAATTTTAAATAAGTAAGGATCATCCCAAACGAAGTAAGAAGAGTCTTTTAAGATCTTTTTTTGTTGCCAAGAAAACCCATCCGGAATAATTCCTACTGCTTTAAAATTTGCCATATCAGCAAACAATAGCCTTTCTTGAATTAGCAGTAAACGTTCGCCCGGGAATTCCTCGACAATTTCTTCTTCTTCGCTAGTCCCCTCTGTGTTATGAAGTCGGGAAAGATGATCAACCACAAAATTTTCACATCCCTTGTTATCCTTGATGACTAGATTGAATTCTTGCAGCAATAGAATCCAATGAAGCAATCTTGGCTTCGACTCTTTCTTAGTCACCAAGTATTTTATGGCTGCATGGTCAGTATAGACAATAACTTTGAACCCGATAAGATAAGATCTAACTTTTTCTAGCCCATATACAATTGCTAGTAATTCTTTTTCTGTAGTTGCATAGTTCACATGTAGTACTTTACTAGCATAATGTATTGGGTGAAAACTTTTGTCTTTTCATTGGCCTAATACAGCACCAACAGCATAGTCACTCGCATCACAGTTAAGCTAAAAGTCCAAAGACCAATTTAGAGCAACTATGATTGGGGCCATAATTAGTTTTTCCTTAAGTCTCTCAAATGCCTCCAAGCACTTAACATCAAAATTGAAATTCACATCTTTAACCAAAAGATTACTAAGTGGCTTGGAAATCTTGGAGAAGTCATTTATAAATCTCCGGTAAAAACCGGCATATCCTAAGAAACTCCTTATTCCTTTAACATTTACGGGTGGTGGAAGTTTTTTGATGACTTCCACTTTTGCTTTGTCAACCTCGATCCCTCTAGACGAGATCTTATGACCAAGCACCACCCCTTCCTCCACCATGAAATGGCACTTCTCCCAGTTAAGCACTAGATTTGTTTTAACACATCTTCCTAGCACAATATTCAGATTGTTCAAACATTCTTTAAAACTTTTCCCAAAGACAGAAAAGTCATCCATGAAAACCTCGATACATTTCTCAACCAAATTCGAAAAAATGGCAAGCATGCATCTTTGAAAGGTTGCAGGCGCATTACACAGTCCAAATGGCATACGTTTATAAGCAAATACTCCAAATGGACATGTGAAAGCTGTCTTTTCTTGATCTTCTGGGTTCACCAAAATTTGGTTATACCCAGAATATCCATCCAAGAAACAGTAATATGCCTGGCCAGCTAGTCTCTCAAGCATCTGGTCCATAAAAGGCAAAGGAAAATGATCTTTCCTGGTTGCTTGATTTAATTTTCTATAACCAATGCACATACGCCACCCGGTCACTGTTCTCGTAGGGATTAATTCATTTTTCTCATTTTCAATGACCGTCATCCCCCCTTTCTTCGGAACCACTTGAATTGGACTTAGCCATTCGCTATCAGAGATGGGATAAATCATACCAGCTTCAAGTAACTTGAGGACTTATTTCTCCTCACTACCTCTTTCATCGTTGGATTCAATCGCCTTTGAGGCTAAGCTATAGGTTTAAAATCCTCTTCCATATGTATCTTGTGCATACAGAAAGAAGGACTTATTCCTTTTAAATCTGACAGTGCCCATCCTATCGCCCCTTCATTGGCTCTCAAAACCTCGAAGAGTTGTGCCTCTTGGTCAGAAGATAGTGAACTGTTAATTATAATTGGCTTGTTTCCCACTTCATCTAAAAATGCATACTTTAGATGAGACGGCAACACTTTCAATTCCAACTTATTTTTTCTGACTTTTCCTCCTTGGGTAAGTCTTTCGGGACAAATGTTTTCATGGGGTCCTCTTCCAGAGTATCTAGGTCCCTCAAACATTTTTCAATTTCGACTTCCTCCAAATCATATAACTTTGCATGAGACTGCACTAGGGCTTTTTCTAAAGGGCTAGCATTGTACATTTTTTGCTTCCCTAATAGAAATGCCTCCTCCATGATATCCACCCTAAAGGATGACTATTTTTCCTTTGGGTGTTTCATGGCTTCCAACACATCAAATTTTACCTCATCATCCTCAACTCATACCTTGAGTTGACCATTATCCACATCAATAATGACTCTTGCCGTTTTCATGAATGGTCGCCCTAAAATTAAAGGCACCTCCAAATCTTCCTTTATATCCATAATGACAAAGTCAACTGGAAAGACAAATTTATCAACCTTCACTAGAACATCCTCCGCTACTCCATGAGGAAATTTTAATGACCTATCCGCCAGTTGGAGAGTCATTCTAGTGGGTTTCACTTCCAGATCACCATTCCGTTTTAACATGGATAATTACATGAGGTTTATACTTGCACCAAGATCCAGCAATGCCTTCCCCATAGGAAGAGCACCAATAGTAACAGGGATAGTAAAACTACTCGGATCTTTGGTGTTGTGAGGCAAGGATTTTTGAATTATGGCACTACACCCAGCTTCTAGTTCCACAGTTTCATCTTTGAACTTTCTCTTTTTCATCAACAAGTCCTTCATGAACTTGGCATATATGGGCATTTCCTCCATAGCTTCCATAAATGATACATTTATTTGAAGCCGTTTGAAAATGTCTAGAAACCTAGCATATTTCCTTTCGTTTGTCTTCTTTGATGGATGAACAGGATAAGGAACCTCCTTCACCTGAGGTACTCCATCCATCTACTCCTTGTCCTCAATCTTCTTTTTGGTTTTTTTATTTTTTTCTTTTTTAATATTTACATTATTTTTCTCCTCACTTCTTTCACTTCCACTTTCCTTCTCTACCTCCTCTATGGCTACCTTTTCAATACTTCCTTCCACCTACTTGGGTTCATCCAAATGATCCCCAATTCCTTGACCAATCTCCTTACCACTCCTTATGACAATGGACGCAAGCATTGTTCCTTTGGGTTCGTGGTGGTATTAGTGGAGAATGGAGTAGTGGTAAGCTCTGCCAATTGTTTAGAGATTTGACCCACTTGCGTCTCAAGATTCCGGATAGACGCCTCGGTGTTTTTCTGGAAAGCTTCATTACTTTGGTGGTTAGCCAATGAAGCTTGGATAAATTTATCCAAGGTGTCTTCCAATTTAATGGTCCTCTCTACCAATGGAACAAATGGCAGCCTATTAGATGAACTTGTTGAACTTTTCCAGTTCATTTGACTCTGTCCTTGAGGATTCTTCCACCCTTGCATTCCGGCATTGGAAACATTAGATTTAAAGGGTGAAGAAAAGAAATTTCCTCTTGACTGATTATTTACAAAATTCAACTCCTCATCTTTTTGGCTAGAAGCATGCGGACATTGAGTATATGAATGAGCTTCACCACACAATTGACATGCTCCTATTTGAGCTTGTTGATTCACTTCTTGAACTTGTTGTGGCTTTGGCACCAATTGAGTAATAGCTTGACTCAAGAGCTCAATTTGCTGAGTCATAAGCTTATTCGGTGCCAAAATAGCATCAGAAGAATTTAATTCCAAGAAACCCTTGGGCTTTGAGACTTGGCTTCTGGGCTGATGCCCAGCTCTATCACTTGCTGCCATAGAAGTGATGATTTCCATTGCAGTAGGTACATCAATGGTTTTTAGTGACCGTCTAGCAGTTGCAGTAAGATGGATTGTCCATTGATGGTTCAAGTCTGCACAAAATATATTAAGCTTCGCAACATCGGTCAACCCATGATTTGGGCATTTTCGCAACAACCTTGGGTACCTTTCCCAAGCCTCGTGAAATGCTTCATCTTGCCCCTACTTAAAAGCAGATATTTCAGATTGCACTTGGATCATTTTAAAAGGAGGAAAGAACCTTGTTAAAAAGGCTTCTTCAACCTCACTCCATGTGTTCAAACTTTGACTCGGAAGAGTCTTGAACCATTCATTCGTATCTCCAATAAGTGCTAAATGAAATAATTTCATATAGGCATCCTCAGCACTTGCTTCATCCATGCCCATAGTCGCTACAAGATCATAAAAGGTCTCCAAGAAATTATGCGGATCCTCATGATCTTTCCCCGTAAACAGATTAGTCAAAATAAGATTATACCAATATGGCTTAATCTCCATTTGTTAAGTAGTGGGGGAAAATACAATAGCGGACCGATTCCTTGGACCTTGAGGAATCACATAGTCACCAAAGACTACAACCCTTGCCGGATTAGGAACTTCCTCAGCCACATCAAAAGTAGCAAAATGTCTAGAGTTACTAGAGAAATTTGAGGAACTCTCTCTCTTCTTTTGTTCACGGTATTTAATTGCAGACTTTCGTCTAGCAAATGCCTCGATTTCGTCAATATACACTAACTTTTCTCTTTAGCTTTTGCTGCGAGTAAGCATACAACAATATTGGAACAATAGTGAGAGTTAGGTACAAATATACAAATACTTACAAAAAGAATGACTATTCATAATTTTTACAAATCAACTCAAAACTTAAAAGAAATAAACAATCGTGCTCCCCAGCAACGGCGCCAGAAATTTGTTAACCTTTTAATGCGGCTAGAAAGGATTAACTCATTTCAGTATAGTGACTATACGTGTATCGTCCTCAGGGAGCACTTGAATTTATCCAATTAAGAATTAAGTTGACAGATTGTTCAAAAACATAATAAGCTGTGAATGGAAAATAAAATAAACACTTGGTAAAAAGATAAACAAATAAGATAATTATTCACCTGGGATTGAGTTTCATTACTTAGCCTTGTTTTTTTTCAATAGATGTTAAATATTAAAAGAAAAGATGCATACTCAATGTTACAAGTACAAATATATTTGTCACTTGATTCTAAGACACTAGTTTCTAGAGCCCAATCTCTTGGCACTTTAGGAACTAAGTCTTGCATTAAGCAGAGTATTTTGGCAATCATAAGCACTTCCATCCATCTCTAGACTAGAAGATTTTATGAGAGTTTTTCTCCAAATCCATTTATAAACCAGTTTCTCAACTGCGCAAATAAACTAACACATGGAAAAAGGTGATCAAACTTAACCCAAGAAAAGAAGAACAGAAGAAGAACTCATATTCATATATAATATTATAACTAGTAATTGAAAGAAACAAGAGACGAAGTAATTACATTCAATCCCGACGGAAAGCTTAGCCTAGCAAGGCCATGAACTTCAAGAACTAAACCTAAGAGTATTAGAACTCTGACTAAAGCACTATACTTTGTAGTTTATTTCTCTACAATTCAATATATCTCCTAACTTCTGAAGGGTTGTATTTATAGGTGTTTTAGGCAGGGGTCTGGCACTCGAGCGCCCTCTTGGCGCTTGAGCGCTGGCCGTACACGTGTAGGTTAATGAGCTTAAATGCCTGGTTAATGAGTCTGGCACTTGAGCGCCAGGCTCATAACTCTAGAGAAAAGGATCCAATGCTCAACGTATTCTGGCGCTCGAGCCCTGGTGTGGCGCTCGAGCGCCAGGCTCATAATTCTGGCAGAAGGGATCCTATGTTCCTCAGCTTCCAGCGCTCGAGCCTTGGTATTGCGCTCGAGCGCTGGCCTCTTATATGTTCCAGCATATTGACTTTCCTATTTTTGCTTACAAAACACCTGAAAATACATTTCTAAAGTTAGAAAATTTATTATTACCACCTATTTAATCTTAAACTCACAAAGTAAAGGAATAGAGGTGAATTTTTACATAAAAACATGTAATTTCTAGAGAAGATAAGTGCAAATCCTTTATTATAAAAACGTACTAATTTGCACTTATCACCGACATCCATGGACGACTTGAAGGCCAGGGCCGAGAAGTGGATTAGAATCGAGGAGTGGGAGAGAGCCTAAGCAGCCCATGCAGCCAAAAAAGACGACAAGGGTAAAAACCCCCAGAGCTCTCAATCTCGTGGTAAAGATGACAAGTCACATGATAAGCCGCCAAAGGGACCACGTGGGATGTTTAACACATATACCCTATTGACTATATCGCCAACGACAGTATACAAGGAAGTTACGAACTCAGAGATAAGGGATAGACCACCGCCTCTCAGGACCCCGGGACGGTATCAAAACCGCTATTGTCACTATCACTAGGAGTAGGGCCATTCAACCAATGATTGTGTTCAGCTCCGAGATGCTATCGAGAAGCTGATTCGACAAGGGAAACTCAGGAACTACATACAAGATTCCAATGACAGAAGAGATCATCGGTAGAGTCCCGTACCTCGGGATCGACGTCCGAGATCACACAAATCAAACAACATACGAGATCAGAAACCCGCAATATATCCCGAAGTCCGAGGCGCAATCAAGAATCCCCCCCAAGGGGGGTAATTCAAGTTATAGTAGGAGGAACGAGTTGGAAGGGTCTTGATGACAAAAAAAGGACCTGAGATGCGAGAGATTCTTGTTCACAAGTGGCTTAGGTAACAAATCCAGTACTATCTTTTTCTGACGTTGGCTTGCCGTAGGAACAGGTCAGAGATAATGAACCATGGGTGATAGCTGCGAACTTAGCAGGATTTGAAGTTCACCGTATTTTTATTGATCAAGGGAGTTCAACAGATATCATGTTCTGGAGTTTGTTCGACAAACTGGGATTGGGTTCTAAGGACTTGATCCCCCATAAAGGGAGCTTAATTTGCTTCACAAGAGACACCATAATGCCAAAGGGATACGTAGATATGAAGCTCCTCTTCGGAAAAAGACCAAGTGCCAAGACAGTGGTGGCCAGGTTCATCGTGGTGGACTGTCCATCTGCTTATAACGCCATAATTGGCCGCCCGACTTTCAATCACTTGGGCACCATTGTATCAACCATACATCTGGCTTTGAAGTTTCCTAGAGAAGATGGCTCCGTTGTCACGGTAAGATGAAAGAGCAGCGATGCTAGACGATGCTATCAGGAGAGTCTTAAAATCACCAAAACACTGTCCACTCCCTCGGAAACTCATGAAGGGAAAGGAAAGAAGAAATTGGAGCGTCAGGATTTATTACCGGATGCCGGGGTGATGATGACCAACCTGGATCCTCGAGCAAATTTCGAGGAGCAAAGACCTCAACCTGAAGGGGACTAGATTCTAGTTCAAATTGGGACAAGAGAAGGCCAGAATGTGAAGGTGGGAGCAAACTTGCCCCCATCCATCAGAGGGCGACTTATTGAACTTATTAATAAAAACAAAGACCTCTTCGCCTGGGTCTCGTCCGATATGTCGGGGGTAAACCAAATCTTGCTTGTCACGGCTATCAAGTCGGGATGCGCTTCTGTCGCCTAGAGAAAACGAAGAATGGGTTCAGAAAGGACAGAAGCCATAGAGAAATAGGTGACGGAGCTCCTATATGTCAGATTCATTCGCGAGATTCGCTACGCAGAATGGCTTTCTAATGTCGTTATGGTGAAGAAGGCCAATGGGAAGTGGAGAATGTGCACGGATTACACAGATCTGAACAAAGCTTGCCCAAAAGATCCTTTTCCGCTACCCTGTATTGAAAAATTATTGGACAATTCAGCGGGATATAAATACCTATCTTTCATGGACGCTTATTCCGAATACAATCAGATCCCCATGCATCCCGATGATCAAGAAAAAACCGCCTTTATTACCGACATGGGGGTATACTGCTACAATATGATCTGGACATTGACGACATGATTGTCAAAACCCCAGAACGCAAAGACCCTGTGATAGATCTGGAGGAAACCTTCGACAAGTTACGCAGATGTAATCTTAGGTTAAAACCCTAATTAATGTACTTTTAGTGTTGAAGCAGACAAATTTCTAGGATTTATGTTAACTAACCATGGGATCGAGGTAAACTCGGACAAGTGCAGTGCTGTTTTAAATATGCAGAGTCCCAGAACTATCAAAGAGGTCCAGCAACTGACGGGAAGAATTGCAGCCCTAACACGTTTCTTGTCGGCTTCAGCTAGAAGATGCTTGTCATTCTTCAAGATGCTACGTAACAAGAAGACTTTTGACTGGAACTCGGAATGCGAACAAGCCTTCCAAGAGTTGAAGGGGGTCTTGGCCTCACCTCTAGTTTTATCTAGACTAGATCCTGGAGAAATGTTACATCTGTACTTGGTAATTCCTGATGAAGCCGTGAGTGCTGCCTTAGTCAAGGAAGAATCTCGGACCCAAAGTCTGATATATTTCGTTTCTAAGGCCTTGCAAGGCTCAGAGTTGAATTACCAAAGGCTTGAGAAGGTTGTTTATTCTTTGTTGCTATCATCCTGGCGTTTCCGCCCTTATTTCTAATGCCATCTCGTCACGGTGCGTACTAACCAGCCAATCAGGCAAGTCTTGCATAAACCTGATCTCGCTGGCAGAATGATGGCTTGGGCGGTTGAGCTTTCCCAATATGATATATCCTATGAACCTAGGCAGGCGATAAAGGCACAATTCTTAGCAGAGTTCCTAGCAGAGATGACACATCCCGGAGATCATAACCCGGGCTCCTGGACGATATACATGGATGGATCCTCAAATACAAAGGGTTCCGGAGAAGGAATTCTTATAGAAAATGATGAAGGAGGGAAGTCGAGTACTCCCTCAAAATTGAATTCCCGACTTCAAATAACCAAGCGGAATATGAGGCATGTTTGGCCGGAATAAGGGCGGCAAAGAAATTAGGGGCTACAACAATAACTCTTTGTTCCGATTCTCAACTGGTAGTGTCTCAAATCAAGGGAGATTATCAAGCGAAAGAGCCTTTGATGCAGAAGTATCTCGTCCTGGTTAAGGAAAGCCTGCTTGGGCTCTCTAAATTTGAAATCAAGCACGTTCCTCGGTCAAAAAACAGTAGAGCTGATTTGTTGTCGAAATTTACAAGCACAAAGCCGGCTTCTGCTTTGCATTCAGTTGTAGAAGAAGTGATCCCTACACCAGGTGCTATTCTCCAGATAGATGATGAAGATTGGAGAACCCCGTTGAAGAACTACATTAACAAAGAAATGTTGCCTAATGATCAAAAGGAAGCAAATCAAGTTGTTCAGAAATCAACTTGATATGTCGCGATAGGGCAACTTTTCAGAAGAGGATTGTCCACACCACTCCTCAAGTGCATCGAACCTTCCAAAACTTGGTACGTGTTGGCAGAAGTGCACGAAGGTAGCTGCGGCCACCACATCGGCGGGAAGTCCTTGGCGAGAAAGTCTTTAGGCCGGGATACTTTTGGCCGACTATGAACACCGATGCAGCAGATTAAGTTTAAAAATGCCAGAAATGCCAGGAGCATAGTCCCCTCACTCGCGTTCTTGCCGAGGATTTGCATAGTATATCGACTCCCTGGCCCTTTCACACTTGGGGTTTAGATCATCTGGGACCTTTCACTCCCGCAGCAGGTCAGTTAAAACATTTAATTGTTGTCGTCAATTATTACACTAAATGGATTAAATTGGAACCCCTAGCTAGCATAGCTTCTATAAAAGTTCATAACTTTGTTTTCCGTCAAATTATATGTCATTTTGGTATCTCGGCAGAGCAGATCTCTGATAACGGGACCCAATTTACTGATAAAGAATTTCGAGAAATGCTAGCAAGGCTCCATATCAAGCAATACTTTGCTAGTGTGGAACATCCTCAATCCAATGGACAGGGGGAATCAGCTAACAAGATCATCCTGACCAACTTGAGAAAGCGGTTTGAAAAGGCCGGGGCCAGCTGGACAGAGAATTTGTACCAAGTGCTTTGGAGCTACAGAACAACACCCCATAGCACCACTGGAGAAACTCCCTTTAGAATGGTGTACGGGACTGATGCAGTCATCCCGGTGGAGATCGGCCAACCTTTGTGGCGGGTCAGTATCCCGCCGAGAACAATGAGCAGCTACTAAGGGAAGACTCCAATTTAATAGACGAAATCCGGGAAATAGCCAAGATAAAAGAGTTGTCGCAAAAGCAGCAAATAGCAGAGGGATACAACTTAAAAGTGGTTGATAGAAATTTCCAAGCCGATGATTTAGTGATGAGAAGAGCTAGCATTGGAAATCGGAACGCTAGAGATGGAAAACTCAAGGAAAATTGGGAAGGCCCATATCGGGTTAAAAGTGCAACAACAAAAGGAGCATATCATCTGGACACTTTGAAGGGCAAGAAGTTACCAAGAACCATCAATGTCGCTGACCTGCGGTGGTATTACAGTTTAATAGTTTTGTAATTCTGACATTGTAATAAGGGGTACTCTTTTTCCTGTAGCAGGTTTTATCCCTAAGGAGGGTTTTTCTGCTGGAGGTTTTAACGAGGCCCCAACCAACAAACTTTATGCAATAAAATGTTGGCTTTAATTATAATTGACTACAATGTATTATGTGTTATGCCTTATTAGATATAGGAATCTTGACGGCTTCTATTCAACATCCCGGAAAGAATACGTGAAGGAGACGAAATCAAAAAGACACTCAACAAAAATCATCTGGGATATCGACATTAAACGGCATACAAAGTCGAAGACCAAGGTCCCTTAATAAAGAAGGTGATAAAGGTCATGACGACATTAAACGGCTTACAAAGCCGAAGACCAAGGTCCCTTCATAAAGAAGGCGATAAAGGTCACGACGACATTAAACGGCTTACTATGCCGAGGACCATGGTCCCTTCATAAAGAAGGTGATAAAGGTCACAACCGACATTAAAGAAATGTCGGTATTACAAAACAGAGATGACGAAAAAGGAAATGTAGAGATAGAAGAAACACAACAAGTTGTATTCAACAAACAAATGCTAAGAAATTAACAAGGTTCTAAGTTAAATTGTCAGGGTTACAAGCCGGAAGTAATAAGCAACAACAAAAGAAAACAAAAGGAGAAGTTAAATTAAGTCTCCACGCCACTGTCGGCACCCTCGGTGGCATTAGCCTTTTCATCAACAGTTGGAGGAGGAGAATCATAGTTGAACGGGTCCATGGAATTGGGATCCAAAAGAATGGGATTCTGGTGATCACGGAAATCCCAGAATTGGTCATCTTTAACCCCATGGAAAGGATCCAACCCGCGAAGATTTAGCTCTACTCCGGGATTCAGAAATTTAACTGATCGGACGGCTTCATGATAGGCGTCATAACCAGCCTCCGTAAGATCAGCAATCCGGTTTTCCTCCTTTGAATCCAAAGCAAATTGAAGCTCAAGTAGTTGGCCTTTGAGTTGGGCCACTTCCTTTTCCGAGTCCTACAATTTGGTGGCATTAAAAGTCGCCTTCTTCTTCTCGGCAGCCAGGAGTTCATCCCTTCCTGCCAAAGACTTGGTCTTCTTTTCAACCTCACTCTTCATATCGGCCAACTGACCTTCTAGCAAGTGGACATTCTCTTTGGAACTCTTGAGCATGGTTTCCCTTAACTCAAGATCGTCTTTGGCATCCCGGAGCTCACCCTTCAAACGAGATATTTGCTCCGAACTCTCAGCCTCCTCATAAACGCTTTGAAGCATTGCCAGATTCATGGCCATCCATCCCATGAGGGATTGGACCTGACCTTATAGTAGAAAGAAAATAAAAATAAATCAGTGATATGTACAGAGATAAGCAATGATGAAGTAGGCATACCGGAAGATGACTGACCTTTCTTGTCTCGGCACTTCCTCTTTGGAATAAGTCGCCATGTTGAAACTGGATACCTGGGGGCAGAAAGCCCTCCCATACTTGCGGATGATTACCCACCAGCGGAATAGGAGTTGGGAATACGCCACCCTCAACTTCAGAGGAAACAATTGTAACCAACGTCCCAAAAATTAGTTAACAGGAAAAGATGAGATATACAAAGGCGAAAAGAGAAAACGGCAAACAATCACCTTGGAGCACACGTTTCCTTTTGTTCTGGCGGGCTTCACCGCCTTTTTGTGTCCTTGCAATGACAGGGGCCTTACCCCCAAGCGGAGAACCCTGAGCGACAGATGCCGACCCGGTGGCGGCGGTATTAGAGTTCTTGCCCGGGATAGCTTCAGTCCTGCCAATGGAAAGGGAACCTGGCGGGTTAGCCTTCCCCTTGCCCTTGGCATCTTTGGCGGCTTTGACGTCAAAACGGAGAACTTCAACATGATGTCAGCTACAGCAAAAACAAAAAACAGAAGTATTAGCACATCCGAAAAGTAAAACATGCTACTATAAGGGAAAATAGATAAGAAGATTAATACATAAACATGAAGCGGATGAAGCACAAGAGGCATCTCTTGACTAGTTACGAAGTCATGTAAATTGTTAAAAGTCCTTTCATCATCATCATCAAGGAAACCGCACTCAAGCTCATCACAAGTAAGTAGCTTGGAGTAGTGCTCAGCTGACCAGTATAATGGGAAAAGCGGCTCACGATTAGCGTTTTCCCAGAAAGCTATAAAGTCTTTCCTCTTGGGTGTGACCTTCACATACAAGTCCCGCCGAACCTTGACAGAATAATCCCATGGGATGAACATCTGGGCGACATTCTTGCGATGATGGAGGGGCACCCAAGACCTAACTAAAGACCCCCAATATGGGCCGAACAAGTAGAGAAACAGATTTGACGAATACTTCCACTCGTTGGCCCAACAAAAAACTTCGAAGGCCTGTAAGAATGCCCAACCGTTGGGGTGGAGTTGAGATGGGGCCAAATGAAGGTTGTGAAGGACTTCTATTTGGAAGTCCGAGAATGGAAAGCGGATACGAAACTGGTCAAACATGGTAGTATAAGCCATAAAGAAAGCTTTGGCTCCGTTGGCGGCATACGAGCAGATCCGCTCATCGTCTCCTGGGATCTCGAGCTTATAATCAAAAGAAGGGTGAGAGATGTAAGAATTATTAGGAGTGTTGGGCCCATAATAGAAACATTTTTTCCATTCTACCTTCACAAGCTTCAATTGCCTTTGGGACGAAATAGAACAGGGTTGACTCAACCAGGTAGCCGATACCCATAATAAGTTTTTGATATCTCGGATGCCTTCCCATTCAGTCCTCATCTCTTGGAGCTCCAGGTGAACCCCGGAAGGACTGGCTTGGTCGGCGTCATCTTGCCCGCGTTGGTTCCTGGCGGCGTTGGTAACTCATCGGCGAGTTATCATGGGCGCCATATCTACAAGTTTACAAGATGAATGGTTAGATCTCGGAAGAGAAGAGCTTGGAGTAGGAGATGAAGAAGGGCGGTATGCCGGGTCGGACTCAGAGTCTAGGGAATTGATCATAGAAGATGATAACTCGGCGGGATCCTCTAGGTGATTTCCGGGATCATGATGGATGGGATTGGTTTTAATTAACATACGACCAAAATCGAAGTTTTCTTCGGATGAACCGTCGAAATCTTCTGGAGATTTCCTAATAGCATATATGTAAATGGGGGGTTCGAGATTCAGAGCGCTAAATGAACCACTCACATGCTGGACAGTTGACTCTCCACACTCAGAAGTTTGGGGTGAATAGACCCAAATTGCTCTAGGTTTAGAAAAATTAGGAGTATTGACAGAACACGTACCTCTATGAGGTCAGGGTTTGGTACTTTCAAAGGTTTTGAAATCCTATTTGCAAATGCCCTAAGGTCGTCGGTATTACAGGAGTCAGAAGAAGAACTGTTGGAAAGGGTTATGACTTGCTCTTCCATTGAAACGAAGTAGAACGCTAGAGAGGGAAATGAAATCAATAATCTTAAACCCTAAGAAGCAAGTCTGACACACTGAACAGAAGGAATCAAATAGATGGAAATAAGTTTAAGATAGTGGAAAGTTAAAGACAGTACCTGGTTGTAGGGGAAAATGCGAGCTAAGTAGTTGATGATTCTGAAGACTAAAGAATGGTGCTCGCCGAAGAAGGAGAAATATCGAAGAAAGAAGCTGTCTTTGTTCTGGAAGATAAAGGGTTCTCTTTTTTGAAATGGAAAACTCACCAAGGGGAAACCGAATGACGAAGGAAGAAGGAGAAAAAGAAACTGTCTCGGTGCATTATAAGCAAGGGGCTCGAGACTATACGCAATCATGGCGCACGTTACCCCATAAAATGCGTGTATTCACGCGCCCCCAATAGAAGATCAACCGTTCCTGTCTGACATGTGGCCAGGAGAGATACAAGCTTCAGACTCAGATCATAGAAAGCCAAGCGACATGCAATATGCAACTCGCCGACTTACCAGTCGGGTAACTCGACAACTTGGGGGGCAATTGTTATGGAACGGATTTGTGATAACCCGGCCCACAATCACATATCCTCATCAATAGGACTGGGATCAACCTGCCTACCATCCCGACTAGCGGACGGGATACAAGACCACCTACGAGATACGATATAGACTACGGTCTGGGCCAAGATCATGTCATTCAGGCCCATTGAGGCCCGCGGCCAACCCTAATGCACTTGCTATAAATATGCACACGAATACACCATGCACAGTACGTAACATTCAGATATACCACATTAAAATAATTTTGATACTTACTTGAGCGTCGTATTGGAGCCTTGACGATGCACTCCCCATCCTTTGCTGGTCCAAAACGATCCCGTCTCTACCTCCATGGTATCTCCCTTAGGTACGATCTCAACAACCATTATTAGGCTTACAAGATCACAAAATAGGCACATAAGTTACTTAGTTAAAGCTACAATGAATAGTTAAATTAGTAAAATGCACTTAAAAATTACATAGTTACATTACCTCGGGTCGGGTCGGTTTCGGTGGGTTGGGACAATGCAAACCTGAGAACTGAACCAATAGCTACAGGTCGGTGATTTCTTTACCCAATTACCGATGACCCGAACCAACCCGATATTTTCGGGTTGGATCGGATCGGTTTGCCCGAATTGGTCATGTCGACTCAACCTGTGAACACCGCTGGAAAAAATGTTATTTTACATGAATTTCAGACAAAAACGGTTTGTTATTTCACATGGATTGTAAACAAAAAATGTAAGTTGTTTCCCACAAATATGATGTTACGTTATTACTATTTCTAGACGAATTTCCGACAGAAATATAATGTTATTACACACGATTTCTACACAAAAATAATATGGTAGTTTACACGAATTTTAAACAAAATTGAAATATTATTTCGCACAAAGTTTAGACATTAGTTATATGTTATTTCACACAAATTTCAGACAAAAATGATTCATTATTTCACACGATTTGTAGACCGAAATTAATTGTTATTTCACATGAATTTCCAATAGAAATGACATGTCATTTCACATTAATTTCCAACGAAAATGAAATAGTATTTCACACGAGTTGTAGGCGAAAATGAAATGTTATTTCACATGAATTTCCAACGGAAATGAAATATTATTTCACACGAGTTTTAGACAAAAATAAATTTGTATTTGACACAAATTTTAAACAAAATTGAAATATTATTTCACACGAATTTTAGGCATAAATTTTATATTATTTCACACAAATTTTAGACGAAAATGAAGTATTATTTCATATGAGTTATAGGCGGAAATGAAATATTTCACACGAATTTCAGCCGGAAATGGAATGCTATTTCACACAAGTTATTGACGGAAATATAACAGTATTTCACACGAATTTAAAATAGAAATGAAATATTATTTTACACAAATTTTAGATAAAAAGTGTATGTTATTCAGATTCATTTCCCATTTGTTTGATACAGATATATTTAATTCTTTTTTTTGTATTATTAATGCTTTTTTTAAAAGATTATCATTTTATTTTGTAGGTTTTTGGGTCAATATTATATAGATATTAATTTAATTTTAAGAGAAATTGATTTACAATATTGCAATTTTTATATAATTTTCTAATAAAATAAAAAACCGTCACTAATTTCATCAATTGCATGAATAAAAAAATTTCAACCGAATGATCAAACATAATAGAATTAACAAAGTGCTCTAACAATGTAAAACTAAATAAAAGAAATTACGATCCTCAAACTATTTATTAGTTTAGATAAAGAAAATGAAATAAGAGAACTGTATAACTTCATAAGTATATAACTATGATATCACTCTTCATTAATGGGCTCATCAGTCTCATTCGCCTCATTGTGCATAGGAGCTCCACAAGAATAATTTGGAGGTAGTGGCATGTTTAAGTTTCTATATAAAGCAGAAAGCAAACTTTTATTTGACTCAATTATTCTTTCTTGTGTTTACAACTTATGACTTTGATTCTCTAGTTTGCGTTCAACTTCATCCAATTTTAGCTTCTGTTGCTCACAAATAAGCTCTTGCTCCTTTGCTTTTTCTTTCCACGTTTCAATTTTATTCTCTATATTTGTATCCTTATGTGTTCCCAACCTTAAGTAAGAAGTGTGCTTTGAAGAAATGAGTCTTCCCATCGAACCTAAACCATAGAGTTTTCCTTTTTTTTCCCCTTAGGAACCACCTCATCCCAAAGAGTCAAATCATCTCGCATATTTCGCTCTCCACTGGAAAAAAAGCTCACTTTCCATGTCATCCTCAGACATAGCTACTTGAGAAAACTTGCTTTTCTCTTTTCAAATTTCTCCTAAAAAAAGATCATTCAAAGTTTATTTAGTCAAATTATGGAAAAATAATATAAATTCATAAAATAAAATAATATATAACTTGAAGATATAAAACATGACATAGAAATGTTTTCTCAGATCTTTTATTAACCCAAGTCTAATCCTTTTTTAAGTAATATTTGGTAAACACCTCTTCCATGGTAGGTGGCACTCCTGAAGCCGCCTCCTAGATAATGCACAATTTTAATGACATTAAAACCAATGCTTTGCTTACAAAATAATAATAATAATAAGTATATAAGTCTCATAAAAATTTGTCTAACCATTCTACATGCATGCTCACCCACAGATATAGAGTCACCAGTATGAACAGAGTCACATTTTGTTGAAGCTCAACTTACAACATTTGCAACCGACCAATTCCTAAACTTTGATTCAGATGCCCAATGATGTATTAATTGACCCCATATTGGTCTGGGAATATAATTTGGCTCGTATTCTGAATTCTTTGCATAATTTTTCCATACATCATACTCCTAAATCGACATTCTCCTTTAATATAAAGATTTGACGAATCCTTGCATTATATTGTGGTTCCTATGTACATTGCTTCTATAGAAGGAAATTTTTTTACACAAACCAAGTCATAATGTTTAACAAGTATCTCCAATATGACATGTGAATGACATTCATTAATAATTTAAAGATATTTCATTTACCTTAAATTTCTCAAACCACATATCCCGCATCTCTTTAGTTGTATGTCCCCATGTAGGACAAAACCAGTCAAATTTGCTCTTAATGGCAGCAGTCAAAAGACGAACAACATTGGATGGATTAAACCTATAAATACATTAAATAGTGTCATTGTCACTATAGAATTATATAATGTGTTGTGTGTTGTGAACCACACAAATTCTGTATTTATAATGGTATTACAAGATCATTACAATGATGACTAAATGATACACAATATGACTAATGATATACAATAATTACTAGAATATACATTGTTTCTAAACATAACATATTTAGACAGCTTATGTGACAAATACATAAGGAATATTCTAAGCATATTCTAACACTCCCCCTCAAGCTAAGCATATATGTCATATGTTCCAAGCTTGTTATAAATGTAATCAATTCGAGTACTTCTAAGGGATTTGGTGAGCATATCAGTTAACTGATCGTCTGATTTAACAAAGTCAGTTGTGATCTCTCCAGAAAACACTTTCTCTCTAACAAAGTGGCAATCAATCTCTATATGTTTGATTCTTTCATGAAAGACCGGATTTGAGGCAATGTGCATAGCAGCTTGATTATCACATATAAGCTTGGTTCCTCTTATATCTCCTAGTCTCAATTGTTGAAGAATTTATCTCAGCCAAGTGATCTCATAAGCAGCTGTCGCATAGCACGGTATTCGGCTTCTGCACTAGATCTAGCAACAACGTGTTGTTTCTTGCTTCTCCATGAGATGAGGTTTCCCCCGATAAGGACACAATATCCAGAAGTAGACCTTTGATCTGATGGTGATCCTGCCCAATCAACATCAGAGTAGCAAGTGATCTTAGCATTTCCTTGATCTGTATATAATAACCCACGTCCAGGAGCACGTTTAAGGTATCGAAGGATGCAAGTTACGACATTCCAATGACTGTCGCAAGGGGCATGGAGGAATTGGCGTGCTACACTAACTGCAAATGAAATGTCAGGTCTAGCGATAGTCAAATAATTCAGTCTTCCCACCAATCGTCTATACTTCTCCGGGTCTTTCAATGGCTCCCCCTGGCCCGGAAGAAGTTTGACATTGGGATCCATAGGAGTGTTAGAGGGGCGACAATCAAGCATTCCAGTCTCGATAAGAATGTCAATGGCATACTTGCGCTGATTGATGGCAATGCCAGAGGAGGAACGAGCGACTTCAATGCTTAAAAAGTATTTCAATGGGCCTAATTCCTTTGTTTGGAACTGACGAGAAAGATGGGCTTTGAGTTTCTGAATACCCATTGTATCATTACCTGTGATAACAATGTCGCCCACATAAACGACAATGTAGATGCATTTTCCTGCTGGAGAATGAAGCGAGAAGACAGAATGATCAGCCTCACACCTAGTCATTCCAAACTGTAACAGTGCAGAACTAAAGCGACCAAACCAAGCCCGAGGAGATTATTTTAGGCCATAAAATGAGCGACGTAATCTGCAAACAAGATGTTGACCACCGGTCGAAGTGAAGCCAAGTGGCTAAGCCATGTAAACCTCCTCGTGTAACTTACCATGCAAGAACGCATTTTTGATGTCCAGATGATGAAGTGGCCAATGATAAATGGCAGCCATAGCAAGAAAGAGACGAACATATGTCATCTTTGCCACCGGAGAAAAAGTGTCACCATAATCAAGGCCAAATATTTGTGTATACCCCTTTGCAACCAATCGTGCTTTCAAGTGATCAACATGACCATCCGGACCAACTTTAACTGTGTACACCCATCGGCATCCAACTTTAGTCTTCCCAGGGGGTAAGGGAACTAACTCCCAAGTACTGTTAGCTTGTAAAGCAGCCATTTCGTCCAACATCGCCTGTCGCCAACCTGGATCAGTCATGGCTTCTCCTGTGGTTCTAGGAATAGACATAGAATCCAAGGAAGACACAAAAGAGAAATAGGAAGGTGATAAAGAACCATAATTCAAAGCAAAGGCATATTTGGGATTAGGATTACGAGTAGAACGAGTACCTTTACTAAGAGCAATGGGAAGATCGGGCTTAGGTGGCGGTCCCAGAAAGACGACTGGAGCAGGAGATGAGTCTAGAAAACCATTGAGTGGTACAGCGGGTATAATAGAGCGTCTCTGGTAAGTTTGTATTGGAACCGATGCAACGAGAATTGGTAAAGCTAGAGGAATAAGAGCAGGAGTAGGAGGAATTACCGGTGCTGGAGAAACTGGCAGAATAGTTGGTGATGATGCATCTAGAGAAGTATCTGATTGGGTGGAATGAGCATAGTAAGGACTTGACTCAAAGAAAGTAACATCTGCAGAGACAAGGTATCGTCGAAGTTGCGGAGAGTAGCAATGATAACCTTTCTGTAGGCGTGAGTACCCAAGGAAGATACATTTAAGAGATTTTGCGGAGCGTTTGTCTTTTCCTAGAGTGAGGTCATGGACAAAACAAGTACAACCAAAGACACGTGGGAGACATGGTAAAGATTCTGTTTGGGAAACAAGATAGAATGAGGAACCTGATTTTGTAGAACTGAAGATGGTATGCGATTTATCAAATAGCAGGCGGTGAGAAGAGCATCGCCCCAAAAACGAGAAGGAACATTGTGATGAAGGAGCAAAGTACGAGCTGTCTCGACCAAATGACGATTCTTCCTTTCGGCGACTCCATTTTGTTGAGGAGTGTGAGCACAGGAGGTTTGATGAAGAATCCCCTGTGAGGTTAGGTAATTTTGAAAGGAAGTTGACAAATATTCACGAGCATTATCAGTTCGTAAAATCTTAAGTGAGGTTCCAAACTGATTTTGAATTTCTGAAACAAATGTTTGAAATATTGTAAAAACTTCTGAACGATTTTTCATTAAAAATATTCAGGTACATCGTGAATAATCATCAATAAATGTAACAAAGTAATGGAATCCTAAAGTAGAACTGAACAAGATTTGATTGCGCACCGAGTCAAACTCAAGTGAAAGACCAGCAAGAGCAAGGACCATAAAGAACTTGCTGCGTTGAGTGGAATGCTTTGCTGCATCATTAGTGAAAGGCATGAGAGAATCAAGATCAGCAATCAAACGATCAAGCTTACCGAGGTAGGACTGAATATCCATATTTTCCAGTTTGAGGGAGATGAAATTGGAAACAACACCATACAGGCGGTGAACATCATTGGAGAAGATCCTTTTAGCCTTCGTCCAGACTTCGTAACAAGTACGAAACGCTTGATATTGTGGTTGTAATTTGGCGTCAATGGAGAACCATAGAACAGTGCATAAGGAGGCATCAACTTGTTTCCATCGGGGACGTTTTGATTCCGGTATCTCGGAGGCTTGTTTGGCTAGGTGATCCTCACGACCTTGGCCTTCAAACCACAGTTGGACAGCAGCTGACCAGCTACTGTAATTGGCTGATCCAATTAATTTTTCGCACGAAATCAGAGGCATGTTGGTAAACGTGAGAGCAACGGAAGCGGAAGCGGAGGTGCCGAAGGACATGTTGATAAAACGAGAAAAAAGGGCCTGGGTAGGTGCGCCTGGCTGAGAGAAGTGTCCTGAAAGAATCGCCGGCGAAAAAGCTACCGGAAAATGGGTTCACGCGCTTGTTTACTGGCGGCGCGTGAAGCTGACGCACCGGAAGAAGTTGGCGCGTGTGGGCACGTGTGGAGGCCGGTGACGCCGGAGGTTGGACGGTGGGGCTCGCCGGAGGACGGCGGTTCCGATCGCTATGGTTGAGAGGCAAACGGAGGCAGCGGCGGTGGTGTTTGGCTGGAAATAGTGGCGCTGGTACCAATTTGATGCCTTATTGATAGTCATATATATGTATAGAAACCAAACATGGTTTTACTTATCATACACAAACAAAAAATTGTGTATCCATACCCAAATGCATTAGATACCATTGATATAATACTAAAATAAACAAAGTGTCAACATCAATATCACATCACATGATTTTAACCATTGATATAATAATAAAATACTAGCACTTGTGTACCATAAGTTGCACCAACAAACATACATCTAGGGACAAATGAAAAGAAGAAGAACGTTGACTCACCTTAAGACAAATTAAAGAAGATAAGGTTGAGAGACTCAAAAGCCAAATTGGAAACAAGTAACAAATTGGTGGAGCCATAAATAAGATGTCCAGGGCAAAACAATTCTGGAGCGTAATATAACACTAATGAACAAGTAATTGAGCGGCAACTCAAAATTAATAGTTACCGCCAAGTCAAAAATTAAGAAAGTAAATCTGTGTTATTTCTTTTTTTAAAACAGGATCTTCTTTAGGGTGTGTTTTCATATATTTTAGATTTTTTATTATTCTTTAACTTTTAGATGTCCAACTAATGTTATTAAGTTTTCTTCTACTTGTAAAGAGTATCTTTTTTTTCTTGAAAATTAAAGATTGAATAAAAAATATAAATTGTGATGAGATCTTCACCCAATTTTTAATTAATGGTGGTATGCTTAGGTGTCCTTGTGCAAAGCATGGAAATAAAGCTTTCTTAACTCTAAGTGAGGTCACGGTTGATTTGTATAAACACGGTTTTAAGCCAAAGTATTGGTGTTGGGAAGCACATGGGGAGAGTCCATCAAGTTCAGATGGGAACTTTGAAAACAATGAGAATGTATAAGGTACATCCAGTCATCAATCAGATGTTGAGGCCCAAAGAGATTCATGTGAAGTGATGGTTATGGATGCTGTTGGCCCTAAAATGATGGGCCAGCTTGAACAACACCCAGAGGAACCACCAAATATGGAAGCAAAAAAGTTTTTTGATTTGTTACACTCTGCAAAGCAGCCACTATGGGAAGGTTTTCTTAACCATTCATAGTTATCTTTGGCTATTAGAATGTTAACTATTAAAGTTGAAGGGAATATGTCACAACAAAGCTTTAATAATGTACTTCTTGTACCAAATTTTTACAGAGCTAAAAAGTTTGTGTCAAAACTTGGGATGTAGTAAACAAATAGATTATTGCACTAATGGTTGCTTGTTGTACTATAAAGAATATGAAATGGAGAACGAATGCATGTTTTGCCATGCACCTAGGTACAAGATAGGCAAAGGTGGTAAGGAGTTGCCTGGAAAGCAATTTCATTATTTACCACTAATACCCAATTTAAAAAGACTTTATGCTTCCATGAACTCTGCAGCTTTTATGAGGTGGCATTACGAGCATAAAAAAATTGAAGATATCCTCGAACATCCATCTGATGCCAAAGCCTGGAAGCACATTGATCAAAGATATCGGAGATTTTCTTCAGAGCCTCGCAATATTAGACTTGGATTATGTGCCAATGGCTTCAATCCTTTCGATAAATCAAGTTCACAGTACTCATGTTGGCAAATAATTGTCACTCCTTACAACCTTCCCCCTTCTATGTGTATGCCAACTCCTTTTATGTTCTTGACTATGATCATTCTTGGCCCGCATAATCCTAAAAGCAAGATAGACTTGTATTTGCAACCATTGATTGATGAACTAAAGTTATTGTGGTAAGATGGCGTATCAACTTATGACATATCTAAACAAAATTTTTTTTTGCTGAGGGCTGCATTAACTTGAACGATAAATGATTTTCCTGCATACATAATGTTTTCAGAGTGGATGAGAGCAGGAAAACTGGCGTGGTTTTCAGTTTTCAATTTTCTAAATTTACACAGAAATTTATATTGAAAACTCCTCTCAATTTCTTTGAAAACTGTTTCGGAAAATTGTTTTATAATACAAATTTTAAAAACTAAAAACCAAAACTATTTCAAACAAGCCCTTAGTAACTAAAACTCTTTTTTCTTAATTTGAAACTAAATTGATTAAAAATTATAGTATTAAATGACTAAAATGATGTATTAGTCAAATAATTTCAAATGCATGAACTTATGTCAATAATAATAATAATTTCAAATACACGATTTAATATTTGATATTATAAGTCCCTACTTGAGAGTTGAACCAAGATGAATATAGATCTCGGTTGCAACTGAACTCAGGATTTCGATTTTAATCTTATTTTAAAATTCGTTTTTAACTATATTTTTAAATTCGATTTCAAACATATTTTAAATTTTGGTTAGTGTCAACGTGTGTAGCGTTTGGTTTTAATCGAAAACACAAATTCAATTTTGTCCGGAAATTATATTCCATTGAACACTAATTTTAGAAGAAAAAAAAAAACACGCATGGGATATATTTTAAAAGAGTTGTAGTGGCAATATTGTCATTCATTACCGGAATTGACTATGTCATCGATTAGGTAAGCTTTTGATATGCACCTTTTTAAAATATTATAGTAGTATCGGAAATATTTTTTTCCTTAATTAATTTTGACTTAGCTTCTAACTAAATTAGCAAATTGTTTATTGATTAACGTATTTCAGACATGTGATTCAGTATATGTAGCTTCATGAATACTTTAATCAGTCTCTTATTTATTTTATCAACTAATGTGAAAGTTTTATAAAACTTGTAAATTAAAATTTAAATATGAAAATAGATAAGCTAATAATTCAGAGAGAAAGAAATATCTTAATTTTCTTATATATTTAACATTACAATCACTTTTATTTATATGTAAATTTTCGTTATTATTTACTAATGTGATCGGTGGTTGTGTTACAGTAAATGACTTCTTTTGCTACGGTGCCCGTGTGTAGCGGTACCATTTAGTTTGATCATTTCTCAATATAATGACATTAGGTGAAAACATAAAAATTTTAAATTAGTCATAATGTACATGAAATATTAAGACAATAAATGTGGGCATCTCATAATACACTTTTGATGCAAGAATGGGGTGAACATCCACAAATAAATTTATTTATAACACTCCTTTTTTGATGTCCAAGTTTCTTCAGAATGTGCCTTATTAAAACCTTATTAGGAAAAACCCTATAGGATAAAAACATAGTGAAGGAAAAAGAGTACATCATTCATTGATATGCGATTAAATACTGCCTCATTAAAAACCTTGCCAAGAAAAACCTATTGGGATAGAAACCTTAGCGAAAGAAAAAAAAGAGTGTAGAGCATATATATATATATATAGGGGTTTGCTAACGTACACCCATTTTAGAAGGAGTGCGTTAGCAAATTATAACTTGAAATTTTAAAATACACCCACAAGGTGTAGGGCTTGCTAACGTACACCCACTTGTTTTATAGAAGGAGTGCATTAGCAAGTTATAACGATTTTTTAAAATACACCTAAAAGGTGTAGTTTGCTAGCACACTCTTTCTAAAAAATAGGTGGGTGTACATTAGTAAACCCCATATATATATATATATATATATATATATATATGGGGTTGTTAACGTACACCCACTTGCTTTTTAGAAGGAGTGCGTTAGCAAGTTATAACTTGAAATTTTAAAATACACCCACAAGGTGTAGCTTGTTAACGCACTCCTTCTATAAAACAAGTGAGTGTACGTTAGCAAGCCTTACAGGGGTTTGCTAACGTACACCCACTTGTTTTATAGAAGGAGTGCATTAGCAAGTTAGAACTAAATTTTTTAAAATACACCAAAAAGGTGTAGCTTACTAACACACTCCTTCTAGAAAATAGGTGGGTGTACGTTAGCAAACCTCATATATATATATATATATATATATATATATATATATATATATATATATATATATATATATATATATATATATATATATATATATATATATATATATATATATATATATATACACACACACATATACACACTACTATTTAGTTTTTGAGTTATTAAAAGTGAATTTTACTATCATGTGCAAAAATACACAAAATAAAAATTCAAGAATTAAATTATCTTTGTCGAAAAGAAAAAAAAACATTAAAAAATGTTATAAACAAAGCTATTAATTTTTTATTTTTTCCCATGAGAAATCTCTATACTTGAATTCTTTAGACATGTGAAATCGCACAAGTTAAAAACTTCCATAGAAAAATATGTCAATTTAATTCTTATATTTTATTAGTAACAAATGAAATAAAAAAAATAGAGAGAAAAAAGAAGCTAATATCTTTTTGGGAACGCAGTCCCGATCTTCTCAGCTAGAAGAGCAAGAATAACTATAGGAGGACATTCCTTACAAACAATGGTATCTTCTAGAAAGTTAATTGCATCCTTAGCCAAATATTTGCGCACCGATTGCCTTCTCGAAGGCAACGAGAGACTGAGACATTCAAAGGCCTATGAAGCAAAGTCTGAATGTCAGCGATGATAACAACATAGACATGAAAATGTGTATGCGTAGTATTCAAAACAAAACTTCCAGCCAATAAAAAATCAGACTTGACAAACACAGACCGATAGCCCAGATTTAAGTTAAAGAAAGACCAACTAGAATTATTTGGAGTTTCAAGAGAGTAATCTCAGAAACCCAACACTTATCTTGGAAGCCGAACAAACAGAGATCATCATTATTACCACAGACATCACCTATATTGTCAATGTTGCAACGGATTTCTGTCAACATTAATGTTGACAAACCCAATTTAATTCCTATATTTGAGGATTAAGTTAGTTTATTTTTAATATCTTAAAAGATTAGATTAATTAATAATTATTTCTTACAATTTCAAGACTAAATTAATTTATTAATTTACAATTATAATTTTAAAGTGCAAGTTGACAATTTTTATAGAATTATTATTTAATTTTATTTTTATGGTGGTACACCACTTGTCTTCATGTTGAAACTTGAATGAGAGGAAGGCAAAAAGAGAGCATGCCTCTGTTTTGTTTGGGTTGAAATTGAAATTGGAGGTGTGCGTTTTCTTCAGTTCTTTTGGATTTGAAAATGGAGAGAGATTTCATGGGTCTCAGCTCAAAAGAAACACTGCTTCTGCTGAAGAAGAAGAAGAAGGAGGAAGAAGAAGACGAGATGAACAATAACAATGGTGGTTCCAAAGATTCAGGCAAGTTTCCTTCTCTTTCGACAATTTTCACTCTTCTTCTTCTTCTTCTTTCTCTTATTCTCCACTTCATTTTCCCCTTTGCATATTCAATTCTTTGACCTATTTTACGTTTCTGGTCTCCAATTTAGATTGCAATTGCATGTCAGGTCTAGTTAAGGTAGGAAATTAGATAGTTGAACGAGAAATTAGATATGCTCTTGGTTCATATGGTTATTCTTCTAGGTTTCTATTTTCCCCATTTTTGAACGATTAAAGCTTTTCTATGCGTGTGGGGTACTTTACTTCCTCTGCAGGTTATTTATTAAGGTGTTCAATTGTGATAGATTTCACAAGTGGAATTATACAAGTTTTGATTCTTGTTTAAAATATTTAGAGTTTTACAATCTGTGTATCTGTGTATAGAATTTGTAATTATGAAAATCATTCTCCAGATCTTACCCTTGTTTTGTGGATTTTGGTATTTCAAATTGTAAAATTTGACAATTTCCCTTTCCCTTTTTAGTTTGTTTAGGGTTGATGAAAGGTTCAGAGGTAAAATGGCCCTTCTTGAACAAAGTCTCTTCTCATCCACATTTGATGTCTTTTGGTGTTTCTCAAAACGACAAGGCGAAAATGATGGCATCCGATTCCGTAACATCCGCTGGTTTTTTTGCCATCCCTAGTCTCGACGCGTTTCACTCAGTTCAAAAACGCACTGCGGGTGAACTACAGGTTGGATAATGTCCTTTCCCTTAGTTTCTGTGTATTTTTGGTTCAAAATTTTCAAGTTAGTACCCCTTCGGTCCTATTTATGCAGCACAATTAACCAAATCACACGGACCAAGAAAAGTAGTTAGGTTTAGTTGATTTTATTAAATTTAAAGAGATGTACCAATTTTATTCTCCTTCGAATAATGTGCTTGAATATTGTCATCAAAGAACACGAAATTTGAAGCATTTAATTATAAGGGCAAATAAGGAAATACATAGCAAATACTTTATAGAAATTAGTCAGTGCCTATCAGAATCGTCAATTTCTTCCAAAAAAGTGACTTATAATAAGGACTAGAGGGAGTATCGATTTAGGATATTTTCCAACAGCTCTCTGATAGATTGGTTTCATCTACTCGATCTCGCATTAAAGAAATATCAGCTAATTTTGTTATTGCTATTTAGAAATCTTTGAATCATGATGGACAAGATGGCATTCATTTTTCGCTGACTCCATATCATGTTGGTCAGAATATGAATGGTGCTAATGTGAAGCAACAACTACCTGTTACAGCGCCTCATTCTGTTCTTCCCCTCATTGCTGGAATCACTGAATCATGGTAATTTTTTATTTTATTTTAGATAGAGAAAGTGACTTGAGTGAAGTGAACAAATTATTTTCTTTTCTCTAATTCATACTATTTTGAATTAACAGTGCAAAACCAACTGTACCTTCCCCTCAACTTACCATCTTCTACGCGGGAACTGTGAACGTGTTTGGTGATATCTCCCCTGAGAAGGTGTCTTTCTTTCGTATTTCTCACCATACATAATAAATTAAGGGTTAAAAACATTTTCATACCCTGTAATTTGTCCTGTGGTTACTTTAGTACCAAACTTTAAAAGAGTGCGTTTTATTGACTGATAAGCTTAAATTTGACTATCAATCTTCAGGCACAAACTATCATGTTATTGGCTGGGAATGGCATATCAGCAGCTTCTAACATGTCACAGCCCAAAGTTCAGGCCCCAAAATTTGCCTCAAGCGACGGTGCGTCCGTGAGTCAACACATAAATATACCACTGTGCTCCGGCCTTCCGAGTCCTTTATCTGTTTCTTCACGTACCGGTACACAGTCAAGGAGTGGTTCTAGTAGCAATGACGAATTTCTGACAGTTAAAACTTCTGGACATCCTACCAATTCTGTTAGCAAAGTGGAGACTCCGGAAGTTGTCAATGCAACCACTATGTTGACATCAGGTAGGCTCTGATACCGTAACAGATTTCTCAAAGATAAGGAGAAACGATTATAGAGACCCGCGTAACAAGAGAAAAACGAAAGAAGAAATCTGAATAGAAAACTCTACATATTAAAAAAAATGAATTCAAACTTCCAAAAGAATTATTATGAACAAGGGATGCATCTCCTTGCAGGCTTGAGTTATATATTTGATCATTTTAGAGCGCTTTTATTTAATGGCTTCACATTCAGATCAATTTTCTGCATTATAATGACATTTGATCTCATCTTCTTATGCAGCTGTGCCACAAGCTCGGAAGGCATCTTTGGCTCGATTTTTGGAGAAGCGCAAGGAAAGGTTAGTCCTCTTTTTCTTATAGTTCAAAAATTTATGAGGGGAATAGAAATGTGCACTCATTTTTTGTGCCTGATCCAAATTAAGCTCTCTTCATTTCATTCCTACCATTTTCATTCAATCTTATCTCCTCAAAAATTTCCAAACATAAGGTAAAAATATTGAAAACACTCGAGTTTGTCGAAGATTTTAAGTTTTTTCTTAGTTGCAACACACTCCTTTGACAACCAAATTGATTGTTGCTGCATTTGTTTAAAAGGTCTAACTTGCAAAATAAAAAAAAAAATTAGGCATAAAGGTTGGATGAAAAATTATGAAGTCTGAGTCATTTTTATCCTTGTAGGGTGATGAATGCAGCACCATATAACCTCAACAACATGTCAGAGAATGTGAAAATGCAGAATTCAATTGGTACTAATGCTCTGTCAGCCAAACAAGGATAACAGTATGTAATTGTAACTTAAATATGTTGTAATTGTAAGCAGAAGATTTATTTCTTCTTTGTTCAAAACTTATGCTAAGATTCTTGGTGTAGGGGCTTTACCTTGTTACTTGAAAGGTGGTTGGAATTTAAATTCCAGCAGTATATATAGCATTAGCATATAGCATGTAATTGTATCTGAGGATTTGTTACATTGTGAAAATTATAAGAAAATTTAGATATTTCTATTGTTCTTTTTTCTTTGTTTTTCTGATACATTAACATAAATAATAAATAAATAACTAATTTAATGGTATATATGTTTTTATTGTGAAAAGGGAAGAGGCTTTCATTTTTTAATTGACTTAAATAAATCATGTATGTTCTCACATCAAAATAAAATTACATTCTCTGATATGAAATCTTTTTTAAGTGGATAAAATTCATGTATAGAAATAAAAGTTCACAGAGATTCCATTTCTATCTGTATGGTTCTTTTCTGCCTTAGACAAATTTTTTGTGGTGCAAATACAAACCTACTTTCAATCAAATCAAAATGATTTAATTGATTGTTTGCATTATACAATTGGCGCTTCAAATTTGTTCAACAATTATATTTGCTTTTTTTTTCCTCATATTTCATTCCTCCTTTTTATCTATTTAATTTTCTCTAATCATACATCTTTTTCTTTTTTCTTTTTAATATCTCAACCTACAACTACAATACCTACAGGTAAAAGTGTCAATATTGCTCAAATTACCTCATAAATATACAATAGAATTTTCAGCTTATTTTCTTAATTTTTTGAAAAACATTATATTTCATAACTTAAAATTCCCAAAGAAGAAAAATTAAGGCCAACGATCCAAATAATAATAGTAATAAAAAAAAAAAAAGAGATTATATAATCAGACCAATGTTATATTGAGGAAGTACAATTGCTCCTCTCAACTTTAAAATTGACGAGTAAAATTATGAATTTTTTTATATTTTGCACCTTTTACCTTATAATTTTACATCCTTTAGACCTAAATTTTTATATTTGACTTCTTAATTTTTTTTAAAATTTTAAATCTAATATATGATTAAATATATACTAGAAAACATTCTAAACTCTTAAGAATACTCATTTTTTATATTTTTTTCTTTTATTTATTTATTTCTAATTAAGTTACATTTGTTGGTCCAACTGATTATGTCTCAAGATAATTATAGAGGAATAAAGTCATAAATTTGAAGAGATAGATATGTTGTAAAAATCACAAGATTCATAAGCATCATGCACAACTTTCACGTGGAAACAGAAAGATGAAAGCTACATGGATTATTATTATTATTAACTAGTGGTTGTCATTTATTTATTATTAAAAGCTAGCAATGAGTGATTCAAATTGAACGCATGCGTTATCATTAATTTAATTTCTTCCAATAATACAATACCTCACATTTATTTCACTTTGCCAAATTTTCACATAATATCCTATATATGCCAACTTCATCATTTAGGTGGTACCAAAAGAATTCAAAGACAATTCAAGGAGTTTAAGAAAAAGATAGCAACAAAAAAAATATCTACCTAGCTAGCTTCCATCAACCACGTTTTCAACGAAAACCGAATATATAATATAAATAATAACGTATTTTTGGTTTTCTCCTTTATATTTTAGATAAATTTGATCTCCTAACATTTAAATGTGTGATTTTGTTCTCTAGTTTGCAAAATAAATAATTTTAGTCTCTATTATTAGTTTTTTAAAGATTAGCGACAGTTTATCAAAATTAGCAACACTTTATTAAAATTAGTGACAAATTTTATTTAAATTAACAATTTTAATCTAAATTAGCGACAAAACACTAAAACAGTTTCTTTTACAAATTTTAAAGGTCAAAATCACTCATTTAAATTAGCAACAGGCTAGCACTAAAATCGTCAAAATTATAGTCATTTTATACTTTAATTTTTGTTTCAAAATAATTGTAACTTTAATCATCATTTTTTTAATTATTTTATCAACCATTCTAGTTACTAATTAGACATCTTAATCTACTCATATTAAAAACTTTTTATAATTAATAATTTCTTAATATATCTAAAAGTAGTTAAAATTAACAGAGGAAGTACTTTTTATTTATTTATTTTTATTTCTTTCTTCTTGTACAACCTTACAACTAAGAATTGAGTTTTGGATCAAACATTATTTTAGAATTTTTTTTTATATACTCACTATTTATATATAATTTATTTATTTTTATATTTAACTATTTTTTAATATAAAAAAGTTAAAAAATAAGTTAAAAAATTAATTTAATTAATATTAAATGAGTTATAATTTATGAATTATAAATAAATTATGTATATTAAAAACTGTATTATAATGATGGTTGAATATTGTAATGGTAAAAGACATGGCGAGCGTGAATTTGTGTCAAAGCTTCAACCAATCAGAGACAAGAGTTTTGCTTGTCACCACCTTCTAGGTCGTTATCAAGCCACGTGATCTTGTTTTTCTTTTTTCCCTATTCTCTTTATTATAGTATTATTTTTCTGAATAAAGTAGTATATTCTATCTATTTGCTGCATTTTTTGCAACATTTATCGCTCCACTATTATTATTAATTGAATTGTGTTCATTGTATTTCTGGTTAGTAAATATTTTATTTAATATTTTAGTTAAGACCTTGGACTCATCAATCACCATGTGGGT
The DNA here is from genome assembly GCA_037177725.1 of Cyamopsis tetragonoloba. Classification (NCBI taxonomy): domain Eukaryota; kingdom Viridiplantae; phylum Streptophyta; class Magnoliopsida; order Fabales; family Fabaceae; genus Cyamopsis; species Cyamopsis tetragonoloba. The sequence goes on from CM074121.1 coordinate 41,578,992, forward strand.
AAAATAACTTTCTAATAGGGCTTTTAAGTATTAAAGGGGAGAATCGGAATATATATAGGGAAGGGTTTCACTTAGGAATGTCAATAGAATTCAGATTTATAGAGTATCCATATAAAGTACTTACTATAAAGAGGGTATTTACTTAAAAAAATTGAGAAGGATTTAAGTTTGGGTAATTATCAGCATTTTTAGTGGAGATGAGTGCGGGTACGCATACTTAAATATTATATAAAAAATAATTAAAATATAGTAACTATTGTGTTTTCTTATTTTTTTTAAACCTTAATTATATTGTCTTTTGATGCTTTTATAATTCTATTATTCTTTTACTTTATTGTCATGTTTTTAAATTGATTAAGTCACTGAATTGCTCATAAACCTAATCTAACCTCATTTTTTCATTTCATGATTGCAACTTCATAACTTAAAATTAAATTATGCTAATATATTTTTTAAAAAATTTCTTGAAGAGCTCCACATAATACTTATATGAGTATTATGTTAGATTTAAAATTGTATTATATTTCATTACTATTTACTTGTAACTTATAGGTTCTAAACTGTATCATGTTTTATAGTTAATTACCTTATGTCTTTATGTATTGATTTTAAAATTAGATAACTCATTATCAACAAAAATTGGAATAATTTGTTCATTGATTTATATATTTCTAATTTATGAAAAAAAATTGGATATTTAAATTTTAATGTTAACCAAATTTAAATATTTAAAAGATAATTTATAAAAAGACAAAAGAAAAATGTATTTTATTTAGTTACACTGCGGGTATTGGGATTCGAGTACAGATACATAGATACCTACAGGTTATGGAGACGGACACTAAAATTACTACCCTCGCAGGGATAGGGCTGGATATGGAAAACGCGAGTATGAAAACGAGTACTTAGGTACCTTTCCTAGACCCTACCCAATGTCATCCATACTTTCACATATATAACTCATTTTTATTTCTTTTTTTTTTTTTATATAAAATTGCATTTCTATTTATGTGCCTTAGGCCCACTCCTATCTAACCAAAATAATCAACGTCACATAGAAAATATGGGCTAAAATTGAAATAATCTTTCAAAGTTAAAGACCAAAATAATAAGAATGGAAAATTGTGATTTATCCTTATTGAATCAGATACCATTTTTCAACCATTAAAATCGATAAATAAACTAGAAAATATTTATTCGGATTAATTGAATAAAATAGTACAAGACTCTAAGATTTATATACTTGAAATCTTAGTTTGAAAAAGGAAAATAATCAATTCGAATTATTAGAAATGAGGAAAGAACCAAAATTAATGACAATATATTCAACATTCCCCCCCAGCTAGAGCATATATATCTATCACGTACGTCCAGCTTCGCATAAGTATGCTATTCGAGGATCGTGTAAGAATTTATTCAACATATCTACTAACTAATCTGAAGAATGTACAAAAAGTGGTCTTGATAATACTAGAAAGGATCTTTTCTCAAATGCAATGGCAATCAACTTCTATATGCTTAGTTATCTCATGAAAGATTGGGTTGGTGACGAGATATAGAGCAGACTAATTATCACAAAGTAGCTCTATAGGGCCTAATTTACAAAACTTTAACTCTCCTAACAAGTGCTTCAACCACGGGAGTTCACAAGTAGCGTGAGTCATCGCACTGCTTCAGTGGAAGATCTAGTCACAATAGAGTGCATTTTACTTTTCCATGAAGTTAAGTTTCCGCCAATGAGCACACAGTACCCCAAGGTAGACTTTCTCTTCATAACTTTTTCACTAACATCTTTTGTCCAATCAACATCGGAATATCCAACAACTTTAGTGTGACCCCTATCAATATTGATGAGACCTTAATTTACTAGGTGATTCTTTGAGATATCTCACAATGGGAACACCTTGCCAATGACTTTCACACGGAAAATTGAGAAATTGGCTCACAACATTGACGGTAAATGAAATATCCAGTCTGGTTACAATTAGATAATTAAATTTTGCCACCAACGTTCTATATCTACCGGGGTTAGAATAAGGCTCCCCTCATTGGATAGCAACTTTACATTTGGGTCCATCGGAGTAACAACCGTTTTGCAATCAAGCATCCCGCTCTCTTCAAGAATATCATGAACATATTTCCTTTGAGAAATGGAAATTTTAGACTAAGAATGTGCAACTTCAATGCCAAGAAAATACCTTAGTTGAACCAAATCCTTGGTTTGGAAATTCTTGAACAGGTGTTGTTTTAACGCTTGGATACCTTCGTGATCATCACCTGTAATATCAATATCATCCACATATGTGACAAGATAAATACGTTTATTGTGTCGTGAGCATTTAAAGAACACAATGATCTTTTTGGCAAGGAATCATGCAAAAGTGTTAACTTTACTGAATTTTCTAAACCAAGCTCAAGGAGACTGCTTTAAACCATATAAAGACTTTCGTAATTTGAAAACTAGTCCTTTGGCCCATGAGCAATAAACCCAAGTGGTTGCTCCATATATATCTCCTCCTCCAAGTCACTGTGTAAAAAAACTTTTTTGATATTTAACTAGTACAATGACCAATACTTCGTGGTAGTCATAGACAAGAACAGACGCGCAGATGCCATCTTTGCAACAAGAGAGAAAGTGTCACTAATCCAAGCTATAAATCTGAGTGAACCCCTTTGCAATGAGTCCAGCCTTCAAACGCTCTACTTGGCCGTCAGGGCCCACTTTGATGGTAAAGACCCACCAACAACCAACCTTGGATTTTCCTTGAGGACAAGGGACAAGAATCCACATGCGATTTGCTTCTAAGGTAGTCATCTCATCAAGCATTGCCTGCTGTCACCCTGGATGAGAAAGTGTTTCCTGAACAGTCTTAAGAATGATAATGAAAAATATAGTAGAAATAAATCCATAATGGGATGGAGATAATCCATGATAGCTGAAGAAACTATAAATAGGATAAGAATTAAGGGTAGCATGCTTACTTTTGCGGAGGGCTATGCGAAGATCAGGCGAGACCACGGTGGGAGAGGGGTTGGAGTTGGAGTTGAATCAAGAGAACCACTATCTTGAACAACCTCTAGAGCTTCATGTGATTGACGTGCATAAGCGACACCAAAATAATTTGGTGGAGGGGCAGAAGGACTGGGAGGATTGATTTGTGGCAGTGGGTCATAAGGTGTAAAAGCAGAAGACTCGAGGAAAGGAATAGGAAGTACCTGGGAAGTAGGAGAGTCTGACATAGTAGAAGAGGAAAATAATGATGAGTTTTCAAAAAAATGTTACATCTACAGACACATACAATCGGTGGCTGGAAAGACAATAAAACCGATAGCCATTCTAAACTCTAGAATACCCAAGAAAGACACACTTAATTGGTCGAGCGGACAATTTATCACGACTAGGAATAAGATCATGAACAAAACAAGTAGAGTCAAACACACAAGGAGAGACAACATAAAGGGGGTCATTTGGAAATAAAATATAGTGAGGAACTTTGTTACCTAGAACGGATGATGGCATGCGGTTTATCAAGTAGCAAGTGGTGAGGACGCGTTACCCCAAAACTTTAGTGGTGCATTGACATTTATTAGCAATGAGTGAGTTGTATCCACAAGATGACGATGCTTCCCTTCGGCCACACCATTTTGTTGCAGTGTGTGGGCAGCTAGACTGGTGTGTGATACCATAAGATGTCATGAATACATTAAAAGGTGCTAAAAAATATTCTCGGGTGTTATCACTACGTTGAACACAAATTGTTTTTCCGAATTGATTCTTTATCTCTTAGCAAAATTTTTGAAAGGTAGCAAACAACTCTGAACAATCTTTCAATAAAAATAACCGAGTGCATCTTGAGAAATCATCAATGAAGGTAGCATAATACTTATACCCTAAAAGAGAAGAGATTCGACTATAACCCCAGACATCAGTATGGACTAAATCAAAAGGAGACCAACCTTGACTACTGACACTACTAGAAAAAGAAGATCGAATATGTTTACCCATTTGACACGACTCACAATTGAAAGACTGCAAATGTGTAAGGCTTAGAACCATCTACTTTAACTTATCCAAACCTGTGATGACCTAGACAATAATGAAGCAGTACTAGAGTCTCACAAACAGCACATATGGTAGAAGAAGGAGGTTGTTGAAGGTAGTAAAGTCCTTGTGATTCAGATCCAGCTCCAATCGTCTGTCCTATGCTCTAGTTTTGAATAAAGAAAGAGTTGGAGTTAAAGGTTACAGACCAATTCAAGTGGCGAGTAAGTTGACTAACTAAAACTAAATTAAATGTACAACCAAGAACAAATAAGACGGACTTAAGAGATAAGGATGGAAGGGAGGAAGCTTTACCAATACCAACAACTTGTGTCTTAGACTCGTCAACAAGGGAAATATTATGGTAGCGTTTGGTAGCTAAAAGGAACACAACCGAGTGGAACAAAATGGAATAGGATGGAATAGAGTAGAATGTGTATGGTGTTTGTTGACCATATAACCGAACAGGACCATATGTCTTCTTATGTGTTTAATACTATATATAATACATATATAACTTTACTTTATTTCATACAACATATAAAATTAAATAAAAAAATAAAAGGTATACTTTTTAAAATTTTTATTAAAAGATTTTATAAGCATAATTAAATAATAATTTTAAAATTTATTAAATTTTATATTAATATTTTATGAAAATATTTTTAAATTATTAAATACAAATTTTTTACCTTAAAAATAATTATTAAATATAATTTATGTTGAATATATTTTTATTATATAAAATTTTTGAAAAATACATTTCATAATAAATTTTGGTCAAAAAGGTTTAAGGAATTTATACATATTATTTTGTCAATAGAAAATGACTAATTGAAATAATAATTTTTTATGCGTGTTCTATTCTGTTATCTCCCGTTCCACCATTTTCACTAGAACCAAAGTGTTCTCTTCATGTGTCTTAGTGCCTTGTTATGTTCCGCTCAACACTGATATACCAAACATAAAACATTGATCATTGTCCCGTTCTGTTCAGACACATCCGCGAAACGCTACCTATGAGATGTTTTGGGAGAGGACAATTGAGAGAAAAGAGAGGGATGAAAGGGTATGTGATCAGAAGCACCAAAATCTAAAATCCAAGATCCAGCAAAGTGAGAGAGGCAAGCCGTAGAATTACTAGAGTGAGCTACAGTCGTCTAGAAAGAGGCTTTATCTCTAAGCAAAAATTTTGGAAGGTAGCAAACAACTCTGCACAATCTTTCAATAAAAATAACAAAGTACATCTTGAGAAATCATCAATGAAGGTAGCATAATATCTATATCCTAAAAGAGAAGAGAAAAGACTCGACTAAGACACTACTAGAACAAGAAGATCAAATATGTTTATCAATTTGACACAACTCACAACTGAAAGACTTTAAATGTGTAAGGTTTGGAACCATCTCTTCAAGATAAAGGAGTTCAGTATCAGAAACAACACATATGGTAGAAGTAGGAGGTTGTTAAAGGCAGAAAAGCCATCGTGATTCATATCCAGCTTTTATTGTTTGCCTCGTGCTCCAATCATAAATAAAGAAAGAGTCGGAGTTATAGGTCACCAATTCAAGTGATGAGTGAGTTGACTAACCGAAACCAAATTAAATGGACAATCATGAACAAATAAGACATAGTTAAGAGATAAGGATGAAAGGGAGAAAACTTGACCAAGACCAAAAACTTGTGTCTTAGACCCGTCAACAAAGATAATATTATGAGATGTTTTGGAAGAAGACAATTGAGAGAAAAGAGGAATTACTAGCTATGTGATCAGAAGCACCAGATTCTAAAATCTAGGATCTAGTAAAGTGAGAAGCAAGCCATAGAATAGTGAGTTACAATTGCCGAGGAAGAGGCTTTTTGAGTGGCCGTAAATTGCAAGTATGCCTTATACTCACTTGAAGAGAAAGTATGCTTGTCTTCAAACTCACAATGCCTTATGCTCATAATGTTCTCTAGAAGGTTGAACGAAATTGGAATCGTGGTGTCCACGAACTAATCAAAGAAACCAATTTTAATCCTAATTACTAAAAAAATATTCAACAATTTATTCAACATAATTATATGACAATATATTCAACAAAAATATTGAATTTATAACCTTTCGGGAAGGTTGATTTTAATTTTCACTATAAATAAATTAATTTAAGAAAAAGAAAAAAATTAAATTTATGTCAGATCTACCTTAAAATTTAAAATATTGCAAGTAGAACTGATTCCGGAAGGTGAAAAATCTTAACAAACATACACTTAGTAGCCTTGTGCCTAACACTCCTTTCGTTTCAATTAATCAGTACGCTTGAAGATAAAACACACATTACAATATAAATATGCAAGATAGTTAATTACAAGTGATTTTCTTCTGCCAAGCTATGGAGAAATGGATCGAACTTGTATTATATACAACTTCTAAAATCTAAACTATGTTATGCACTAGCCATATACGCTAGACTGCTACCAAAATAATTACACAGAAAATATAACCTGAGGAATCAATCCACACAATAAGATGTTTCTCTTCACCATTTTTGAACTGAAAATAGATCTGTGTGCTGATTTGTTCCGAGTACAAACGCTTGCACTCATGTCGGATTCGGGACTAACTTAGGATGCAATGCTGCATAAACAGAAGAATTCACATCAGGATTTAGGTGTGAAAGCAGATGCTGAATGTCTGGACGTAAACTCTCCGACGCCCTTCCGATGAGAGCCAAAACATCTGGCCGAGGTTTGCTGCTAGCCTGCACAGGCCCTCCCTGTCCCTCATAATGAACGACATGGTGGCTAAAACCCCAAGCGGAAAGAAGTAAGAGACAAAGCAGAATATTAGGGTTTTAAAATCTTCGATAAGGAGTGAAGACATTTTAAAACTAATGAACACTTACAGGAAGTCAATGAGATCTGCTATTTCTGATGCATCAACAGCAACGGATGTCTGGGAATTTTTACCAAACACATCCACTAATATACTTAGTAGTGAAGAGAGGGTCTGTGACATTTTTCAGAGGTTGAGGAAAACCATTAGTATAAAAAGAATTTGTTCTCCGCATCAAATTACTGAACACAGAAAACCAATGTGCAAATGATGTAGTATACATAAATACGCACACAAACTGAACGCTTTCTTAAAATTGCAGAATTTGATTTTCTGTACCTTGTTGAAAAGTGCGTGGGCATTAGCAAGTTTTGGAAGGAGGGGACCCATTATACGGAATGCTATCCTCAACATTGCAACTGATGTTACCGGTCGAAGTTGCTTGATGATGACATTGGCTCCTTCGAGCCATACCTGAGGGAGGTTACTGAAGAAAGAATGAAGCAAGGCAACCACATTACCTGTGATTAAAAGAAAATGTCAGGTTTCCTTTCTTTCAGGCACAATTTATTACTAGAAATAGATTGAAATTACTTAGTTTTGATGGAGGCAATGTGTCCTACTTAACATAAATCAAAGTAATTGGCATTTACATACAGGTTTGCTGATAGTGTAAGATTGAAAAATTTCACAATCTTGCATTGTCCAATTCTTAATGTATTTTTTCCCAAATAACTCATACAATATATCTTGATAAACAAACACACATTCTGAGCCATGTAAACATTGCCATGCCAATATTGCAGCTTATCAATGCTTCATGAAGCAGATCCTTTTTGTCAGACACAATCCATTTATATTTCTGATGCAAAAATATCTCAGACGCCAGTCAATTATTTTGTTATCAAAGACAGATTGCATATATATAGAACAGAAATTCTAACAGTAAGATTTAAACAAGGAATTTTATGATAGATTATCCTTCTACCAAACCATACCAATAGCCGTGGAGGTATTGTCCTGTGCAGCCCACGTTGGATCCAACAAAGCATAGCCAACTGCAGAGTCAATTTCCGCGAGCGACCTTTTCCCATCCTTAAGCCACCAGTTCTCTTTTATAATACGTGTTGTCTCCAAGTAAAGTTGTGTGTGAAAATCAGAAGGAAGCTGAGCTAGTAGGAGGCCACAAGCTTGAATTAACAAGCAAGACAGTTGTTGACATGTATAACCACTTCGAGAAGCAAAGTTAGAGGTATTTAATCCAGAAACTGAAGGAGTTGATCTGCTTGCACCTAAGGAATCCGTGCTTCCCCCTGAAGGTGATGTTGGTAATACTGAAACTTGTCCTACGTTATTTGAAACGCTGTGGAGAGCATTGCTGGACTGGATCAGTGTTGGCTGTATATTAACAACAATGTGAACAAGTGACTGTACTATCTGAGAGGCAGATACCGGAAGGGAAAGTATTTCAATAACAGCAGTCTCAAGAGCGAGCTGAGTGTATGTGCCAGGATCCTGAATTTGGTAGAATGCCTTTTGGCTCTCAGAAGCATTTGCAGGCCCGGACTGAGATACTGCAGGAGGCTTGTTTTGTGCATTGCGCAGTGTATTGTTTGACGTGTCTCCCATAGACCCAGATTTTGAATTGTTATGCAATGGAGGGATAACATTATTTACTATTCCCAATAATAGAGTCGTAAAATAATCCATGGGAGGGCACATGACAGAATTTGATGAACTTATTTGTTGTGGAAATGACTCCGAAAAGGGAATCTGAAAGAAATATAGGCAAAATAATAATTGCATTATAATTCCATTTACTTCACAAGTTAAATGACCTAAGGAAACAGATGAAGAGTAACTAAAGAGATAATTTACCTTACTTATGTCAAGCACATTGAGTATGCGAACAATGAGCTTTCCAGGAAGATGACCATAGAAGTAAGCAAGTATATCACGAACGAAAGTGAATCTTAGAGGATAATAAGCAAGCAATGAAGAATATACAGCCAATAGTCTTTCTGCTGTATCCATTGCATCATTTTCAATAAGTCTATAAATAATTAAGGGGATGACTGGAAGCAGGCGTGCTGCAATATCATCGAAAAACACCGGATGCCTGGAAAGTGATAAAAGCAGCATCATATAAGGCCAATAGTTTGTTGAACATCAGAGTTGAAAAATCAAGACAAAAACAGATTTATTAGATCCTTGTCGGTGCCATAGATAACAAAACATTGGTTTGAAAGTTCCGTTTTCAAGAAAGGTTTTCTCAAACACAACAAATCAAATAAAAGATGGCTCATATCAGCAAAACCAGACAAGACCACTCATTGTTTTAATAGAATATACCTATCCTTCCATGAAAGGTGATTTCCAAGAGCCTTTTGTAGCTCAACCCGCTTGAATATTCCTGAGTGAAGCCAATGTTCAGGGGGCCCACGAGTTAAACAGAAGAGTTTTACTCTTTGCTGAAGCTCTTGCCTATCAAGTAGACTAATCTGCAGTAATTTCCATGACAATATTAATCCCCAAATCCCCATATAAGAAATACAAAGAATCTCAATTTCCCCTACTTTATAACTTAAAAAGCATATGTTTACATGGTCTTTATTCATGCTCAGATCATGACACATTCGTGGAGATTCTACAGTCCAGACATGCAAAGGGACGAATGAACCTTTATTACTCCCTCCGTCCCATATTAAGTGTCGTTTAAGGTTGTTACACAGTTTAAGAAATGTCATTAATTTTCTTGTTTTTATACAAATAGTTGTCTAACTTCCTATTTTACCCCTTATTTCTCTTATTAATTAGTGGGTCACATCTCTCTAACATTTATTTAAATTCAACTACTCAAGGATATATTTGATAACACATAATTTTTTTTTATCGGCCAAACACACACCCACATACTACACTACTCCTAAATCTATCCCACCGGAAATCGAACCCCTCTCCTTGAGCTTCAAGAGCTCCTCCTTATGTCACTTGAGCTACACGCTATCGACTTGATAAAACATAATTAATGCTTCATTGAAACTATAAAGTGACAAATAAAGTGGGACAATTTTTTTTCTCTAAAACGAGGACGGAGGTAGTATACCAATGATTTCTTTAACTGCTAATTTTCTTCTTTCTATGAATGTTATGTTGGCAACTTGGGATGCACTGAACATTGTGACAATATCTTATCTTCATCTGGTAAGGAGGGAGATTGGAAGTGAATTTTATGGTTTGTGAATAGAATAAGATAGAATAAGATATTGCTGACAATTTAAAGAGGAGCAAGATGAAAAATAAATTGCATCACTGGAGTACCGTCATTACAACTTTAGGAAAAAGTTGTAAAAAAGTGGAATCTCACAAGAAGAAAGGAAAAGAATATGAGAACCGTTCAAGTCGTTTTGCAATATCAGATAATTTTATGGATAAAAACTGGAAAACAATGAAACAAATATGTTGACAATGTGTCTTTGGATTCCTTCAAAAGTTTCAAATTTGAATTAAGATTAGATTAGTCCATTAGTTGTTATAAGATAAATTAGTTTTAAATATTTTATCTTTATCTTTTAAGTTCAGATAAGTTATTAGTTATCTTAGGATAGAGTTTTCTGTTGATTAGATAAGTACTTGGTAGTTCGTTGGATTTATTTCAACCATTATAAATGTAATTGTTGATTAATTAATAAAGTTGAATTCCCTTGTTCCATTAAAAGGTTTTTGTCACTTCTAAATATTGTAAGTCGGTTTAAGTTTTTTTTTTTTACTAAAAACCAACAATTGGTATCGGGATGACCATTTTATGTTAATTTAAAATTTCACCTAATTTCTTTTTTGAGATTTTATGTTATTTTATTACTTAATAAATTATTTAATATTTAAAATATAAATTTAATTATTACCAGCTTGACTACAATCAAACTAAAAAACCATGATCTAGAACATATACTGGTTTAATAATCAGTCCAGCTATTAAAACAATGTCAGGAAATTCCAACTCCTCTTAAAATTTTCCTTCTCATTCTTTTATTTATTTATTTATTTTTGGAATGAAATGTCAATAAAGGGTGCCTATGCTCATCATAGTAGTCAATAGCGCCGCTATAAAGGCGTCGCGGAGCATCGCGCCCCTTGGCCGCGACGGCGGCTTTGTCGCAGAGCGGTTTAAGGTGGCGGCAGTCGCAGCTGAAATCGCGGCTGAAATCAGAGCCATCGTGGCCGCAAGGAAGGAGCATGAGAATTTAGGGGTTTTTTTGGAGAAGAAAGGTCCAGCAAAATTACTAAAAAGGGCTACATTAAGGGTATTTTAGACTTTTACCCATCCTTTTTAAAAAACATTACAAAACCCTAAATTAAAAAACCCTAATTTTTAAAAAAGGCTTCCTTCTTCAGCGCCAATTGTGTTTAGCGAGGCTGAGGCTTGGTTTCTTCCTTCTTGCTGCATTTGCTCTCTGGTTTTCATTGTTTCTGCTCCTTTTTTCTTCTTTCTTCTGCACGCCTCTCTCTGGTTTTCCTTCCTTCTGCACGCTGCTCTGTTTTTCTTCTCCCTTTTGCGCCTGCTCTGTTTTTCTTCTCCCTTCTGCGCGCTGCTCTGTTTTTCTTCATCCTTCTGCACGCTGCTCTGTTTTTCTTCTTCCTTCAAGCTACAACACTTCCTCTAGGAGGCCAAAAACTTGCTCAAGTGGAAGAAGAGGAAGAAGAGGAAGAGGCTGCACTTGAAGAGGAAGAGGAAGAGCAAGAGGAGGCTTATCATTCTACTAGTGATGAGAGTGCAATGGAGATGAAAAATATTTTGAATCAAATTAGGAGTTAGGAATTAGGACTTAGGACATGGCATTTAGAATACAGTTATAGTCTTTTAGGAGTGTATTAGTATTTATAAGTTTGAATTATGAGAATTGTGTTTTGTTATGTTTTGAAGTGTTTATCACTTAGAAGCTAGAATTATGATTGCTAAATGCTAATTATGAATATGAACAATGAATGTGTTTAATTTTTGGCACCTTAATATTTTTATATTTTTATGGAATTATTTAAGTATAAGTATAATTTTGATTTTATATAATTTGTATACTTAAATTTCGCAATAGCGGCCATCCCGCTATGCGCTATACCGCTATAGCGTTTTAAGGGTCGGCCGCTATCCGGGATTGACTACTATGATGCTCATAAGAGAGATTAAAATATACAATCATAGATGTTTGTATGTACATACCACAATACGCAAAGCATGCGGATCATCATCGCGATCAATCAGTGCTAGAAGCAAGATATCCAAAGGAAGTAACTCATTTGTCCAAACAAAAAATGCAAGGCTTGCACAAGCTTTTAACAAAAGGTCCTGCAAAGGGAAACTGCGTCTAAGGAGCTATAAAGGTACTTTTCTAAAGAAGTGAAAGATAATAAAGCCTTATCAAAGGTATTAACCTGTAAAGAGTGTCCTTGTTGAAGTTCTATCTGCATATGATGAAGCAGAACATCCACCATGGTGTAAATGTTAGATGTCACCTCTTCTGGAGAAAATTCTCGCAGGACACGCCCCTAGACAAATGCGGAAAAAAAGTTAAGTTTGTTAAATGACTTAAAAAATTTTCATAAACAAAAAAGGAAGTGCTATACAAGAAAAATTCAATAAATGCCATTAAAATATGCAAGAGATTCCTTTATAAAACATTTATTTCAAAGCAGAAAGTTTCAAAAATTATTAAATACTACCTCTAGTTCTATTATAATGTACAATTTAGAAGGAATTGATGGTCCTATTTACATGGCATTTGTAAATTTCTATAAAGCACTTATTACTGTTTTTCATTTATGCCTTTTGACTATTGGTATTCATTGGTTAATGGTTACAATAATCAAACAAGTTATTTGAAAAGGGCTAAAGTCAGTATATCATACTATCTTCTTATAAAATCAATGAAACCAACTATATCTGGTTACTTTTATTGGTACGCATGATTTAGTTAATTATGCCCTATAACAAGAACCGGAGGGAGTAAATGACAAGCACTGAGATAGACGTTCAAAGAAAGCATTGGGACGGAAGTTGAAAGATTAATACCAGGTTTCCACTGTTAATGTTTTCCGCATGACCATGCATTAATATCAATGCACCAGCACACAAATATTGTCGATGCTGAGGGAAACTATGACTGATATAGGTCATAACATAACTAGGATCAGCTGATGGTGAAAGAAGCCCATTGCACTGATGTATTACAGTGGATTCTGCCTGCACAAGTGTCTCAAATAGTAATTTACAAATCTAGGGGAAAAATAAGCATTCTAAGATAACAATTATCTAACAAAATACATTTACTAGATTCTGAACCTCTATCGAGATTTATAATCTACACCATCGTTACAGTAATAATTACTTCATGCATAAAGGCATCCAATGCATACTTGTATAGAAATACTTGAAACTAGGTATAGATGTGAAAAATTGTAGTCTTTGACCTTTGTTATGCTTAATAGATTAGAAAAATATGATCATTCATTCATTTGCATTGAGTGGCTGATCGTGAGGGATAGCTTATTTATTTTGTTACATTAGAGATCCTAATCTTTAAACTCTGAAACGCTAAATTTCAGTCATGAGTCTTTCCAGCACAAGTTTGTAACCCGACTCCCTCTAACTAATTTAAATAAAAGTCAATTATGTAGGATGAAACAGAAAGTTGACCTAATCATGGGCCTCTATTATTCACTGATCTAGAAGGCATGCCTGTAGATATGGTAATACAACTTGTATAACAAACCTGCTGCCATGCTTGTATTGCAAGGCCCCTTTTATCCATACGACCACTCAATGCATCGCGTAGAACAGAAGGGAAGTGATGAAGTGTTTTTTCTGACCATGTATGCTGGCTAGTTGCCATTATTTGTTCCAACATATTTGGGAGATAAAGCAGGTGATCAGCATCCGCAATCCCACGAGTTTTAATAAGGATAGCAAGTGTTATAACAGTTACTCGATTCAAAGTTTCAGTGAAATCTGTTGGGCCCTGCAAATAGTTCAAAAAGTAAAATGTAACAAGAATTGAAGCATCAGCCTTGCTTAGAGTCACAAGTACCGTCAAATGAAAGGAGAAAAAAACAGGAAAAGAAGAAAAACAGACAAAATTCCAGCTTCCAGAACACAGGAAATACCTTTCCTTCCCTTTTAACCAAGAAGAAATCTCTCAAGGAGAAAATAAGATTCAGGCACAAATTTTCAGCTAATCTGAATACTCGATGATCTCCTCGTTTTCCTTTTATAGCAGAAATTATCTTTGTAACATCATACATCAAGGCTTTGTGTTTCCCCTGGTACCTAAACAAAATGATAATTTAATACTTCAAAAATAACTTTTAGTATATCTAATTCCCTGAAAAATATAAGATATCTCCTCATAGTCCATTTCTGGAAACTAGAGGTAAATTTTGGAGCAAAGGCCTAGATGGGATAGTAGAGGATCATGTAGTTCTAAAATCACTTATTAAACCCAAAGGCACAAACTGGAAAAGAAACATTCCATTCAGTTAAAAACTACATTTACTATTTACTATTGATAGAAGAAAATTTGTACTTTGGTGTATCGAAATAATAATCACCTGTAAAGTGGAATCAGTCGGTAGTTCAATATCTCAAGCACCAAAAGTGTTACTCCAGACTTGCTCAACAAAGATGGACTTCTTTGCACCAAATGCTGTGATAAGCCACATTTTCCAGAGATGTAATTATAGCATCAGCAGGGCATACTTAACAAGCTAAATACATGAAGTATGAACAATGCAAATGGGCAACAAAGATTATCAATGCTCCAATAAATCATTTAACATTTCAATCTGAAACTGAAACGAGAAGCAAGATTAATTGCTTCATTAGTTCATATGACTAATTTCCTAGTGGGATAAGACTTGTTCATCTGACTAATTTCCTCAAAAATAAATAAAAAATAAAAAATAAAAGCAGAAGTTACTGCCTAATTTCCACAACATATACAAGTTCTACCACAAGACTTCACAGATTTAGTACTCAATTTCACCTTTCAAAATCTTAAATGTGGGTTTTGGGCATAACTCACTCCCAAAAGCTAGGTCATATGAGGAGAATTACCACACAACTTATATACTCTATAGTGGCCATATCTATAGTCAATTGTGGAACTTTCAACACACTCCCTCACGCCCAGGACTGGACATCTGGAGCGTGGACAAATACAGGTGGCACAATAATACAGGACTTTCAACACACTCCTCATGGGTGGCCCACTAACGGATCTAGGAAAGACTCTGATATCATGTTAAAAGAGAAAGAAACAAGAGAGATATCCGAATTCCGTGTGTCAAATCCGATATACACCGGAAGTCTATTTATAATAGAGATAGTACCTTTAGTTCTTTACAATAATTACAGGAATAAATTGAAATAATGACTATGATTCTAACAAACTAAAATACACGATTACACAATCAATCAGGATACTAATTACAATAATGGGGATATTCTAATATAATTGGAACGAATTCTAACACAAAAAAAGATAGAAAAGGCAGAAGTTGCAGTTTAATTTAAACTTATAATGGACTAATAAAGATAACACATTTTTATTCCTGAGTTACCACATAAAACAAACAACAGAAACCAATCTACATGGATGATACAATGCCATAGAATCCTATCGTAAATCATATCTATAGAGAATTTACCATATAAAACTAAAAGACAATTTATCACGGTAAGCGAAAAGCAACTTACATTAAAATGCGAACGAAACAGTGTATGAGGGGCAATGAGCAACAATCTACAATAAGTTTCAACCATTGCAATGCTGGGTATAACCTGCATAAAAAAGTAGAGGTAAATATCAAACGACAGTTCTTCTCCAGACCTGTAAGAAGGGGCATTACAATTATATATTTCTAATTCTTTGATAGGAAATAATTACTGAATAAGTTATATCAGGCACCTCTCAATGATTGTATGGTAACCTTCATACAATTACGAGTATGGAGCAACCAACTGTGCTGGTTAGTGGTTAGTGAATCATAACATGAGAGAGAACGAGAAACAACCTGCCCAGAAAACAGAGAATCTTCCATTTGAATAGACAGCTTCATGCATAAGTTCATTGAGAATCCAGATAACAATGACATGGGTAGTGGGTTCACTTCTCGCGTAGCCACTAGCCTCTCAGTTGGCTGTAGATTTGTTCCTGGTGGCAACTCAACAACTCCAGCAGAAGTTAACCAATTCATTACTGTTTCAAGAGCAGGTTGTGCCATTGTGTAAGTCACAACCCAAAACATCCCTATTGAGCGTTCATCCATATTCATATAATCCATCATTCGGTCCCCTGAAAATTTTAATGCGTGTTAGAAACTTAGAATGATGCAATCAAGTAACACGCTAGAATGATCATTTCACTACTATAACTACAATATTCACAAGGAAAATTGCAAAAGGTTATAGAGAAGGTATAGAACTGTTTTAAGTTCCACATTGACAAGAGATATGGCTAAGGCATCCTTTTCAAGGTCTTAGGCAACCTCCCCCCCCCCAAAAAAAGCTAATTTTTGGGATTGACTTATGCTCAAACCATTTCTAATGTAGTATCATAACCCATCCAACTTTATATCGGGCTCCACCTACATATGTCTAATCCTACAAACTTCACATTCCAAATGTCAAGCCCAGGGCGTGAGGGGTGCTGAAGTAACACATTGAGTCATTGACTAGCTGTGAGGACAAGCCAGAAAAGTAGTCGAGTGGAGAACAGAAATGCCGGGAAAGGAAGCAACTGGTGGTGGCACAGTTGTGGGGCTCAGGAAAAAAATGAATATTCCTTTAGACTACTGCTACATTGATAAAGGAAAAAGAGTTTGAGAAACTATGTTTCTGTTAACACAACAAATTTGATGTAGATACATGTTTAGTGATGATGACACCTAGTACACTGTTCAAAATGTACTACAGAGTACAATATCCAGTGACTAAGATAAAACATAAAGATATTTAATGTAAGTGAAAAATATTTGAACCATATGCTCAATTTTCTGCATGCAAATTTTATAAGTCAATGCAGCAGATTTATCCAGGATAGAAGTTAATTGTAGTCTTTCCATGCACAGAAGAGGACATATCAACTTTGGGGTAAAAGGTAAGTTGGGGAAAAAAAACTGCAAAAAAATGAGCATATGTTACTTCAAATGCATATGCTGGCGTAAGGTAACATAAGAAATATTTGAAAATGAACCTTATGAGCAAACAGCGAACATCTATTTAGTGATTTGACATGGTTGTATGTAGTGTGTTTGCATTAACTGTGATTAATTGTGAAAATAAGCTGTGAAAAATAATCGATTGTCAGAGACATAATCGTTTTTTGTTTGGATATATTTGCAGTCAGAAGCGATTTTTAAGATAATTTTAAGCTGTGAAAAGTAATTTTAAAGCTTTTTTAAATAATGTCCAATTTTTAGCTGTAGGGCAAAAAGCTTTTTCCTTTGTTAAAAGAATAATCAAAAGCTTTTTTAAGTGCAAAATACATCTGTCCAACATATGTTGAAAAATAATTTTATCCAAACATGCCCTTAAACTATAATGAAATAATCATTTTTTAATGTACCTTTGCTAGCTTGTCTCCACCACTCATCTATTTGCTTTCCCTTTTGAAGTTGTTCATTGTTAAGGTATTCTCTGGTTGATGTGTTCAACGACCAAATACGTAAATTTTGACAACTGCTTACAAAATCAAGCAAGATAGTTTGAGGATTATTAGGATCTGAACTCCTGTCTTCTCTATGAAATGATAAAATCTTTCTGGTTGTCTCCACCTGTGACATATTGGCAAAGCCATTATACATCAAGTATTAGTCTCAGCATGAATTGAATTTATAGAGAAAAAAATGAAGTCCCAGATCAAAGCCCTCCCAGATATGAGAATTACTAATTTCTGGAGAATATTTTGGTCTGAAGCCTTCCCACAATAATTATGCAACTAATAGAATAAGTTTGGACTTTCAAGTCATCAAGAAAATAATTTACCTTTGGATTGAATCACATGGAAAGTAGAAGGGAACAACGAATTAGCAACGCACATCCATAATAAAAGAAAGAAAAAAATAACAATGTTTCAATTGAATTAACCACCTTTCTAGAATCTGAATTCAGAGCATTCATGACCAGCTCAATTCGAATAATTTGTGCAAACAACCAAGTCACGTGATTTGTCTTAAGCATATGATGATCACCCTCTGTGAGACGTGAAACCAGCTTGTCCACAAAATCAACAAAATCAATGCACCCACTTTTTATAAGAAAATAGAAAATATCAGAGAAGACAAGCCAGTCCTGCCAACAATTTATCTCTGCAAGATATATTCAGAAAGTATCAGCTTTGAAATATGACAATAAAAAATCCCTAGAATCAATTACATTTGTTTTGGGATATAAGATTATACATCAAGGGAGGAGAAGGTCAGGAACTCTCTTATCCAGAGAAAGAGTAAAAGAAATGGACAGAAACAAGGTAGCACAAAGCACGAAAGACAGGCCATAAGCACAATTTTAGAACAGAAATTATGTTGAGGTAAAGAGACGCCTTAAAAATATGGAGATTCATATTCGTACATGGCCATACTTTTTTTTTTTTTGAAAAAAGAAAATTCATTGAAGACCAAAGGTGAGTTCAAAAAATGGGAAAATAAGAAGTTCTCCAAAACTGATACAGCTAATTACTAAAAACTAATCAAAACAAAAGGGGTGGGGAAGAACTAATATGCATAAAAAATTCTATATATGCAGAACCGAGAAAGCAACATTCAGCTCCATGAGAAGAGTCTGAATCCATAATAACTCTGCTGCAGCGTTGACAAGACTTGGGTACCCTGCCTCAGTGCTGAACCCGCATCAAGGACCGTTTCTTCAACCCCCAGGATATTAATTTAGGCCCCAAGTAAATGCATGGTCAAGAGGTGGATCTCCGGTCACATAGGTTATATGCCCGTCAGCATTAAAGAAAGCGTAAACTGTGAGGGACTTTTAGGGCATCTTTGGTTTGCATTTCTATGTCCTGTTTTCATTTCCTATTTTGATTCGATTTCCTGTTTTTCTCATATTATAACAATTCCCCTCAAGCTAAAGCTTACTAAGCTTTAAACTTGTTACAAATAAAGCATTTAAATAAAAGAAATTTTGAAACTAAGAAATAGAGAGACGAATAGTCGCGGGTCAGTTGATACTCCTAGTAAAGTCACAGTAACAAATTTTACTCTGGGAAAGCCGCGGGCCAGGCTCATATCTCTGGGAAATCCGCATTAACAGAAAGACTTGACTATCGCGGGTCCAGTTGATACTTCTGGTAAATTTGCGGTGCCCAACTAATTTCTCTGAGAAAGTCGTGCAAGCAAGATGATGTCTCTAAGAAAGCTACAAAGCTAGATGATACTTCTGGTAAAAGTGTGGGGCCATATTGATTGATCTAAAAAAGCCACATAGCCAGGCTCATATCTCTGGAAAGGTCGTGAAAGCAAGGAAGACCTCTCTAATCTCTTAGAACACTCAATTTGAAAATAAAACAAACAAATAATTTGACAAAACGACACTAACAGTGCCAAACGCGGTGCATGGGACTTGAGAACACAAACCAAGGGCAGATTTGGAATCCCCACATTTGATTATGGGGTTGTCACTGGCCAAAAAAGTCGTTGGGAAAAGAGCCCGCAACAAAAGTCTGAAACAAATCGGAAACAGATTGAAGGTGAAAGAAAAGATTGAAGAAGAAAAAAAAAACAAAATCTTTCTATATTTTTCAGAACGTGGCAGTGAAATTACAGCGGCGCAGGTCCAATGGATGATACTGCTCTGATATCATGTTAAGGTTCCATCTCAAAACTAATTGGCAATGGGAGGAGTACCCATATAGGTATTGATTGAGCCTGCTAAATAAGCAAGCCTGCCGGAATAAGCTAACCTGCGGGGCCAAGCAAAGGGTAACAGAGACTCATAATAACTGGAGAGAAGTTGGGCTCTACCTTTGATACCATGTTGAAATTATGGGATTATAATATCGAGAGAGGGAGAAAGATAAGAGAGAATAAAATATTATATTGATAGGGATAAAGATGTTACAATGTGATTGTATTTCATGACATTGCACTATCCTTATTTATACGAATAATTCTAAGTAGATAAGGAAATACGAAAACTAATCCTAAGAGATCCTAAGAAATATTGATATAATAAAAAAATTAATCCTAAAGGATTGTCCGAAGATATGATAAGATACTAAGATTTTCTCATATTTTAACAGAAGCAGACCAGAATTTTACAGCAATAGCAGAAGTGATAAATGGAAATAAACCAGTAAAATGTGTAGTATTATTGAAGAACTGAAAAGGAAAATACACAAGAACTACTAATGGGATCTAATGTCCCAGAGCAATCCTCTAATTGGGAGAAATCTATTTACCCTTAACCAATTTCATAATTCGCCAAAAATACCTCTCACTCACTCTTCCTAAGCTATTTATAACAGAATTCCATTCTAACAAACTCCCATAGTAGTCAATCCCGGATAGCAGAGCATAGTGGCCAACCGCAAACCGCTATAGTGGAATGGCCGCTATTGCGAAATTTAAGTACATAAATTGTATGAAATCAAATTATACTTAAATAATTGCATAAAAATTTAAAAGTGCCAAAAATTAAACACATATTCATTGTTCATAATTAGCAATCATAATTCAAGTGATAAACTATTCAAAACATAACAGAACACAATTCTTATAGTTCTAATACACTCCTGAAAGACTATAAGTGTATCCTAAATGCCATGAAATGGTTTGAAGCCATGAAAATGGTTTGAAGAAACAGAAGCTCGCTGCAAAGCAGAGGCAGAGGCGTGACAGAGGTGTGGTAGAATAGATGAGGAGGTTCAGAGGCTCAAAAAGCAGAGCCACACGCGGAAGCTTGACAGAGAAGGCTCGAAAAAACAGATGCAGTAGCTTGATAGAACAGAACAAGGAAGAAGGGTGAAGAGGAAGAAACAGAGCGCAGCAAAAACAGAGCAGGAAGAGGCACAAAACTGAGAAGAGATATCATGGAATTGTGTTGGCAATAAAAATCTGTGTATTTTGGAGGTGCACAGCGGAAGCGCTCAAAGATATATGAGTGGTGCCACTGTGTCTCCCAAATCCTCACATTTTAGCACTTTGACACAATTTGAATCAAACATACTATGGCTTTTTTATAGGCTCGTTGATACAAAAATTTAAATATTAAAATACAAAGACTTAAACATTAAGAAATTCTAGGTTTATCTAAATTAACATCATGAGGCTTCTAAACACTTCTTCTACCTTCAAGCTTCAAAAATTCAATTTAAATTTCTCCTTTGACTTCAACACTCTACATTCATTTTCTAAAATCTTCCACCTTCTAAACACTTCTAGTAGTCAAAGTTATTTTGAAATCTTCTTCTAAAAATATAAAGCCAAGTTTAACTTTCCAACAAATTGAGATGCCTTTAGCATTGGACATTTTGGTACTGTGGAGTAGATCTTTGATGTACTTCATTACTTATTTGTATTTAGTCCTAGAAAATAATCCCCTGTCCCAATGGACAAGTATGGGGTTGAACAGCAGAAAAACAATGTGAAGAGGGGAAGTAGTGGAGGAAAAGTGAACCAAAAGTTGCAGATGTGCTGTGTTAAAAATATAAGGAAATTTAAGTTTGTTGACTAATATATTTAGATATGACAAAGCGACTATCCAAAGTTGGGCACTTGTTGCCCTTGCGAGAAAAGGAGTACCTAGGAAGGCACATTCCTCAGCCCTAACATTTAGGCAGAGTAACATAAAAGAAAAGCAGATTTGAATAGTCTAAACAGTAAACACTAACTATATAAAACAAGTGCCTAAACTTCTACCATTCTATTTCAATAAAGGAATTCAGTCTTACAGGTTGGATCCATAATGCAAACTAACCCCTTTTAACATGCCCAACCTGACAAAGAAATGAAAATCCTAACCCACTCTGCAAGATCTTTCAAGATTAATGTAGCAAGTCAATGCAATTTAAAGCTACTTAACTATCCACCAAAGCCTGATAAAAACACTTTGATAGAACACCACAAACACAAACACAAACACATATACAATACACGCAATATATATATTTATATATATAGAGAGAGAGAATATTATTGCCTGAATTTGTCAATTTCAATAGTTCAACAATTCTATCAATAGTTGCCTCACATATCATCTCTGGAGAAAAAACAGCACCAGAAGTAGGTCCTTGAGATGAAGGCCTGTAGCATGGAGCCAAGACCAGCACGCGTCTCCACCAATCAGGTGACGGTGTACTACGGAGAGCATGCCTTAGGCAACGTACAGCTCTCTCCCAGTCCAAACTTCCCTTTTGAATAGAGGTTGCAATATCCTATAGACAGCATAAGGCAACTAATTTACTAACTAAACAAAGATTCTCATCAAATGTAAAATACCTCAGGTATGAAATTTCCGCACAAGTAGTGTTGACTGTTGAGTTGAAAAAATATTATTTTTTAACAATAGATAGAAAGGAGTATCATAAGAATGAGTAAGATCAATGTCAAAGTTAACTAAACAATTTATTGGGGCATCTAGTGGCATATGCTTTCATGTTAAGTGGTCCTCCGAGAATTTTCCAGAACAACATGATAGTACCAGAGTATTTAAATATTCTCATACATTAATAGTGAGTTTCTTGAAACAGGAATAAGATTCATCACCTCTCCATGCAATGGTTCTCCAAGTACACTTAAATATGTGATTGGCGATAATCGCACGTGTGCTACTGCTTCACCTGAAATATTGTTAGGTGTTGTGTTATTCAGGAACCGAGGAGTCCCAAATGTAGGGCAATGAAGATGCTGGTCTAACATTTGCATGTGCATAGCCATCATATCTCGTCTCCTGTGGATCTCCAAGACAAGTGTAAACAATGCTTCATCATCAGGAATATTCTCTATGAATTGCAAATCACTACGTAATAATTCATAAAAGGGCACCCGACATTTTCCCTCGTCAACTAAAAGCCAGATCACATCCAAACAACTGTGCAGCCATGCAATTACAGCTTTGTCAGGTCTCCACGATTTTAGTATATCAGATTCATCAATTCCCTGTTGTCTCTGGTCCCAATTCACTAGCCAATTGAGCATATGGTGAAATACTTCAGCATAAGTCGCTGGTTTTAAACTGACCTCGAGACCGGCTAAAATAATCTTGCAACATAGCTGTCGAAGGCTACTATTACTAATATCATTATTTCTAACAGATGGACTGCCCCTTAGTTTGGCTTGTTTCCCAGTGGAGGAAATATCAGATGATTTGACAGGAGATAAAGCTGCACAAGATAATGGTTCAATAGTTGACTGAGCTGGGGACCCAATAGCATGAACAGAAGGCAAAGGAGATGCAGGATTTGAAGACTGAAAATTAGAAGAATTAGCAATAGCGCTCGAAGGTGGCAGCAGTCCTGACTGTGATAAGCTTGATGAAGAAACAGTCGGCACTGCTTGACTATGTTGACCAACAGGCAATTCCGATGAAGACACTGAAGAAAGAAGGGACGGAAGAAGTGTGTCCCAGTTAACGTACCCAATACTGCTTAAGCTTCGCAAAGCAAAAAGAAGAAAGTCTGCCCTTGGTCCATGACCACTACACTGCACAACTAATGATATAAGAATCGCTTCTGTTACAGAACGTATTTGATCTTGGTCCTGAAAGTAAAACACAGCATTAACATATATTAGCAAAATAAAATGCCATGTTCTCCCTTCAATTAAGCCAAAGCAAATGCAAAACAACAAAGCAAGATATAAGCGGTTGCACGGCAACATTTCAAACTTACAGGAAACTGGCTCAGAAGTTGCTCAAAGTCTAGAATAAACTGCTCATTTGGTGGAGGCAGCTCCCGATTAAGAGCATGCACACGTTTATGCGTTTTGTTCCTGAAATAAATCAATTCAAACATGGAAAAGGTAAGAAGCTGAAAGACACAAAAATGAAAACCTATAACAGAAGTATCACACGTGTTCAATATCAGAACAAACATCATCATTGCATGCCCAGAAAGGTTCACTGAGCTAGAAAAATAGAAAATTTGAACTTGAAAATATAATTCAGCACTAGCTAGAATAAGAGACTAGGAAAATTCAATGCTTTCAAAAATAATAATTAACAAAATTATAATAACTATAATCGTGAAGCAGTAGAAGAATTTCTCTATATGGATTTTGCAAGATGAAAAAACCTATAATTACGTGTGGATAAAGCATAGAGCAGTGAAACCAGATTCTATGTAACTAAAGCACACATGTAAGTGTCGATAGAGTCTCTAATTAGCAGCAACGAAAAAAAACAAAAGCGCTAAATTGCAGCGTGTGCACTTACGGTGGTTCACGAGTTGAATCATCGGGTTTGTGGCGGCTGTTTTTCTGGCAAAACGAAAAGAAGAAGTGAGGAAGAAGAAAAAGAGAGAAATTAAGGGAAAAGGAAGAAAAGAGAGAGAAAGAGAAGATGAAAATACTCCGAGTCCTAAGTAGAGGTTGAAGAGATCGAGAATGGGAGCGCGAGAGGGGTGGAACTGGAAAGAGCGAGAAGGTGTTGCAGATGCTGATCTCTGACCTTGAGATTGATCCATTTTATCGCTTCATTCAACTCGAATGCACAGCATGAACAACACTAGTTGATTTGTAGCTTCACTCAGACTAAACACAGTTCTGTCCTAAGTCCTAACTTCAACGACGAGTGTGCTACTGACCACTATTCGGGTCGTTGAACCTCAGCGATGAGATCAGGGGTCAGGCACAATTTGATTCGTTTCCGGGCGGATCTTCGCCCGACAGTTCGACCCTAATAAGGTAGATTTGGTAACTAAACAGCGTGAAACAGAATGAAATGAGATCAAAAGAATATGTACTGTCATGTTCATATCTTTTATTTTATGTTTAACGGGATATTGGCCCACACAATGCACGAATGTAAGATATAACATAATATAAATAATGTTGTAAATAAATCATTAAATTGAAAATCAATTTATGAAAGATGCGAAAAACTCATGTAAATAAACTTCCAATTCATGTGATATAGAATTGTTATATAACAATTTAAAATATAGATTTTTATTAAAACCCAAGAAATGAAAAAAATAACATAGTTTATTATTATTTAAAGAACTTTTTTTTTTTTGCATAAAAGGAATTATAATATATTTTCATCAATTAATTTGAAATAGAAAATAACTTTAAGTAAACATGAAAAGTGTTTTTATTTTTAGATATTATTTAAAAATTAAATAGTATTAAAATAAGATGAATGGAGAAATATGAAAAACAAATATGAATTGGGTTATTTATCATGGTAAAAATTTAAAAATTACAATTACTTTCATCTGGTAAAATTATATTTGCAAAGTTAGGTTATTAACTATTTTGGGGCATAAAAATATTACAAAAATAGTCAAACAATTCAATGAACTCTGACAATCTGATTACTTGTCTTGCACTTAGGTCTCAAAGATAGTGAGTTTTTATGCTATTAGGTTTACGTTTATGTATAATTTTATCTTTAATCAAAAAGTAAGAAATAGACAAAAATCAATTTTGCACTAAATATTTATTTATATTATTAAAGAGGTGACCCATCATAGTGACAAAAAAGAGTAGTGGGAATGGAATCTGGTTGTGACAGAGTTGTGTAAAATGGATAAATAAGTTGATATGACAAAATGTTATGAAAAAATATATATTATAAGTCAATTTTTTAGTATTGGGTTAAGCTTTTATAGATATATAGACAAATAGGTATATTTGGTTAAAGGATATTTAATTTTATTAAATAGTATTTGGTGATTTTAATTTTATTAAATAATTATTAAATTTAAATATTTTTGTAATCAAAAGTGCTCAATAAATTACTATAATAATTCACCAATTTATCTTGATAGGCTTAGTACCTTATCAACTAAATTTCATCTAAATCTCATTTGTATTACTAATGAATTTGTAGGTGAAAATAATAAATAATAAATATTTATAAACTTTTTACTAAGTTTTAATCTATATATGGATAGAGAAAAAATGTGATTATCAAATTTATACATTTTCATGTATATGGTATGCTTTTATAAATTTAAATTATTTTTTTAAAGTAATGATTATTAATTTATCATTAGCTTAAATGATTTAGATATTTTAATTTTAATTAAAAGAATGTCAATATTATATAATTTATATAGTAAAAGCGTAAAATTAGGTATTTAAAAACTTGGGTCTTTGTTGCTCTCATCAAGAAAAATATAGTTCACAAGATCAAAACTAAAAGTACATGAATTTCCGGACACCATTCAATATGATTATTAAGTCCAAAACCAAAAGTCTCACATCAAGTAGAAGTAAACATGAAAGATAGTTTATAAGTACTAATTCACCTTTAGGGTTGGGGTGCCTCTTAGAGTGAACAATACGAGGATAATCTATCACAAATATGTCTCTTTCTTGTTAAGTTTAGTGTTTAGTGTTTAGTGTTTAGTGTCTAGTGTCTAGGGTTTAGGGTCCTTATGTGGCAAAATATTGTTACATTATGATTTTGATGTGTCAATAATCTAGCATTAGTTTCTATTACTTTAGATGTAATATTTAATGCCGTTAAATTTTTATATGTAGATTATATTCGAATTTTAGTTATCATCTAATTATTATTATTTTTATTAATTATTTTTGTTATTACCTATTTTTCTTATTATCATCGTAATTTATATTGTTAAAATGTGAACGATTAGTTATTATTAAAACAAAATGGTTTTTAAGAGGCTTTATTTATTTAATTCCTTTCTTTTATAATAATTGAAACTTAAGCCCAAGAGTTAAAAGTGTCAGTCATGTGGCTCAATTGTTGTATTTTTTTTGAACTAAAAAAATTAAAGAATTAAAACATCATGGTTCTAGGAGATTCATTGATTTTACTTAAATATGAAAAGTGTTTTGATTTTATATATGATTTAAAAAATTATACAATATTACTTCCTCCAGTCCTTTTTATAAGGACCCAACATGACAATTGCGGTTATTAAAAAAACATGTAATTTAGTTAATATCTTGGGATTTTTGAAAATTATATACTCTTCCATGTTTACCCCTATTTAATGTATTGGGAAGTTGTAAAAGATATTAATTCTTCTTGTAATCAAATTTTGGAATTAAAAAAAGTTGACTTATTATGAAGGGCAATTATGGAAAAGAATAATTAATGTTTGTAAATTTTAATGGAAGGTCTTATAAAAAGGACCACTAACATTGTCTGAAAATGGTATTATAAATAGGACCGAAGGGAGTAAATTATAAGAAGGATGGAGAAATATAGAGGAAAAAATGTAATGAATATATATGATAGTAAGAATTTTCTAAAATTAAAATGATACTTTTGGTCTAGGAAAATATTTATAAAGTGATAAGTTATTGATGATATTTTAAATTAAGATATTCCTCAGTCAAGCAACTCATTCAAACATGGATAATTAAATCATCTTGTTGTGTGTTGAGGTGTTATTGTGATATTTCATGTTAATTTATTTCTGATTGATAGTTTTCTAAAAAATATATAGAATGTAGAAATAGCAACTTGGAACAATTTTTCAAGGATATTCAAAACATATGGTAAACTAAAATACTAAACGATTTAAGATTTATTATATTAAAATAAATGTTAATTTCAACAATAAAAAATTTAAAATTCTTTTTTATAATTATAAAAACTATTTTTTTATAATTTGGCTAATTATTATTAAAACAAAATGGTTATTAAGATGATTTTTTTTAATTTATTTCTTTTATATTAATTGAGACTTAAGCTCAATTAAAGAATTACAACATCATGGTTCTAGGAAATTCATTACGGTGAAAGAATAAAATACCTTATATTATGTATTATGTATTCTATATCACTTTAATTTATAATTGATAGTTTTAAAGAGAATATAGAAGTAGAGATAATAATTTATCTTTAAGATGTATAATTTTAATAGAAAATATGTCTATTTATATACATGTTGTTTTTGTTGCTAAAGTGTAACTGAAATTTTACTTGTGTAAAATTTTTTAGTTATATTCTAAATAAATTATAATTTATAGTAAATGATGTAAATGTTTAAATTGTTAATCAAATTTTTTAAAAATATTAAATTTTAAGGGATTTAAAAATTTGTATATTAAAATATAAAATTTTTTATTTTGATCATGAAATGATTTAATAATTTTTTACCTTTTACATAACAAAATTCTTATAATCTTAATAAACGAATTTTAAAAGTATTAGTTTTAGAAATTTTAAAAAGCTAATTAACGTTAGCTGAAATATATGTTAATTGAAATTGAATATATATATTAATAAATATAGTTAATTTTTAATACATTAATTATAGTTAAATTTTAGTTATAACATTATTATTATTATTAACTATTTTATTTTAACTCTTAATAATATCGAAAAAATATTTTTTGAGAATGCATGTTTAAGTTATAGTAATTTTTTAAAGAGAAGTTAGTGAGGATGCAACTCAAGAAAAATTAAAAAGAGGATTGGTGGTGGTAGAAGAAAAGAAGAGTTGCTTGGTGTTGTAAGTAAATTGTGCCATGTAGGTAAAAAAGGTGATGTGATAAAATTGTGTGAAAGTATGTTTCTTATATGTCAATCTCCTAGCTTTAGGTTTCATTTTAATATATATATATATATATATATATATATATATAATTTTATTTTATTTGATATAATATACAAAGTTAAATAAAAAAATTGTACATTTTCAATATTACTTTAAAATAATTTATGAGCATAATTAAATAATAGTTTTAAAATTTATTAATATTTATATTAATATTTTAAAAAAATATATTTAAATTATTATACATATTTCTTACAATATAATTATTAAATATACTTTTAAAAATAGTTATTAAATATAATTTATGTTGAATATATTTTTATTGTATAAATTTTTTTAAAAAAAGTATTTTTCAATAATATATTTTTGGTCAAATAAAAAATAATATAAGGTTTAAAGAATTTAAACATAAATTATTTTGTCAATATAAAATCACTAATTGAAAATAATGATAATTCTTTTTTGTGTGATATGTTCTCGTCTGTTCTACCATTTCCAGTGGAACCAAAAATATTCTCTTCACGTGTCTTGGTTTACTGTTCTATTCCTCTTGACTAGTATACTAAACGTAGAATAGTAATCAGTGTCTCGTTCTATTTTGTTCAAACAAGTCTGTCAAACACTACCTAAATATGCTCTGAAAAAAAGTTAATATTTTGGTTTGGTATTTATAGTTAGGGTCGTTTGTTTGTGCTTATTATAAGCATTTATTTTAATAAAAAATATTTCTATAAGTTTTTAGTATGTTTGTTTATGTTTCTCAAAATAATCAGAAGCAGAAAATAATTAGATGTTTGCTTATTTTGAGAAGTAACTTTGATTATTTTGATTTCAATCAAAGATAAACAACTTCTTATTTTCATATGGACTAATCATCTTAGTTCAGCTCGGATCACCAAGTTATTCGAGCCCGACCTGAGACCTTCCTAATTCAGACTTTGATCTCAATCCCACTCAACACACGAAGATTCCTCCTTCACACAGAATTGCGGATTCTCCTCCTTGCCTGGGATCTTCGCCTTAGCACTAGCAATATGTAACAGGAAATTCATTTATTACACCCTCCAGTTCTATAAAAGAAGTCTTTGGTCCTTAATATAAGTCACTAACTAACTTATTAATAGATATTTTTCTTTTTTACCCTTCATCAATTTTTAAAGATTCAATTAATGATGGAGTGAGAAAGACAGTGAAATAAGAGGGAGAAAGAGATATTGATTAACTCAAGCATTTAGTAACACATTTATGTTGAGAGTATAGTTGAAAAACATTTCTATATTTAGACAAATTTAATAAGCTAACTACCATTTCTTGATTTTGATAATTCGGTTAGAAGTGACTTATAATAGGACCAGAGGGAGTATAATCATTGGACTTAATGTATAGATCATCACAAATGTACTAGGACACTCATTATCATCAGGGCCTAGACTATAAAGGCACTAGAGAGTCTCCAAGCAAGAGATGTATACAATATTACCAAGATAACTAAAAGCCCAGGCAACAGAGCACACCGGAGTCGGAGCCTTGTTTACTTGAGTGTTCATCTGGTGCCCACTGTGGGGCAGATAAACTTAACCCCACACCTAAGGAGTTTAAATCATGATGATGACTAGAAATTCAATGCATAACAACATAGCCCACAACCAAGGGGAAGCTTCGCTCAACGTGATGGAAATGTTGCAAAGTATGTAGGCAAAGCTAGAACTTTTACAAAATAAGCATGATAATGTTGAGAAGAAGAATCAGGAGATTGAACTAAAGAACCAGCAATTGCAACAATAGATCAATGAGCTTCGCAACAAGGAAGGGAGGTTAGAAAGTTTCAGACACCACTCTGTTAACTCGACAGCAATGAGAACTCAAAATGAGCAGAGGGAGCAACGATAATCAATCCCTACCCCATTGTTAAACCTTCTGATGGAGACACCATTCACAAATGAGTTAATGGTTGCTGATATTCTAGAGTATGGCAAGTGGATTCCGGAGTAATATGACGGGGAAACAGACCCACAAGAACATTTAGACGGATACATATAAGTGATGGTACGGTACCGAGCTACAGAGGCATCACTCTGTCAAAATTTCCCAGCTACCTTAAAGAAGAAAGTGAACAAGTGGTTCACTTGTTTAACTCTGAGATCGATCCAAAATTTTGCTTAGTTGCGGGAACAATTCTTAATCTAGTTTTCCTATAAGATTCCCAGGAAAAAAGGTCAGGAGGATCTGGGAAATATTATAAATAAATCCCTCAAGGATTATTTGCACCACTTTGATCAGTAAGCTTTATTACTTGATGATTTTGACAAAGAAGTGATGGAAAATCAGCTGACTGTAGGGTTACATGTATCCCCCTTTTATCAGCATATTAAAAGAAAAGTGTTGTAGATTTTGCTCATTTTCACTGGAAGGCGAACGAGTGGATTGCAATGGAAGATGCATGTGTAGCTAAGTCTGTAGATATGACAGTCATAGTGCCCAGCTTGGCAATTAAAGACCAGGGGAAGCCGGCAGTACGACCTCCCAAACCCCCCAAGAAGGATTTCTGTGAGCGTCGCCAAGAAAGGGGTCATTGTTATCAAGAGAGGTTTGCTAATTACACCTCTTTAAACACAACTTGAAATAAAATCCTCCGAGAGATGAACCAAAGAGGAACCATCAGATTGTCCCCAATTCCGAATTGGGAGAAGCCGGGTACAAACTGATCTAAAAGATGTGACTTCCATAGAGCTTTTGGTCATACTTCAGAGGAATGTCGACATCTAAAGGATTGCATAGAACAACTGATTAGAGATGGGAAGGTGACCTCAAGAGAATAGGATCCGAGGAAGGTCAGTATGCAAGGGAGTAGACAACATGAAAGGTTGGTCAACCACCAGCAAAACCAAAGGCGTGTCATAAATACAATCTCCGAAGGATTTCTAGCGGTGAGCCTTCGAGTTTAGGCAGAAAGTTGTATGTTAAGGAGGTGTTTTCTACTGAGTTGTCCAAAGAAGAGTCAGGTAAAGCATAAGGCCCACCAATTTCTTTTTATCAAGATGAATTTTCAGTTCTTGGTGTAAATCAGGACGACCCAGTTGTAGTATATGTGGAAATGCACTACTGTACAGAGAAAAGAGTGTTGATTGACCAAGGAAGTTTGGCAGGCATAATTTGCTCAACTTTTGAAAAACTTGGTCTATCCCTGGAACTTACACAGGGAATTTGGTGGGATTTGCGGGAGAGCATGTTAATGTCCGAGAGCATTGGGAATTAGAAACAACCTTCTGGGAAAATGAAAATGCTAAGACCGTTAAGGTGCATTTGGGACTAGTTATGTCAACATCGCATCTCTCTCTAAAATATCCCATCTCAAAAAAGCGGGTTGGAGTCTTGAGGGTGGACCAGAAGATAGAAAGGCGGTGCTACCATGACAGCTTGAAACTAGCTAAGAGTCCTTATAGTTCGCCAAGCAAAGTACATCAGATCGATACCAAGGTATCAGAATTTGATTTGGACCCAAGGGAAGATTTTGTGGAAATGCGACCACAACCTGTTGAAGACACCAAGTAGATCACGCTAGATGACTAGCCTGGTCACGTCACAAAGATAGTTCCCAATTACCTCAAGAACTTGAGTATAAACTTGTAGCCTTTTTAAGAACGAATGTTCGTATTTTTGTTTGGAAAACGTCAGATATGTCTGGTATTGGTCCAGATTTTTTGTGTCACCATCTGATGGTGCACCCCAAAGCTAAATCGGTAGCCAAAAAGAAAAGGAAATAAGGAGAGGAAAGCAAAGCAGTCATCCGAGCAAACACTCGAAAGTTATTAGAAGCCGAGTTCGTTCGTGGAATCCATTATACGACTTGGTTGGAAAATATTTTCTTGGTAAAAAATCTAACGAGAAATGGCGCATGTGCATCTATTATACCAATCTCAATAAGGCTTGCCTTAAAGACTCATATTTGTTACCAAACATTGATAGTTTGGTAGACAGTGCTTCCGGTTTCTAGTTCTTATCATTCATGGACGCATATTCGGGCTACAACCAGATTATAAAGAATCTCGTGGACGAAGATAAGAACGCTTTTATTGCTGAATCAACAAATTTCTGCTATAAAGTTGTGCCTTTTAGATTAAAGAAAGCAGGGGCAACTTACTAGAGATTAATGGACAAGGTGCTCCAAGATTATATCGGAAAAAATGTAGTCGTTTACATTGATGATATGGTAGTTAAGACTCGAGCCAGCAAGGACCATACGTAATATTTAAAGCAGAGTTTTGCTCAATTATGAAAGTACAATATGAGGCTCAATCTAGCGAAATGTACTTTTGTGGTGACGTCGGGTAAGTTTTTGGGTTTTTTTTTTGCTATTAGAAAGGTGCATCGAAGCAAATCCAGACAAAGGCAAGGCAATCATTGAGATGAAGAGCCCAACCAACGTAAAGGAGGTACAAAGGCTAACCGGTCATTTGGCGGCATTATCGTGCTTCATGTCAAAAGTTGGTGAAAAGGTTTGCCTGTTGTTTCAAAGTCTTTGAAAAGTGAAGAATTTCCAATGGACTGAAAATTGTGAGAAAGCTTTCTCACAAATTAAAGAATTTCTTGCGTCACCTCCAGTCCTAGCGCAGCCTTGGGAAAGTGAACCTTTAATTTTATACTTATCTTCCTTTGAAATTGCTATTAGTGTTGTCTTTGTCAGGGAAGAAGGAGCTGCCCAACAACCTGTCTACTATGTTAGCAGAGTTTTGAAAGGCGTCGAGTCACGCTATCAAATGATAAAGTGAATAATTTTGGCTTTGGTCATGGCGGCGAGAAAATTATGGCAGTATTTTCAGAGTCATGCAATCATTGTTCGCACCAACACACTAATCAGGGGTTGAATTTCACTAACAAACCAACTTATACGACTTAGAAATTCAATAGAAAGAAGCTGAGTTCCTTAATGAATTGATGCACACTCAAACTTCACAAATGCAAATCTCTTCGTCATTTGATTCTAAACCATACAAGTAATCATAATCCAACCTCTTGACAATAAGAAACTTAGTTTTGCAAAGAAAACAAGTGTCAGATAATCAATCATGAGAATTTCTATATATTTCTAACCTAGCAATTCTATGAGGTTTTTATCCATAACAAATCATAAGCTATGTTTCTCAGCTTAAGCATACAATCACACATCATGGATTAGGTGCTCAAACTAAACCAATCATTAAGCATAAAAGATAAAAACCCAATTCATTTAAGAAACAACAACTATACATTGAAATTGAAGAGTAAGAGTTGATAGTTACATTCAATCCCAAATGTAGAGAACTTAGCCAATCATGGTCATGGCAACCAAAGCAAAGAGAAGAAAGAAATACAATGGACAAATAACTCTAGTTCTCACTAAAAATGTTCCTCTTTACAAAGTTTCTCATTCACAAGTGTTGAATACTTCAAAAATAGCACATAATGTGTTTACAAAGATACAGACGCAGGACTCTAGCGCTTAAGCTCTCATCTGAGCGCTTAAGTGCTCAGCAAAACTCCTCATCTTCCTTCTCTGGCGTACGGTGCTTAAGCGCCCTGTACGGTGCTTAAGCGATGCATTTAATGCTCCACTTAATCATTCCAGCGATTAAGCGCTAGCCCATTTTTCCTGACAACATCTTTCCTCTGTTTTCCAGCTTCTAGCACTTAAGATCCCCATCTCGGCGCTTAAGCGCTATTCCCCTGTTGCTCAACTGCATTTTATTTGGTGTCCAAACTTCCAAAAACCACTACAAAGATCATTCAAAGGATTAGAAATGTAACTAACTCTCAAAATTTCTATAAGTTTTTACTCAAAAACCAGCAAAGTAAGGATTGGGAGAAATATTTACACAAAAAATTTACACTTTAAGTGGGATAAGCATGAAATTCATATTTAAAAACACTACTAAAGCATGCTTATCAATAAGCTAGTCGGTTGAGTTGTTTGAGATTGATATACAATATGAGGGCAGAAAGGCTATTAAATCCAGATTTTATCTCATTTTCTGCTATGAATGACGGCTCAACCATCTTTAACCCTTGACCAACCATGGACCTTGTAACATCCCGAAAAATCCATAAAGAAGACTTCGGACTTAAGGGATTTGATTACAATTCACAAAGAAAAGAAAAAGGAGGATTTGTTGTAAGTAAAGAGGTCAAAAGAGGGACAAAAAAGACATGTATATTCGAATATGAACAAGTATATTCGAATATGGATGAGTCATATTCAAATATGGACTGTTCATATTCGAATATGAATATGCATAGTCGAATAAGGATGAGTCATATTCGAATATGGACTGTGCATATTCAAATATGAACTTTTCATATTTGAATATGGATGTGTAGAACTGAAGGCAGAAGCCTCATATTCGAATATATATATTCGAATATAGACTCCTGAGTCTATAAATAGGGGACTTGAACTCCACATTTCACCATTTCCCTCTCTCTCGCTCTATACCCTCTCAATACCTTGCTAAACCTTTGTTACGAATCAACCACACTCTACAACTCCTTCATCCTAAGGATTCCTTCTCACAAACTTCTTGGTTAAGGTTCCAAGAGTTGAAATTCAAACTTGGAGATAAGGAGTGCTGAAGAAAGGAGTGGAGATTGGATTGGAGCTGAAGGATAAAGGATTCTGGAAGTTCAAGGTAACCCTAAAAACCTTGTTAGACAAGGGCCTCTATGCTCAAGAGGGGGGGTGAATTGAGCTTAAAAGATTTTTCGTAAATTCGTTTAAAATTATAACAAAACTTGAACAAGGTATATATTAGTTGATGCATGGAATTAAAATATAATGAAAAATAGAAATGAAGATCCAACAAACTAAACAGATATGAGTTTTAGGGATAGAGAGAATAGCACTGAGTTTTATACTGGTTCAGTCACACACCACTTGTGACCTACGTCCAGTCTACGAATCTCTGCCACACGAGAGTTCTTGTATTGCTTTTCAACAATTTACACACTAAGAGCACCTTTCTCAATTGGATACCCCACCAATTTCAAAGGCCTCAATCTAGGGATACCTCACCCTAAGAACAACCTTGAAGGATACCTCACCTTCAAACAACTTTGAAGGATACCTCACCTTTAAACAACTAGAAGGATGCCTCACCTTCTCTACACTTTTAAAAATAAGCTCACCATAATGAAACTCTCAAAAGAGTAAATGATATAACTTGAAGCTCTAATGTATTTGATTTAAGGCTCTTTGTTTAATGAAAGAAACAGAATAGGGAAAAACAAAGCAAGCCTTAGGCAATAGCACAAGACCCTTGATTCAAAGAGATTGATGATAGTAAGTAATTTTTCAGTTCAATGTTAAGCTTGCAAGGGTATGTTATATTTTAAGTCAGAAACCCCTTTTATAGATAGCAGAAATAGTAGACAGAAACTGCGCATAATTCATTAACATATTCGAATATGCTATTCGAATATGAGACTTTTATATTCGAATATGACACTTTCATATTCGAATATGTATTCGAATATAGTGTTTCTGCATTTAAAATTTGATATCTGTAGGCTTCATATTCGAATATATATTCGAATATGGAGGTTCCATATTCGAATATGTATTCGAATATAATAGTTCTGGAGGGTAAAAAGGCCTAGGTACCTTGTCATATTCGAATATGGCAAGCTATATTCGAATACACAGTTTCTGGAAAATGATCAGGCCAAGACAATATGTCATATTTGAATATGTATTCAAATATGGCAAGCCATTTTCGAATATATATTCGAATATACTGGTCAGAAAATTCAAATTTTATTTCCAGAACCTTGATATTCGAATATACACCCAATTTAGACTTTTTCAAGTAAAAATCAATTTTTAAATATTTTCTTTGAAATTTTCTAAGAGGGTCTTTTCTTTAAAAATATTTTTATCTTAACTTTCAATATTTTTCTAATACCCTTTTAAAAAAGTGTTTGTTTCAATATCAAAGAGGGTTCAATTTAGGGTACTCCCCTTAAGTTATGGAGTACCCGTACTGACTTAAAACTGACTTTCAATAGCAGGTTGAACCGGTTACTCCTTTTTTTGTTTCTTATTTCCATTTCTTCTTCTTTGTCTGAGACATGTATATTCTCCATATCTGTATATTCTCATGTATCACAAGCACTTTTTTAGATTTATCAATATCCCTTTTTTCCATTGTTTTTCTCTAGGTCTATTCTCATATATCTTTGCTATGGTTTTGTTCAATTCCTTTGCTAAAGTGTTGTTTTGTTTAGATTTGAACATACAAGTTATTATTGTCCTGTTTAGATCTAGAATGATAGGGTCGTTCCCTAACCTTAATTATTTTAATTTTGGAGCTTCTGAATGCTCATAGCACGCATAAATCGATCGACGTTTCGTGGTGCCTACAAATTTGATGAGCATCGCTTCTTGCTTTGGTGATTATTAGTTGTTTTCAATTTGAACAATTGACTCCACATTCATCAGAATTCCTAATTTCCAATCAGATTCACAAAAAAGGAATAATAAAATATTAAAATTTCCCCCAACTCAATGTCTTAAGTTGTCGCTATTCTTCACTTGGATCTGCAAACTGCAAAATAACAATTAGATCCAAATACATTTGATCTAGCTAATTCCTCTTGTGGCTTCAAGCTTTCAACTTTAACCAAAAAATATATAATCCTTCGACAAGATAAGAAAAAAAATACAACTCAATGAAACAATTAATACGGTAAATAACATGGCTTAAAAGGTGTTAAACCGTTTACTACCGGGCAAGGGAACCCGTAATAGTGGTGGGGCTTCGCAACGAGGTCAACGGGCGGCGGTCGGAGGTTGTATGGGGAAGAGGGAAAGGGAAAGTGCTTGGTGCTCTTCTTTTCAAAAATTACCTTTAGTTTAGGTTGCCTTTCTCAAATTTTCACCATTGAATAAAATAATAATTTATCTAATGGTTCAAATAAAAGTAGCACCGGTAGTCTCCATTTCAAAGGGAGTACCTTAAATGGAGCTATCAAAGAGCCTTAATCAAACTTACATTTATTTATAAGTTAAAAACCTATATACCCTTTGTTGTTGTGGATTTGTTTACTGCACTTTGTTCGCTTGATTTATCCTTTTGATTCTTGGTTTGTTGTGGAATCATCGAAACTCCAAACGTAGAGCATTTGCATTTACATACTCCCCTTTTTTGATGATGACAAACAACAAACGAATCAGATCACTTATTGCGTGCAATATTCTGAGACTCCCCGTTACTTATGAAGTTCGACTCCCCCTGTCAATATGCATATAAACATGTTAAGCGTTTTTAATAAGCAACAACAGAATATAAGATTGGATGGGGTTGTGATCCTCAATTTCGGTCCTCAATTCCGGTTAAGTGCAGTTTAAGTGCAGTAGTCATATTCGAATATTATATTCAAATATTGAAGGAAAAACCATAGTATTTGTTATAAGATTGAGATCCTGATTTCTTTTGCTTTGATTTTTCCAATGAGACCTGCAAAACAAAAAGAAAAAGCTCCGACGCCCAAGTCAGTAAAGGATCAATAAGTAAATATAAAGTAATTTAAATAACACAATATTGATCAAGTATGCCTAGCTCTCTTCTTATAAAATAAAAATTTTCTGTTGGAAGAGGTTTGGTGAAAATATCAGCTAGCTGTTTATATGTATCAATGAACTCAAGCACACAGTCACCTTTTTGAACATGATCTCTAATGAAGTGATGTCTAATTTCAATATGTTTGGTTCTTGAGTGCATGATAGGGTTTTTCGTGAGATTTATGGCACTAGTGTTGTCACACTTTAGTGGAATATGATGCAAATGAATACCATAGTCCTCGAGTTGTTGTTTTAACCAGAGAATTTGTGCACAACAACTTCCAGCCGCTACATACTCAGCTTCGACAATGGATAACGCCACACTAACTTGTTTCTTATTGTGCCATGAAATTAATGAATTTCCAAGAAGGTGACATGTGCCGCTAGTGCTTTTTCTATCCAACTTACATCCAGCAAAATTGGAATCAAAATATCCTAGTAATGAGCAGGATGCACCTTTGGGATACCATAAGCCTATGTTACAAGTGACAATCAAATATTTCATAATTCTTTTTACAGCACTAAGATGTGACTCTTTAGGGCATGCCTGATATCTAGCGCATATACATACACTAAACATGATATCAGGTCTGCTAGCAGTTAAATATAGCAAGGATCCTATCATACCTCGATATTTTGACACATCAACGAGTTTATCTTTTTCATCTTTGTCAAGATAGCATGAAGTACCCATAGGAGTACTTATTTCTTTAGCATTGTCCATGCCAAATTTCTTGAGCAATTCTTTGCAATATTTTGTTTGTGATACAAACGTTCCTTGCTTTGTTTGTTTAATTTGAAATCCAAGGAAGAATGTAAGTTCTCCCATCATGGACATTTCAAATTCTCCCTGCATACTTGTAGCAAACTCCTTACAAAGATTTTCATTAGTAGCTCCAAATATTATATCATCAACATAAATTTGTACAAGTAGTATGTCATTGTGCCTTTGTTTTATAAATAAGTGTTATCTACTTTGCCTCTTTGAAAGTAGTTGTTCAAGAGAAACTTACTTA
Organism: Cyamopsis tetragonoloba; assembly: GCA_037177725.1. Lineage (NCBI taxonomy): Eukaryota > Viridiplantae > Streptophyta > Magnoliopsida > Fabales > Fabaceae > Cyamopsis > Cyamopsis tetragonoloba. The sequence continues at coordinate 41,618,161 of CM074121.1, forward strand.
GTCTTTCGTACCAAGCCCTAGGGGCTTGCTTTAGTCCATATAAGGCTTTCTTGAGTTTGTAAACATGACTTGGAAGTTCAGTGTTTTCAAACCCAGGAGGTTGTTCAACATAAACTTCTTCTTGTATATAGCCGTTCAAGAAAGCACTTTTGACATCCATTTGATAAAGTTTAAAATCCATGATACAAGCAAAAGAAAGTAGGAGTCTAATGGCTTCAAGCCTAGCTACAGGAGCATATGTTTCTTCATAATCTATGCCTTCCTCTTGATTATACCCTTTGGCTACTAGTCTAGCTTTGTTTCTAGTTATTATGCCAGTTTCATCTAGTTTGTTCCTAAAGACCCACTTAGTGCCTATTATTGGATGATCATTAGGCCTTGGGACTAGATCCCAAACTTGATTCCTTTCAAATTGATTTAGTCCTTCTTGCATAGCTATACCCCAATATTCATCGCTAATTGCTTCGTCTATGGTCTTAGGTTCAATTTGAGAGACAAAGGCCATAAATTTACATGCATTATTAAGAGAGTGTCTAGTGGTTACCCCCTTTGAAATATCACCAATAATGTTATCAATTGGATGATGTTTTGAAGCTCTCCATTCTTTGGAGAGTTCATTTTGTGTCTCAGTTGGTATGTGAGTTGGAATTTCTGGCATATTCTTCTCATCTTCTTCTATTCTTCTTTCTTCATGAATACTTATGTCTTCAAGAGTTCCTACAAGATCATCAACCTTTCTTTCCAAGCTTTTGGGGTTAGATTCATCAAAAGTAACATGAACGGATTCTTTAATAGTCATTGTTCTTTTATTATAAATTCTGTATGCTTTACTAGTTGAGGAGTATCCTAAGAATATACCCTCATCAGCTTTGGCATCAAATTTGCCCAGGTTTTCTTTCCCATTATTAAGCACAAAGCATTTGCATCCAAAAATATGGAAATAAGATATGTTGGGCTTTCTACCCTTGAAAAGTTCATAAGGAGTTTTCTTTAAAATAGGTCAAATGAGAACTCGGTTCATAACATGACATGCGGTACTTACTGCATCGGCCCAAAAATATTTTGGAAGATCTATGTCATTGAGCATTGTTCTAGCCAACTCAACAAGTGAGCAATTTTTCCTCTCCACAACACCATTTTGTTGTGGGGTCCTTGGAGACGAGAAATTATGCTCAATGCCATGTTTATCACAAAATTTTTCAAAATTGATATTCTCAAATTCCTTTCCGTGATCACTGCGTATGCATGCAATTTTCAAATCCTTTTGGTTTTGAATAATTTTTGCTAATCTCTTAAAAGCGTTAAAGACTTGATTTTTGTGAGATAAAAAGAGAGTCCACGTATATCTGGAAAAATCATCAACAATTACTAGTCCATAGTAATTTCCCCCTAAACTCATAGTCCTTGAGGGACCAAATAAGTCCATGTGCAATAGTTGCAAGGGTCTAGAGGTTGAAACAATATTTTTAGGTTGAAAAGAGATTTTTGCTTGTTTACCCTTTTGACAAGCATCACATAATCTATTTTTTTCAAAACGAATTTTGGGTAAACCAATAACTAATTCTTCTGAAATTAATTTATTTAAATGATCCATATGAATGTGTGCAATTCTTTTGTGCCATAGCCAAGATTCTTCTTCTTTAGTTATAAAACATTGTGCATCATTTGAGGATATATCATCTAAACTAATAATATAAACATTGTTAATTCTATGACCCATAAATTTAATGGAGTTACTCTCTTTACTAATAATAGAGCATGAATAGGAATTAAAAATAACCTCATTTCCTTTATCACATAATTGACTAATACTTAACAAATTATGTTTTAATCCCTCAACATAAAGAACATTATTAATGGAAGTTGAAGGAGTCTTACCAACTTTACTTGTACCTAGGATTTTTCCTTGTTGTCACCATATGTAACATATCCTCCATCCTTAGGTGTGAAGGATGAGAATTTTGATTTGTCTCCTGTCATATGCTTGGAGCATCCACTATCAATATACCATTTGGATTCTTTTACCACAAAGCATACCTACAAGACCATTTTAATTTCATCTCTTAGGTACCCATGGTTTCTTGGGTCCTTGAGGGTTAGTTTTTCCAAGGGTGCCTTTGGGAATCCATACTTTCTTTTCATGTGGCACACCAATTTTTCTTACATTGCAAGTAGTAGCACTATGACCTTTTAACCCACAATAATAGCAAGTTATGAATGGACTAGAAGAAGTCTTTGAAGAGACAAAGAAATTTTTATAGAGCTTTTGATGATTGGTGGGATTATATCCTAAACCAGCCTTTTTGAAATGACATCCTTGCTTACCAAGCAAGATGTTTAGGTTGTCTCTACCCATTGTAAATTTTGCAAGCACATTGTTTAAATCCTCAATTTCTTTTAAGTGTAAATCACAAGAGATGCATGTTTGTGATTTGCAAGCATTTTCAATTTTTGTCAAAGGATCTTTACCTTTGGCAATCATATTTTTCAGCTTATCAATTTATTTCAAATGAATATCACATGAAGTACACGTGGGTGATTTGTTCATTTGGCAAGATTTACATTCATATTGAAAACTACCAAAAGGAATTTGAACTTGTCTCATTTTAATAATATCACGACTAAGAATGTCTATTTTATCATTTAGGATACCTTTTTCTTTCTTGGTTTTAGCAAGTTCTTTAGCAATGATTATAGATTTTTCATGTAACTCATTATAAGTATCTTGCAATTCATCAAAGCTATAGTTAGAGTGTTCAGAATCTTTTACCTCATCTTCATCATGGTTGACCATGAGGCATAGGTTGGCTATCTTGCTCTCTGATTCATCAGATGGCTCTGTGTCATTACCATCCCAGACTATGTATGCTCTTCTACTTTTCTTTCCTTTGGCGAATCTTTTCTCCTGTGTTTCATTCTTACCTTTATTCATAGGACATTCCATCTTCATATGTCCGATTTTTCCACACTCATAACAAGTTGGACCTTGATTTGACCCTTCTCCTTTGTTGAATATTTTCCTTGATGTGAAATTTGATGGTCTTCTTGATGATTCTCTTTTCTTGAAAAATTTGTTGAATCTTTTAGCAAAGAGAACCACGGTCTCATCATCCATGTTGGTTGGATCAAAGTTGCTTTCTTCTTCTTCTTCTATCTCTTGAGGTGGAGGTGTGGTTGCTTTGAGAGTGATGCCTTTCTTTTTCTTGTCAACTCCTTCAAGTTGATCCAAACGACTCAACTCAAGCTCATGCTCCTCTAGCTTACCAAACAAGGTTGCTAATGACATTGTGCGTGGATCCCTTGTTTCGCCAATGGCAGTAACCTTCGGTTGCCAATCCCTGCTAAGACATCTTAAAACATTGTTAATAAGATCTTCATTAGAATAATCTTTTCCCAGAGCATGTAGTTGATTTATAAGATATGTAAAACGTTTTTGCATATCTTGAATGTTTTCTCCTGGATTCATTTGAAACATTTCAAATTCTCTAGTCAATGCATTTATTTTTGATCTCTTTACCTCATCAGTTCCTTCATGTGTTACTTTTAACACATCCCACATTTCTTTAGCAGTTTTGCAATTTGAAATTCTAGGAAATTCATCATTACCTAATGCAGAGATAATTATGGTTTTGGCTCTTAGACCAAATTGAGCAAGTCTCTTTTCTAGGCTTCTCTACTACCTTACCATCAACAGTGTGCATAGGAATATATGGTCCTTCCTCTATAGCATCCCATATGGCAACATCAATACCTTCTACCCAAGTCTGCATTTTTATTTTCCAAAAGGAGTAGTTGTCTCCATTAAAGAATGGAGGTCTGTTGGTGGATGCACCTTCCTGGATAGAAATATTTTGAAAAGAGGCCATTTCCTTGAAGCTGTGAAGCTCTTTAAACAAGGACCGAGCTCTGATACCACTTGTTAGACAAGGGCCTCTATGCTCAAGAGGGAGGGGGGGTTGAATCGAGCTTAATAGATTTTTCGCAAATTCGTTTAAAATTATAACAAAACTTGAACAAGGTATATATTAGTTGATTTATGGAATTAAAATATAATGAAAAACAGAAATAAAGATCCAACAAACTAAATAGATTTGAGTTTTAGGGATAGAGAGAATAGCACCGAGTTTTATACTGGTTCAGTCACACACCACTTGTGACCTACGTCCAGTCTACGAATCTCCGCCACGCGAGAGTTCTTGTATTGCTTTTCAACAATTTACACACTAAGAGCACCTTTCTCAATTGGATACCCCACCAATTTCAAAGGCCTCAATCTAGGGATACCTCACCCTAAGAACAACCTTGAAGGATACCTCACCTTCAAACAACTTTGAAGGATACCTCACCTTTAAACAACTAGAAGGATGTCTCACCTTCTCTACACTTTTAAAAATAAGCTCACCACAATGAAACTCTCAAAAGAGTAAGTGATACAACTTGAAGCTCTAATGTATTTGATTTAAGGCTCTTTATTTAATGAAAGAAACAGAATAGGGAAAAACAAAGCAAGCCTTAGGAAATAGCACAAGACCCTTGATTCAAAGAGATTGATGATAGTAAGTAATTTTTCAATTCAATGTTAAGCTTGCAAGGGTATGTTATATTTTAAGTCAGAAGCCCCTTTTATTGATAGCAGAAACAGTAGACAGAAACTCCGCATAATTCATTAACATATTCGAATATGCTATTCGAATATGAGACTTTCATATTCGAATATGGCACTTTCATATTCGAATATGTATTCGAATATAGTGTTTCTGCATTTAAAATTTGATTTCTATAGGCTTCATATTCGAATATATATTCGAATATGGAGGTTCCATATTCAAATATGTATTCGAATATAATAGTTCTGGAGGGTAAAAAGGCCTAGGTACCTTGTCATATTCGAATATGGTGAGCCATATTCGAATATATATTCGAATATGGTGAGCCATATTCGAATATATATTCGAATACAAAGTTTCTGGAAAATGATCAGGCCAAGACAATATGTCATATTCGAATATACTGGTCAGAAAATTCAAATTTTATTTCCAGAACCTTATATTCGAATATACACCCAATTTTCTAGGAAGGTCTTTTCTTTGAAAATATTTTTATCTTAAATTTCAATAATTTTCTAAAACCCTTTTAAAAAAGTGTTTGTTTCAATATCAAAGAGCTTTAATCAAACTTACATTTATTTATAAGTTAAAAACCTATATATCCTTTGTTGTTGCGGATCTGTTTACTGCGCTTTGTTCGCTTGATTTATCCTTTTGATTCTTGGTTTGTTGTGGAATCATCGAAACTCCAAACGTAGAGCATTTGCATTTACAAACCCCAAAACCTGGAATATTAGGAACATGTGATTAGGAACTAAAGACATTGTGTTAGGAATTGTCTGATATAGGATTATATGTTTGATGTTGTATGATATGTCTGTATGGTGCTGTATGGATCTAATGTACAAATAGATGGTGCATGTTTAGGAATTGTTAATGATAAAGTGTATGTAACAGACAAAGGATTCCAGATTATAATGTGATAAAATTGAGAATAGGACTCTGGATAGATTTTGAAACTGTTTTAGAAGTATAAGTCCAGAGTTAGTATGAAATCGAATATGTATTCGAATATGGAAGGCCATATTCAAATAGATAATCGAGCATGACACATAATATTCGAACATAGGATGTCTGTGTTAGAATATTGTGCTACTGGAACTCTTGTTTGATTGATTATAATATGAATATGAATGTGTGATGCATGAGAACCTGATATGTATCAAATAAAAGTAAAAGTGGAAAATGCTTCCCCCATCAACATTGGTTGAGTAAAAGGGTTGTGTTCCGTTGGAAGTAGACCGGGTAACTGGACAAGCATGGAAAAGAAAATGATTGGAGGCTATTACCGGAAGGGGTAGTAGTTCTTGCAGACCTGTAATGGGTGTTGACTCCGAATAAGAGAAATAATTGGGAGCTATTACCGGAAGGAGTAATAGTTTTTGCAGACCTTTATTGGAGGTGAGGCATAGACTCTGGTTAAGGATGCTTACCAAAGTTTGCAGAGAGCTCTAGAGTGCTATTGCCACGCACATGGTGGACTCCCGCGTGCACCGAGTTTCCCGATAAAAGAAGAAAGAAATGAAATGGAAAATGATCATGCATGCATACCTATGTGATTGAAATTTCATACCTATTGTGTGTGTTTTTGTAAGGAATTGGATTTGGGAGATTTTCCAGTCAGATTGGCTGTAATATTGTATGTATATACTATTTTCAATATCGACGGTTACTCAGTTATATGTCGTACATATAACTGACAGTTATAGTATTGCAGGTGATAGGGACTCGTGGGGTGTCAACGCTTGAGAAGACGTTAGCAACTATCTTTTGATACTTAGGTAGTCATTAATTTGGTTTTATGCCTATCTAGTGCTCTCTCTGGATTGTAAATAAAACACCTTATGTAAATATATATATATATATATATATATATATATATATATATATATATATATATGTAAATAATGTTTTGTCTTCTGCTGTCTGTTTAAAAAAAATTGACCCTAAAATCTAAGTGTTACAGATCCTTTGGGTAGACAAAGTAAGTAATGCCAATGGAGTTAGGATAGGAGTTATTTTGGAAGGCCCAAATGGGGTTATAGTAGAACAGTCAATCAAGTTTAACTTCAAAGCTTCCAATAATCAAGCGGAGTATGAGGTGTTGATAGCTAGCTTGCGACTAGCAGCCGAACTAGGTGTAAGAAAAATTCTTGCTGAAAGTGATACTTAGTTATTAACTAATAAATTTTCAAGTGATTATTGGATTAAAGATGAGCAAATGACCAAATATATGGTGACAGTTCAGTCCTTGGTGCGAGTTCTAAATGAGTTCCAAATACGACATCTTTCAAGGGAGCATAATTCAAGAGCTGGTTTGCTAACAAAAATGGCAAGCACTCACTGAGGCCCCCACTACACATAGCTAAGCCAATCTTGGGATATGTTATGGATGGGATCCTGCCCCACGGGTATCTCGACTGCGGGATAGGAGGAGCATCCCGACTGTGGGATCCCACAGCCATCATGCCGTACGAGATACGTATGCCGCCCTTGATTATGGCCTCCCTTTATCCCGCCTTAAGGGAGATATCCAGTGACACTTTAGTGTCCAACTAGTGAGCTAGCCATACAAACACTACATAAGGGAAAAGCAAACCCGAAACGTATGTTTCCCCTTTTTCCTTTAACAGTACAAGGATTTTTTAACCCCCAAATCTCCAACTACCTAGTACTACTATAAAAGGCAGAGAGATAACCTTTGCAAGGTAAGCATCATATTCCATCACCTCGACATTTCCTCTACACCCAACTGACTTTGGCATTAGAGTGGCCTTGCAGGTACCCCTCCCCCTTCTTTTGTGGCTGGACGATGTCGAAGCTAAGGAGTTCTTCCCTCGAGTTCAGAGACAAGTACCAAACTACCCCTAACCAGGAGCAGGATCACATCATTGGTGCCACCTGTGGGGATTCAGTAAAATATTTCCCATTTTCCCACCACTATTACTGTTACCAAAGTATAGGGGTCTAAGGCCACCCAGAAGTGCAACGGCGGACAACACAAAGCTGCACCACAAAGGGAGGATAACAACCACTACAAAGCATAGGAAGAGGAGTTTCAGCGAGTACAATGCTCCTTTGAAGCCCATGTGCAAGAAATAGTTGATTGAAAAAGAAAGAGAAAGAAAAAGAGAAGGTTGTCACCCACTAGAATAGCGGGGTTTAAGGTGGTAAATGTTAGGATCCACCTGTAAACTCTCGACCAGTTGTGAACCTGCCACACCAGGAACATGTAGTGGACAATATTTTTTAATGTGATGCTAGTCATCCGTTCATTGATCCCATCATGAGGACTCAGTATCCTTCTAGGTTCTAGCTCCCAGCCAACATCACTCTCCATAATGGCATCTTAGACTCTGTGGAGCATGTGGATCTATTTGAATCTTCCATCATACTACTCGAAGTGGCGAACTGAATCATGTGTAAGGCTTTTCTGCTAACTTTTAAAGGCACGACCAGGCGATGGTTCGCTACCCTTCCTAGCAACTCAATTAATCGTTGGAGAGAACTATGAGACAAGTTTATATTAGCGTTCACTAGTAGCGTTCACCATTAGGCCAAAGGGCTATGTTAAAGTTAATATAGGGTTTGGAAAGAAACCTCTCTAAAAGGTTGTTCAAGTTAAGTTCTTAATGGTTGATTGTCCAACGGCCTACAACGCCATTATAGGAAGACTTACCTTGAATGCTTTAGGAGCGGTAGTCTCGACCCTCCACCTGATGACGAAGTTCCATGGGGAACACAATAGTGTCATCATAGACAAAGGAAATAGCTCTGAAGCTAAGGATTATTATGAAGAAAGCCTCAAAATTGCCAACAATGTCCCCCCAAAATTTCGTAAGAAGAAGGACACAATGGAGTCAAAGCAGCGCCAGAGCATCTTTCTGATAGATTTAGATCCCAGAGCAGATTTCGAGGCGCAGTGCCCACAGCCTGTAGGGGACCAACTCGTGATTCAAATAGGCCCAGAGAAGATGCATGTTGTAAAGATTGGGGCTAAACTCCCAACCTCACTACGGGACCATCCTGCAATTTTGTTAATTCAAAATTTTGATCTCTCTTCATGGGTACCCACCGACATGCCGGGTGTAGACCCAAGCGTTTTCTCTCATAAGCTATCCATCATGCCAAGATCCAAGCCAATAGCCCAAAAGAAGCGTCACGTGGGACCAAAAAGCCATAGAGGAACAAACACGGAATCTCTTACAAGCGAGATTCATTAAAAAGGTGCAATATGAAACCTGAATGTCAAACATGGTTATGATCAAAAAGGCCAACAAAAGTGGCAAATATGCACAGATTATACAGATCTTATCAAGGCATGCCCAAAGGATCACTACATGTTCCCAAGCATCAACAAGCTGGCAGATAACTCCGTAGGATATAGATATTTGTATTTTATGGATGCTTATTTGGGATACAACCAAATCCAAATGGAGCCCCATGACATGGAAAAGAAAACATTCGTAACAGATATAGGAGTATATGGCTACAGCGTAATACCATTCAAATTGAAGAATGTAGGAGCAACATACCAAGCAAGATAAACCAGGTGTTTTGGGATTAGATTGGGAGTAACCTAGAAGTATACATAGATGACATGATCGTAAAGACCCAGGGAGCAAAGGACCCGATTAAAGATCTTGAAGAGGTTTTCGGGCAATTAAGACAATATAACTTGTGCTTAAACTTGCACAAATGCACCCTCGAAGTCAAAACCAGGAAGTTTCTGGGATACATGCTGACCAACAGAGGAATTAAGGCCAATCCAGATAAGTGCCAAGAGATGTTGTAGAAGCGTAAAAGAAGTACAACAATTAACGGGATGAATAGAGCACGCTTTCTACCGGCGTCAGCCAGCAAATCCCTCCCGCTGTTCAAAACTCTAAGGAAAAAGGAAGATTTTGAGTGGAGCACAGAATGTGAAACAGCTTTTGAGGAGCTTAAAACTGTTCTCACTTCCCCGCCAATGCTGACCTGAGTTAAACCGACGAAGGGAATGTATCTTAATATTGTAGTGGAAAATGAAGCAGTTAGCCAATTAGTGTGGTCCTCGTTCAGGAGGGTCAAGACGGGAATCAGGCGCTCGTATATATCATATGTCAAGTGCTACAAGGTTTAGAAGTCAATTATCAAAAGTTGGAGAAAGTAGCTTTCGTCTTAGTAGTAGCATCCCGCCACCTCAGATCCTATTTTCAGAGTTACCAGATCACTGTCCTAATAGACCATCCAATTAGATAGATTTTGCATAAACCGAACTTGGCAGACAAACTCATGACCATAGAGCTATCCCAGTTTGACATTTCGTATGAGCCTCGATAAGCCATCAAGGTGCAGGCGTTGGCGAATTTTGTGGTGAAATTCACCCATCCCGAACCCATCACACAAGGTGGATGGACTATCTATGTGGATGGATCATCAAACAAAAAAGGAAGCGGAGCAGGTATAAACTTGGAAAATGAAGAAGGCATGGCAATATAATACTTTTTAAGATTTACCTTCCCGACATCCAACAACCAAGCCAAGTAGGAAGAATGTCTCGCCATGATTAGGATGGCAAAAGAAATGGGTGCGGCAGAAATTACCCTTTGTTCAGATTCTCATCTAGTAGTTTCTCTGATAAAAGGAGACTATCAAGTAAAGAAAAGCTCATCTAAAAAAATACCTACGGAAGGTAAGGGAAGCTCTTATAGGGCTATCCCGTTTCGATACAAAGCATATAGCACAGGAAGAAAATAGCCATGTTGATTTATTATCTAACCTCGCCAGCACAAAGAAAAGCTCGCAGCATCTTTCGGTCATAGAGGAAACGATTCTGCAACCCTACATCATCTTACAAGTGGAGGTGGAAGACTGAAGAACCCCTATACAGTAATATATATTTGTTAGGGTGAAATAAATTTACCCTTAATAAATATAATTAGCAACAAATTATCATAACAAAGCCCTGGGTATTTAAAAGAGTTGACCATTGACTAGAACCAACCAATAGTAGTTATGAAATAATTCTTCAGAATGTACTTATGATCATAAAGAAATGCCTTATAAATGCTTTGGCTGCTGAGTTATGTTCTGGAATGTAGTAATTTGATCAGAGACTCCTTCTGATCTAATCAGAAACTTTCCTAATTAAGAAAAAGGCCACAATTTTATTAGTTATATTATCCAGAATCATTCTGACCTTAGTCAGGGAGGTTCATTTAAATTAATTGCCTCTCAACTTCAAGTAATTTGATTCTGGAGAGATAAATATGAAGTCAGAAGGCTTCATGATCACTTATAGATGATCTGGACTTATGTTAACATTCTAAATTAGAACATCAAAATTTTAGTAAAAAATGTCTATGACTACAAATTAGAGCGTCCGAAGCATAAAAGTAGAAATTTGGCTAAGTATTTGGCCATGCACAGGGAATCAGTATGAGAAAAATCAGGAATAAACACGTGTTCAATGCAGAAGGCCATAGTTATCATCTTCACATGGGAATCTTGACAATTGTTCTTTACAAATTAATCAGATTACTACACGTGACATTCCAAATGATTAAATAAATAGAAAGTCAAGTAGAAGTAACTGCTCAGAACACTTGGCAGAATGCTATTGGAAGTTTTTTATTAGGGTAAATTACACTGACCTCCCGTGCATATTTCCAAACATAACATAGACTTTCACTTCAAAAATAAGCGATTGAGGCTTAAAAATAAAAAAAATGTTCAATTAGTAAAGCATACCTAAAATGTCAAAAGATCACTTAGAAAATGTCTCTTAGATAAGGTGAAGATGAAGTGGTCCCAAATTAGAAATCGTAAGTGGTGAAGGTGAAGAAAATTGAAAAAGGGTTTGGGAAGGTCGTAGGGTTGAGGGAGTGTTTTGAAGGTCATAGGGTTGAAGAAGGGTCGTGATGTTGCGACCTTCAAAACGGTGGCGAGGTCGCGGCTTGAAGAATAGAGACAAGGTTGAAGAGGTCATGGGTTGAAGAAGGGACGCAAGGTTGCAAGGGTTTCATCAGGCCGAGAAGGTTCGAGATGAGGTGCAGAGTTGTTCTCTTTTTTAATAAAAGATAAAATCATCAATTCATAAATAAGACCTACAAAGATTAACTTCGTTATCATTTAAGGGAGGGCTGTGTAGTTTTGGAAACATGTAGGGGAAGTTTGTGTTATGTTTAGAAACATACAGGGGGATAATGTAATAGACCAAAAGTTCAGGGGAGGTAGGTGTAATTTACCCTTTTTATTATTTTCTTTTTCTTTTTCTTTTCAGAGAACTATAAAGAGCAACATTTACCTACAGGAAAGATAGGCGAAAGCAATATATTACAACAGATTGCGTAATTTATGTCCTTTTATCTATACGATTTAAAAAGAGATAGTGTTTTTTTGCATAGTTCATTATAGTTCAGAATAATATATATCAAAGAAACCAAGTATTTGTTAGAACACAAAACCAAGGCCATCTATCCTAGATCTTCTGACACCTTATAAACCTTCCCACAAACTCCTCACAAGTCCTTGACATCAGCATGGCTAACAACGGAAGAATCACATGTTATATGTAAGTATGGATTAATCCCTTTGAGTGTTCAGAATCATTGTACGAGTCTTCATGTATATTTTCATGACTTGTAATGGAATATGATAGAATAATATTCATTACTCTTTTACATTATAATTATATCTTCACCATTGATCGGAATATAACTTAAAGTTAATCTGCGTTTCTTTTTTTGAATTAACATGATCAGAAACATTTATTCTTTATCTAATTAAATATCACTAAAACAAGTTTGTTTAAGAATAAACTACTCAGGAAAAGAACCTTATAGAGGAAGAAAAATCCCTTTTTTGAATTGAGATCTAGGAATTATTTGTTTGATAAATTACACGCTAAACAATATCACATGGGATCTAGCTAGACGATCCCGTTGAGGAGATTCTGATGCATTAAAGTGATGCAAATAGACAAGAATTCAAGGAAAATAATTAGGAAATGATATGAATTTATTGCACACATCAGGTCTCATTAAATTTTGGGAACACAAGTGGGTTGTAATGTGCCACTTTGCCAACCTTATCCGAGGTTGTATTATTTCTCTGAACAAAAGTAGTTTTCTATTAATTAATAACATGAGCATTTGGTGAGACAATAAATGGAGGTAGGCTTATTTATGGAGAATAAGACTTTTTTCGTGAGAAGAGGGTCTCCTTAAGGAGCTTGAGGAGATTCTAATGCCACTATGTCTGGGTCCTTCTTACCCTGATATTTGGAAATGGTTGGCACATCCTTTAGGAGCTTATTGTACACATTCTGATTTTTCTGTTTTGTAATCTTTGGATACTAAAGATGTAGACTTGGATTTGGGTATAAGTCGGGCTATGAGGGTATTTGGAAAACAAGTGTTCCTCACAAAGTAATTGTCTTCTCTTAGTTGGCTTGCTTAGATAGATTTCCTACAAAGGCTAATCTCATGAGAATATGAGTAAGGTATGTAGTGGGGGATGGATGCCCATGATGTGGTGAATATGCTTAAAGTGCTGCTCATTTGTTGCTGCAATGCCCCTTTGCTATGTGAGTGTGGAAGCAGGTCCTATTATGGTTAGAAATTACTATGCAACCATCGAGTTTTTATGGCAATGGTTTAGTGCTTTTTAAAATAGTCTGCATAAAAAAAATATAAGAAGGCATGGGTTGCTATGTGGGGATCCGTTTGTTGGTCTTTTTGGCTTATGCATTATAATGTGGTTTCTAATAGTTCGCAGTGGGATGGTGTCAAATTCATGTACGTTGTAAAAATTAGATCATGTCCGCGGCACAAATATTCTTAGTTTCCCTCTTTATCTTCTTTTTCAAATTGGTGTTTATGTTCAATGGGCCTTTCTGGTGTATAAGGTTCAATTGCTCTGACGTTGTAATTTCTTGAGTACTACCGATACTCATTTTTTAATAGACTAATAGATTATACATATAATTGCTTATAAAAAGAACTATATGGAGCTTGAACTGATTCACACACTATCCAACAGTTAGGCCTTCTCCAACGGGGGTTCTTAGCTTAAGCACCTCACCTAAGCACTTCATGTCCCATTAGAGCATGTTGAGCTGGACATGTGGTTCTTAGCAAAGGTCCTTAGCTTGCTGAAGCGCCGGTTCTTAAAACCAAAAGTAGGACTCATAAACTGATTTTTACTGGTAAAATAAAAAGAGAAGAAGATCAAATACATAACAGATCAAAAGAATCCATGTCTAGATTTCATAAAAATCCTATAAATTAGAAAAAATGCAAAAAAAAGGCCAAATACTCCATAAAAATAAGGCCAAATTATAATTTTGGTTCTCTATTTATAGGTTTTGGTTCGACTCAGTTTTGTATCTTTTTTTTGTTCAATTTAGTCCTCAATCTTTTATTTTTTATTCAAGTTAGCCCTCGTTGTTAGTAATCTGTTAAAAACTAACGAAGGAATACTAACGATGTTAAAAACAGTCCATGTGTCACAATACGAGTGGCTCATAAATAAAATAATAATATATATTTTAAATAAAACATACTCTTTTATTTAAAAAATAAAAATCCTTTATCTTCTTCTTCCTCAACCCCTCCACCTCCACCTCCAACCCCACCCCTCCCACCACTGGTGTCAGCATCGTCCTTCACCCTTCATTGGTGATGCCCTCCACCTATTGTTAGTAGCCCCTCCACCCTGGACATTATCTTCAATATTCTAAGTTCAGTGTACTCTCAGTTTGAACTAAAATCCTATCAAGTAAACAAGAAAAGCTTTATGTCGATAAGAAAGAAAAAAGTAATTGTTGTGCATTTCTTTGTACCTAGTCCTTGTCCATGTTCTATGTTTATTTAAAAAAAGATTATTCTATTTTGTTTCCCTTTCATTCTCTATTATGTATGTTTTGTACACTACGTAATGTGACTTAATCAAACATCATGACAATGTGAATGTTTTGTTATCTCTGGTTTGCCTGAAATTGAACTCTTTGGTGGTCTTCCATAATTGTTTATACTAGACCTGATTTAAAACCAGATAAAAAAATGCTTTGGAGGCAAAATACACGTAAAGACAGAGCACTTGTGAATTAACAAATCTATTCTACTCAAACACAAATTCATCCTTTGTTGCCTACTCACCAGATTTTTGTTGCCACAGCACCAAATGATTGATCAACATATAAAAATGGGAGATCGCAATAATGTAAAAGAACAAATCAAGAAAACACATAAAACACATAATTAATCATTTCGTTATTTCCTTTTCTTTCATTTATAAGGAAAAAATTATTAAATGAAAGATAACGGCAATGGAGGAAGTTACTTGGCCTTATAACTGACACTTCAATCATAAATGCTTGTGGTCTACACCACGTTTTCATAGAGATCAAAGGCTGAGTTGATCAGAATGAATAAAATTACCTTCTTTATTACCACCAGAGTGTAAATTTTGGGGGCATCTGTAAGGGTAAAATAAAATTTACCTTTCCAAATATATATTCAGAAAAGGGTTCTGATCTTAGATCAGAATGATACACAAATCTTAAGAGGTTATTGAGCCGATACTCAGAACACCCTCGAGGTCAAAAATAGCTTCATTTAATTTAATTTCAATGATTAAAGATTAGTGAGAAAATAGTTCCTCCTAATCAAATATAAGTTCTTTGATTTGTTGACTACACTGATTAGACCATTCTAATTTGGTCAGAAAGGTTTTTGGTCTACAATATTTATGTCCCAAACATGATATTGAACTTATTCTAAAAAGATCAGAGCCTAGTCAGAACATCCTTTGATCATAAACAAGTTTTAAAGTTCTCTGATTAAAGTGGTTAGAATTAGGGGTGGCAAAATGAGCCAACTTGACCCATGGCCCGCTTAGCCCACAAAAAGGGGCGGGCCAGCCTGACCCGCCAAGGCATTACGGGCTCGTTTTGCTAGCTTGGCCCGCCAGCCCGCCGTACTAACTAAAAACCAATTAAAAAAAATCTGAATTTGCTTATTTTTTATCGGTTTTTGCTTTTTGCACCCTAAAACAAATTGATTTTTTATTATGTTTAACTATGAGCCTAAGTTTTGTTCAAAAAAAAAAACTATGAGCATAAGTTTTTTTTATGTTTTTTGTTTGGTTTAGATATTTTTTGTTAGGCTCTATCAATTTTTATTTTAAAAAAACTCTCACCCTACACTATTAACCTACAAAAAAAGAGACAATTGCCCGGTGGGCCAGCTCGGCCCGCCACCTTTGTAGCCCGGCGGGGCGGGCCGCATTAGTCGATGGGCCAACATTTCTAGCCCAATCTACCTATTTTTAGCAGGCCAGCAGGCCAGACCCATTTTACCATCCCTAGTTAGAATCACATATACATAGTCAGAAAGACTTATGATGTTGAATACATATGTTCCAAACGTGATATTGGAATTTTGGCTAAGTCTTTAGCCATGCATAGGGAAATAGTAGGAGAAAGGCTTCAATGAGACACATGTTTAATGTACAAAGAGCAGTTTCTACTCCAAACCTATTGGAAATCATGGGATTGAAATACATAGATTTTGCTAATGATTTAGTAACCAACACGCATGAAGATCAACTGCCCAAGAAACTTGCCAACATATCAATGGAAGCTTTATTTTTTTTTAATTTTCTTTTGTTTTGTCTATTGTAACCGCTCTGCCTAGTCAGTGTGCTATATATAGGAGTTTTTGTTGTACTTTGAATAGGCGAAGAACACATGCAAAATACTTAAAAGAAAATACGTGAATTCTGTGTTAAGATAGAGAGATTAATTGAAACATTCTGTTTGAGACAAAAGAGTTTATAGTGAGGAAACCAAGATTCTTAGACACAAACTAGGGCCATCTATCCATCTTCTAACACCCAACAACATTCTCATCATGCCTTTAGCCACACACCAAATATGTAAATGACATCATGGCTACAAACAAAAGCATACAAGGTTATACGTAAGTCAGGATTGACCCCTTTAATTGTTAGTTTCTTGTCTGAGTCCATATGTGTACTTCAGTGAATCAAATCATAATGTAATTTAGTCTCTCTTCATTCTTGTATACACTTGCATCATTGTTCATATTTTGTATGATTGATATCTGAGTATTTATTGTTCTTTTGTTATTTTGAATTAATGTAATTTGTTTGTATCATTGGTCAGAAACTTATACTTGGTTTATCAATTAATCTTAACTTGAGAAATCAAGTTTTAATTGTGACTAAACTGCTTGGAATGAACCTTAGAGGAAGAAAATTTTCTTTCCCGATTTGAGATCTAGGAATTACTTGTTTTGGTAAATTACACGCTAAACAACGTCTTAAATCAATCTGATGCGTTCAACAATGTCTTGAATCAATCTGATGTGTTCAACATTGTCTTAGTGCTTCTCAATTATAATTCAAGGTAAACAGAACATGGTATACCTATGGGTACTATCTAGCATATGGTATTTATCTGGAGCAGACTACATTTGTCAAGACCATCTCAATGCCACAATCCGACACGAAAAAAAGTTTTGCCTAGCGCCAAGAGGCGGCAAAGAAGCGTGTGGAACGTGCATTTGGGGTATTTCCATCTTGATTTGCTATTATACATGTTCCAGGGCATTTTTGGCACATGGATGCACTCGCAATTATCATATATGCATGTTGATATTGCATAATATGATTGTTGATGATTAATGACATACTTATGCTAATTTTGATTTATCATATGATCAATTGAGTAATGAGATCTCAACAACTGAAACAAATATCAGCCCTCATTCTATTTTTCAAATGTACATAGAAAGGAGATATAATGGAGCAGATTTGGAATCATTTTGGACGTTCTAATAATGAAGATTGAATGTTGCTTTAAATTATAAAGTTTTATGGTAGTTTTTTTTAATTCTTCTAAAATTGTAATGTATTATTTTATATTTATGTTATATGTCATTTTAGTATTTAATATATTGTTATTTTTATTTTGAGTTTTCATTTATTGATTTTTAAATATTTTTTATTCAATAATTTTATTTAATATAAAAAAATCAAATCAAATCTGAAATTAAATTAAGAAAAGTAAATATGAGGTAGTTGATTTGTTGGGTACGAGCGAGACTCATGTGAGGTGCTTATAAGAACCTTGCACTTGAGTGTATGGGTGCTTAAATTGGATGAGTGGTGTGTACACGTAGAACCCACCAAAATGTTAATTAAAATAGCTAAGAACCACAAATTAAGAACCCCCATTGGTGAAGGCCTTATACTTCCTTTGGTCAATTGTCTCACAAGGGTCCTCCAAATTTTTTGGACCATCCATGATTGAGTGATGATCCTTACTCCGTTACTTGTAATAATCATTTGCAATAGGTAAGCATTGCTTTATTTTTCATTTCTATTTTGAGTGTTTCGAGTTCACCGTTGTGCTTCTTCCATAGTGATTATTGCAATCTCGCCAACGAGTAGCCTTTGTTCCATAGCATTGTTGCCTTTAAGATGATTTTGTGCAGATTGTTGTTTGATTTTGATTTAGGGTTTTATCTTTGTTTGATTTAGAATTTTAGATCATAAACTTAAATTTGGGTTTTCTTTTTGTTCAATCCAGACTATTAACATAATTTTGGGTAAGATTTTTATTTGATCTGTAAGAGTACCAAGTTGTTACTCGGTATTCCAAGGTATAGTACTCAAGCTATGCTCTTGAATAAACTTAATATTTTTCCACCTCTACGAATGCTCTTGGCCACTTGCGGCGAAGCCACCACCACACACAACCATTTGCACCGCAATAGCTACGGCACGTACTATTAAATTATTTTAAGACTGACAGGTTACTGAGTTATATGTATTGCATATAGCACATGGTCACATTATTTCAGGTATTCAAAGACTCGAGGAGCTAGCATTAGGGACGACTCAAGCCTTAAGTTCTCTTAGGTATAGCCACAGTTGGTATCTTGGTGAGATCTAACGTATGATTATCCTAAGTTTACAGTTCAGGTTCCCAAATCTTTAGTTGCATAGGACTTTTGGTGTTGTAAATTTGAGTTGTTTCACGTAAGGAAAAATGTATTAGAACGATGTATTTTCTGTACTCAGTTTTATAAAGAGCTAAATCATCAGATTTTGAAAGTTAGGGTGTTACGTTTTTCTTCCTACTATTTTCTCACCCCATGTTTTCAACCTAATATCTATTTTTCAGCAAAAAGAATAATTTAATTCATAACAGTGAGTGTTAGAACCCTCTTATTGCTTTTATTTTTCGTGTGCATGAAGGATATCTGCCAACTGATAACCGAAGATTAATTCATTCGAGACAGAGATATCACTAAAGTGAATACAATCTCTTCCAACTTAGCATTTTCTATGCACACAGCCAGGATTCAAATTTCTATCAACATGCTTAAAGGACCAAACTATCTATCCTTATTGCTTTTATTGTTAACAAGAAAAGTAACAACAGTATTGGATGAATAATCAATACATTGCAAATTTTTAGAAAATAGATTGCATAATTTTTTTAACTTTCTTAATCCAAACAATGCACAAGCACAAATTGCAATAAGAACTAACAGCAAAAGTACCTTAATAGAGCAAAAACATAGGTCATTTATAATGGCCCACAACATTTATGCCTCCCACCAACCCCAACCACTTTAAGAAATGAAATTATCAAAATACCCTTCACGCTCACCACCCTAAGCTTTTAATTTTCTAAAGACCCTCTTTTGAAATTTTTTCATAAAGCCCTCTTCTGGAAGGCAATTATTATAATTTATTTTCTATTTTTCTTGAAGGCACCCTGTCGAAAAATTCCAGAAAGCTTTCTCTTTTTAGAAAGCCAATTTTGTCATTATGAAAGTACCAAAAATAGGGGATAGTGGTGGTCTGGCGACATAACTTGGGGTTGGTGGCGCTGAATGGTGGGAAGCATAAGGAAAAAAACATAACAAGGCTAATGGGTTCACAAGCCCATTGGGTCTCAAAGGGCCCATAATGGCAACTACTGTTCAGTCCCAAAATTACCGAAATCTAATCTTAGGTCTCATATATAAAGTGAAAAAACCAGTGCATTTTCAACTCTACTCATTCCGAGGTGAACTCAATACCTCATCTTCCAACAACGCTTTAGCTAGAGTAGATCGTCTACAACCATGGTATGTTCAATCTTCGCTTGAGTCTTTTGAGTTTTTCTAATGTTTTTATTTTTGTTAAGCATCGGAGTTGGAGACTTTTGATTTTGATTCACCATGGTAATTGAGCATCTCAAATTGAATGTGACATTGGATAGGATTTTCTTTAGCTGTTCTTTTAAGATCTAATTATTTGGATGCATGTTTCTTGTTTTTAACCCTAAGCTTTTAATTTTCTAAAGACCCTCTTTTGAAAAAATTTCATAAAGCCCTCTTCTAGAAGGCAATTTTTAAAATTTATTTTTTATGTTTCTGGAAAGCACCCTTTTGAAAAAATTCCAGAAAGCTTTCTCTTTTTAGAAAGCCAATTTTGTCATTATGAAAGTACCAAAAATATGTGATAGTGGTAGCCTGGTGGCATAACTTGGGGGTCCTGGCCCTGAATGGTGGGAAGCATAAGGAAAAAAAACATAACAAGGCTAATGGGTTGACAAGCCCATTGGGTCTCAAATGGCCCATAATGGAAACTACGCTTTAGTCCCATAACCACCGAAACCTAACCTTAGGTCTCATATATAAAGTGAAAAACCAGTGCGTTTTCAACTCTACTCGTTCCGAGGTGAACTTAATGCGTCCTCTTCCAACAACGCTTTAGCTAGAGTAGATCGTCTACAACCATGGTATGTTCAATCTTCGCTTGAGTCTTTGAGTTTTTCTAATGATTTTTTTGTTGTTAAACATTGGAGTTGGCGGCTTTTGATTTTGATTCGCCATGGTAATTGAGCATCGTAAATTGAATCTGACATTGGATATGAGTTTCTTTATCTATTCTTTTAAGATCTAATTATTTGGATGCATGTCTCTTGTTTTTAACCCATCAAATGAACTCAATTGATGTCTGGCTCAATCATTATTGAAAGGTGTGGTGAAATCAATCATGATAGTGTAGAAATGATAGGTAGTTCAAAAAAAATAATGATAGTAAAGATGGATTCAGTTATGACAAGTTGTGTTAGAATTCGGCATTTTTATTTTTATTAATGGTTATACATAAAAGATGAATTCAGTTTTGACATGATGTAGTTTCTTTACTCCATTCTAGAAGAAAGGTTAGGGAGCCAAAGGAGGAAAATGTGACTCTTGGGCCTACCCTCAGCAACGATGAGCATGTTTTTGTCATGGTAGAATCTTTGTCTCTTTCAATGACACTTTCATTGTGCTTATTTCCAGCTTTTTTGTTTTCTTCATTTGAAATTGCATTACCACTCTTGGAATTCTTCTTGTAACTGGACGATCTTGATAATTGCAGCATATGATTGATTTGTCTGGTACGGAGACATAGTCCACATTATTGGTAAGTGTGTTTCTCTTCACATTGCATGATGCACAGAAGTAATAATCAAGTATTCTCCTTAGATGGTTACTTCTTGTTTTTCAGCTCTATTGTTGTAATCGTTTTGAATTTATTTTGAAAGAGTTTCATATACGATATCACTATACATACTATACTTTGATGAGAATTATTTTTCTTTTTTCCCTTTACAATTTGCTTGCTATGTATCTATTGTTTGTAAGATTAACACTTGCGTTATGAAATTAACTTGTAGCAATTTTAAATAAGGTTTATTGTAACATCCCCTAAGAACCTTATCCACCTTAGATTGTGTAAGAAATATTCTTAAAATTTCAATGTGGTCCCTCAAAAATTAAAAATTAGTACCTCATAAAAGAATGGCATTTTTGAAAAAACTTAAAAAGTTTAATTAGATACATGGAATGACCAAAGGAAACACACAAACACACTTGCACCGACACACACACACACATCCACTCACACATCTACATACGCACGCCAAACTCTCTCTCTATCACACACACACTTACACAAAAAGAAGGAAAGAAACATAACAACCTGATACACTCTCTCTCAATGCTAAAAAAAAAAAAAGATCAAAGAACCTCATTTCCCCACTTTCACTCTAGGCAAAAGAAATCAGAATTCCAACCTTCTCTTATTCTCCCAAACTCGCCTCTCCCTCTCACATATGGTGTGTTTGGAAATGAGTTGTAAACAAATGCAATGTAAAAGCTAATTTCTTTTTTTACTTTCACATTACCTACATTGGAATCCGTGATTTAGAGTTCTAAAGCATGCAAACAGGATACAACCGCTATAGCAAACATAGCCATACCCTCTCATTATCTTTTTCTCTAAGCCCTATCCCACACATGCAACTTCACTTCCCTACTTCTCTCAAGTTCTCTCATCATGTGGGTGTTAATTTTGGGGGCTAGGAAAATAAGGAACTAAGAGCAAAGGCAAGGAAAAGGGTAAAGAACTCATTGGAGTTAGAGCTTAAGAGCTCTAAGGATCAAGGTTTGGAAAGCAAATTGGAGTTACAAGGAGAAGGTAACCACAAATCTTAATCTTGATTGATATGAACCCAAACGGAGAAGGGTTGAAGAAGGATCTTTTAGGGATGGAAAATAGAAGAAATAACTCAGAAATTTTGAGGAGAATAGGCTGGAATGAGGCGCACAGAACTTTACAAAACTGACTAGAATTTTTATTTTTATTTTCCTTGTTTTGAATTTTTGCTTAAGGGCACTTAATGGGGGATAAAGACTGAGTTAAAAGAAAAATAAAGTGGTTTGATTATGGGAGAAGGGCTACGCAGAAATGAGCAGAAAAAGGATGTATGTGGACTGAATTTGGGCTAGCTAGGATGATGTAGAAATGATTAAGATGGAGACAAGGAGTTAATGGAAGGGAGAACAATATGGAATTGTGTCTAAGGCTTGTAATTACGCAGGGACAAGGCTTAATTTGAATTTAATTATTTTGGAATATTTTTATTTAATAATTTTAGGCTGAAATGAGAGAATTAAAATGGGAAAATGGAATAGTGAGACTTAGAGAAAATTTGGAGACTTTTAGGAGGAAATGGGGTTTGGACAAAGAACAAGAAAAATGGACAGAAATGGTTAAGTTAGGAACTAGGAGCTTGTAAGAATACGATGGAAGATGAAATGGTGGATGAGGAACACGCATGAAAAAAAAGGTAGAACAATGGAGGAAGAATCACTCTTCCGGT
Source organism: Cyamopsis tetragonoloba (assembly GCA_037177725.1). Lineage (NCBI taxonomy): Eukaryota > Viridiplantae > Streptophyta > Magnoliopsida > Fabales > Fabaceae > Cyamopsis > Cyamopsis tetragonoloba. Next base: position 41,640,991 of record CM074121.1, read on the forward strand.
GATCGGCGTCACACAAAGGAGGTGGAAGATTCCTTTGATAAGCCAAGCTCTTGAATCACACAAGAACAATGGAGAATCACACTCACACTTTGAGAAATATTTTTCATGTAAAAATCTGGTCTCATTATTCACATAGAGATGGCGCCATTTATAGTGAAGTTTGACCCATTTTAGGTTACAAAAATAAAGAGAATTGATGACCACCACTTAACACCTATTGATGGTATCAATTAAGCCTACATAAAGTGACAAAAAAGGGAATTATTCTAGCCCTAAAAGAATGGAAGATGGAGCAGCCTTGCTCAGCCAAAGAGTTGAGCAAAAACCCTCCAATTTAGTTCTTATTACAACTTTGACACTTAACAAAAGAAACTAGATTCAAAGCTGCCAAGGTTGGCGCATAATAACAAGGTTTTGGGTCTTTATTTGCACTTATAAATATTTCTAAAAACACCATTTGAATCAGCCTAAAAAAGGCGCCACTTCAGTCCTCAAAGTCCTTGAAATGTTTTTTTGGTCCTTGGTCATGTCCTCATCATTGATGAACTTGAGAATGAATGTGTGCTTGCATGTTGTGGATTTGTTTGTAAATGATGAATGGATGTTTAACTCGCGTGATTGTGGGTTAAATTGAGGGAATTGAATGTTTATGCATGTGTTTAATTAAGTGAGTATGTTGAATTTCATGAATTAGGTGATATTTGCATTGTTAGAAGGTATCTAGTTTGTGTCCTAGTGTTTAATTTTTTTGGGATGGTTTAGATTTTGGTTTTAGGAAAGTTGGGAGGGAAAATCCATGCTTAGAACAAAATAGGGCTGGCAACACTGCAACCATGGCACACAAGCCCTATTTGGTGCTTGAAGCTCATTCAACCAAAAAATTTGGATTCATGACACTTGAGGCTGGGAATGGCACTTGATCGGCAGGATAACGAAGGAATTAGTTTTCAAGATCTTCTATAGCATTATAGATCTCGACGTTATAAATACATCAATAGTGTCCATATACTAAGTATAACTCAAGTATAACTCGGTGTTATTGATACACCAATAGATCTCGATGTTATAGATACACCAAATCTAATAAGTTTAACTCAAGTTAGAGTCTATATACTAAGTAGTGTCCAGTTTAAAAATGATGCAACAATAGTTTATCTTCTAGCACAATTTACGCATAGAGGGAATTCCTATTAGGGTTGGCTTCCTTAATGAAAGTTACAAATAATTCTTTTAGCATCTTAAAAAGATTAGAATTACTCCATTTCAATGAGTTTACCTTCAGATATGCTTGATAGATTGTACAAAGGTCATAGTATGGGAAATTTTGCCTAATAAGCCTTGAACAGGTAGATATAACTGCAAACACTCTTACCTTTCTCTTGGTTTTATTATGTATGAATTGAGTGTGGAATTTGGTGATATGGATGGCCTAATGTTCATGTATGAAGTTAAGAGAAAATACCGAAAGATTCCTATAACACCTTAATTTTTGAAAATAATAGTTACTAAAAATGTTAACTTTGAAAACTGATACTTAAAAATTTTTGTTTGAAAATACAAAGCTTGCTATTTTGTTTCATATTTAAAACACAAGCGGAAAACATTACTTTATTTATATGATAATTTCCTATACAGCTGAACCATATAATCCCTGAACAAAAGGCTTAGGTTCACCAAGGATGGTTATACCTAAGCAAAGCCTAAAGCTTTGTCTCATCCATTGCTTTAGCTCCACAGTCTTCCAATACTTGCAATACTGCGACCATTAGTTATATGTAAAACATATAACCAAGTAACCCCCAGTCTATCTAAAACATTTTACGGTATTGCAGCAAGTCTAACTGGAAAACTGCCCCAAATCTAATTCCTAACAAACACACACAATATGTATGCAATGACAATTTAAGTATGTATGCATGTCATGATCATTTTCCATTTTCTTTCTTTCCTCTTTTAACGGGAATCCCCGTGCACAGGGAATCCACCATAGGTGCATGGTAGTGAATACACAGTTGAGCTCATCATCATCATGGTTCTGGCAAGCGCCCTTCCAGGATCCTACTGTCGGGCTACCAACCCTCTCTGTGGCTAGCCCAAGGACTACCTACCCCTTTTCGGGATAGCCCATTTGCACTAGACTATCTATGCCGTTTTCAGGATAGCCTAGCACTTCAGGTTATCTGCCCCTTTTGGGATAACCCTACAATTTCATCTTTTCATGCTTGTCCTCTTACCCAGTCTACTTCCGGCGAAACTTAACCCTCTTACTCAACCACTGTTGATGGGGAAAGCATTTCCACATTTTCCTTTTTGTTTGATTTCACATAATATGTTCTCATGTATCAAACATCATAGTCATTTCATATCATTCAAACCAGGATTCCAGAAATCCTATATTCGAATACAAACATCTCGTATTCGAATATTATGTGACAGAAATGTTATATTCAAATATCTATTCTAACATGACCTTCCACATTCGAACACATATTTGAATATACTAACTCTTGGACTTGTTTTTCTATAACATATTGAATTCAATTAAAGGTTAAGTCCACATTTCGTCACATTACAATCTGGAATATCATACTCATACATTTCTATGATCTTCATTATCATTCATATTTTCAATTTCATTCTTAATCATGCATTATAAACTAGCATGTTTAATCCACACAAACAATGTTCACATATAGCACACAATTATCAAACATACACAGATTCTAAAGCAATCAATCCCTAACACATTATTCCAAGTCCCTAGCACATGTTCCTAATACATGTTCCTAACATTTCCTTGGTTTGGGGTTTTTAGGGTTACCTCAAATCTTCCAAAAATATTTCCCTTTCAAGCTCCAATCCTGATCTCCACTTCCTTCTTCCGTACTCGCTGTCTCTGAGTATGAATCTCACTGTTGGAGCTTTAGTCAATAAGAGGCTAGTGAGAAGAAACTCTAAGACGGAAGAGTTGTGGAGTGTTGTTGATTCCTAGCAGAGGTTTAGTGAAGGATCTTTAGGATTGAAAGAGTGTAGAGTGAGGGAGAGTGAAATGGTGAGTTTTGAAGGTAAAGCACCCCTATTTATAGCTTTTGGGGTCCATATTCGTATATATATTCGAATATGAAGCTTCTGTACTCAATTCCACACTTCCATATTCAAATATCAGCTTTCCATATTCGAATATCAGACCTCATATTCGAATATGACACATTCATATTCGAATATGATAAGTCCATATTCGAATATTACTGTTCATATTCGAATATGCACAGTCCATGACTCATCCATATTCGAATATGGATCATGCATATTCGAATATAGCTGTTCATATTCGAATATACAAGTCCTTTTAGTCCCTCTTTTGACCTCTCTACTTGTAACTGATCCTCCTTCCTCTTTTCTTTATAATTTTGCAACTATATCCAATGCATTGAATTAAATTTATGAGATTAAAAGAAATGTCATGAGTGTATGATATGATGAATTAAGTTTATGATGATAATGTTTATGTATGAGGTTTACGATGATAATGAGGTTTTGAAGTTTAAAGTAACATTGCAAAGGCACAGGTAAAGGCTTTGCAACTTTGAGGGGCTTGTAGTCAAATTTCATTATTTAAGTGTCCATCGTCAATCACAAAGAGAAACATTGTGATTGTACTTTTAAGTGGCGAGAGTTTCCCATTTTCTCATCAATACGAGTAATCTTGTGAAACAAATGTAAGTGGAAAAGAGTACCCTTACCCTCCTTGGATTTAAGCTTGTTTAGGTAAGGATGCGCGAGGTGGCAAAAGGGTTCAATGGAAGGACACTTCCAAGCACAAGTGAGCTCAATAGTAGTGTCACTGTTTGAACATTCAGGCTAAAAGATTGAACAACCCTAATGAGGGAAAGTAAATTAAAGTAAAACTTTGATTGTTATGATGATGTGAAGTGATTACCATATTGTCAGTGAATGTGTGATTTTATGAGTTATGTTTTGAAGTGATGATTATAAATCTCATATGATTGTGATATTGAATTGTATGCAAAGATTTCCCAACACTGTTGGCTGGAAATGTTGTGAGTTTTCCCTTCTGACTTGTTACTGAGATATATGTTACGTATATCTCACGGTTGTAGTATTTTCAGATATATGAAGACTTGAGTAGCTAGCATCCAGAAAGGATTTAGGTCATATGTTTTTCTTAGGTATAATCTACATTTGATGTCTTTATGAGATTTAGTTTATGGTTATCCTAAATTTGTATAAATAGGTTTCGAAATGTTCAACTTATCAAAGTCTTAATTCGTAATTTTGAGCTATGTATGTAATAAGTACTATATGAATTATTGAGTTTTTTGGAAATTACTTTTATAAAAGATTAAATTTGAGTTATTTTTATAAAAGCGTTAAATTTGATAATTTTATTATATGTTGTCTTGATGACTTTGAGGTTAACAATCTACAAAAATTTATTTAGTTTATATTTTTAGTGAGTAAGATAATATTTACAAACATGATCCCCCAACAAACATTACTATATTCTCTTATGTAGCTTGCTTGTTGCTTCTTATGTTCATGTGGAATGAAGGTTAAAGCATATTGAGATAAATCATCTTCATATGTTGATATGCTTGGTGCACAAGAAAATAAGAAAACAATGAAAACATGAAATAGAAATCGAAGTTATCTTAAATTTAGGTTTAGACCTAATTCACTCTCAAAATATAGCTCATAGAAGGAGGATTGTCAAACCACTTATATACTTTATAGTGGCTATATCTCTAGTCAATGTGGGACTTTCAACATAGAAATGCAAACCAAACAAGCTGTATTGTTTCATATTCTCGCTTTCTGCATAATATCATCAATTGTCAAACGTGGATTTATGTTCTGTTTGGTTGTCAAAATTGGTTGATTTCACTCTGCATATTCTAGTGTAGGAACTGGGCATAACTACTTTTCATCTAAAGCTCTGTGCGTTAGGAGGAAATAAGACAGAGACACCTGGTCCTAGTGTTGCATTAGCTCAGTCAAGGATTAAAATTGGTTGCATAGGTACTTCATTTTAAGAGTTACTTAGTAAACTTGATTTCCACCCTATTTTAATCTTTATACCAGTTCAATAGTTATTCTTAAAAGCTTTTCAAAGGAGCTGACATTGATTCCTTCGGATAGCACTCGTAGAAAGAGTGGTAGGAGGGGGAAAAGACTTTGAGATTTTTATGGTGTATGGTTTGAGTTTCTTTTTTATTGGTCATGGTGTTTTATTTCTCTTGCCTGGTTAAACTGTTGCATATTCAAGTTTAGTAGCATAAGTTGGATTGGATGTTTTCGCCACTATTGTGTTACTTTTTATACTGTGGCCAATTATTTTACATAAGTTCATTTAGATTGAAAAGAGTATTCAAAAGTTATTACATGTTGCCATTTCAATCTTTAGCTTATTTATAACTCTTGGTTTTGAAATTTTCCTCTTGTCTACTCTAGAGCATCTTCATTGGACGTTAGTATATGATAATATTGAAGTTATATGTTGGTTCTAAGACAAAACTTCATTCTGAATTCATTGAGATAGTTGCGCTAAGACAGATTCTTTTGGTAACAGATATGGGGCATGCACTTATTTATTTTCTTTTGATCTTTATGGGGAAAAGCAACAGAAGAATTAAAATGGTGTCTATCATGTGAGTTGTATACACTACATATATTTAATTTATTCATTAATATGACTATTGAATATGAATAATATTGTCCTTATGTTAAAGGATATAAACCGGCAAATGAAAAAAAATTTGCCGGAAAATTATTGATTTCATAGAGGTTAGAACATACCTAATGAAAAGCTCGGCCTTCAGTAGCATCATCTTTACAACAACATTTAATATTGTTGAATAATTAAGGCTTATGCAAAATTATACTTATGGTCTTCTGTCTTTAATGGTTGATTCAAACTTAATCCTTTATCTTTTTTTTTTAAGTTCAATTTAGTCCTCAATATTTTGTTTTAGATTCACGTTAGTCCCCGCTGTTATATATCCGTTAAAAACTAACTGAGAAAAATTAACCATGTTAAACAAGTCTAGGTGTCGCAATATTACTGGTCCATCAATAAAATAATAATAATATTTATTTTAAACTAAAACTAATCTTTATTTAAAAAAAATAGAAAATAAAAAATCTCTCTTCTTCCCCAAGATCCCAACCCCTCTACCCCCAATTCCACCTTATCCCACCATTGGTGATAGCCCCCTCCACATTCCACCACTGGCCTCGGCCCCCTTTACTGACTCTCTAGGGCACCTCAACTATCCCCTCCCACTCTGTTGTACAATCCTCCACATAAATCCCAAATGTCGAAGATAGTTTAGAGAAGAAAACAAAATTTTCCAACACTGGTTCACTCATTGGTCAATTAATATATAGAAACTAAAACCGATACACCATAATTTTTATTTTTTTCCTGAAAACTCCAAAGTTGAACTCCAAATGTTGGACAAAAAAATATATAATGATCACTTTCTCTTCTCAAAACTCCACGTTCCTCCCTAACAAACCAATCAATACCCTTTTGTTTCTAACTTGCTCTAGAGACCTACATCTCATCACACTGTTTAGACATTCTTCCAACAGCTTCAACGGGGTTAACCCAACTTTCTACATTAAGAGAGGAATTGAAATTGGGTTCTTTTGAACTTCTATTCTTTACTCGCAACTAGCTCCGGCGGTGGGTGGAAGGGCTGCCGGAGGTGGGAAGGGGTTGGTTAGGGTGGAGGAGTTATGGTCCATAAGGGGAAGATGAAGAAGAGAGATGTTTTCCTTTTCTTTTTCTTTTTCTTTAAATAAAAACTGTTTTTAACTTAAAATAAATATTATTATTATTTTATTAATGGATTGTAATATCGGGGCACGTGGATCTGTAAATATTTCTTCGTTAGTTTTTAACCGGTATATAACGGCAAGGACTAACGTGAATCCAAAATAAAATATTGAGAACTAAATTGAACCAAAAAAAAAAGATAAAGGACTAAGTTGAATCAACCATTAAAGATAGAGGACTAAAACTGTAATTTTGCCTAAGAATTAAATATGTTTTAGTCCATAAAATATAGGAGACTTTATTTTAGTCCTTATAAAAAAATTTCTTTAATTTTAGTCCTTCAATTTTTTATAAATAGCTTTATTTAGTCCCCATGTTTCATTAACAAAATTTTCACCAAACACAGCCTTGTGATATTTGTCTTATGTAGCATTTTGAAAAAATAAAAGATAAAAAAAAAATAATTTTTTTCCCCCCAATCCTTCTCCCACCTTTCCCTTTATTCTTTCACACTTTCACCCCTTTACTTGCTCCCTTCACTATTACCAAAACCCTACTACCAACACATTAAATACCACCATTTTCTTATAAATAAGAACTACCATTTTTCTTCTCAAATTGTTTTATCCTTTGTTTTAGTGTAGCTTCTAAGGTCACCACTAGAAAATTTTCCTCCAACCACACTTGCTGAAAATCCATTATTGCCAGGAGCCATACCCACCTTAACTTGTGTTTAAGACAAATCTGAGAACTAAAACCCCACCATGCAATCATATCACCCATGGCTGCCTTACCCAAAATTATTGTTACTCCTTCATGCAACCACCAACCACGAGGGTGACCCGCCTTGTGAGCCACTGACACGATCACCCCCTTCCTTTGGTGGTGCCTCTATTAAAGAAAAGCTTTAGCGGTTTTGTTTCAAACGAAAGAAAGAGAAAGATTTTTTGTAATTTTGCATAGGGATGGTGGCAAGGTGAGGAAGGAGAGGGGGGAAGAGGTGGTGGGTGGCGACGATGGTGAAGGGTGAGTGGAATAGGAATGACGCCTCGACGGGGTGAAAGGAAAGTTCAGGGATGGAGAGAAGAAATTGTTTTATTTTTTTTTATTTTTTAAACAATGCTACATAGGAACATAGAAAAAATATGCTAAGGTTGTTTTTAGTGAGAAAGCTATTAGTGGAACATCAGGACTAAAAAACAATTTATTAACAATGAGGGACTAAAATCAAAGAAATTTTTTTATGAAGATTGAAATTGAAAGCTTTTTATGTTTTAGGGACTAAAAACATATTTAAGCCCTTAATTAATGAACATATAGGCAAATTTCAATGAGTATCTAAATAAAGTAAATGACTCATTGCATATGTTTAATGAACTTTTTAGATTAAAGTCTAATAGTGATTATGTATCAATACTCAAGAGGGCGATTTAATCTAGAAAATTAATTCTACCAAGAAACAAATAATAAGTTTAGGCGTTGAACTTGCACACTATCTTTATATTAATGCCCAAACTAAAGGAAACTCTCAAATTAGTCGTTGAAATCAGTGGCTAATGATGGATCCGGAGGCAGGGGTACAATTCAATTAATGATTTAAAATAAAAAAGAAAAAAAATTCAAAATATGTTTTATTCACAATTTCGATTAATATAGTGTACTATAGTTTTAGTTCCAATCTTTATCTTTATTATAAGATAAAAGCAAACAAGTTTTGCAGCGAATTTTGGCGTGTAGTAATCACTTAGCTTAACACGCAATCAATCAGCAACAAGTACTTTCAACTTATTTGAATGGTATGATAGACATTTCTTGTGTTCCTCTAAAAGACCAGTTTAAAATCTTTAAAACTCGTGACTATTGGGATTGTCTATGAGTAAATAATTCAATTATTATTGTGGACTTTTTTCTCTTTCTTGAATCAAAATACAGGTCATTCATTTTGTTTCTCTTTCTTGCAAATTGAAACGACTCCAAGAAAGTTCTTTGCACGTTGACGTTTTAGAAGAGAAACTTGACTCTTACTTGCTTTCTAATGGTTTGTCTCGCATGGATTGCTTGGAATTGTCAATGGACACCCTTACGCGCGCAATAGATAAGATCTCGCATAATTTGGAACCCCTCAATTGGATATTCCATGTTGAGCGATTCTTTGCCCTTTATCAAACACCACACACCAAAGCCACAACAGTTAGCCATTGCCGCAATTCACATGGAAGGCGATACTGGGCCTTGGTTCCAAATGCTTCAACTAGCTAATCTTATTCCCAATTGGCAAGCTCTCGCTCAAGCCGTTCAGGAGCATGTCGGTCCTTCGTCGTTTGATTTGCCACAAATTTTCTTTTTCAAGTTACAACGATTGGCTCTGTTCATAATTACTATCATGATTTTTCATCCAAAGCCAATCGTTTGGAAGGATTCACAGATGCAACTTTACTTGATTGTTTTATTGTTACAATTCAAGCATCAATAGCGAAAGCATGTGGATTCAATGAAGAAGATAAAGAATGCATTTTGTTTATCTATTGGGAAGTTATTTAGATATTCTTACTATTATAGACTTAAATACATTTTTTGTCAATATAAAATCAATGATATTTGACTTTGGTCTTTATACTTTAATCTCATATAATTATTTGATCCCTATACATTTTAAATACATTTTTGATCTCTATACTTTAGCCACAGACTTTTTATCCATATATTTTATCTATATTATTAACACCTTCGGAAGACAATACAACTCTAAAACCAAAATTAATGAATTTTAAAAATGCAGGGAGTAAATTATTTTAATTTTAATTTTAAATATTTAGGGATTCATTGTGATTTGAAATGAACTTCTACAACAGAGTTAAATACATAAGTAATGATACTGACTAAAATCTATCAAAAATCGAAGTATGATGGCCGGAAGCGGCTTACCTCCTGTGCAAGACAAAACGATGTCGTATTGTCTAATTTCTAAAGTTGAATCTTGGCTATCTATTGATGTTAGATCTCAGCCATCAGATTTAAAAAATTCAACCCCAAGAACGCAATCGCGTATCACACAATTACTAGCTCTGGAGTCAAATCTCGTCAGTGTTATTAAACACGGGTCAACCCGGCCGGTTCGACCGGTTGACCCGTGAACCGGTCACAAGACCGGTCCGGTTCATCTATCAGACCAGATGTGCAATCGACCCGGTCAAGAACCGGTCAACCCGGTCAAGAACCAGTCAACCCGGCGGGTTTTAGGGGGTTGGACGAGTCAACGGGTCGGTGAAGTGGGATTTGAACCCCACTTTTATAAAGGAGTAGCATACCACTAGGCCACAAACCAAGTACTGATATAAGTTCAATAATCACTAATTATATTATATAATTACGAAATTTTTAAATTTAAAATTTTTCTATATTTATAATATAAATACCAATAATAATATTCATATACTATTTTAAAATGTTTCATATATGTGATTCAATTTTAAAATATTGATATGCTTTAATTAATAATATGAAATTTGGTTTGTAAGTCTTGTTTAAAGTTACAAATTTAATATGATATTTTTTTATACTGTCTAAATTTGACTTATCAAGTATAAACATAAAATTAATTTGTTGGTTAATATATTTATTTTGGGAATTTTGTTTATTTTTTATTTGAACATGTAAAATTTGAAGTATAAATATGAGGTTCTTTATGTATATTTTTTAATTTAATATATATATCCGAGTCAACATTGACCCCCGAGTCAACCCGAGTCGACCCAGTAACCCAGTACCTCGACCGAGTCAATTAGTGACCCGAGTCTGATAACACTAGATCTCGTCGTCCGCCTCAACCAGATCAGAGTGTTCAATAGTTCTTGCCGCCGTCATGACCGTTTTTGCTGCCGTCTTCACCGTTCTTGCTGCCGTTGTGACCGTTTTTATCGCCATCTTCACCGTTCTTGTCCCTGTCTTAACCGTAGCAATTTCAAGGTCAGTTCCAAATTCCACCGAAACTTATCTGATTGTATCATAGAGTTCCAACTAAACCACTTCTAAATTGACTTTTTTTTGGAGATGGAAATATTAGCTTCTGTTTGATCGGTTTTTGGTGTTGTGAAATATTGTGATGGCATTTTTTTTCTATTGGTACCTTGTTGTCCATTGGATGATTATTGCTTGTAGTTTTGTTCTGTTTTATTCTTGTTCTCTTTTATGATAATGGATATTACTACTTGTACAAGTATTGTTAGCATATTTTGGTTAGAGAAGCAATTGATTTGTTGGGTACTTGGATATAACTTGAGTAAGCTTATGAAAGAAAAGATATCACTTGAGTAAATAATTTGACTCTGTTTTAAGGATTTAGAATTAGAGTGATGCAGGTTCATACTAAGATGCACATTTATCTCTTAATTTTTTACTCAATTGGCAAACTTCATTTTCTCGGGTGTTTCTTGTGTTTCCTGTCACTTGGTGCTTAAATTTGTTGTTACTTGTGTTGTAATTTTGGTTGTGTTTTTGCAGGTTTTATTAGCTCCTCATTAACCATTGAGCAACTATATATCAATACTGAATTTGGATCTCTTGGACAAGCTTCTAATACAATTCATTCACTAAGACTGAGAGTTAGATATCCGATAAGTTATATGAAAGGCAAGACAACTTGTAGGATAGTTCAAAGAAGAAATATGTGCTGATTCAATTAAACTAAAGAGTGACTAGCATACTTGTCTTTTTTTAAAAAAAAAAATCTTTCTTTGTATAGATGTGAACTTGTTAACCTTTTAATAGAGCTGCAAAGTATTAACTTGTTTCAGTATAGTGACTATACATGTATCGTCCTCAGGGAGCACTTGAACTTATCCGATTAAGATTTAAGTTGATAGAATGTTTAAAAACATATCAAGTTGTGAATGAGAAATAAAATAAAAGCTTGGTAAAAAGATAAACAAATAAGATAACTAATCACCTGGGATCGAGTTTCATTACTTAACCTTGTTTCTTTCAATTAAAGTTAAATATTATAAGAAAATATGCATACTCAATGTCACAAGTGCAAATCTCTTTGTCACTTGCTTTTAAGACACTAGTTTCTAGAGCCCAATTCCTTCGCACTTTAGGAACTAAGTCTTGCATTAAGCAGAGCATTTTGACAATCATAAGCACTTCCATCTATTCCTACACTAAAAGGTTTTATGAGAGTTTTTCTCCACATCCATTTATAAACAAGTTTCCCCAACTGCGCAAATAAACTAACACATGGAAAAAGGTGATCAAACTTAAACCAAGAAAAGAAGAACAGAAGAAGAACTCCAATTCATATATAATATTATAACTAGTAATTGAAAGAAACAAGAGACGAAGTAATTACATTCAATCCCGGTGGAAAACTTAGCCTAGCAAGGCCATGAACTTCAAGAACTAAACCTAAGAGTATTAAAACTCTGACTAAAACACTATAATTTGTAGTTTATTTCTCTACAATTCAATATTTCTCCTAACTTCTGAAGAGCTGTATTTATAGGTATTTTGGACATGGGTCTGGCGCTCGAGCGCCCTCCTGACGCTTGAGCGCTGGCGTTGCACGTGCTGGTTAATGAGTTTAAATGCCTGGTTAATGCGTCTAGCGCTCGAGCTCTGGTTGTGGCGCTCGAGCGCCAAGCTCATAACTCTGGCAGAAAGGATCCAATGCTCAACGTATTCTAGCGCTCGAGCCTTGGTGTGGCGCTCGAGCGCCAAGCTCATAACTCTGGCAGAAGAAATCTTATGTTCCTCAGCTTCCAGCGCTCGAGCCTTGGTATGGCGCTTGAGCGCTGGCCTCTTATATGTTCCAACATCTTGATTTTCTTATTTTTGCTTCCAAAACACCTGAAAATACATTTCTAAAGTTAGAAAATTTATTATTACTACCTATTTACTCTTAAACTCACAAAGTAAGGAATAGAGGTGAATTTTTACAAAAAAACATGTAATTTCTAGAGAAGATAAGTGCAAATCTTTTATTATATAGACACACTAATTTGCACTTATCAGAACTTAGACTACATATTTAAACCAATAAAGAATGCCTTGTATATACGCTATGAATGTGCATTTGTATAACAAAATTGATTGTAATTTGTACAACTTAGTCGTTGTAATAAAGTGTTATATTTTTTTGAGTCCTGATTTTTGTACTCAAAGTTTTCTCTATTCAATGTACTCATTGGTTACGTACGTTGAAAAAAGTGGTTATATTAGTTATGTTTTAGTTACAGTGTTTTTTCGGACTTGGTGGTTACACGTGTAGAAATATGTGGTTACAACGTAAAAAAAAATTCAACAAAACTTCGACGTGTGTAACCAGATATTTTAACGTATGTAACCATGTGTATAAAGTGAGTACAAAAAACGTGAGTACGAAAATCTTATTTATATTTTTTTTAAAGTCCTTCCATTACACGGTGAGACAATGGTTGTAACATACCAAATATTTTTCTCCTTCCCAATAAATTATGGTGTTATTTTCATTTAATATTTATTAGTATAACTATGTGTAATATTATAACTTTATAAAAAAATTGTATGAGTGTATAAAAGTTCAGTTAGGGTTTTTAACTTATTTTAATTTTTTTATAGGGATTAATTGATGGATACAAACTTGAATCTCAAAGTTGGTCTTGAATTCAATAGTTTAGAAGATACATGGTAATTTTGGGAGAAATATGGAGGCATAAAAGGCTTTGGAGTTAGAAAACAAGGTCCAAGCAAGAGTAAGAAAGACGATTCCATTACTTCTTACTTATATGTCTGTTCTAAAGAGGGAGTGCGAAAACTAGACCCAAGGGGTTATAAAACTAACAATCCAAAACCCGAGATGAGAACATGGTGTAAGGCAAGAATGAAAGTTAAAAGGTTTGATGAAAAATATAGTGATTTCATTTATTGACGATCATAATCACCCACTCAGACCACCAGAAACTGTGCATATGTTAGCTTCTCAACGAAGAATAACTAAACATTAAGCATATGAACTTGAAGTGACAAAAGATGCAGGGATTCAACAAAAAGCTTTGTTTGATTTGATGAGTAAATATGCAGGAGGTAGAGAGAATATGGGCTATACTAGGTAAGATGCAAAGAATTATTTAAATTCTAAGAGGCGGCGAGAGATGGCTTATGGTGAAGCTGGATATTTGCAACATTACTTCCAACAACAATTGATAGATAATCCTTCATTTTTTCATGCGTACCAAGTGGATTTGGAAGAGCAAATAACAAATATATTTTGGGCTGATGCAAGAATGTTGTTAGACTACCATTGCTTTGGAGATGTTATTTCTTTGGATACCACTTATTGTATAAATGGAGATCATCGACCCCTTGCAATTTTCTCAGGCTTTAACCATTATAGAGGAGGGGTGATATTTGGTGCAACTTTACTATATGATAAGAACATTGAATCATTCAAATGGCTTTTGGAAACATTTTTGAAGGCACACAACCAAAAGAAAACCCTAACTGACTAAGACCAAGCCATGGCAAGAGCACTGCGGGAGGTTATACTAGAGGCAAAGCATGGTTTATGCACATGGCACATAATGAGGAATGGAATCAAACATCTTGGCAATTTAATGAGAAGCATCAGAAGCAAAAAAGTGGCTAAAATTCGATTGAACCAACAATCACTTAATACCGATGATTCCACATGTGAGGCTAAAAAGTTTGTTGCAAAGCCTTCGACATCCAAAGGAATTGGATTTAAGAAGAAAGAAGGTAAAAGGGGGATGAGGAAATATAACCGTTTAAAAAGTTGGGATGAAGATCTAAAGAAGGAAAGGTGAAACCTTTACAATAGTCAATAAACAAGGTATTTATTTTTGTAATTATTTTCATTTTATATGATACATGAGCATTTTTTTTATTATAATGTCATTCTTTTATTATTTTAGCTTGTTAGTAATGTAGCACGCTAATTAAAGATTTCTTTCATATTAGTCAAGTCATATTTTATTGGAAGCATCAGGTTCAGCCCCTTCAGTAACATATGCTCATTTATCACAATTTGCACCTCATTCGAGTCCAGTGTTATTAGGAGAATCAACCTCAAATCCTCCCATATCATACTCTCATATGGTGCCTTATGCATCTCAACCAAATCAAATGAGTTTTACCGCAATGCTTATGGTATGTACATTGAATTTCAATTATAAGAATTATATAATTATTTTTCATCATTCTAAAATGAGTATATTTTCATATATATTTTTTTCATTTAGGCTCAAGATGTCAGCCATATTCCATCACTTGAAGCATTGGATCTAAGTCAAGCAATCTCAGATAATGTATCATCGTATAACCGTGAAGACTGAAGAAGCATTATAAGATATTAACCCAATTCATAGTTGATTAATGTTTTATTTTGTATGTTAGATATGTTAGAACTAAGTTAATATTTTGAGATTACTATTTATTTGAAAAGGAGCAAAATATTTGGTACGTTACAACCATTGTCTCACCAAGTAATGGAAGAAGGACTTAAAAAAAATATAACACTTTATTACAATGACTAAGTTGTACAAATTAAAATCAATTCTGTTATACAAATGCACATTTATAACATATATATACAAGGCATTCTTTACTGGTTTAAATATATAGCCTAAGTTCACATCTATACAAAGAAAGAATATTTTTTAAAAAAAGACAAGTATGCTAGTCACTCTTCAGTATAATTGAATCAGCACATATTTCTTCTTTGAACTATCCTACAAGTTGTCTTGCTTTTCATATAACTTATTGGGTCTCTAACTCTCAGTCTTAGTGAATGAATTGTATCAGAAGCTTGTCCAAGAGATCCAAATTCAGTTTTGATATATAGTTGCTCAATGATTAATGAGGAGCTAATAAAACCTGCAAAAACACAACCAAAATTACAACACAAGTAACAACAAATTTAAGCACCAAGTGACAAAAAACACAAGAAACACAAGTGAAAATGAAATCTGCCAACTGAATAAAAAATTAAGAGATAAATGTGCATCTTATTATGAACCTGCATCACTCAAGTTATTTACTCAAGTGATATCTTTCTTTAATAAGCTTACTCAAGTTATATCCAGGTGCCCAACAAATCAATTGCTTCTCTAACCATAAAATGTTAACAATACTTGTACAATTAGTAATATCCATTATCATAAAAGAGAGCAAGAATAAAACAGAACAAAACTACAAGCAATAATCACCCAATGGACAACAAGGTACCAATAGAAAAAACGCCATCACAATATTTCGCAGCACCAAAAATTGATCAAATTAAACAGCATCTAATATCTCCATCTCCAGAAAAAAGTTAATTTAGAAGTGGTTTAATTGGAACTCTATGATACAATCAGATAAGTTTGGGTGGAATTTGGAACTGACCTTGAAATCGCTACGGTTAAGACGGAAGGAAGAACGGTGAAGATGTGAGAATATTTCCAAAACATTGTGGTTTTCATTAAGTGTTGTATATTTAATTACAGAGTATCATTATTATTACAAATAAAGAGTTTATTAATCTCTCTTTGAAGAGGTATAATGAAATTAATTCATTATGTATTATACTTTATTTGTGTGTTAACCACCAAGGAGTTATTTAACTACCAAGGGGTTATGTAACTTCTTGTAAAAAGTTACAACTACTTTTTATGAAAGGTTTTAACTCTGTGATGTTAAGAAGGCCTATATATAGAAGTGCATATGAAGCACTAAGAAAAAGAACACAACACAACGTTTATTCTCTCATCTCTTCCCTATTTAGAAAGCATAACAAGTTCAATTACTTTTATCTTTATGTGCAAGGGATATCAGTAATATTATCGTTGTATAAAACCCATTGTTGTCACGGCTTGAGTTTCTGGAAGTGTAAAACAGACTCAAGGAATTTTCATTGTATCCTGCAGGAAATTCGCTAGGCAACCCATTTTGCATCCAAGAGTTATAAATTGGTGGGGGCGAATTAAGCCTAAAGGAAAGTGTACGATAGCACACGCCTTGAAGAATTGTGCAACTTTCTTTCCTTCTTCTATTTTCTTTTAGACTCTTCAAAGTTCCATTACCACCGATTGTTATTACTGCTACAATCTTTAGGCTTAACTCTGTGCTATAATGGCTTCTTTGAAGGATTTAACAACGGATTTTGTGAAGTTGGAAAAGTTTGAAGGAGGCAACTTTCCAAGATGGCAAAGAAAGATGAAGTTTCTACTCACCACATTGAAGGTGGCTTATGTCTTGAACACTCCAAAGCCTCAAGAAACTGAAGCGGAAACAATAGAGCAATTGAGGCAGAGACAGAAGTGGGATAATGATGACTACATCTGCACTGGTCATATTCTGAATGGGCTGAGTGATGCACTCTTTGATGTTTATCAAGATTCACCTTCTGCAAAGGAATTATGGGAGAAATTAGAGGCAAGGTACATGCAAGAGGACGCAACAAGTAAGAAGTTTCTTGTTACTCGCTTTAACAATTATAAAATGGTGGATGGTAAATCTATAATGGAACAAATGCATGAAATTGAGAATATATTGAGTCACTTTAAACAACACAATATGCATATGGATGAAACCATCATTGTTTCCTCAATTATTGATAAACTTCCTCCTTCATGGAAAGACTTTAAAAGGAGTCTCAAACATAGAAAGGATGATATTTCTCTTGAGCAATTGGGGAATAATCTTCGCTTACAAGAAGAGTATCGCAAACAAGATGATACTAAAGAACCCAATGTTAGAGAAAATGTTCATGTGATGGAGGAAGGGTGTTCCTATAAAAACTCTAAGAAAAGAGGGAAGGACAAAAGCAAATTCCGTGCACAAGATAGCAACCAAAACAAGAAAAGAAAAGGAGCATGCTTTGTTTGTGGAAAGCGAGGCCATTTCAAAAAGGATTGTTACTTCTATAAGAAGAATAAAGAAAAGGGATCTGCTTCCAAAGAAAATCTTGTAGCAATGATATCCGAAATCAATATGATTGAAGATATTGAATCATGGTGGGTGGACTCTGGTGCTACTCGTCATGTGTGCAAGAATAAGGACTTCTTCAAAACACTTAAAGAAGAAGATGGGGCCGTGCTCTACATGGGAAATGCTTCAAGTGTCCAAGTCAAGGGTATAGGAACTGTGGAAATAGAGTTCACTTCTGGAAAAGTTCTTACTCTAAAAGATGTATTTTATGTACCAGAAGTTAGAAAGAACTTAATTTCTGTACCTTTATTTAATAAGTTTGGGTTCAAATCTGTATTTGAGGGAGACAAATTTATTCTCTCTAAAGGTGGGATGTTTGTAGGAAAGGGTTACTTTAGTGATAACATGTTCAAGTTGAATGTTGCTAATATTAATAATAATATTAATAATTCTGCTTATATTGTTGACTCGTCTGATTTGTGGCATAATCGTTTAGGGCATGTTAATTTTAATAAATTAAATGACATGATGACTCTTGATTTAATTCCAAATACCACTAGTCATAATGGATCTTGCTCTACGTGCATGTTAACTAAGATAACAAGGAAACCTTTCCCAAGAGTAGAAAGAAATACAAAAATATTAGATTTAATTCACTCTGATGTTTGTGATTTGCATGGATGGCCAACTATAGGAGGAAAAAAATATTTTGTGACATTCATTGATGATTGCACTAGATACTGTTATGTTTACTTGATGCATTCAAAGGATGAAGTTCTGGAAAAATTTAAAATATTTAAATCTGAAGTAGAACTTCAATGTGAAAATTTCATTAATTGTCTAAGGTCAGATAGAGGAGGAGAATACTATAATCCAGAATATTTTAAATCCAATGGCATAATACATCAAGTTACTGCTCCTTATTCTCCACAACAAAATGGTGTGACGGAAAGGAAAAATAGAGTCTTTGAAGAAATGAAAAATATCATGTTATCTTACTCCAAACTAGCAAATCGATATTGGGGTGAAGCATTGCTAACAACATGCCATATTTTAAACAGAGTTCCTAACAAAAGGAACAAAATTACCCCATATGAACTTTGGAAGAAAAGAAAGCCCAATCTTAATTACTTTAAAATATGGGGCTGTAGAGCAATTGTGAAAGTTCCAGAACCCAAAAGAAAGAAATTGGGTGAAAGAGGAATTGAATGTATATTCTTGATATGCTGAAAATAGTAAAACTTATCGATTCTTGGTTATTGAACCGAATGACTCATATCCTATTAATAAAGTTATTGAGTCAAGGGATGCTATATTTCAAGAATATATATTCGACTCACTTCCAAGGTCTCAAGAAATTACTAATTCCGATGAACAAGAAATTTCATATAACAATATATCAAATAATGATATGTCGGAATTTGTGGAACTTAGAAGGAGTAAAAGAATAAAAAGGCAAAAAACATATGGTCCAAATTTCTTTATGTTCCTTGTTGAAGGCTCTAGAGAAAAAATTAATAATAAAATATCCATGTGTTTAAATGTGGAAAATGATCCTCAATCCTTTGAAGAGGCAATGAAGTCTCAGGATGTTGCCTTTTGGAAGGAAGCCATACAAGATGAAATGGACTCTATTATAGGAAATAAAACTTGGAAATTAGTAGATCTTCCTCCTGGTTCTAAACCCATTGGTTGCAAATGGATTTTCAAAAAGAAAATGAAAGTAGATGGAACCATAGACAAGTTTAAAGCAAGGTTAGTTGCTAAGGGTTTTTCACAGAAAGAATGGATTGACTATTTTGATACATATTCCCCTGTTGCAAGGATAGCCACAATTAGAGTTCTGATTGCGCTTGTCTCAATAAATAAACTGTTAATACACCAAATGGATGTTAAAACAGCTTTCCTAAATGGAGAGTTGGAAGAAGAAATGTACATGAGCCAACCAGAGGGATTTGTGGTGCCTGGTCAAGAACACAAAGTGTGTAAGTTAGTCAAATCTCTATACGGACTTAAACAGGCCCCTAAGCAATGGCATAACAAATTTGATGAAGTGGTTCTAGCAAATGGGATAAAATTAATCAATCTGACAAATGTGTCTATAGTAAATTTGATGATGGAAAAGGTGTTATTATTTGTTTGTATGTAGATGATATGTTGATATTTGGTACTGATTTATATCACATAGAGGAAACAAAGAAATTTCTATCTGATAATTTTGAAATGAAAGATATGGGAATAGCAGATGTAATTTTGGGCATCAAAATTATTAGAAATGATAATCGAATTGGTCTGTCACAATCTCATTATATAGAGAAAATATTAAATAAATTTGATTGTTATAACTGCTTTCCTGTTGGAACACCTTTTGATCATTCTTTGAAACTGAAACCAAACAACGGTTGTCCTGTGAAACAACATGAATATGCAAAGGTTATTGGAAGCTTGATGTATGCAATGACTGGTACAAGACTAGATATAGCATATGTTGTAGGAAGATTAAGTAGATACACAAGCAATCCAAATAAAGAGCATTGGCATGCTGTTTATAGGATATTGAAATATTTGAAAGGGACAATAAGTCATGCCCTGATGTATAGCGGTAATCCTTCGGTATTGGAAGGTTACACAGACGCTAGTTGGGTGACTTATGTCGAGGACCATGCTTCTACAAGCGGGTGGGTCTTCACTCTTGGTGGGGGTGCTGTTTCTTGGGGTTCCAAGAAACAAACATGTGCTGCTGATTCCACAATGGCATCAGAATTTATAGCGTTAGTAGCAGGCAGTAAAGAAGCAGAATGGCTTAGAGACTTATTACTTGAAATACCGATATGGTCTAAGCCAATGCCTCCAATAATTATCCATTGTGATAGTCAGTCTACACTTTCAAGGGCATATAGCCAAGTATATAATGGAAAGAGTAGACATATTGGAGTTAGACATAGCTCTGTAAAGGAATTAATTACAAATGGGGTAATATCCATTGATTATATAAAGTCAGAATTAAATCTTGCAGATCCTTTGACGAAAGGATTGACAAGGGAT
Organism: Cyamopsis tetragonoloba; assembly: GCA_037177725.1. Lineage (NCBI taxonomy): Eukaryota > Viridiplantae > Streptophyta > Magnoliopsida > Fabales > Fabaceae > Cyamopsis > Cyamopsis tetragonoloba. Next base: position 41,661,740 of record CM074121.1, read on the forward strand.
TTGGTGTTAAAAACATCAAAAGGGATGGGATTAAAGCACATAAATCCAAGATCACCCATAATGGAAACCCAACTCTCACTTGAATAACATCAAGTCTTGAGTTCAATGGTGAAAGTACAATATTAGAATGTGATTGCAAGTACTTAATTCCATATTCATCCCGAAGCTTAAAAGTACTTGGTTACCATGTGATAAAGTGAAGGTTGAGCATTAGTTCTTAATAGATCTATAAGCATATATTGCTGGAGTACCTGACATGGTGATACTCTTGATAGAGTCTACCTATATGAGATTGAAGTGAGGCCGCTTCTAGGAGTCTTTTATGCTTGACTCTTAAGGCTCTCATGAAAAGGATACATGACACAGGGCCAGATTAAACGTGTCAAAACAAAATGACATACAGTGGACTGAAATCTTATGCGTAAGGCATGTACACTTTTTCAAATGGGATAATTGGTTCAAAGCTTGTCTACCATATTATTTCGGATGGGTGGAACCATGACTTACTAAGGAAAGGTTCAAGTCATAGCGACACCTTTTGCTGAAAACATAAGACTTCCGGGCGATAAGAATTTGTCGATGTTTTGTAAATGGTGGGGGATGGCGTCGCCTAAGAGATTCGAACTCTCGCGGGGAAACCCCATGTACTTAGCAGGCACAATTCGGTGGTAATGGAACTTTGAAGAGTCTAAAAGAAAATAGAAGAAGGAAAGAAAGTTGCACAATTCTTCAAGGCGTGTGCTAGCGTACACTTTCCTTTAGGCTTAATTCGCCCCCACCAATTTATAACTCTTGGATGCAAAATGGGTTGCCTAGCGAATACAATGAAAATTCCTTGAGTCTGTTTTACACTTCCAGAAACTCAAGCCGTGACAACAATGGGTTTTACACAACGATAATATTATTGATATCCCTTGCGCATAAAGATAAAAGTAATTGAATTTGTTATGCTTTCTAAATAAGGAAGAGATGAGAGAATGAATGTTGTGTTGTGTTCTTTTTCTTAGTGCTTCATATGCACTTCTATATATAGGCCTTCTTAACATCACAGAGTCAGAACCTTTCATAAAAAGTAGTTGTAACTTTTCACAGGAAGTTACATAACCCCTTGGTAGTTAAATAAATCCTTGGTGGTTAACACACAAATAAAGTATAATACATAATGAATTAATTTCATTATACCTCTTCAAAGAGAGATTAATAAACTCTTTATTTGTAATAATAATGATACTCTGTAATTAAATATACAACACTTAATGAAAACCACAATGTTTTGGAAATATTCTCACAGAAGATGGCGATAAGAACGGTCACAACGGCAGCAAGAACGGTGAAGATGGTGGCAAGAACGGTCACGACGGCGGCAAGAACTATTGAACTCTCTGATCTGGTGGAGGCGGACGACGAGGTTTGACTCCAGAGCTAGTGATTGTGTGATACGCGATTGCGTTCTTGGGGTCTGAGTTTTTTAAATCTGATGGCTGAGACGTAACATCAATAGATAGCCAAGATTCAACTTTAGAAATTAGACAATACGACACCATTTTGTCTTACGCAAGAGATGAGTAGGAGAGGATGCGCAGGAGGTAAGCCGCTAAAGCTAACAATTTTAGTTAATATATAAGGACTAAAATACTAAATTAAAGCAACCAAAAATAAATTTAAACCTTATATCAACATTATTATTCTATGTACCTTCTATCAACAAATTTCCAATATAATATGAAAAAGATAGTATGGTTTAAAGATACATACGTTTCTAATTAACAACAATTTCATCAACCAATAAAATTTGTGCGTATTTATCAGGTTCAAATTTATTTTTGATCTTTAACCTCATATAAGTTTAGTTTCTATATTTTTAAAATAATAGTTTTAGTAATCATTTATTTTGTGTAAGATTAAGTCACTATCATTACCTATGTTATTAACACATTTTGAAGATATAGTGACCAAAGTCAACCACTTTTGAAAACACGTGGACTACTCAATAACTTTAATCTTAATTTATGATTTGAAATGAGCTTCAATAATACAAAATGACTTAATTATAAAATAAATGATAAATATTAAAGCCTACAACTAAAATTAAAGTATAAAAACCAAAACTAACAATTTAGTGTATAAGAACTAAAACTCAGATGAGTGTAAAACAAAAAAACCAAAATAAATTTAAATTTTATAAATATACATGTATACACTTTGATGGAAATCAAGACAATAAGTAAAGATTATAAGTAATATCTCATTTATTATATTTATTATTTATTATAAGTAATTAAAATCAAGTCAATTTACTAATTAGTGTCATTTAAAAATGAAAATTGTGTACACAACATATAATTTGCAGAGAACGTCAATTTATCTATACTAAAGCCAAATATAAAAAAATAGATTAAAAAAGAGCATGAAATCTATGATCAAATAATGAAAAATAAATTATGAAAAAATTAAACAATTAAGCAATTCATCATGGACCATTCTCTCATTTGGCACCACTTTGTTGTTGATGAGATCGTACCTGAGGGAGATTTCGAGATGACGGAGATGCAAGAGTTCTAGACCAGCAATGAATGAAAAACACGGCGTCCGAGCTCCAATGCGGCGGTATGGCACCTGCAAAGACTCTGACGCTCAAGTAAGTACCAGAATTAGGTTTTGTGTAATATATCAGAATATTACGTACCTTGCACGGTGTGTTTATGTGTGTATTTATAGTGGGTGCATTGGGGTTAAGCGTAGGTCATTATGGGCCTGACAGGTGTTATCTTGGCCCAATCTGGAGTCTATATTGTACCCCGTAAGTTGTCTTGTGTCCCGTCTGACAATCGGGATGATAGGCAGATTGTGCCACGTTATGCCCACGACGACATGTGATTGCAGGCCGGGTTATCGTGAATCCGGTCCATAACAGTTGCCCCCCAAGTCGTAGAGTTGCCCAGTTGGTAAGTCGTCGAGTTACATGTCATATGTCATCGTGGCTTCATGATCTTATCCAAATGTCGGGTATAAACAGTTGGTCTTCATTTGGGGGCGCATGAGCACACACGCTTTTATGCAATAATGTGTGCCATGATTGCATAATGTCTTGAGCTACTTGCTTATTAATGCGACGAGACAGTTTCTTTTCTCTTCCCTCTTCTTACTGTCGTGTCATGTTATTTCTCTCTCACCATTGTTCATTTCAAAACGTTTATTTTCTAAAGCCAGCGAAAGCTTTCTCTCTTGGCTCTTCCTCCTTATCAACGAGCATTATTCCACTTTCAGAATCTCTCCAACTCACCTCCTCTGCTTCAATCAAGTATTGCTCTTTCCTTCTTTCCCTATTTTGCTCTATTTCTGTTTATCCAACTCCTTCTGATGGATGAGCAAATCATTGTCCTTTCTAGCAGTTCTTCTTCCGATTCCTATAACACCGAAGTTCTTAGGGCTTTTGCAAATAGGATCCCGAAACCTCTAAGAGTTCCAAATCCTGACCTCGTAAGAGGTATGTGTTCTGTCAATACTCCTCACTTCTCTGAACCTCGTGTTATCTGGGCGTATTCACCTCAAAGCTCTTAGAGTGGAGAATCAATTACCCAACATGTGAGTGCTTCATTTAGAGTTCTGAATCCTGAGCCCCCAATCTACATTGAGGTGACTAGGAAATCTTCTGAAGATCCTAGCGATTTAGCCAAAGAAAACCATGATTCTTGTCGTATGGTAGTCAAAATCAATCTCCTCCGTCGTGATCCCGGAAGTCATTTAGAGGGCCTGGACGAGTTATCGTCTTCTATGAACAATTCCCTAGGGATAAAATTCCAGTATCTAATAAGACATACCACATAATATATTGCAACCAATTATAATTAAAGCCAACATTTTATTGCGTAAAGTTTGTTGGTTAGGGCCTCGTTAAAACCTCTAGCAGAGAAACCCTCCTTAGGGATAAAACCTGCTACAGGAAAAAGAGTGCCCCTTATTACAATGTCAGAATTACATTATTCAACTGTATTGGCGACATTGAAAGTCCATGGTAACTCTTTGCCCTTCAAAGTTTCCAGGTGATATGCTCCTTTTGTGGTTGCGCTTTTAACCCGGTACGGTCCTTCCCATTTTGCCTTGAGTTTGCCATCTCTAGCGTTTCGATTCCCAATGCTAGCTCTTCTCATCACTAAATTACCGGTTTAGAAGTTTCTCTTAACCACTTTTAAGTTGTACCTCTGTGCTATTTGCTGTTTTCGTGACAACTCTTTTATCCTGGCTATTTCTCGGACTTCTTCTACGAAATCAGAGTCTTCCCTAAGTAGTTGTTCGTTATTCTCGGGGGGATACATGACCCGCAATGAAGGTTGGCAAATTTCTAGCGGGATGACTGCATCAGTCCCGTACACCATTCTGAAGGGAGTTTCTCTAGTGGTGCTATGGGGTGTGGTTCTGTAGCGCCAAAGTACTTGGTACAAATTCTATGTCCAACTGGCCCCGGCTTTTTCAAACCGCTTTCTCAAGCCCGTCAAAATGACCGTGTTAGCTGATTCCGCTTGTCCATTAGATTGAGGATGTTCCACACTGGCAAAGTATTGCTTAATATGGAGCCCTGCTAGCATTTCTCAAAATTCTTTATCAGTAAATTGGGTCCCGTTATCGCAGATCACCTCTGCCGGGATACTGAAACGACATATAATTTGACGAAAAACAAAGTTTTGGGATTTTATAGAAGCTATGCTAGCCAGAGGTTCCAATTCAATCCATTTAGTATAATAATCGACGGTAGCAATTAAATGCTTTAACTGACCTGCTATGGGGGTGAAAGCTCCCAGAAGATCTAACCCCCAAGTGTGAAAAGGCCAAGGTGTCGATATACTGTGCAAATCTTCGGCGGGAACACGAGTGAGGGGACTATGCTCCTGGCATTTCTGGCATTTTCTAACATAATTTGCTGCATCTGTGTTCATAGTCAGCCAAAAGTATCCTGCCCGTAAAGATTTCCTTGCCAAGGACTTCCCACCGATGTGGTGGCCGCAACTGCCCTCGTGCACTTCTGCCAACACGTACCAAGTTTTGGAAGGTCCAATGCACTTGAGGAGTGGTGTGGACAATCCTCTTCTGAAAAGTTGCCCTTCAATCACAATATACCGAGTCGACTTCTGAACAACTTGCTTAGCTTCCTTTTGATCATTGGGCAGTATTCCTTTGTCAATGTAGTTCTTCAACGGGGTTCTCCAATCTTCATCATCTATCTGGAGAACAGCCCCTTGTGTAGGGATGACTTCCTCTACAATTGAATGCAAAGCAGAGGCCAACTTTGTGCTCACCAATTTTGACAACAAATCAGCTCTACTGTTCTCTAAACGCGAAACGTGCCTGATTTCAAATTTAGAGAGCCCCAGCAAGCTTTCCTTGACCAGGGCGAGATACTTTTGCATCAAAGGCTCTTTCGCTTGGTAATCTCCCTTGATTTGAGACACTACCAGCTGAGAGTCCAAACAAAGAGTTATTGCCGTAGCCCCTAATTCCTTGGCCGCCCTTATTCCAGCCAGACATGCCTCATATTCCGCCTGGTTATTGGAAGTTGGAAATTCAAATTGGAGGGAGTACTCGATTGCCACTCCTTCCTCATTTTCTATAAGAATCCCTGCTCCGGAGCCCTTTGTATTTGAGGATCCATCCACATATATCGTCCAGGAGCCTAGGTTCTGATCTCCGGGATGTGTCATCTCTGCTAGAAACACTGCTAAGACTTGTGCCTTTATCGCCTGCCTCGTTTCATAGGATATGTTATATTGGGAAAGTTCAACTGCCCAAGCCATCATTCTGCCAGCAAGGTCAAGTTTATGCAGGACTTGCCCGATTGGCTAGTTAGTACGCACCGTGACAGGGTGGCATTGGAAATAAGGGCGTAAATGCCTGGATGCTACCAACAAAGAATAAGCGACCTTCTCGAGACTTTGGTAATTCAACTCTGAACCTTGCAAGGCCTTAGACACAAAATATATCGGACTTTGGGTTGGATATTCTTCCTTGACCAAGGCGGCACTCACAGCCTCGTCAGTTCCTGCCAAGTACAAATACAACATTTGTCCGGGATCTGGTCTGGATAAGACTGGAGGTGAGGCCAAGACCCCCTTCAATTCTTGGAAGGCTTGTTCGCATTCCGAATTCCAATCAAAAGTTTTCTTGTTACGTAGTATCTTGAAGAATGGCAAACATCTTCTAGCTGAAGCCGGCAAGAAACGGGTTAAGGCTGCAATTCTTCCCGTCGGTTGCTGGACCTCTTTGATAGTCCTGGGACTCTGCATATTCAAAACAGCACTGCACTTGTCCGGGTTTACTTCAATCACGCGGTTTGTTAACACAAATCCCAGGAATTTCCCAGCTTTGACACCAAAAGTACATTTATTAGGGTTTAACCTGATATCATACCTGCGTAACTGGTCAAAGGTTTCTTCTAGATCCGTCACTGGGTCTTTGTGTTCTAGAGTTTTGACAATCATGTCGTCAATCTAGACCTCCAGAATTCTGCCTATCTGTTCTACAAAAACCTTACTCATCATCCGTTGGTATGTTGCGCCGGCATTCTTTAGACCGAACGGCATCTTACTGTAGCAGTATACCCCCATGTCAGTAGTAAAGGCGGTTTTTTCTTAATATCGAGATGCATGGGATCTGATTGTATCCGGAATAAGCGTCCATGAAAGACAGGTATTTATATCCCACTGAATTGTCCACCAATTTGTCAATACAGGTAAGCGGGAAAGGATCTTTTGGACAAGCTTTATTTAGATCAGTGTAATCCGTGCACATCCTACACTTCCCGTTGGCCTTTTTCACCATAACGACATTGGAAAGCCATTCTACGTAGCAAATCTCGTGAATAAATCCGGCATCTAGGAGCTCCTTCACCCGTTTCTCAATAGCTTCTATCCTTTCTGACCCTATTCTTCGTTTCTTCTGGGCTACCGGAGTGCATCCCGGCTTGATAGACAAACGATGGTAGGAAAGATCCGGATTTATGCCTGGCATATCTGATGAGACCCAGGCAAAGAGGTCTTTGTTTTTCTTAAGAAGTTCGATAAGTCGCCCTCTAATGGCTGGAGGCAAGTTTGCTCCCACCTTCACATTCTAGCCTTCTTTTGGCCCAATTTGAACTAGAATCTGATCCCCTTCCGGTTGAGGCCTTTGCTCCTCAAAATCTGGTCGAGGATCAAGGTTAGTCATCATTACCCCGGCATCATGTATTAAATCCCGATGCTCCATTTTCTGCTTCCCCTTTCCTTCGTGAGTATCCGAGGATGTGGGCAGTGTCTTTGTGATTTTAAGACTCTCCTGATAGCATCGTTGCTCTTTCTCCTTTCCGTGACAACGAAGCCGTCTTCTCCGAGAACTTACATGGCCAGATTCATGGTCGATACAATGGCACCCAAAAGATTCAAAGTCGGGCGGCCCAGTATGGCGTTATAAGCATATGGGCAATCTACCACAATGAACCTAACTATCACTGTCTTGATGCTTGGTCTTTGTCCGAAGAGTACTTTCACGTCTACATAACCCTTCGGCACTATGGTGTCTCCTGTGAAGCCAATCAAACATCCTTTGTGGGGGATCAGGTCCTTGGAACCCAAACCCAGTTTGACGAACAGGTTCCAGAACATGATACCTGTTGAACTTCCATGATCAACAAAGATACGGTGGACTTCAAATCCCACTAAGTTCGCAGCTATCACTAGTGGTTCATTATCTCTGACCTGTTCCTGTGGCAAATCAGTGTCAGAAAAAGATAGTACTGGTTAGTTACCTGTGCCACTTGTGAACAAGAATCTCTGGCATCACGGGTCCTTTTTCTATCGTCAAGACCCTTCCAACTTGTTCTTCCTACTATAACCTGAATTACCCCTCTTGGAGGGGATTCTTGATTGCGCCTTGGACTCCGGGATCTAGTGCAGGCCTATGGTCCCGGATGTCGGTTAGTTTGTGGTGATCTAAGGCGTCGATCCCAAGGGGCGGGACTTTGCCGACGATCTCTCCTGTCACTAGAATCCTGTGTGTAGTTCCTGAGTCTCCCTTGTCGAATCAACTTCTCAATGGCATCTCAAAGCTAAACACATTCATTGGTTGAATGACCCTTCTCCCTATGATAAGGACAATAATGGTTTTGATACCGTCCAGGGGTCTTGAGAGGCGGAGGTCTGTCCCTTATCTCTAAGTTCATAACTTCTTTATATATCGTCGCTGGCGATACAATCAATGGGGTATATGTGTTAAACATTCCTCGGGGTCCTTTTGACGATTTATCATGCGACTTGTCATCCTTCCCCCGAGATTGAGAGTTTTGCGGGTTTTTGCCCTTGTCGTATTTTTTGGCGGCTTGGGCTGCTTGAGCCCTCTCCCACTCCTCGATTCTTATCCACTTCTCAGCCCTGGCCTTTAAGTCATCCATGAATGTCGGCTTTTCACCGGCCAAGGCTTTCGTAAAGGCACCTTGATTTAACCCTTTAACAAAGAAATATAGCACTAGGTTAGGTTCAACGTTCCTAAATTCTAGCACCTCATTATTAAATCGAGTTATATACTCTCTTAGAGAGTCATCTTTCATTTGCTTAATTGTTTCTAAATGAAACTCAGATTTAAATTTCCGTTTGCTACTAGTGAAGTGTAAAACAAACTTATCTTTTAGGGTCTTCTAGTTGTTAATGGACTGTGGTGGGAGATCAGAGAACCAACGACTTGCAGCTTCTAACAGAGTCAAGGGAAACGACCGGCATACGATGGCTTCATTGACTCCTTGGAAGTACATGGCCCTTTCGAAGGTACTCAAGTGCAAGGTTGGATCCTTCGTTCCATCGTACTCTTTCAGCTGGTTTGCAAATTGGAATTCGTGAGGCAAAGCATGGGACATAATCCCGGGAGTAAACGGATTATCAATATAACCAAATTCTAGGATGTGCTCCACCATATGTTCTTGTTGGATGGCCTGTGGGCCCCCCTAGGCATTGGTGGCGGGTTACCACCCCCCACACGGGATGCTGCTCGGAAATCCTGCTAAAAAGCGTCCTCTCTGTGTCGACTGATCCTAATCTCCACCTGTTTCTCCGTATTTCTTGGATTAGGATTTCCGTTCTCCGGGTTGTTAGGGTTATCTTCTTATTCGTTTCTGCCATTTCCTTCATCTTGTTGAGGTTGTTTTTCAACGCCTTGGATTGGATCCTCTTCAACTACTTTCTCTTTACCTTTTCGGACTTGTTCTCTCTTCTTCAAGGTCATGATCTCCTTAGCTTGCGCTTGCATCAGCCTCTGTAACTTGTGGAACTCTGCCTCTAAATTAAGAGGTGGTTGTGAACCTGCCTGCTGGTTAAAACCCTCGCCATGTTGCCCTTCTCCCAGGTCTTAGAGAATGGGATCATTATATTCCCTGTTTCGAGTGGAAACTACCATTGTTGACAGTAGAAGGAACAAAAATTTTCGTTGCGTTCCCCACAGACGGCGCCAATGTTGAGATCGTACCTAAGGGAGATATCAAAATGACGGAGATTGAAGATTTCTAGACCAGCAATGAATGAAGAACACGGTGTCCGAGCTCCAATGCGGTGGTGTGGCACCTGCAAAGACTCTGACGCTCAAGTAAGTACCAGAATTAGGTTTTGTGTGATATATCAGAATATTACGTACCTTGCATGGTGTGTTTATGTGTGTCTTTATAGTGGGTGCATTAGGGTTAAGCGTAGGTCATTATGGGCCTGACAGGTGTTATCTTGGCCCAATCCGGAGTCTATATTGTACCCCGTAAGTCGTCTTGTGTCCCGTCTGACAATCGGGATGATAGGCGGATTGTATCACGTTATACCCACGACGACATGTGATTGCGGGCCGGGTTATCGTGAATCTGGTCCATAACAATTGTCATCTTTAGTAGAAGAGCATAATGGACGAGCGGGAGCTTTCCTTATTGACATTGTGCCATCTTTAATGCTTTCATTGTTCTCCAGGTCAAGCAACAAAGAACCATCGCGAAGAGCTAAAATGCATTTGCTCTGACAAACTTTAAAATTTAGGTGCATGTACTCATCCAACCGTGGTTGGGAATCCTGAGAAACATATTTTGAGTCAAATAAATGAAAAGGAATATAACAGCAATGTATGAGACACCAAAAAAAAAATAGCGATTTGTTACCTTAGAGATGTCAATGACTTGATCTTGAGGAAATTACATCCAGAAAATTAATATAAGAATCCAAACTAATACTCTTGAGTCTAAAACATAACAGATATAATATAATGCAGATCCACCAAAAAGGTAAGCAACTTAAAATTATAGCAGGGGATTACCGTCATTCATTGGAAAATAATTTGGCAAGGATGATGAAGATTTTCTTATTGTAATCGTAGGTGATGGCATGATGCACATATTCATAGCAGGCGAATAACCACATAATATCTTCACCATGCACACATTATATAGCTGTGAGAAAGCCTAGGTCAGGAAGGATTACTATTATGGACGTAAGTTGCATCCATCACACCAAAAATGACGCCAAATTTCCCTCCAAAACTTTTACTTCACTTGTTTACTATTATATTATTAAGATTAAGATTAGGATTAAGATTAAGATACCTTCAATTCAACTTCGACTTTTCATTTTAAACTCTTTAGGTTCCTATTCATTTTGCTTTTGATTTTTCAATCATCCCTTTTCACTCATATCTTAGATAATTTTATTTATTTTTTATCATAAATATTAGTGATATGCCTAATTTCCGATTCTAATATACTAGTGTTCTATACATGTGAATTGCACGAACTTATTATAACATAATACATCAAAAGAGGAGCGAGTAGTTGAATTTACATGCATGCTATATATAAAATCATAACCGAGAATAATATTTGAAGAATAATGTTAAATAATATTCTATAATTCATTTTGTTTAAACTTGTATATAAAATCTCAACTCCTCACCATTTCATATTTCATATAAACATGAAAATTAACTCAATAAGCTAAAATAACCATGAAATAGTGTAAGCAAAAATATTGAATGAAAATTTGGACCAAACTTATAATATAGAACATAAGTTATATAATTTATAGATACTATTTAGAACATAACAGATTTTTTAAAAATGAATATGCAACTAAATTCAAGAATCAATAACAAGGTCAAAGCTTTTATGGATAACGCGGAAGCTATCCAACATACACTCCACTCATCATGCCACCAGCCAAATTATACAAAGAGATAATGTATTCGGAGTTGCGCGAGAGACCCCCGCCTCAAAGTACTCAGTCAAAGAACAAGGAAAAGTTCTGCATTTACCACAAAGATCATAGCCATTACACCAACGAGTGCGTGAATCGGCAAGATGCCATTGAGAAACTAATCCGCTAGGGGAAGCTGAAGCAATATGTACGGAAGTCACGGGATGGATCATCCCGTGCAAGAAGCCCATCCCCTTCGAGGAGACGAGGGTTCGAGGATTTTACCAGTGATAGAGATTAGGGACGGTATAAGAGAAGGTGATCACATTCAATAATTCCAAGACGACATGATACTGTACCCACGAAGAGTGTAATCAATGTTATTGCCGGTGGTATCGAAGAAGACGAGCGGACCAGTAGTTCAAGAAAGCGATCCTGTGATGAGTGGGATTGTTGCAGGATGATAAACGCTATGAAAATGATGACACTAACATTCACAAAGGATGTTTTGCCCACAGATAACACTACTTCAAACGCCCCGTTAGTTGTTTCCGTAGTTATGGCAAAGTACGAGGTTAAGCGCCTATTCGTGGGCCAGGACAGCTTAGCAGATATAAGGTTCTAGGATCTATTCAAGAAGTTGGGGCTGAAGGAGAAAGACACGATCGAGCATAAAAGGAAACTTGATAGGATTCACAGAGGGCACCATAACCCAGAAAGGATATCTGATTGCGCGTCGGCCTATAACCCAATCTTAGGAAGGCTGACTTTAAACAGTCTGGGAGCAGTGGCTTCGACCATACACATGGCCATGAAACTCCCGAGAGACAGGGGCAAGATAATAACAGTTTGAGGCAAAAGCCAAGACGGGAAGAAGTGTAATCTTGAGAGCTTAAAGGTAGGTAAGGCAACCGTTCAAGATAAGAAAGTTAATAGAGAGAAAGAAAAGAGCAAGCAGAAATATGTTAGACGTGACTCACCAGTGATGTTAGCTGATCTTGATCCAAGAGGGGAGTTCCAACACCAACGACCAGAGCCTGAAGAAGACTCAGTTAAAGTGCAAGTCGGGATGAAAGCGTCTCAAGTCGTGAAGCTAGGACACATATAAATCGCAAGAACTCCTCAAAGGTATGACAATATTGTTGAAGGAAAATCAGGACGTATTCACTTGGGTAGTGGCAGACATGCCGTGATTTGATCTAGATTTTTGCTGCCACCAACTTGCGGTGAGAAAGGGGACTAAGCCCGTCGCCCAAAAAAAATGAAAAATGGGACTTGAGCGGGCCGCAACAATCAAAACTCAAGTGAAAGAACTATTGGATGCTAGTTTCATTAGAGAAGTATCGTATTCAGAGTGGCTGTTAAACGTGGTGATGGTTGTCAAGAAAGCAAATGGCAAGTGGAGGATGTGCACCGATTACACCGACTTGAACAAAGCTTAGCCAAAAGATCCTTTCCCACTCCCATGCATTGATAAACTTGTTGATAACTCTACAAATTATAGATATCTATCATTCTTAGATGCATACTCAGGGTATAATCAAATCCCCATGCATCCCCAAAATCAGGATAAAACTGCTTTTATCACTGATCTTGGGTTTTTTTCGTTATATTGTGATGACGTTTGGTCTAAAAAACGCATGGGTGACATACCAAAGGATGATGGATAAAGTCTTTGAAGGAATGAGGGGAAATTCGGTTGAAGTCTAAATCGACGACATGATAGTTAAGACCCGAGAGTGAGATGACCCGATTCAGGGCCTTCAAAAAGTGTTTCAGCGATTGCGTAAATACAACCTTCGACTTAATCCATTGAAATGGACATTCGGAATGGAGGTCGGCAAATTTTTGGGATTCATGTTGACAAATAGGGGCATTGAAGTTAATCCAGACAAATGTCGGGCAATTCTGGACATGAGCAGGCCAAATTCAATAAAGGAAATACAACAACTCAGGCAAGGTGGCTGCCTTATCTCACTTCCTTCCCGCTTCTGCTCGACGGTGTCTCCCAATGTTCAAGATTCTAAAGAACCAAAGCTCCTTTGTGTGGACACCAGAGTGCGAAGAAGCGTTTAAGGAGCTAAATCTATCACTCTCTTCTCCCCCGGTACTGGCAAGGCCAAACTGTAGTTCCTAATCTATTTTGTTTCATGTGCCTTGCAGGGGGGCCTTGTGAATTACTAGTGTGAAGAAAATTGCGGCCTTACTTCTAGTGTCACCCTATCACTGTAAGAACCAACTAGTCAATTCGACAGATATTGCATAAACTGGATCTGGCGGGTAGGATGATGTCGTGGGCGGTAGAACAGGTGCAATATGAAATCCACTATGAGTCGCGACTTGCTATAAAAGCACGAAGATAGTTGTGGACATCATGTCGGGGAAAAATCCCTTGCCAGGAAGGCCTTGAGGGCAGGTTATTTTTGGCCAACTATGTAGGAAGACACGAAGGATCATATTAAGAAGTGCAAACAGTGTCAGCAACACATGCCAATCCCGTATATTCCACCAGAGGAATTACATAATCTATCTGCTCCATGGCCCTTTCACACGTGGGGCATGGACAAACTATGACCTTTTCCCAAGGCTCCTGGGTGGTTGAAATTATTGGTTGTAGCCATTGATTACTTCACCAAATGGATAGAGGCAAAACCACTGGCAACCATCACGTCTACGAGGGTACAAGCCTTCACCTTCAAAACAATCATATGTTGTTTTGGCATACCTGCCGAGGTGGTCACCAACAATGGAACATAGTTCACTGACAGACATTTCAAAGAACTGTTGAAAAGGTTGCAAATTAGACATCATTTCTCAAGCATGGAGCATCCACAGACTAACACGCAAGCTGAAGCAACGAATAAACTAATCCTCAATGGGTTGAAAAATAGACTTGAAGATGACAAAGGAAATTGGGTAGAAAACTTGTATTAGGTCCTATGGAGTTACATAACAATTCTGCAAAGTACAACTGGAGAAACCCCTTTTCGCCTTATTTATGGAGCTGATGCAGTGATCCTAGTAGAGATTGGGCAACCATCGTGGAGGATTTTGTACACATCCCCAGATAATGACAAGCTTCTGAAAGAGGATTTTGACTTACTTGATGAAACGCGTGAGCTAGCTGGGATAACAGAGATGTCGTGAAAGCAACGCGTCGCTCAGTGGTACAATGCAAAGGTAATCAAATGTGAGTTTAAAGTAAACGACTTGGTTATGAGGAGGGAAAGCATCGGTCAAAAGAATGCTAAAGACGGCAAGTTGGCAGCTAATTGGGAGGGCCCATATAGGGTCGTCAGAGCAACTCGAAAGGGAGCATACACCCTGGAAACTCTGTAGGGAAGAGAACTGCCAAGAACATTCAATGCTACGGATCTACGCAGATACTACAGTTAGGCTAGGTTGATAACGCCATGCAAGAAATCTTGTCAAAATTTAAATCATTTCTTTTTTGTAAGTCGTTCAAGGGATACGCTTTTTCCTTTGCGGGTTTTATCTCTAAAGAGGGTTTTACCTCAAAGGTTTTAACGAGGCCACAAGTTTTTTAATCCGATCTCTGATTAATGAAAAGGCGAAGTTTAAAAGCCTAGAAGTATAGCTATAGTGACTACAAAGGATCAATGATCCCAATTAGGGCGACATGCCCCAACAAGACGACCACGGGCCTTAAACATCTTAAACGGATCAATGATCCCAATTAGGGCAACATGCCCCAACAAGACTACCATAGGCATAAAATATCTTTAAAGGATCAATGATCCCAATCAAGGATGGCATGCCCTCAACTAGATGGCCACAGACCTAAAATAACTTAAAGGATCAATGATCCTAATAAAGGGTGACATGCCCTCAACCACACGGCCACAGGCCTAAAATAACTTAAAGGATCAATGATCCCAATCAAGGGCAACATGCCCTCAACCAAATGGCCACGGGCCTAAACAACTTAAAGGATCAATGATCCCCATCAAAGGGTGATATACCCCAACAAGGCGGCAACATGCCCAATAGCCTACGAGATCAATGATCCCAATTAAGAAAACATCGCATTCCGCTCTACAAGATGAATAGTTAAAGAAAACATGGAAGAACGGTAAGAAATGAGAAAAGCAAAGTGTTTAGCAGTAAAAGTGCAAAATAAAAAAAAAGGTAGTTTAAATAAAAAAGCAGTGGGACATGAAAACGTCGCAACATTACAAACGAAAATTACAAAGCAAATCAATAACTAAAGATTGGCGACGTTAGCCTCCCCTTGTGTAGCTTCATCGTGCTAACACGGTGACATTTCAACATTCTCTGGGGAGGTGTAACATCCCAAATTTCAAAGTTTCTAGAGTAAATTATTTAAACTTACAAGTTATGTCCTTAAGGGGCTATTTTAGAAAAGATAAGGAATTTAGGAAACTAAAATGAATTATAAAGCATATAGGATTAGGGGAAGAAGACTAGGCTATGAAATAAATACAACTAGAGATTAAAAAGGTAGCAAGGTGGCTTAGGAGATTAAAATATAAAATTAGAGTTATAATTATATCCTTGTGGTTTTATTTATTTAAATTATGTTAATTTAGACTTTTATTAAATTTTATAAAGACAAGGACTTAGGAGCAATTTTTAATAAATTAAAACTAAGGACTACGCTTTTACCACGCACCCTCCCTCACCTAACCACACACCCTCACCTATATCTCCCTTTCTCACAGCCACACACACATAAAACACCATGAAGAAAAAGAAAATGGGGAGAGGGTGGCGAGAGAGAAGGAGAAATTGGTGGTAACCACCACTTTGGGTGGTTACATGGTGGCCTTCCGGCCGCCAGTTGCCGCCGAAGCAGTTAAAGAAAATGATTTACGAGTCGGGAACTCCAATTCTACCGGTTTAGAATCTTCCACGGTAGAATTTAGAGATTGAGTTTAGAGCTCCAATTCTAAGGTAACCCCACTAAACCCCAAACTTAAAACTTTAATTAGGGAAATTAGGAATTTGAGGTTTTATGATGTTAGGTTTTGGACTTGACTTGGTTAGATGACATGGATTTAGCTTGTATGCATATTGGTGTTAAATTAACATGACATTTTTCTTGTGTTCTTGAAGTGTGAAGTTGATTTTGGTTGAATTGGTTCTATATGTGTGGGGTTGATACATCTATGTTGATTCTTTGTTTGGATATTGGATTGTGAATGTGAATGTATGAGAATGATCTTGATGATAATGTGAATTTGATGAAATTGGACTTTGGTCATCCTTGTGAATTGATCTTTGGGTGATTTATATTGAATTAGATGAAGTTAATATGATTTTGAGGAATTGAGATGAAAGGGAGGATTGAAATTTGTGAAATTTGATTAATACCAACTTTCCCTATTTTGGAACAATTTAAACTGGATTTTTGAATTTGTTTTAATTGGAATTTGACTTCGTGGTCTTCATGATAGTTGTAGACCATCCTCTTAGCTTTCAAATTCTTTTGGTTTCATTTAATTTGGAGGTCTAAAACTCTAGTTATGACCAAATTACTGAGACATGGTCTATATGAAAGTATCTATTTTGTTGATTGCACATACCTGTCAAAGATGACTGTTTTGGACAATTAAATATTTAGAATTTGGTTTTGTGGTATTCATAAGAGTTGTAGATAATCCTCTTAGCTTTCAAATGCTTTTGATTTCACTCTATTTGGAGGTCTACAACTCAAGTTATGGCCAAAATACGAACAAGAGTGCGCACACGTTCCTAGGTTGTACGCATAAGATTGGACAGCAGCTCCAGGGGGAATTCAGGTGCGCACATGTTGGAAAGTTGTGCGCACAACTGGAGGCAGCAAGCAAAAACACAATTAAGGTGCACACAGCTGAGCAAAGTGTGCGCACAGCTGGGGAGAAATTTAATCCCACACCCTTCTAGCCTTCATTCTTCAACTCCTTTCATCTCTAGCTTCATTCTTTAAGTCTAATCTTCAAAGATCAACACTTCTCCATGCTTATTTCTACATGAACATAATCAAACAAATTGCAATGTAAACATCATGAATCCATTTCTAGGATAGGAATGAATGAAATTAGGTTCATGTGACTTATAAACATGCAATAGGGTCATGGAATTGTTGTGCTACATGTTATGACCTAAGTGGTGTATGCTTTGATTGATGTTTTATATGATTGAGATGTGATGAATGATGAGTGTTGAACATGTTGAATGCAATTAATGTGAGATGTATGTTTGATGCATGATAACATGTAATGTGGAAACAAATGATAAGAGAAATGCTTCCCCCATCAACCTTGGTTGAGTAAGTGGGTTGAGTCCCGCCGGAAGTAGACCGGGCAAGTGGACAAGCATGGAAAAGAGAATAATTGGGGGTTATTATCTAGATGGGTAATAACTCTTGCAGACCTGTAATGGGTGTTGACTCTGAATAAGAGAAATGATTTGGGGGCTATTACCGGAAGGGGTAATAGTTCTTACAGACCTGTAATGGGTGATGACTCTGAGAAAGAGAAACAATTGAGGGCTATTGCCGGAAGGAGTGATAGTCCTTGAAGACCTCTATTTGAGGTGAGGCATGGATTCTGGTTAAGGACGCTTACCAAGGTTTGCAGAGAGCTCTAGAGTGCTATTGCCACGCACATGGTGGATTCCCGCGTGCACCGGATTTCCCGTTAAAAAAAATGAAATGAAAAGAAATAAAGAGATCATGGCATGCATACATACATGATGTTGTCATTGCATGCATTGTATATGAATGTGTGATTTGTATGTGTATGTGTCATGTGTGTGATATGTGATTGCTATGGTGTATATTTGGGGAGTTTTCCAGTTAGACTAGCTGCAATACTGATTTAAAATGTTTTTAGTTAGACCGGGGGTTACTCAGTTATATGTTTTACATATAACTGACGGTCTCAGTATTGCAGGTATCAGGAGATTTTGGAGCTAAAGCAATAGATGAGGAAAAGCTATAGGAATTCCTTAGAAGTAGTCATTCATGGTGAAACTAAGATTATTATTCAGATGTTTATTGTTCATCTGTATAGGAAATTATAATTTAATAAAAGAACGTTTCCGCTTGTATTTTAAATGAAACCAAGTAGCAAGTTTTGGTAGTTTCAAGAAAAATTTTAAGTATCAGATTTTTTTTAAAGGTAATATTTTCCGTAACTACTCTTTACAAAAATTAGGGTGTTACAGGAGGCCTTTACACTCTTGGTTAATTCTGGCGGGATAGGCACAGGAGCATGAGGGTCATAAGGTTCTAGCTCAGGGTCATTAAGATCCACTAAAGTTAGGGGGTCGTTGTTGTAGTCCATCAATTTCCTATCCAAGACGTTTGTGAAGAGGATGTATCCCCTTGTAGTTAAGCCTGACCCCAGGATTCAAAAATTCAACTTGTCTTAGGCAACTTGTAAATGCCATCAACGCCTCATTTGAGATCATTAAATGCTTTTTATGCAGCTCCGTACAAAGCGTCCAATTTTCGGCCTCCAATGTCGCCTTATTCGCGGTGAATTGGTCATTGGAGGACTTTAGAGAGTTCCTCTCACTCTGTAGGGTCTCCACACTTTCTCTTGCTTTGTTGAGAGATAGTTGCAGGCCCTTCTTTTCTTCAACAACCTGAGCATTTTCAGCCTGGAGTGTGCCAAAGTAGCTGGCCTTGATGCTAAGCTCAAATCGTAGAGTGGTGTTTGCAGCTTTAAGTTCATCCTTTTTTTCCCGAGAAAGGATATTGATTTGCCTTGCTTGATAACCTATTTGCTTCTCGTATGAGGCCTTGTTGTTTGCAGCCTTCTCACAAGTTCAGAAACTTGGCTGGGATTCTCCAACTCATCATGAAAGAACTTCAGCAAGGCCGATGGACGGCTCATCTACCCAAAACATTTCGCGACATTGGTCTGGCAGCAAATAAGGTAAGAAAGGCATATTTAATAAAAAAATATAAAGCATTCACAGTGGGGAAAGTCATGAGATCACACAAAGACTGGAGGAATACCTTTAAGACGGCTCAAGGTAAATCCTTGAAATAGTCCTCGTGATGAAAAGATACGATTGGGGCATAGAAAATTTCCCAGCGAGATGCTTGGGGCAATGAAGAAGAAGACCCAACTTGAGGTTCCACTAAAAAACACAAAATCACGACATTAAATCTTGCTTAACGAGTTAAGCTTAAAAGTAAAAATAATAAAAGATCCAATTCAAAAGAAAGTAGAAAGCTTATATAAATACAAATTGTGCGCTCCCTTCAAAGATCGACCGATGGGTTGTTGGTTGTCATAGATGCTAAGCTCTCTTCCCTTGGTTAACCCAAGATGCTCCTGGCCTTGTGGGGGTGGGGGGTTATGAACGCGATGCCGAAGAACCAATTTTTTCTTCCCAACTTGGGACGGGGGTGGAGGTGGAGGAATGTCAACAACATCAACCTGGGGCTCGGGTGGGGGAACGTCATGACCAGTTGACAGCTTGCGATGGAGACTCCTTCCTCCCCTTTTTCGTCGTACCGGTATCTTTCTTAAGCAGCATCACGTAGCTATTCATGATTTTCTCTGCAAGTGCATTTAGCTCAAAGTGAGTGAAACAAAGTAATGATCATAATAATGAGTTACAAACTACAAATTTGTCATTAGGCCTATTACCTAACCGTCTCTTTTCGACCAATGTCGCGACTTCTAATCACGACTTTACACTCTAACACGCCATTCTTCGTGGTGAAGTCGGCACTAATGATTGTGTGTTCCGAATCCAGGAGGAAGGCCTGATCTGTAACAAAGGATTCATGATCCACCAAGTAGTGGTCACTTTTCTAATAAAGAGGGAAGAGGGCAGAACCGTCGGGACCAACCCAAAAGGGTGAGTCCTCCCCTGATACAAAACCTTGAAATATGCCTCTTTAAAGGGGGGAAAAGAGTCCTCAAAAAGCTGGAAGATAACGTGGTCTTTCCGTTGTCGAAAGGAAATGAAGCTGAAATCACCGGTGAGGTAGGGTGTGAAAAGATACATAAAAAGGTTGCTTGAAAATTCTCAGTTTTGGACCCAACAGAAGATCTCAAAAGCGTTGATGAAGCCCCACACATTGGGATGCAATTGAGAGGGGGAAACATTAGGGCGATTGAGAATCTCAATCTGAAAATTAGAAAAGGGAAAGCGGAGCCCGACTAGTCTAAAAAAACATTCGTACAACATCGAGAAGTCCGGGCCCCTTTCTGTGGCCGAGAACTTATTCTTTCATTTGGGTCAAGCCTTTCAGCCTTATATAGGGTGATTGGTCCTTCAAGGGTTTCCTCGACAGGAACCGTACCTAGGAAATGCATGGCCTCCCAGAAGCATAAATCGGCGACATGCATCTTGAGATTGGTGTTGATGCTAAAAGCAACTTATAAAATCTCATGTTTAACCCAGAACATAGGTTTAATGTCTCGGATACCTCGGAGGTGCTTGGGAACTACAATAGGAACTGGTTTTTTCCCTTTTTCACCTTCAAGGTCGACGATCACCTTCCTACGTTGCTCTAAAGCCTTCTTCTTAGAGGGCTTCTAAAGAGCTGGTTTCAGGCGTGGTGGCGACATAGGCTCTATAAATGAAAGAGGAGGAACATAAAGGGGGTCAAATTCATCACTCTCGGAACTCTGTGAAGAAGAAGAAACAGAACTAGAAGTAGAACAGATAATTAGCGGGGCGGGGAGATGTTGTTGGGAAGTGACAGCATCTCTACTACTTTTTGACGAAGTTCCATACTTAAAAGCCTTCCTACCATAACTATGGGGCTTGGGGGTAGTTGAATAAGAGAAATGATCCCTAGAAAAAGGCAAAACCTAAACCTTCCCCAGGAAGGTCTCCCTAACATCCTCAAAGAGAGGTTTCACGGTTGAAGAGGGGTTTAAAGGAGGAGAAAGGGTGGGAGTATGATGGCGCTGCCGTCACTAATTTTAGGACTAGACGGAGGATCGATAAAAACCCCAACTTCTCCAAAAAGGGATTATTTGGGGGGAAATTCATAAGTCTCACAGAGGAAGACATTGAAGGTTGATAAATGGAAAGCAGGAAGGAGGAATTTCTGCACTCTAATTTCTTAATTTCTAGATTAGAAAAGGATTTCCCCAGCCTTAAATTCCTAATCTCTTTATGAAGAATGGAGGGAGAAGGGGATAGAACATATAAGCTAAAAATAAACACCAAAAGATAAATAAAAAGTGGAAAGGGAGTACCTGGACAAAGGGAGGGACAAAGACAAGAAGAGGAGGAATGGAAATAGCCTTGAAGAAGAGCAAGAGTGGCAGATGAAGCAGGAATTCACATAAGGCAGAAGCGGTAGAAGAGTACTCTCAAGCCAAAGATGATGGTATATATAATGAAGATTTGAAAAGGAAATCATTTAGGAAAAAAAAAAGAACGGCCTAAGATGAAATTAATGCGTGCAGTCCCGAAAATGCAGCGAAATGATGGGCACGATTTGCGAAAGGAAGCGGCAAAAAACCAACTGAAAGGGATCCCAAAAGTCAATTACTTAGGATCGCTTAAGTCGATAGCATAATGAGTTACACCACTGACTTGAGGGCAACTGATGGATCCATCCCGTGGATCATCTCGTGATCCAACCACGAGATGGCCATATGAAGACCAATCTCGAGGACAAGTCCAATGTCGTGTAGCGAGCTTGGACCATCTCAGAACAAGCATGCACATGTGAGCTCGATTGGAAGTTATAGATTCGAAGAACGCGCCATAACTTACAGAGAGGAGACGTTGATGGGTTTGACTTTAATACCCGCATAGACTGCTATAAATAAGGGCTACGGAAAAGGGAATGGTACATTATCACTCTTTCACTCACACTCTCTTTGAACAAACACTAACTTGTGTGTTGGAGTCCTCACATGTACCCAACCACCACCACAAGGTGAGACGCCGAACGCCCTGCACCACCATGCCGGAGAACCTAAAGAAGCCTATAGTCCGATTAGGCTTCGGGCGTGACAGATCAGAATGATATGCGTTAATAGTATATATAAATATAATGTTATTTTATTTTATTGTAATATAGAGATAGTTTTTGGTATAAAAGCAAAATCGTTGACTCGTTGTAAATTTGCGATTTATGAGTTTAAAAGAGTTTTTCATAACAGTATACCAAGAATCTACATATTTAAGTTGAATGAAACATTGTTTAAAATTAAGTTAGTAAAAAAAAGGGGTGACATTATTATCACTCATTTTCGTCTACTTCTACTCTTTTTTAATTATTTTTAAATTTACAATGTTCTTCAAGATTTAAAGTATTAGTATATATTTACCAACAAAAATATATTAATTTATAAGTATTACTTAAACAATAAAATAGATGTATATATTTAAAATATAAATTTATGCATAAACAAAAATAAAAATTATTACTATAATAGTATAAAAATATAATTATAGTATAAAGTATTATTTATTATTTTTATATTATTAATGTATCAAAATTTAAATTAAATAAATTATTATGAATTTAATTTTACTAAAAATTAATGTAATTAATTAAAAATTATTTTTGATAATTAATTTATAATTTTTGAAAGTTATTTTATACATATAATTATTTGTATTTATTGATGAAGCATTAGTTAGTAACATTGGACAAATAACCTGCGTTAATCACATGATTATCACACGCAATTTCCTTTATGATGACGTGTTTTTTATCTTTAAATTTTATTTTTACATTATAATTTAATTATAAAATAATAAAAATAAAAAATCACAAATAAGGGCTAAATTTCTAATCAAAAGTTTAAAATTAATACTTTAAATTTTATTTCATAATTATATTTGATTTTCTTTTACATTCTAGTTTTAATCATAAAATAATTTTAAAATTATAAAATAACATTGTTTTGACATATTATACACAGATTTCCAATTGATAAGAGAAAAAAAACCCAAAACCCTCCTTTAATATAACTTAGTTTTCTTTTTACTGATTTAAAAAAGAGAAATGTTAAATTTTTCAAATTACTTAATTTTGACAAGTGTCATTATCTTTTAAAAAATAAATGCTTGATGAAAGATAGAAAACACTTGTAAAAATTAAGTGAGTAGGAGAATGTGCAAGAGGATTTTTTTTTTTGAATTTATAAGAAGATTTAGTAAAAAGATTCAACAATTTTCTTTTAAAAAACTTTAGCACTAAAGGCTCAATTCACCATTAATTATTTTTCTTCGAAGAAGGAAGAAGGAGGGAGTTACTTTTCCTACCACCAACGTTTAATGGCATATCACACACTTGTTTTTTTTTTTTTTTCATTTTTATCTTTTGCCGGAACTTGAGTTCTGTTTTTTTGACTAAAACAAGCCCTTGCACAACGTGAATCAACACAGAATATAAGTTCCGTATTTTGCTTTGCCCGAAACATAAGTTCTGTTTTTTGGTGAAAAAAACGGAAGACAAATTCTGTCTTTTTTAAAATTTTGAATATTTGCTCGCCTGGAACTTATGTTCGGTATATCACACACTTTAGCGCTAAAGGCCCAATTCACCGTTAATTATTTTTCTTCGAAGAAGGAAGAAGGAGGGAGTTGATTTGCCCACCACCAACATTTAATGGCATATCACACACTTTTTTTCTTCATTTTTTTCCTTTGTCGGAACTTGAGTTTTTTTGACTAAAACATGCCCCTGCACAACATGAATTAACACGGAACATAAGTTCCGTTTTTCGCTTTTCATTGTTTTCATCTATGTATGGACATGACTTAAGTTCTGTATGGAACAAAACTTAGGCTCTGTTTGGCCCGGCTTATTTTGAGATTATATTCTACTTATAAGTAAAAGCCGGACCAAACGGAAATATTAATAAGCTCTTAAAATTTTAAGTGGTTTTTTTTAATGAAAGAAAAAGAGAAAAAAGAGTTTTAAAATAAGCCACAAATAAGAACTTTTGCTTATTTTCCAACCTCTTATTTTCATTAAACATCCACCAACCACCATAACCAAGGTCGGCGCCACCACCGCCACCGCCGGCGGCCACCCTCCGTCACCCGTCGCCGGCGAACTGTCGTCGCCAGTCAATTTTTTTAAAAAAAATATGAAATTGTCAAACAAGTTATGACTTTTATTAAGTCTCTTATTTGTAGTTTTAACTTAAAAGTGGCTTTTAAAAGGAAAATAAGCTTTGTCAAACGATACCTTAAGTTATGTATGGAATAGAACTTATGTTCCATATTTCATCTTGCCCCCAACTCATCTTCATCGTAATAACATGCCCCTGACTCAATGAAAAAACCCAAATTAAATAGTATATTTGTACAATTAATATTCCAAAATAGCAAAAAGATATGATTTTTGTTCAACAATAACAAGATCATGTTATTTTTCCACACTCAAATGTAAACCGATGAAAAGTGAAAAAATACAACTTATGTTCCATATCCTACGGAACATAAGTTCCGAACAAGCAGAGATTCAAAATTTAAAAAAGGCAGAATTTGTTCTCCAATTTTTATACCAAAAAATGGAACTTATGTTTGGTGTAAATTTATTAATTTACATTGTACAGGGACTTTTTTTAATAAAAAAAAATACGTAATTTAAGTTTTGAGTGGATGAGTTGGATATATTTAAATTTTTAAAGGACTAATTTGGTATATTTATATATTTTTTGAGGATTAATTTGATAACAATGGATTAAATTGGTAATAAAGATAATCTTTAAAAAACTAATTTGATGACAAAATTTTTTGAAGGATTAAATTGATGATAAAATAATTTTTGAGGACAAAATTAACCGTTAACTTAAAAAAAATTTGTGCACGGTGTGTCATTTAATGTTGGTGATGGGCAAAGTATACCCAAAGAACGATGCTGAAACCCTAAGCTTTCTGTCCTTCCTTCGGTGGTTTTCTTTCTCATCTCCCAAACCCAAACCCTCCTCATGCTTCCTTCCTTCTTTCCTTCGCCCCTCATACCAAAACGACGTCGTAACTACAGATCTGCGCCACCGTGTTGAGCAACCCGTCATCCCTCTAACCGGAAGCAAGCTCCTCCCTCCGCCGCTGCTCACAGAAGATTTCTTTGTTTTCGGTACGGTACTGCTTTCTCCTCTTCAAATTTAGTTCTCTTGTTTTTTAGATGGACTTAGACCCTTAGATAGGAAAGAGTGAGATTGAAGTTGATAAACAATTGATGAATAGAAATTAAAATACCCTAAGCAGAGAGGTGAGAAGAAAAAGAAGAAAGGAAAGAAAGTAATTTGAGCGAGTGGGTGAGAGTGAAAATGGAATTTCTCGTGTGAACACCCAACCACAAAATGTGAGTAAAAAGAAAGTAAACCGATAAGGTTACATAAGGAAATTCACGTTTTGAACAGTAATTGCATAACTAAGAATTGCATAACTAAGGAATTTAATTGATGCATTTGAGAAACTGTGCAGTTGGGAGAAAAGGAGAAAGACGAAAATGTTTTTCCACATAGTGCTGGAGCGAAATATGCAGCTGCACCCTCGCTACTTCGGTCGTAACCTTCGTGATAATCTTGTTGCCAAGCTTATGAAAGATGTTGAAGGCACTTGCAGGTCATTCATCTTAACAATCGTTCACTATTTTTTTTTCACCTATAAAATTAGCGGTTAAAAATGTAAAAAAGGTATATGGATTTTTTTGTCTTGCCTTCTTCAGAAATGTTGGTTAAGAAATTTAGTTCTGAGAAAAGTGTTTTTCACTAATTGATTTGTTGGACGTTGGAGGGATGGAATCATGTAACATTTGGATTTTCAACTATCATGCAGTGGTCGACATGGATTTGTGGTTGCAGTTACAGGAATAGAAAATGTTGGGAAAGGGTTAATTCGTGATGGAACAGGGTTTGTGACATTTCCAGTTAAGTACCAGTGTGTTGTCTTCAGACCATTTAAGGGGGAGATCTTAGAGGCTGTTGTTACCATGGTGAACAAGGTTTGTGCATTTTCTTTCCCTCTATTGTAATCTGACCATCTATATGTGGAGCTAGTGGTTTATGATGGTTGACTTTTGTCTCTACAGATGGGATTTTTTGCTGAAGCCGGACCTGTCCAGATCTTCGTTTCTAACCATGTACGTATTTCTTTTTCCTTTTAATAGTATCTGAGAAATGGTCTCTTTGATCTACATGCTATACATGTTATACATTTGTACCTAGAAAGTTAACTAGAAGTCTAGAAAGTTAATTAGTATTGTTCTCCATTTTGGACACCAAACTTATATGCTGTCATTTACTCATTTATTATTCTCGTCATTGGAGTGCATGCCAGTTCTTGGCTGTGTCAATATTAGTATTATGACTGTTTTGGTTGAAATAATTGGAGATTTAGTTTGTTGTTGTAATCCAGTGATTCACATTTTTTCTAAAAATGTTGGCATATTGGTATTGTATTTGTACTGATACTGATGGTTCCATAATGTACCTGGATTCTTGAATTAGGTATCTGTTTTTTTTATTTATTTATTATCATTTCGATATCCACTGCCCTCGAAGGCTCAGAGTCAAAGTACTTGCTATCCTCAAAACTATTAGACAGTGTTAGGAAGAGGTTTATGAGGTAAATAACTAGGAGTAGGATGCAAGGGAAGGAATTCAGATTGTATCATTTGTAGGATTGAGTATGCTCTTTTTGAAAGGAGAAAATCCTTTGTGAAGGGGAAGGCCTTGGGGAAGAGATCTCTGTTTCTTTCAATAACAAAATCTTTCTTTCCTTTTTCTCTGTTTCCATCCTGTGTTCTTCACACATACCCAATGTTTGGTTCAATAGAAGTAGAAAGGATAGAAGTGGGATGGAAAGAAAATGGGAGTGGAGGGAAAATGAGAGGGAAACAAATTTGAATCTTTTGTTCCTATAAGTCAAAATTTTCACTCATTTTCCTTTCATTTTCTATTGAACCAAACAAAGGAAAATGCATTGGTTTCTATACTTTTCCTTCCTCTCATTTGCTTTCCCTTCTACCAAACAAAGCAATAGGGATTAGTAAGGGGGAAATTGTTTTGGTCTGGGTTAGGAATTAGGATAGGTCGATAGGATGACGACTTAAAGTTAACTTATCATTTTTTACCTATAATTATACATATTTTATTTAATATGTATCATCATACATGTACCTAATTTTTAAAGAAACTATTTTATTTGTTTGTGTTATGGTATCATGTCAGATAGTTATACTTGTACCTGATAAACTTGAGTTTTGCTTATGCCTATCTAATTTAATTTCTTTTCCAAGATAATAATGTTTATTCATGTGAAGATCTTGACCCTGAAATGAATTGTGCAAGCAGAAATATAATATGTTAATGTATTTCCATTTTTAGTAGGCATAGCTGTATTTGGGGCCAGATTAATTATAGTTGTGCAAATTGATGATTAGCTCAAAAGGATAACGTAATCTCTGCATGAAAAAATCATTGGAAAAATTCCTTGTATTGTTTTTTTCTGATGACTTACATGATGAGACATTTTGGTTTGGAGATGTCATTTTTTTTTCACAAGGTGGAAAATTGTAGGAGTGGAAGAGAACAAACAATATAACTTATCTGAAAATTTTCATTCATATTTAAATGCTCATCCTTGTCTTTTCTCAAGTTACATAATTGATGTTCTGGTATGATAATGGATTGGAGAAGCATTAACTTCTTTTTTTGTTGCATTGACTTTAATACTGTATACTCTTAGAGGTCTTTATCTCCATTCTGATTCTTCTGTTTTAGAAGTCTGTGTGAGAATGGTTTTGATTGGATCTTTCTAATGATAAGAATAAGATATTAAAAAGGCTACTTTGCAAGCTTTAAAATGTGATGTGAGTTTAAACTCCTGGATTATGCTAACTAGTGCAAGGGCACTAGTTAAGGTTCAATAACTAAACTTATTTCGGGCCTTTGGCCCTATTATTTACCCAATAAAAACTACACCTTATTTACTTTGACTTTAAAAAGCATGTATTGAATGATTTTCTAACCTTCAAGACATTAAGGGGCTGTTTGGTTTGCATTTTCATTTTCTGTTTTTAGTTTGTTTCCTGTTTTCTGAAATTTTACAAAGAAAAAACAGAAAATGCTGAAAACAGAAATTTCCTTTGTAAAAAATCAGAAAATAGAAAACAGAAAATGAAAATGCAAACCAAACAGCCCCTAAATACTTTCAATTCCCATAAAAAATTTCTACTTAATGTATCCTTAAATAGTGCCTTAAGGGCACTTGTTAGCATTTTCCTTGTTTGTTTTACCTTCATTTTTTTATTACTATTTGCTTGCACAACCAGGTTAATTTTATATTGTGATGGCAATGGCAATGGCAATGGCATTCAAACTATGAAAAATTCTAAATCACAATGTTCTCTCTATTTTAGGATACATCTTAGACCATTTAAAGTTTCAGATATGGTATCTGCAATGAATTTCAGTATTACTTAGGATCATTTTCCACTTCTGTTTCAATTGTTAAAGATAGATTATGTTTGCTTTGCAACTGGAATGCTTCAACTATTACTTTTTTTTTTATATCTTGTGTCTATTAAGACCTTTTCTGTCCCTCTCAGTTGATTCCAGATGATATGGAGTTCCAGTCTGGAGACATGCCAAATTACACTACTTCAGATGGATCAGTATGTATCGTTTATAAATTTCTAAATGGAAAAATAGATAGGAAACTGTTTTCTTTTTTTGTTTATTGTCATGTTATGTCTTTTATGTTTTGGTAATAATTATTAACCATTTGGTCTTTTGCAGGTTAAGATTCAAAAAGACAGTGAAGTGAGGCTAAAGATAATTGGGACTCGTGTGGATGCTACTGAAATTGTATGCCCCTATATATTACATCTTTTACTTCGTTTCATGAACACTGTTAAGGTCCATAACCTATGTGCTAAATTCTGCTTTGATAAGAAAATATTTTCAATAGCACTATGGCAGATATAGCTTTTGTTTCTCTACAGATCTATTTACTATTACAACTTCCTGAGAAATGAGCCTTTTGGTTTATTCTAATTTTAATTAGTTCATGTGAAAATCAGTGGCTTAGCAGTAATAGTTTTTTGCAATATTTAATACGGCGATAATTCTATATCTGCAAAATGCTAGTTTATGCTCTGTTTTCTAGTAATTTACTGATGTTTTGAAAACTCGTGCAAGTTACCATGCACTTTTATGGCATTCAAGAATCATTGCTGCAGTTTCATTAGTAAAATCTTGAAGGCTGTTAAAGAATTATGATCATAAGTTCTCCAAAATTCTCCCCTTGATGTATACTTTGAGAATTTATTTATTTATTTTTCTGGTTTTAAGTTCTAATGTTTTTTAGAAAGTATCTGTCTAACATCATGAGTTACCTTTTCTTTTTTTGCAGTTCTGCATAGGTACCATAAAAGATGATTTCTTGGGTGTGATCAATGACCCTGCAACAATTTAACCACACCATTCTGTATCTAAGAATCATATAGAATAATATATAGTTTGCTTGGCATGAATTCTTCTAGATATCATGTTTTTGTAACCTGATTGCTGAAAGTTCCAAATCGCCATTTAGTTATTTGGCTGCTGTATCCAATTTTCTTATTAATTCACATGTTTTAGCTGCTGTATGTTCTGTATATTAATTAATGGTTGCTGTACCGCATCACTCAACATTTGTATTGCACCCAATACTATAAAACAGTTTTTAAAAACTTTTTTTTTAAAAAAAGAAATAAATTTTTAACACATTTGTATGTAAACTCAAAAAAACTGAAAATCAAAACAAATTTTGAATGTTTTAATTTTTTAGTTTTTCAAAACTAAAAAGTACATGTCCCAGTCGTGTAGCTCAGTTTGTAAACGCATGGGGACATGCACGTATGTCTACGGGGTTCAATATTCGGTTGTATGTCTACGGGGTTCAATATTCGGTTGTATTACTTTCCTATGATAAAAAACTAAAAAATACATGCTCTCAAACTATTTTTTAAAAACTAATCTGTTAAATAGATTTATAATTTTTCTGTTCTTAAAAAACAACTATTTTTAACAAAAAAAACCAAATATGTGCGCTTAGTTCCATAGTTCCAGCATGCAAAATTTCTGAAAAACAAAAACAAAATTGAATTAAACATGTTATAATGTTTAAGTTGGTTTTCTTTATTATACACAAGTAAAAACTTATGGTCATGGATGTACATTTTTTTTAATAATCATTAATTTATTGTTAAAATAATAAACACACTTTAAATCAATAGATGAAAATGTGCTACATAAATTTTTTGACAAAAAACCGTTTTTTGGTTTTGTTTCTTCTATTTTTATGTGTAAAAATTATAAAAAATGTCATCTTATTTTTATTTCATTTCTTATTTTCATTTTTTTTACAAATTCAAACAAAATCAAAATAAGGTAATAAGTTAATTATTGAAGAAAACAGAACATATTTTTGGCCTGTTTGGAAAGTCAGTCAACTCCTGATTGACTAATTACTTCTTCAAGGCTAATGTTTTTGGATTATTGTGTTACTTTCAGCATATTTTAGTATCTTTCGTAATAGCTCTGAGTAAACTATATTATTTTAGTGAAGTTTTGAAAATAACTTTTTATTCATGTACGTTCCACATAATTATGTTAATTATGTATTTTACAAGAAAACCAACACAAATTGGTAAAACAATTATTTATGACTTTTCTTATTATTTACTTATTAACTTATTTTTAATTTTTGTAATGATAGTTTAAATAAACTCTATTGTGTTAAAACTTAAGTTTTATTATTAGGAAAGTATCTATCCATATATCTATATCTATATAATATATTAAAACATAAACATAAAACCTAGTATTGACACTTAAACATATATTTAACTCACATAATTTTGCCACATCAGCACATTTGTTTAGGTGTCACATTTAGGCTTCACTCACATTTCTCTCACATTCTATTATGTATTAAACACATACAATTAAATTAAAAACTTAATTATTATAAAGTTTTAAATTATATTTGATTAACTAAAAGTTACATATAATAATATAATCCACGCATTAGTTAATTAAATTTCATTCATAAAAATTGTGTATATATAAAAATTACAAATATAAAACAAAATGTTAGACAATCAATTCATTAAAAATGACAACTAACAAAAATATACTTTAATTTTAAATTTGAATTTTCTTTTAAGTCACAATAGATTTTAAAATACTTTTTTAAGAAAAAATAGATAAGGTATATGCTTCAAATTATATTTTAACTACAAATGAATATAAAAGAAATGAGAATTTAATGAATTTTTTATGTTAATTATTTTAATAAAAAATTTCACATGTAATATCATTTCAAAACTCATTAATCATTAATAAGATTCAGATATATATAATACAAGCATACATTACAAATTAAACATATAATTTTACGTTTTCTCTATTTTTCAGAAAATCTTTAGCTAAAATATAATTAAATAGTAATGATAAATAAAGGAAAACAAAGTTATAAAATTAAATTTGCACAACACACTCAAGTAGTAGAAAACTAATATTAATGCGAAATTTAAAGAAAATTAGGTACTAAAAAATCAACACAACTCAACAAAAAAATCATTCGTCTACGACAAAAAGATAATAAGATAATGGCAACTAACAAAAATTTACTATAAAATTAAATATTCTTTTCATTCACAATAGATTTTAAAATCCTTATTTTGAATTGTATGTATTTTTTTTTAATTATATTATAAGTCTATAACATTCTTAACTTACATTAATTAAAGTTAAAATACATTATGTTTTATACATGATTTTATGCTAATTAATTCAAAATGTATATTTACTTAATTATTTTTAAATGTTATTAAATTTTTATAAGTTTAATAGTATATTAATAAAACAATTTAAAATTTATGTTAACACTCACCGGTGCAACACACGGGCTTAAGTCTAGTCATGATTATTTTTAAGAATGATATAAGCATGGTACAAGTGTCATATATATTATAATATAATTTTACCTATCACTTAAATGGCTGTAAAACAAGTATATAGTTATGTATCAAACCTTTAAAGTTTAGGAGAGATAGAAGTCTAAAGTTCAAATTTTGGCAAAGAAAAATAGTATAAATTAATGAAGATTTAATTTCAGTTGTGTGCACGTGTATTTACGGATAAAAAAGTATAAAAGTTGAAAAAAATCATATAGGTGTAAGTTTCATATATATCAAGAAAAATATCCATAATTTATAGAAATTTTTTTTTAAGTTTATAGAAAAGTAATATAACTGGGAATCGATTCTCATACACATGTTCCATGCACTCATCAATAAACTGAGCTAATTTATCTATATTTATGATTGTTATAATATTCTGTTAAATTTGATAAGGTTAGAAAAATGGGTAAGATTTCAAATTGTTAGTTACTAATAACAATGTAAATCTAACAGTCAAAGTTATCTAATTTCTAACGGGGTCCACTCACTATACATGTACTAACAATGAAGTACTAGAGTTCATATTCAGATTTGATTGGTTTAATTTGAATTAATCTTTTTAGTTAGTTTATAGAAAAGTATAATAACTAAAAATCTGTTTTGTTTAATTTGAGTTAATTTAATTATAGAATGAAAACTGAAATAGTTGTTAAAGTGTCATTTAGTTAACTGATTATTTTCAAAAGCTTATTATGTCAAATAATCATTTTTTCAGTTTGATAAATATATCTATTTTTAGGATCAAGATTTTATATTATATATATTTAGAAATCAAAAATTATTTTCAAAAGCTTATTCATGTCTGATGATGAGAAATAATTTTTTTTAATTTTTAATTTAATTCAAAAAATATATTTTTAATTTAATTTGAAAAAATATCTCTATTTTCAAGGTTTTATTTTATATATTCAGATTTAGATTTATAAATTAGAAATGTTTATTATTTTTTATTCATGTTACTAATCATTTACAAAAAATAATGATGATAAGTAATAAATAACTTACATTAAAAAATGGTCCATAACAAAGTCTATCTAAATAGAAACTTATCGATCTACAAATAAAAAAAAAAAAAAAAAACAGAAACTTATGCTTTCGACGTATAAGTTACTATAATTTGGTTAATAGCAAAGTTCATTTAACATTAAAATATTATTTTTTAAATTTTACTGCAGACAAAAATGAATTCTTTAGTTTTGACTTAAGTTTGATCAAGATAAAAATGTGAAGAAGCATTTTTAACTGAATATTAAAATATTATTTAATATTAAATGATTAGTTACTAACCCTTTTTAGATAAACATAGTTACTAACCATTTTTCTGATGCACATTACTAATCATTTTCAAAAAAAAATAAAATTGATTAGTAACTTACATTAAAAAATGATTATTAATAACAAAGTTTATGATTATCTAAACAGAAACTTATGGATCGATCTACTCAACAAAAAAACAGAAACTTATCTGTTTTTTCTAGTAACAAAGTTACTGTGTTTTTTTACTATAAATACATGTGAAATTCGTCGTTACTTTTCACAGTTCTTCGTTGAGTTTTTACTACTTTGCTCTGAGTGTTACAAAAATGAAGGTGAAAATGGGGAATTCTTGTGTACTTTTGGTGTTATGTTTGGCTTTTATTGCCTCAGCAATCACAGCCGTTGATGTTTCATATGATGGAAGAGCCATCAAAATCGACGGCAAGAGAAAGATCTTAATTTCCGGCTCTATTCACTATCCTCGTAGCACACCTAAAGTAAGTATCACTCACTAATTTTCACTATTTTTTTTTTCTTCAAAAGATTTAATATTAGTAATTATTTGATTAATTTTATATAACACTATCTAATTATGTTTTATTTTTAATTTTTTTTTTATTTGTCACAGATGTGGCCATCTTTGATTAAGAAAGCAAAAGAAGGTGGCATTGATGTCATTGAAACATATGTTTTCTGGAATGCTCATGAGCCAAATCGTCGAGAGGTATTTTTTATTTTATTTTTTTAAAAAAATTCTTATTGTTGTTGATAAAAGAATTTTGATTTAATTAATTTTGTTTCTCTATTTTTTTTTAGTATGATTTCTCTGGAAATCTTGATCTTGTAAGATTTATCAAAACTATTCAAGACGAAGGTCTCTATGCCATGCTTCGAATTGGTCCATACGTATGTGGTGAATGGAATTATGGGTAAGAAAACTCAAACAAATAATTTAATTAATTATTTTTTTGTTTTTTTTTTTTACTAAAAATTTATTTGGGTCTAGCTAATTATATTTTTCGTTTTTAATAGTGTAATTTACAACTATATATTAATTTCTATTTCTATGTCATCAGAGGATTTCCAGTGTGGTTGCACAATATTCCAAATATTGTCTTCAGGACGAATAATGCTGCTTATGAGGTATATTATAATTTAATCTTTATATTTTAATATTAACTTTGATTATTCTTTACTGTTTAATTACTTTTATGCATGATAAGTTTCATAATTATTTCTTAATTAATCTCCATTTGATTACAGAATGAGATGAAAACTTTTACAACTTTGATAGTGAACAAGATGAAAGAAGCGAAACTCTTTGCATCACAAGGAGGACCCATTATTCTTTCTCAGGTTTAGTGCTATATATACATTTATTTTAATTCCTGTTTTTTTAATAAATATTTATTTAATTCTTGTGATTTTTTTTGATTGCAAAAATACAGATTGAAAATGAGTATGGAAATATTATGCATCCATATGGTGATGGAGGAAAACAATATATCCAATGGTGTGCTAATTTAGCTGAATCTTTTAATATTGGTGTGCCTTGGGTTATGTGCCAACAGGGTGATGCCCCAAGTCCTATGGTAATAAATTTTAAAATTAAAATTTATATAAATATATATATTTTCATTTTGAACTTTATTATTATTACTAGTATTATTTGATTTGATTGTTAATTTGTCTTTTTTTTTTATTGCATGAAATCAGATTAACACATGTAATGGTTTCTATTGTGACCAATTTTGGCCTAACAATAAAAATAGTCCAAAGATGTGGACTGAAAATTGGACTGGCTGGTAATTTCTTCACTAATTAATTAGTTTTCAATCATATATTATTTTTTATGCATAATTTAAATTATTAATATGGAATATAATACTTGTAACTAGGTTTAAGGCTTGGGGACAAAAAACTCCACATAGAACTGCTGAGGATGTTGCTTTTGCTGTTGGGAGGTTTTTCCAATATGGTGGAACATTCCAAAACTACTATATGGTAATTAAATGGATTTTCTTTGCTTTTTAATTTGTACATTACTTATAAATTAATATTATTTTTTTTAAAAAAATTGTGCACTTTTTTTTTTTTCCAATAGTATCATGGAGGTACCAATTTTGGAAGAACTTCAGGAGGACCATATATCACCACTTCATATGACTATGATGCTCCTTTGGATGAATATGGTAAAGCATAAAAAATAATATCTTCTTTGTGATTTATGATCTATTTTTTTAATATTTTTATTGATATGTTAAAAATATTTCTTTTTAATGTAAGGTAACTTAAACCAACCTAAATGGGGACATCTCAAGCGACTTCATGAAGTTCTGAAATCTTTCGAAGAAACCTTAACTTATGGTTCATCTAGGAATATTGAATATGGAAACATGCTCACAGTAAGTTTTTTTTTTTTTTGTATTATTTGAATTATTTATTTATCTGTTATTGATCTCCAAATACTATTCACTTTTTATTTTAACAGGCCACTATTTATAGTTATGCTGGAAAATCAGTTTGCTTCCTTGGAAATGCAAATGGTCAATCAGATTTCAAAATTAACTTCCAAAATACTATGTATAATGTTCCAGCATGGTCTGTCTCTATCCTTAAAGATTGTTATACAGAAGTTTACAACACTGCAAAGGTAATAATAATAATGATTCTTATAATTTCTTATATAAACTAGATATATATATATATATATATATATATATATATATATATATATATATATATATATATATATATATATATATATAAAGATGGCAAGACCAATACTAATTTAATTTAATTTAATTATAATATGAAATATGAAATTAGGTGAATGCTCAAACATCCACAAAGGTGATGAAAAATGTGGAATCTTCATTCAATTGGAAATATTCCATTGAACCCTATTTGCAAATGAAAAATGACAAAATTGTTGGTTCACCTTCTATGACTGCAACTCAACTTCTAGATCAAAAGGTTGTCACAAATGGCACCTCTGATTATTTATGGTACATCACCAGGTAATATCAAATTTCTTCTTTTTCTTACCTCTAATTTTGATTTTAATTCTAGTTTTATGTAAATTAATAAAAATTTCTTCAGTGTTGATATGAGTGAAAGCAACTTTATTTGGGATTGGAAAAAAGAAACCAAGTTAAGAGTGCAAACCAATGGACATGGTCTTCATGTGTTTGTTAATGGAATACATGCTGGTAAAAATTTCTTATCCATTTCCCATTTTTTATAATTTTTTTTAAAAAATATTTATGGAATTACATTTAAATTTTAATTTCCCTCACAGGTTCCCAATATGCTAACAATGGACACTTCCAATTTAGTCATGAAGCAAAGGTGAAGTTGAGATTGGGGAAAAATGAGATATCTCTACTTAGTGGCACTGTTGGTTTACCTGTAAGTAACAAGTTCTCTTTCTTTGTAGCGTAAGGTTTTAAATTGCGGTTATTTAATTTAAACGCTTGTCTCTTTATTCAAACAGAACTACGGATCCTACTTCGACGACACCAACGTGGGAATTGGCGGTCCGGTTCATTTGGTGGCGATACGGAATAACACAGAGGTGACAATGGATATCAGCAAAAATTTATGGAGTTATAAGGTTGGATTGCATGGTGAGAAGGTGAAGCATTATAGTCCTGAGAGTAGAGGATGGTACACTAATGGTCTTCCAACAGAAAGAGTACTTGTTTGGTACAAGGTATTTTTTATTTTTATTTTATTTTTTAACTTTTTGTCCTTCAGTGATGCATTAAAAATTTGATTTTTTTTTTTCTTGCAGACTACATTCTCAACTCCTTTAGGAAGTGATGCTGTTGTGCTAGATTTGAAGGGCTTAGGAAAGGGTACAGCTTGGGTGAATGGTAACAACATTGGTAGGTATTGGACAGGCTATCTCGCCGATGAGAACGGTTGCTCTTCGACCTGCAATTTCCGCGGTACATATAATCCAAACAAGTGCACGATAGATTGTGGAAAACCTACTCAAAGATGGTAATATCACACTTCATAAATTGAAGTTAAGTTTTCATTCAACATGACACTCGGGTTAATCTGATGAGAATCTTACCTTTTAGGTACCACGTTCCGCGCTCTTTTCTGAAAGTAGATGGTCCAAACACATTAGTCTTGTTTGAAGAGATGGGAGGTCAACCTTACAGTGTTAAAGTTGCCACTGTAACTGTTGACAAGATTTGTGCAAATGCTTATGAAGGACATGTGTTGGAATTATCCTGTCAAGAGAATCAAGTAATTTCTGATATTAAATTTGCCAGTTTTGGTGCTCCACAAGGTGAATGTGGTTCATTTACAAAAGGTCAATGTGAATCTCCA
This sequence comes from Cyamopsis tetragonoloba, assembly GCA_037177725.1. Lineage (NCBI taxonomy): Eukaryota > Viridiplantae > Streptophyta > Magnoliopsida > Fabales > Fabaceae > Cyamopsis > Cyamopsis tetragonoloba. The sequence goes on from CM074121.1 coordinate 41,699,450, forward strand.
GATAGCTTACTAGCCATGAAAAGGGTAATTATTTTAAATTACAGCCACAGTCAATTTTTTTTTTTTTTTTCTAATTTCTATGGTAAAGGGATGAAAAGCAGAGGACAAACTAATTTGTTTTGGATTTTTTTTTTTTTTTCCTTTTGCAGCATTGTCTTGGCAAAAAGAGGTGTGCTGTTCATGTTAATGAGAATGTATTTGGACCTACTGGATGCAAAGCACAGCAAAATAGACTTGCAGTTGATGCAGTTTGTGAGGCACAGTAAACAATTTTTGAAGTAAAGAAGAAGTAGATTTTAGGGCTTTAGGAACTTAGGGATTTAGGAACTTATGTAGAAAAATTTAGTTTAGTTTTCTTTTTTATGCACTTTAATGAATAATAATGGAGTTCACCTCTGGTTCTCATCCTTAATTTACATCTTTATAAGCTTTTTCAAGTGTCAATAAAATAAATTATTTTGTTTAATATTTAATGTTCTCATTTGTCATATTGATGATTGACCCATTTCAACTTGATTGGGGGAAATGGGAGTTCCATGGAAAGTGTTTTGTTGAGAAAGGAAATGAACTATCAAGAAAATATTATATTTCTAGTGTCACCTTAAATCTCTTTCTCAACAATGTTAGTAGAAATAGAATCATCAAATGGTATGAAGCCATATGAAGTTAAGTGAATAACATTTATATAGTGGAACTATTTTTAAATTTTGTTACATTAAAACTTTACAAATATCATATTTATTATTTATAATAAAAAAAATATGGGTTAGGATCAACACCAATTGGTTTGACACCAATTTTTACACCAATCAATAATAATAGATCGAAGTTTTTTTTTCATGAAACCTACAGTTGGATTGAATCTATTTATTGTATACATCATGTGTACAAAATTTGACATCCATCCGAGATCGTTTAATACTTCATCATTGGTGTAAGAATTGGTGTCAAACTAGTTGGTGTCATTTGATCCTAACTCAAAAAATATATAATTCTTTAAGCTATAGGCCTAAAATCTCCTTGAAAATTTTCCATCTAACATCTGCAAGACCTAAATTATCCCTGGACTTTAGCAACCTATCAGTGGATAATTTTAGTTATTTTCCTAAAGATTTCCCTTACTTTTGAAAATCCTTGGAGACTGACTTGAGTGCACTGATGAAGTTGAGATGCAAGGAAGTTCTTATGGGAAAGGATCTTTAACTTTCTTACTAATTAATAGTTGAATCTCCATTTCAATAGTATATTATTCTGTCAAGGTCTCAAAAAAGTTTGATTTCCAAATCTTCAAATTTTTCTTGTCCTTCAATGAATTTGGCATTCAACTTCATATGCAGCTTCATAATTGGATATGAACTCAGCTTGATTGCAAAATAATAAGAAGAAAACTACAGTACTTGAAAGACTTCCTGAAAAGGCAGTTGAACTGCAATCGATATGAATATAGACTTCCCCTGGTCGGGTTGCAATAAGCTCGCCTTTTCAAGTTCAGCCTGCACTTGTGTAGCGAGTATGTCATGGTTAGTAATTAAACAAAAGGATGTTAGAAATCAGAATAGAAGGAGATGAAACACGACATTTTAACACACCTTTGTACTAGCAATGACATCTGTAGCACCGAACATGGTTACAAAGGAAAACATAAGGCTGCTGCCCATATCAGAGATTTGAGGCCAACGTTTGACTCTGTTCATCCGGGATTGTCGCATCACAGGGCCAGGATAATTTGTGACTTTCATATACCCTGTTTATCTGATATCTGACATGCACACCCACATCTTTTCTACTTAGTTACCTGGTGAATAAACTGATATCAAATGAAGCACCTGAAATCATCGCGGTTTTGAGTTGCCGTTATCAACGACTAAATGATCAGCACCATAGATTGGGCTCAAAGGCAAATGCCATGCATGAAGTACATGTTTCCTCTATACTTAAGCATCCTACTGTCTGCTCCAACACACCATATATGGCCCTGCAACTCTAAATGTCCTTTCATTCCTGCCATTTCCCATACAAACTTGAAAAGCCCAAGCGCACGATCCAACTGCTTCACACCACGCCCAACCATCTTCTCACTATCTGAAGTCAAAATTCTTCCCATATACAAGCAAAACCTCCCATCTTTTCCATTTTGATGAATTCCACCACACATATCTACTTCAATATCTGTAACTTTTCCATAAAGGTAATAGAGCAATAGAGTGAACAGGCAACGAGACGAGTGACCTAATGTTTTCGAAAGTTTCTTCTTCACTAGAATTTCTTGATATCGAGCTTCCTTGTATCCAATACTGTTGTCAATTAAAATATCCCTGATTTGCAAAAGCCCCTCCCTCATGACCTGAGCCTTAGCCACATGCAACTTTAACCTTGTTTCACTTTTACAGCATTCAATTAGATCATTGAACATCAAAAGAACATCTTCCCATTTATGAGAGCTGCAAGGAGTAACAGTTTTGGAAGGCGAGAGCTTCATCCATGAAGAAGAGTCAGGGTCAGAAGAAACAACAGTTTCAGTCAGAAACTTCAAGCAGCTATGAATAATTTGGTGACCCAATATAGTATTAGTGCCTTTGTTTGAGCCACAAGAATCCAGAAAATCCAAATCAACTGCTAAATTATTCAGAACTTCAACAAGTGAACCAGTCCATATATGGTGTTGAGTAACCTGTGGACCAACTCTAAAACGAACTTCCTTCCTCTGTTGAGCGGAAACGCTGAGAAAGTTGCTCACTTTGGTCAGTGAATCAACCACCATAGGTTCTCTTTCAGTTACTTTACTGAAAGGAATAAATGAATCACGCTGTGTACTCGTGGCGCTTGAGGCCAGAACACCTTTCATTTTGTGCTGAACAAATGGAGACCCGACAAACATCCGAACAAGAGACTTGAAGGTACGCATTTCGTGCTCGATTTGATCATCAAAAATAGTTGAATTACTATTAACATCGACAAGCCTTCCATTGATAGCATCAACATTTGCTAGACAATGGCTCAACTCTGCTATCTTCGGAAACGCGTTTTGATCGAAGATGTCTTTTGAAGAGTGATAAAACATTGAGTTCAGGTAAAAAGTTAAACACTTGTTTGTTCTAAAATGGTTTCCACTGTAAAGCAGCTCCAAAAATCTACAAGCCATTACAACCTGGTAATGTAAAATGCCGCAGCTGAAGTCAATTAACGAGAAAATGCTAGTTTCCAAAGACGAAAAACAAATTAAAACAATCCCTAAATGACAATAAATAAGTTATGACCCAAAAGGAAATTGTTTTCTTTCAGGCATTTTGTCAAGCATAATAGCGGCGACGCGTAAAGAGAAAAGACACAAAGGAAGACAAAGAAGAATGAAAAATCCAAATCATATAATTTTAGGTATACAAATCTGAACGAACAAACCTGATTGTGGAGGCGGCCACGGCGGAGACACTGGTTGAGACGACGGTGATGCTGATTGCAGAACAGTTGATTTAGAGAATCAGAGCAAATACTCTACTTTGTAAGAGAAGAAGGATTTGAATACGATGGACCATACAAAAACGAGTCCATCATGAAACACCAAAATATAACCGTTAGATTTAATACAAAGTAATAAGCGGCTTAGATTGAACACTGGAAACCAGGTTGTCCGGTTAACTTGAGTTACATGTAACCAATTATGAAAATTCTGAATATGCCTCAGAAGTTTACTGAAACTAAACAATTGGAATGCTGTATGTGGGTGCTACTTTGCCTAGCATACCCGTTGCTATTTTTTTTTAATTTTGACTTTCGTTCAGAGATTAATTCCCATTTTTTAACTTAATTCAAATACTGTATTTTTATATAGGGATTAATATCTGTTTTCATACAAATATTAATATTTGTTTCCATACAGATATTAATATCTGTTTTTCTGCAATTCATCATTTTCAAATCGCATGAATGACGAAGAAAAAAAAACTCTTGATTTCAAGAGTATTAATGTTAGAAAACAATGTTGGTGATTTTGGGTTTAGTTACATATAGAGTATTGAGTGTGACAAAATTTTGAGTTTTCCAACTTAATTCCATCACTGTATTTTCATACCAGAATTAATATCTGAGTGAAAATCAGAAAAATATGGATTAATATCTGTTTGGCTCAAATCTGGATTTAAAAACATAACTTTACCAATTTTCTAAAATCACCAACATTGTTTTGTGTCATTCATTAATACAGTTGGAATCAATGATTTTTTTCTCTTTATCATTCATGCTATTTGAAAACGATGAATCGCAGAAAAACAGATATTAATATTTGTATGGAAACAGACATTAATATCTGTATGGAAATGGATATTAATCCCCGTATGGAAATACAGTTTTGGAATTAAATTGAAAAACGGAGATTAATCTCCGAGCGAAGGTTTTTAAGTTGCAATAGAGATATTAATCTCCGAACGAATTTTAAAACGGGGATTAATCTCTGTTTTAAATGTAGTGCGCAGAGGCCTCTTTCTAAGTTGAAAAACAGGGATTAATCTCCGAGCGAAGGGCAAAATTGAAAAAAATAGCAGCATGTGGTGAACCAAAAAATGGGTGTGGTGGGCAAAATAACACCACCCTTGTACGTGAGAGCCTTTTTTTCTGGTCAACGAGTTTGGAGTTTTGATGGGTTTGGGTTATTATAGGTTTTCCGTTTTGTGTTTTTGTAGCGTTTGAGCAGTTTGTAGGGTCTTAATAAAAAAAAAGCAGTCGGTAGGAGACCTTCTTTTTTTTTTTTTTCTAAACAACTAATAATTAATGTTTGAATAAAATTTTATTAAAATATATTTTTGTTTCAGTCATGTAGCTTGGTTGGTGAGTGTATGGGAGCCTACGTATTTGGGTACGGAGTTTAATCCTTAATTGTACTACTTTCCTATGAAAAAAAATCTTAATTTAGTTTTATAATCTTTATGGCCAAAAAGATCTTTTCGTAGTAAAATTGAGATGCTTTAAGGGATATGCAATTTTCTTATAGTTGAACTTTTATAATTTAAAATTAAAAACTAAAATATTTATAATTATTAGCTTTTATTTTAAGGTATATATTTTTTATTATATATAACCAGCGAGATAAAACTTTATTGTTAATTTATAAAATGTTCTACACATTGGATAGTTTTAAAGCTAAACTGAAGGTAATAGTTTTATCATATTATCATACTATAATTCAAGTGAATATCAATTATAATAATAAATAAATTACTAATTTTTTATATAAGCTTGATCCAAGGCCCAATCAACTAAACTAAAGGTTTTGATTCCTCAAATATTTTGAAGAAAAAAATGTCTCCAAATAATTTTTTGTTGTTAATTAACAGCTGACAATAACATGTGTGTGTGAGTGTTTGATACAAAGTTCGATTTTCGGTGTCGTTAAATTTCTTTATAAACCCAAAAAATTAACATTAATAAGAAATTAAAAATAAATACATTTAATTTTAATAATATGTTAAATATAAATAAATATCATTTAAAAGAAACTATACTAATGAAAATTGAACCACCAGTTTATCTACTTAATTTCATAATTAGCCTTTATTGTTTTTAACGTATATATTGCTCATTTTTTTGTTTTTTAAGTATACTAAATCTTGTTATTAGGATGAAAGACAATATATCTTGTTTTTTTGCTCTTTTAGTTAGTGTTCTCTTTATAATTTTAATTTATTATTACCAATAAATTTAAAAGGCCATATATCATTGTTACCAAAAAAAAAGGCCATATATCAAACATTTGCTTGATACATCTATATAACTGATTAACGTGTAAGATATTATAACGAAAATGCTAAACTTCAAGAAATATAATCTCATGAACAGTGCACGAACAACAATGATTGTTGATTGAAAATAATATCTTAATTTTACTCACCCTTATATAAGTATAAAGACATTCAATGGTTGGGTATGATTTCGTGATGTTTCGTATATAAATTATTCGTTATAAATAGCAATGCTCATATTAACAAAGAGCAACTCAATCTAAATTCCTAACCTCCACAAATAATCTATGAAAGTAACAAAAATCAATTTATAATTAAGGGAGACTACTCATTTCTATTATTAATTACACCTAATATTAGTATGACACAATGCCAAAATAATTAGTACAGTAACTCAAAAAGTATTATATTAAAAGTCTAAAACTTTACTCAAATATTTTGAATTTTTATCATATAATATTAATATTATATATGTATACTAAAGTATTAATAGTACTGGATGGGGCAAGACCCCTATCCACTCCTTTAGATTGGTTCTTGTGAGTATATAGAAGTGATTTCTTTTTCTATTGAAAAGTATAATAACCACGAATTAAGCCCGAATACACATGCATATTTATGTGTTTATCAACTGAATTACTTGAGTAGGACATAGAAGTGAAATGTAGATAGAAAAAAGTGTAATGTTTTTTATTTTGAACAAAAGATATAAGTATATTTAAATTAATTATTGGAGCCAAAGATCTTCAAGCCACTTAGTTGCTATACTGGAAATAATAAAAGGAAATAGCAATAATTAATTTTTAAATTATTAAACATGCAATGTTAATTGTAAACTAAAACTTTATAAATATCATTTTTAAAATAATAAATGGTTTGAAATAAATGAAAATTATGATTATTAAAATACATAGTTATCAAAAAAATTATCTTGTTGGCCAAATAATTTGTATGTTGTGAAAATAATAAAGTAGGAGAAATATGAGAGAAAAATGAGAGAATATAATTCATTGAAGTGTCGAATACAATAGGCGAGTGCTCTATTTATAAGCATAGACTAAGCTCACCAACCAGAGTACAAGAAATAAAGATAAAGGTAACCAGCTACATGAGTACAATAATTTCTCTACAAGATAAACATTCCTAACAGTATAATAGATAACTCCGTTAAGAGATATGAAGGAAAAAGAGTACAAAATCTTTTGATACGCTTGAGATGTAGTCTTATTAAAAACCTTGCTAGGAAAACCAATGGGATAAAACCATAGCTAAGGGAAAAATAGTATAGCGTATATTAACTCTCCCTCAAAACAATATTATTCAAAACTTCTTTAGCTGAATAATAATTCCATTTGCAATAAGATCTTCATGTGCTTTTACAAATAGTACGAGACCCGAACATGGTGAAATTGTTGTCTTCATCTCTGCCTTGGAAGCTGGATCATTGTTGGCAAAAACACTTTTAGTGTTAACTCATAGACACTTCGCTAAGAAAAAATTTAATAGAAAAAACCTAGCCATCATAATGATTCATATATACCCCCCTGAATTATATAAGATTCAAAATTTCATACCAAATAATCTCAAATGTCCTCATAGCTGCCTTGTTAAAGAAGATAAAACTCTATGGGATAAAAACTTAGACAAAGGAAAAAAGAGTGCAATGGCTCCTCCTAAACCTTTGTTAGTAAAATCTTTTGAGAAAAACCTCTACGAAGGAAAAAGAAGGAGCACGTATATTTTATCTTCAATAACTTAGCATTTGGGATACATATGAGTTATAAGTTTTCCAGGAGGTAATTGCTTTCACCTTTTAGAATATTATGTGCTAAGTCAACAAGTGATAACATCATAAATGATACTTGCATAAAATGATCATTTGTAATACATAGGACGTAAGAGTATGTCATAGAATATCACCTGGTGTATCATGACCATTGAATTCTTATCAATATAACTTGTATTCATTTTATTACACTTTAAACTCAAACTCTAGTTTGAGCTACCATCATTGCAATCAAGAATAATATCAATTCATTTTGTATTTACTCCTTAGCATTTGATCAAGTCATATCTTTTGCAATGAAGCATTTCTTAAACATATTAATAGACATCCCACTTGTCTATTGACCATGTAAACTTCAGATAATAAGTCACAGAGGTTCATACTCGAATTTTGAAGAACTTTTCAATTATCTCGTGTGCCACCATATGCTTAACAAGGCAGTAGTCCTTATCGAACAAGTATACATTTTCTTAAATATTTTAAGTAAAACACATGTTCAAATCAATTACCTTTAAGGTAACACCTTAAATATATGCATTGTGCATGCAATATGAAAAATTACAATAATAAGTAACCAGAGTGAAAACATATATGAAACATACTATAAAAATGAAATGAATAACTTAATTTTCTAATGAGCGCGTTAAAATAATTCTATTATATGAAGTGACTAGTTTGAACTTCAAGTTTACAAAACTTGGACTATAGGTCCACAGGCCCTTTGCTATGATTATTTGGTCGACCATAAGTTGGACTTATATATCATATATGATCCCCTTTCACTTGTCCTAATAGACAATAAATAAATAGTTTTATTTTTTTAGTTATTGGGTTGTTTTCTGTATTATTGGGTCCATATCGGGCTTTTGTATTTTGTGTGCTCAGACCACTTTGTTTTGTATTAATAAGGACTCCAAGTCCACATTGTAATAACACATTCATATTTTCCTTTTCCATTTTCTATGCGCACATTCCTATATGGTATCACATGCCTTAGGGTTAGGAGATGGAGAGGCGCGGTGCTAGGGTTACGTGGTTGTTACTCCACCGTCGTGTTTTTGCTGCTATCCGTTGTTCTCTTCCTTTCTTGTTGTCTTCCCTTTCCTTCCTTAACCCTCGATCCTTCTTCTCAGGCTTCCGATACATCATCTGCTTCTTCTTTTTCTCGGAAACCTAATATGGCAGAACAAAACCCTAACACTGACCAACCTAAGGTTGATCCTTCTCAAGATCCTACGAGTCCATACTTCTATGTTGTTTTTTACGGGATCTGGTAACAAGGAAGACGATTGGACTTGCTAAAGTCCAACGCAACCTATACATTTTTAGTCCTGTTGATAATATCAATACTAAATGCCTTTTATCAGATTGTGTTTGTATGCTAAACAATGATTCTTTTGATTTGGGGCATTACCGTCTTGGTCACCCTTCTGATGATACTTTATGTGTTATAAATTCTCAATTTTTGTTTGTCAAAACAAAATAAAAAAATAGTTGTGATGCTTGTCAATTAGGAAAACAAACTAGGCTTCCATTTCCAAATGCAAATAATAGGAGTGATTGTATTTTTTCTGTCATTCACATGGATATATGGGGGTCATTACATGTTAATTGCATTCATGGACATAGATATTTTTTGACTATTGTTGATGACTACTCTAGGTATACTTGGATTCATCTCATGAAAAATAAATCTGAAGTCCGTGATCTGATTGTCAAATTCTTAGCACATGTTCATACTCAATTTGATTGGAAAGTTAAAGTAATTCATTCTAATAATGGTCCTGAATTCAATATGGTTGATTTGTATGCTATGCATGGTATAATTCATCAAAAATCATGTGTAGAAACTCCTGAACAAAATTATGTAGTTGAACGAAAGCATAGGCATCTACAAAATGTTGCTCGGAGTATTATTTTTCATTTTAGGATTCATCATGCATACTGGTGTTATGCTTTCTTGTATGCTGTGAAAATTATAAACTGTCTTCCTAGAAGGGTGTTAAAATAGTCATCTCCGCAACAACTCCTTTTTAATAAACCTCTTTCTTTGCTTGATTTTAAATCCTTTGGGTGCTTGTGCTATGCCACCACAATCACCCAAAATCGAAAGAAATTTTACCCACATGCTATTAAATGTTGTTTTCTTGGTTTTAAACAAGGAGTTCTAGGTTTTCTGTTACTTGATTTAAACTCTAGAAATATTTTCATTTCCAGAAATGTGGTTTTTAAAGAACATTGTTTTCCTTTTGTATCAGATCAGCTTAGTAGTGTTCACTCTGATTCTATACACTTTTTTGAAAACCCCAACAAAATTGTGAAGCTGAGACATTCCATAATTCTGATGAACCACCCTTAGGAGATACTGTTGATATACCTGCTAGCCCTATTTCTTCTTCTCCTCCTCCTCCAAGAAAGCCTTGGAGATCAACGAGAATTAAATCTCAACTTGCAAAATATGGTTATTATCATTTGTATGCGTTACCAGGTAGTTGTGATTTACTTACTACAGAAACAAGGTATCCAATCTCCGATTCCCTTTCTTACAAAAAGTTATCTCTTGCCTATAGTAAATTTATATGTAACATTGATGCTATTATTAAACCAACATCTTATGCCACTTCCTCCAAGGAACCCAAATGGGTCGAGGCAATGCAAGCAGAAATGTCTGCTTTAAGCAGCAAATAACACATGGTCTTTAGTGCCTTTACCAAAAGGCAAAAAGGCTATTGGTTGTAAATGAGTCTATAAAGTGAAATCTAAATCTAGATGTGAGGTAGAGAGACATAAAGCTCATTTAGTTGCAAAAGGCTATAATCAAGTAGAGGGCTTAGATTATTATGACACTTTTGCTCCGGTAGCGAAATTAACTTATGTTAGACTTTTAATTGCTATTGATTGGGCTCTTCATCAATTAAATGTTAACAATGCCTTTTTGCATGGTGATTTGAAAGAAGATGTTTATATGAAAGTTCCTCAAGGTTTAAATGTTGCTAATAAATCTGTTGTATGCAAGTTAAATAGGTCTTTGTATGGCTTGAAACAAGCAAGTAGGATGTGGTTTGAAAAGCTTTCTACTTTCTTAATAAATCTGCGATATAAAGAGAGTCATCATGATAATTTGCTGTTCATTAAGAAATCTGGGAATTTATTTATTGTGGTGCTTGTTTATGTGGATGATTTGATTTTGGGAGGAAATAAGTTGAAATTAAGGCTTTAAAAATATTGTTGGATAATAAGTTCAAAATAAAAGATTTAAGACCTCTAAAATACTTCTTAGGTTTAGAAATTGCTAGATCAAAGACTGATATATTTCTAAACGAGCGTAAATATGAATTAGAGTTGATTGGCTCTTGTGGTGTTCTTGCAGGGAAGCCCATACAAAATCCAATGGTTAAAGATAGTAGGAAGAATGCTCCTACAACAGAACTGTATGAGGATCCACAAAGATATCGCAGGTTGGTTGGAAGGATGTTGTATTTAACTACAACGTGCCCAAACATAATGTATGATGTGCAACAGTTAAGCCAGCATATGATGAGCACGCCGAGGATTGGACATTATCAAACAGTGACCAGAGTTTTACACATAAAACAGAACCCATAATAGGCACTTTTATATCCAGTCTCTTCCAAGTTACAACTTAAAGCCTACATAGATGCTTATTGGGCTACATGTCCAACAACAAGAAGGTCTATTACTGGGTTCTGCATATATTTAGGAGACTATCTTGTTAGCTGGAAATGTAAGAAACAAGGCGCGATGTCACGCTCTTCATCACAAGTAGAATACAGAGCCATGGCTAGCACTGTATATGAACTCCAATGGTTAACATACTCCGAGACATGAAAGTGGATTTCAAATCACCGACACTTACGTTCTGCGACAATGATTCTGCAAGGCATATAGCCCAAAACACAGTTTTTTCACGAATGAACGAAACACATTGAAATTGATTGCCACATCGTTCATGAGAAACTTCAACGTGGGCTTATGCACTTGCTACCTATTAACACCACCCAACAACTTGCTGATATAATGACCAAGCCATTGGAGCCCAAGGCTTTCCAAGATTTAGTCTCCAAGCTAGAAATACATAATATATATTCTCCAGCTTGTGAGGGGTAATAGACAATAAATAAATAGTTTTATTTTTGTTAGTTATTGGGTTGTTTTCTGTATTATTTGGTCCATATTGGGCTTTTGTATTTTCTGTGCTCAACCAACTCTATTTTGTATTAATAAGGGCTCCAAGTCCATATTGTAATAACACATTCATATTTTCCTTTTCCATTTTCTCTGTGCACATTCCTATATATCCATCACCTTTTGCATATGCATATCGGTTCCACTCAAAACTCATCATTGTTTTAAGTCACTATTTGATATCTGAATATTTCTCTCATGAGGTACCTTTTCTTTTAGGCATAGGTCATCTATTTTGATTCAGATATCTATGCCTCTTCAAGGGCATATTATAACTTATTAATTTGTATATCTCTTTCAAATTTCCAACTGTAATTTGCCATAGCATTTCATTCATGAATTATTTTACATTGGAACCAATATTAACAAAATTTGCTGCTAAAAAATATATCATACTTAAATGTATAACTTTATTTTCAAAATTGGTAAACTCTAAGATACTATGACATCAGATCATATATCTTAATACTCAAACTTTTAATATAGGTGTAGGATGAAGCTAGTATCCTCTTATGAGATAAATTATCTAATTTTATTTCTCAAACCTCTACTAAAAAAAATTTATTAGTTTATCATCTCCTTTGAACTTTTGGTTCATTTCTTATAATCTATTATGAACTTCTAGTTCAGATGGGGATCAAAGTAAGCATTATACATATGCTTATTTTTTACTTTGATTCTTTTTAGCTTCAAGCTATTCTCTTCCCCCTAAGCTAAGTTCTTTTCTTTGTATTTTCAGCTCCAGCATATTGTTGAGAAGACTTTCATGGACACTTGGGGTCATGATATTGAATCTTTATGGACGCTGCAAGACCCCATTGGAAACGTCTATCATATGCAAATATTTGAATTTAAGGACTACAACTTCATTGCTAATTCTTTTCATCAAATTAGAGAATTCTATGGTTTGCATGGAACCGTGAGGTTTGTTCTGGATTTTGAGGGTTCTTCCAAATTTCGATGTCTATATTTGATGAAAAAGGAAAAGAAATTGTCTACCCTAATGTCTCTTCAAACCCTTTTATTTGGAAAGTGAAATTGTCCCGATATGCAGCATCTGGAAGCCAATTGGTAAGTATTGTTGTTTTTCACTTGGTTAATTATGGATTATAAGGGATCTTCTTTTTCTTCTTTTTTATAATACATGTTCTTTTGATTTGTTGTTTGAAATTTTTTAAACTACTCAAAGATGCCATTGCTTTATGTAGTCCATTCCAAGGAAGATGCAACTCTTTATAAAGCAAAGCCCAAGAGTGTTATGGACATTGCGCGCAGATGATGGTCATGACATCAAGTGCAAGATCCTTTACAAGAGAAAACTAAAAAGAGCAAAAATTGGGAGTGGTTGGAGGGAATTCTATGCTAAGAACTCTCTCATGGAGGGAGATACCTACATTTTTAGAATGAATGAATGGTAGCAACAAATTGTTAATGTAATTTTCCAAAGGCATTCTTAGGACCCTTTGTTTAATCAGTTGTTCAGTTTGATTTGATTCAAGAATTTCTTTTTTATTTCATTAGTAGTTGTATAATTAATTTCATGAATCAGTCTAAGAAGTAACTATTTCTGGAGTTCTTTCCATTTTGTTCCCTATACTGTTTCATTGTTCTTTCATAATCGTTATAATTAGTTTAACAACAATCATAACAATGAGTTTAATTCCACTATGGATTTTAGTCATAAAACAATCACATGGAATTTCACGCAGCATGTATATACCAAATAAAATGATTCAATTGAAACTTTGTGGATTTTGAATATATAGACAACGGTTGATAATTATAACCGCGAAGTATACATAATTTCAACTTTTCAGTTATTCTGTTACTCAGCGCGTATGAATTTTTTTTCTTATTTCCCTTTTCTTTACTTTGTGTTCACAAATCTTTATCTGTGTTCTTTTTAATTTTGATCAATAAGGTTTTTGCATTCAATTCTTCATTCCCTTCAGTTTTATGATTCTTGCACAATATGGTTTTATGTATTCTTTTTCATTTTCAAAAAGTAATTATTTTAAAATCAATTCTTCATTCCTTTTAATTTTCTGAGTTCTGCGAGATAAATAACTACTCAAGTATGTCTCTTGAACTTCATTTCTCCCTTAACAAAGAAAACTGCAAATACATTAAGAGAAATATGCAAATACGTTTTTGAAAACTGCATTGAATCATAAGCTTCTTTGGAAAATGTTTCTGCATTATATGAATTCAACGATATAGAATGATTTATCTCATTCCCAATGCCTTCATTTCTAAACCATTGGCTTGGCAGTCGAAAAGAATTCAACTTTAATTAAATAGGCACGACGTTTAACTAGACTCCTTGTGATTTGCATGTATTAAGTTGATTAAAAGTTTATTAAATCTATCATTACTTTCAGCTACTTATCTATTAAATGCAATGCAAGAAAATTATCTTATAAATCAAAAATCAAATATCAGACAAATAAATGAATTAAATTAATATCGTCTGATGCACTCTTTTGATGATTTAACCAACATTTCATTTCCAATGAATCTGGATGCTGTCTTTTTCATTTATATTTTTGGGGCAGAGGAAAAGTTATCATTATTTGTTAGTTTAGAACAATTTCGTTTATTGGCTGTGTATCTTATTTTATTCAGTTTATTCTATTGGTTCTTTTTTGTTCTATGCAGCTTATTTAAGTCATGTGGTCTCATTTTCTTATTTCTTATGCATACAGACTGGATTATCATGGTTAGTTCTACACTAATCTACTCTAATACTCGTTCTTTCCTTTTGACATTGAAAATGAATATATTCTTTCTCAGATTTTTCATTCTTCTTTATTATTGTGTTTACCAAAATTTTGTTTTTAGATATATAAATTTAGAATTTGTTCGTTTGTTTCTTTCTTGAGGAAAATCCTATATTACCTTCCCTTTCTGCAAAATGTACATTTGAGAGATGCTAAAAGAATGTACTTTCATTGATGCTGCTGATGACATGAAGATTACTCTCATCAAGGGTTTAAAGTATAACTTTTCGGGTGTTGGATGGACAGATATAGGAAGGAAGTATAACATCAGAGATGGTGGGTGCTTTGCTCTCCAATACCAATTGGACAGAGCTTTCACTATGAAGGGGTATGATCTTTTTTTTGTATAGTTGTCGCCCGGAGGGTTTCAAGTTCCTGATTCTTTGACTCAATCAATTCGTAGATCAAGGCCTTTGGTCTTCTTTGCTTCTTATGATCCTCTGAAGGTTACTTCATTTTACTTCAATTGTTGAATTATCTAATATATGTGTAAGAACTTTTCGTATCATTTTAAGTGATCAGAGTAACTTTGTTTCTTATGTTATCTTTTTGATTTATTGTTGTTAAGATCAAGTCCCACATCGACTAGAAAGAGGGCCACCATAGAGTATATAAGTGGTGTGGCAATCCTCCTCCTAAGAGCTATCTTTTGGGATTCAGTTAGGCCCAAACCTAATTCTAATATGGTATCAAGAGCCAGGTTAGTCATAGGCCACTCGCAGATGTCCTGCAAAACTTCATGTACTAGATGTCCAGCCTTGGGTGTGAGGGGGGTGTGTTAAGATCAAGTCCCACATTGACTAGAAAGAGGGCCACCATAGAGTATATAAGTGGTGTGACAATCCTCCTCCTAAGAGCTAGCTTTTGGGAGTAAGTTAGGCTCAAACCCAATTCTAATAATTGTCTTTAGGAGACTGCAGTTGTGCCTTCTTGGTTTGCTCCTCCCATGATTGATGTCTCCCCATCAGTCCTTTGCTTCGTGGAAAAGATTGGTCAAGTTTACCCAAAACTTAAGGATGGTGGCTGGATGATGGGAGTCTATAGAAAAATAGGAAGACTTGACACCTTTCTGTTTGATGAGGATATTAATCAAGTTTCTTATGTGTTTGAAAGACAAATTTTAAGGCACCGAATGTAGATATCTAATCTTTGGCTGATTCAGTGGCAGGTAATTCTCGAATGTTGCGTGGGGAGGAGAGTGAGTTTGATTTCTCCTTCACTAGGACCTTGACAGACTTTCAAACAAAGCATTTCTTAGTATTTATCCTATTATTCTATTATTTTGTTATTCTATATATTCTATATTCTGTTATGTATAATATAAAATCTAACTTCTAAATGCGTTTTTTATTTTTTTGTTTTCAATCTATTCCAGCTTTTTCCTATTGCTTTTTGTTCTGATGCCTATTGTCCATTGCCTAACACAATCTTCATCAAATGTGACACTACTGATTCCAATTTCTTTGAAGTTTAGCTTTTTTGTGCTGGTCGACGAGGAAGGCAAATGGAGATGTACTTCAAACAAGGATGGCCTCTATTCTTTGAACTCAATAATATCATAGGCGGGTCAAGGGTTGAGATTGGAGTGATCAAAGGAGGGGAGGATCTACTCCATGTGAAGATTTTGGAATGATATTACAAATTTGCCAGCATTTAGCTACAGTTGTTGAACTTCCTTTGATTCTGATTTAAGTTTTAGCTTTTACTTTAAAAGTCCTTTTTGTGGATTAGTGCTTGATTATGTTTTGTTTTTTTGGATGTTATTTAAGATGGGTATTTGATATCAATGAATATAAGTTCGTGATTTTGCATTCAATGAAAACTCAATTTGTCATTAAGTTATATATCCTAAAATCTCAAACGACTTACAGAGTGCATGGAAGGAATTTAAGTTGTTGTGTCCATCATAATTCTTAACTTCTTTTCCCTGAAAACTCAATTCCTACTGATAATTGTTATTCTTGGCTTCTGAAATAATATTAATGGAATATTCAAGGTGTATGCAAGGAAAATTGCTATTATCCCGTAAGTGCAATACATTGATATTTATTAAACTTTTATGCATTTTATCAATCATTGTTTCAAAAGAGTTCTCATTATCTATCCATGTTACTAAGAATTCTTTCTAATCAAGTAAAATCAATTCTTCATACCAAACTCTTTAATCAATTGTCCCAATTTAGCCGAGTTACTAAATTTAAGTTGATAAATATTTTTTAAGTTTCTGCATTCCAACAGTTTAATGAAGTTCTTTAATGATGTCCATGATATTATTCCTAAATGATAAACTCTCAGGCCTTGAAACAACTTTATGTATTCTATTAGGTTTTTTCTATATATATTATTAAATATTAAATACTCAATTCATTCAAAGTTATTAAATAATTGAAAAAATTCTAAATTATAATAGAAATGTACCATTAACTGATATGTAATGATGTTTCAAATTCTGCATTCTTTCAAGAAAGCTCATTAAGGCACTATTGCTATATTCCAAATAATAAAGAATGTAATCAATGAATAAAAATAGGGGCTCCTCTGTTCTGTATTTCCTTGAAAATGAATATATACAAAAACCAAGTCATTCAGTAGTTGATATAAACATGTTATATTGTGAATTGAATGAAAATAGTTGGGGAAATTTATTGTTTGTTCATTGAGTATTCCTCCCTCCAAGCAACTTAAAATTGTAATGATTAATTAATAAAATGCTGCTAAATTATATATTATATATACATGTTATTTATAATTTATAATATAGATAGAAATTTAGAATAAGGTTAAAATTCTTTTATTCTTTTTGCATTTTTTTTATTTCTCTTAAAGTCTTTCAGTATTCTGTTTGTAAAAGTTATTGGGAGAATAATTTTGTTTTTGGTTTTTTTTTTTTGCTTTTGTGTTCTGTTATCATACTGCCTTTCTCTTTCACTTTTTGAGATCTTTTTCTTCATTCCCCAGGGTCTTCGTTCTCATTATTTTGTTGAAAGGAAGTTCAACAAGTCTTCTGTGCCGTTTCAGAAATGGATGAACTTCTTGACATTTTTTCGAGCAGCTCAAGCTAGGAATCATAGGAGATTTCAAAGACAATCAAAAAGACTTCGTATATCAGTTCCTCATTGTTTTTAAATATTAAAAAAGACAGATAAATTTGTTCACTCTTATTCATTGTACTTTATCTCTGTCCATGCTCTTTTGAATGAATTTTCAGTATCTTCCAACAATTTTGAAAAAGAAAATCAATGCCTTGATACCTATATACCAAATCCTTTGCAAAGTACGCTTTCCTCATTTTTTCTTTTTTAGTCAAAATAGTATAGACATAAATTATATTATCTGCAGCTTTTGTTTAATTTTCAGGCTCTTCTTTGACTAACAAAAGGAAACCTCTTCAAGAATTATCTTCTGGTAAGCCAACACTGGATCTTTGTCATTGCAATTATTCTTTTCAAAGTTCTTAATCTGTTGTAACATATGAATAACTTTTAAACTTTTTGTATCACAGAAACTATCGATGGAAATTACTCTAATACGGCTCATAGAAACCTAAGGACGATTCAAACAGAAGTTTTGTAACTCCTACCTCAGAAATTTTTCTGTTGTCATTGCATTGATTATTTGTTATGAATTTTTTCCATTTTTTGAATTATGTTCTAAATCTTTTCTTCTTAGGGTCTTACCAGTATCAAAATGGAAGTTCTAACTGTTCTAAAGTAATTAACCCATCAAATTCAAGTCAGGGAAGGAAATGCACTGTGCAAAGGAAGTCAGCAGTCGAATAGGTAACAAGGAGTTGTGCCCAGTTTCTAAACGACTTGAACACATCAGACGAAGTGTCAAATAATAATCTTCAATCAGCTGGTCAAAAGCTTTTAATTTTTTTTGTTATCAATATCCTAAAGATAAAGAATATTATTAATATTCCTTTGATTGTTTTGATTTGATCTAGTATTTAGTGTAAAGTGATACAGTAACTCAAAGCCTTGAACATGTTTCTTTTCCAGAGGCTGAAATCGAAGGTTAGTGTAATTTTTTTTATTCTTTTTATTTTGCAAAGTTTATATACGAACAATTGTTTTGATTTGTCATTCTTTAATTATTGTAGAATATTCTGACGTTGGTGACGCTGAGTTCATGTGTCTAAGTTGCAAGGCATGTTTATGGTATCATGAATGATCAGATAAATCTAAATTCCCTTTGAATCCAATTTTCTCTTTGTGTTGTATAAAAGGGAAAATTCAGGTTCCTTTGTTAAAAAAAACCCTCTGCAATTGCTTTTGAACTTGATCTTAAATAAAGATCCTAGGAGCAAACATTTTAAACAAAAAAAATCAGATATTACAACAGCATGTTCGCTTTAATTTCTATTGGAGCAAAGATTGAAAATCATATCAACAATGGTTGTGGGCCTCCTCAATTTATTATCAGTGGACAAAATTACCACGGAATGGGAAGTCTCATCCCTCCTGCAGGGAACTTACCGAAATATGCCCAATTATACATATGTGACACGGAGAATGAACTTGCTAACAGAATGAGAAATTTCAAGTATGAAGTTAACAAGGGTTCAGTCATCTCACTCATGATAATATTCACATATATTTTTTTTACGTCAATCTCTTTTATTCATGCTTTTCTTCATGACATTGTATGCAGCGATAATAATTCAATTTCTCATTTGGAAGCTTCTTTAGTAGAAGACATTAAGGACATGGTGGATAGAGAAAATAAATATGTCAAGACGTTCTGAATGATTCGGGAGCAACTTCACCATCATCCTGACTCAATAGTAACTCTAAGATTATTTAGAAGTATAAAAACAGATGCTCAAGTCTACAATCATTGATAATAGGAGATTCAGATGCAACAGAAATTGGAAGAGATATAGTTGTTACTAAACAGTCTGGGCAATTAATGAGACTGCATGAAACTCATGTTGCTTTCATTCCATTGTAGTATCCTCTTATGTTTCCGTATGGAGAAGATGGATATCGTAAAGACATCCCAGTATTTAGGATTTATAGCAGAAAAGAGTATCTTTGAGAGAATTTATAGCATTTAGGATTCAAGACAAAAAAGAGGAGTTTGGAAATAGTGTTCATGCCGGAAAATTATACCAACAATTCTTGGTGGATACCATTAGCATGATAGAATCTTAGGGAATGTCATTTATAAGACATAATCAAAGTGAAATTTGTATGGATTTACTTAATGGAATTCAAGAAACTGTTATTCGAGGTGAGACTGCTCCGTCAATAGCCAGAAAACGAGTTGTGTTACCTGCTTCTTTTGTTGGAGGGATGAGATACATGTTTTACAGCAGCCAAGATGCAATGTCAATATGCAAAAGGTTTGGCTATCATAATCTCTTTGTCACTTTTACTTGTAATGCAGGGTGGCTTGAAATCAAGAGATTCGATAATGGAAGAGGATTAAAGGCTGATGATAGACCTGATGTATCATGTAGATTGTTTAAAATAAAACTTGATGACATGATTTCAGATATTAAAAAAGGAAGCCCTTTTGGAAAGGTTGAAGCAAGTATAGTGTGGGTCCACATTTGGGTATTTTTTTGTTTCTTTATTCTTAATTTCATCTTTTTACTAAATTTAATTTCGGAATACTTTTTTTAGGGATGTATATTGTTGAATTTCGAAAGAGAGGTCTTCCCCATGTCCATATTCTTCTTTGGTTGGGGGTAAAAGCAAAATTTCTACCACTGGACAAATTGATAGCTTAATATCTGCTAAATTACCCGATCCTAAAAGGTTTCCAAAACTTCACAAAACTGTTGCAAAATTCATGATTCATGGGCCATGTAGTAGAGCAAATAAGAAAAGTCTTTACATGAAAGAAGGTAAATACTCAAAATATTTGCCGAAGAAATTCCAATCACAAACTGTCATAGATGAGGAAGGTTACCCTTCATATAGAAGGCGAGATTCAAGTATAAAGACGGTGAAAAAATGAATTGAGATGGATAGCAGGAGTGTCGTTCCTTACAATCCAGTTTTATTGATGAGATATCAAGCTCATATAGACGTGGAAATCGGTAACAAGTTAAATGCAATAAAGTATTTGTTCAAGTATGTTGACAAAGGGCCTGATAGAGCTTCTATTGAAATATCTCATGCTTCAAGGTTACTATTATAGTTTTTCTCTATCTTATTTTATGAACTGTTGCATCTTTTTTTTCTTTTAGGATTTATTCTATTTTTTGTTTATAATTTATATTTTTTTATTCGATATTTTAAAAGACATTTCATTTATTTCATTTTTAATTATTACATGTATGACAATCACTTTCATGTAAAGTCTTTAGTTAATTGTTGTTTTCATGTAAATTTTATTTGTCTGTCTTTTTATACACAATTGTTTAAATTTGCAGCCAAGGAAATCTAGTTATAGATGAAATCAAGCAATATTACGATTGTAGGTATCATGTGAAGCTACTTGGAGAACATTAGCGTTTGATATCCATCAAAGATTGCCACCTATTCAAAGGTTAAATTTCCATGAAGAAAATCGTTAGAGTGTGTATTTTAAAGATGACGATCATATTGATGATGTTCTACACAAGGCAAAGCAAAAGGAAACGATGTTCACAACTTGGATGCTTGCCAATAAGGAATATCCTAAAGCTAGAAAGTACACTTATGTTGAATTTCCAGAATTTTGTGTTTAATAGGGATTCATGCAGATGGAAGCCAAGAAAGCAAGGTTTTTCGATTGGCCGACTTCAATACATTCCTCCAAGTAGAGGCGAGTTGATCTACATGCAATTATTATTGACTGTACAATATGGTTGTTGCTCATTTGAAGACCTCAAAACAGTAGAAGGCATAGTCTACCAATCTTTTCGAGAAGCGTGCTTTGTTCTAGGTCTTCAATGTGATGATAAAAAATTTGTTGATGGAATTAAAGAAGCTGGACACTTAGCTATAGGCGTCTCAATTAAGAAGATTGGTTGTTGCTTTGCTTGTGTCTTACCGCATGAGTAACCAGAGAACCATTTGGGATCAAACGTGAAAATTGTTAGTTGATGACATTCTCTATCAAAGAAGAAGGACACTCTTAATTCCAAGTATTATTAGTAATTTATTCATTGTAGGTTTTTATTTTTGTTTTCTTATATCTATATATTAAAAATTCATGTTTGACTATTTGATAGAATTCGACTTATTCTTTTTAGGTTTGATTTTCTTTTTGTATAGTTTATTTTTAGAATTAATTATTACATTATAAACATATAGTTCTTGTAGTTTTTTTTTATAGCGGTTCTTTTACATACATTTATCGAATTATTACGTTATTTCTACATGATTTGAAAATCATTATATGAATTTCATTTCCTTTTGATCCTTTTTTTCTTCGGTTATGTTTTAATTTTTTTGCTGTTGTTCTTAATTTTTGCTGTTTCAAATTTATGTTTTTCATTTGTCTTTTAATAATTATATATATATATATACGGGGTTTGCTAACGTACACCTGCTTATTTTTTAGAAAGAGTGTATTAGCAAATTATAACTTGAAATTTTAAAATACACCCACAAGGTGTAGCTTGCTAACACACTCCTTCTATAAAATAGGTGGGTGTACGTTAGCAAGCCCTATAGAGGTTTGCTAACATACACCCACTTGTTTTATAGAAGGAGTGCATTAGCAAGTTATAACTAGATTTTTTAAAATACACCTAAAAGGTGTAGCTTGCTAACGCACTCCTTCTATAAAATAGGTGAGTGTATGTTAGCAAACCCCTATATATATATATATATATATATATATATGAGTTAGGATCCATTTGACACCAATTAGTTTTACACCAATTAGAAGCGATATGTCGAAGTTTTTTTAAACGAAACCCACAGTTGTATTGAAACTATTTATCATATAGATCGTGTCTACAAAATTTCACATCAATCCGAGATTGTTTAGGACTCCATCGACACACTTGTTATTTTTATTATTTTAAAACTATATTTTACGTTATTGTTTTAGTACGTTAGATGGAGTGCTAAACGATCTTGGATTTATGTGAAATTTGGTAGACATGATCTATATGATAAGTAGTTTCAATCAAATGGTGGGTTTCGTGAAAAAAAACTTCGACATATCGTTTCTAATTGGTGTAAGAGTTGGTGTAAAACTAATTGGTGTCAATGGATCCTAACTATATATATATATATTCCGTATTTGTTTTTTTATAATTGTAGTGTAATTTAATGTTCTTTTCAGATCTTTCTATGAATGATGAGGAATTAAAGACCCTTTCTATAATAGATATTGAAAAACTGCTTCAATGTAATGGGAAATCGCTATGTGATTTTACAAGCATGCCATATCCTCAACACTCTATTTCTAGTTTATTCGAGAACCAATTGACAATGGAAGAGCTGAATTATGATAAGGCTGAAATGGCATCATTGTGCAATAAGTTATTGTCTTCTATGACAGCTGAGCAATTGGCTATTTTCAATGACATTATTTCTGCTACAAAACAAGAATCTGGGGTTTTTTCTTCTTGTATGGGGACAGAGGTACTGGAAAAACAGATATTTGGAATACTCTATCAGTTGCTCTAAGGTCTGAAGGAAAAATTGTCCTCAATGTTGCTTCAAGTGACATTGCTTCCCTCGTTCTTCGCGGAGGAAGAACAACACACTCTAGATTCTCAATTCCATTAGCTGTTGATTATTGTTCCACATGCAACATCAAGCAAGGAATTGTGAAAGCAGAACTTTTGATCAATTCAAGTTTAATCATTTGCGATGAAGCTCCAATGGTAAATAAATTTTGTTTTGAAGCTCTAGATCGCACATTGAGAGATTTAATGAGACTTAAAGATGAGAATAGTTTCCATAAACCATTTGGAGGGAAAGTTGTCATCTTTGGAGGAGATTTTCAACAAATTTTGCCGGTCATTCTTAAAGGAAGTCATGACAACATATTGTAGGCTACTATAAACGCTTCAAATTTGTGGCCAAAATGCAAAGTCCTTAAGCTAACAAAAAAAATGAGGCTTTCTAGATCTACAAATAACACCGAAGTTGATGAAGGGCGTGAATTCGCTCAATTCCTCCTTGAAATAGGAAATGGCAACATTGAAGTTCAACAAGATGATTCGTTCGAAATTAAAATTCCCGAAGATATGTTGATATTAGAAAATGAAAATCCTCTTCAGAACCTATTTGATTTTGCCTATCCAAATCTCCTTCAGAACTTAACGAATTACAAATTTTTGAGGAAAGAGTCATATTATCTCCTACATTATAGAGTGTGGAGAAAGTCAATGAATTGATCATTTCTCTCATTCCAGGAAATGAGAAAGTCTACTTAAGTTCAGATTCTGCCAGTGAATCATATGAAGGAGATGATTTACAAGCAGAGTGGTTCACTACTGAGTTTCTCAACGATGTTAAAGTTTCTGGAATTCCAAATCACAAAATTGTTTGGAAAAAGGGGTTCATATAATATTGTTGAGGAACATTGACCAGACAAATGGGTTATGCAATGGTACAAGGCTAATAGTTAAAGAATTGAGGAAAAACATTATTCTTACAATCGTAGTAACTAGTCATAATATTGGAGATGAAGTCTTGATTTCTAGAATGAATTTAATTGTTTCAGATACAACATTGCCTTTCAAATTCCAAAGAAGACAATTTCCATTGGCTC
This sequence comes from Cyamopsis tetragonoloba, assembly GCA_037177725.1. Classification (NCBI taxonomy): domain Eukaryota; kingdom Viridiplantae; phylum Streptophyta; class Magnoliopsida; order Fabales; family Fabaceae; genus Cyamopsis; species Cyamopsis tetragonoloba. Next base: position 41,723,626 of record CM074121.1, read on the forward strand.
TTTATTTTGCCATGACTATAAACAAAGCTAGAGACAAACTCTTTCCCTAGTACTTACCAAGGCCAGCTTTCACGCATGGGCAACTTTATGTTGCTATCTTTAGAGTTAAATCAAAGAAATGATTAAAGATGTTGATTTTAGATGAAGAGGGCAATCCAACTTCAACTACCAAAAATGTAGTTTTTAAAGAGGTTTTTGAAAACATTTAAAAAGGTAGATTCATTATTCATTGTTTATGTCATGTGTTTTTAAATTAAGTTGTTATCACTTTCGTTCATTGAAATATTTATAAAACCTTCTTAGTAATTAGTTTGTTTTCTTTTTCTGTTTTTTTTTTGTTTTCAGTTTTTAGCTTATTGAGATGAATTTCAAGTTTTTTTAAATTGTTACTCATATCAGTAGTACCAATTTTTTTTTTCATTTAACTTCTAATTAATTATTCAATGGATAGCTGATTCCTTTATTTTGTAATTCAATCGGAGTGCCGTGTCAAAATTCCTATAAATGATCAATGGTTTGTAATGAGCTAATCTCATCCACCTTTGTTGCGTTTGATTTGGCAATTTTCTGTGTCAGCGATATTTAATTTAAAAGCAGGTATTGCTCATGTTCATTTATGTTGTTCTTTAATTTCTATTTCCTAAACGATTACTTAATGATTGTCGCTGCATCTATTAAATTTAAAAGCAATTCTCCATGCATCAATCTTTCAGTTTTAAATTATGTTTCGTGTTCTTTTTATTTTGTCTCTCTTTATACCCGTGCTCTGCACGGGTCTTCGATATTAGTTGAAACAACAATTATAAATATTATCACATAAAACAAACATAGGAATATAGATAACATGTGAGAATTACATCTGGTATAGTTGATGTCCTTGTCCAGCCAAAAGCACACAACCATGTGTATATAACTCTTGAGTAATTCTAAATCTCATATAAAATATTCTTACAAATGTTATCACCTATCAATCAAAAAATATATACAATGTCTTTATGTTTTATTTTTCATGCATCAAATGTATCCACTTTTTCTTTATACCTAATATATGAAGTAAAAGGAGGATAAATTGGACTATTGAACATATGATATTCTATTTTTTCTCCTTAATTCATATCAGGAATGTTTGATGAGTTATATTTTTGTCACATTATTAAGCCTTTATTAAACTTAATTAATTTTATAATGGTGCCTAATGACCTTAATTATATAAGTTTTTATAAATTAGACTTGAGATTTTATACTAATTTGGGTTTAATTTGAGATTTCAGGTAATAATTTGGCATTGAAAAGCATTTGGGCTTGAAGCTAAGCTGGAACACAAGTTTTTGCTATCTACACCATCAAATTGTCCAAAATTTGCTGTTTTTGCTACTCACACCACCATTGGAGAGCAGAATTGCTATTTGCACCACCCATTCTAATTCATTCAACCACCACCGAAAGCATTTATTTGGTGAAGATACTGGGTTTCGAGGGAAGCGTTGATAATGGGAACATATCAATAATATTTTTAGTTTATTTTATTTAGGCAAAATTTGTATCACTTTAGTTTAATTTTTTTAGTTGCCGTAATTTATTTTTAGGTATGTTTATCTTTTATTTTCGATTGCAACTTGTCACCCATTTTCTAGGATTCCTCCTCGTATTCATTTTTAACCTTTTACAATTTTTCTTTCCAACCCACTCCCACTCACTCTCACCATCATCTCATCTCCAATTTGTCTCCCACTTTCTTATTTCTTTTCATTTATTAATCAATCCTTTAACTACTATATATACCACTCTTCCATTCCTTCTAATACTACACTACTACACACTTCTTCTCTTCCTCTCTTTCTCACGCCAACCTTCTTCACTTCTTCCATTTTTAATTTTTTTTAGTTTTTAATTCTTAGTTACATTTTCCATTTAATTGGGAAAATTCTATCAATCGGTCATGAACGGCTAAACTCCTATGATTAACTTCCCGATATAAGATTGCAATTTAATTCCCGAGGTTCTATTTTAATTTGTTTTGTACTCTTATCATGTTCTTTATCTTGTAATCTCATTTTTGTTGATGTTTTAATTCAATCTAAGTTCATGATTAATGAAATTATTTTGTTTTTAAATTTTAACTTGTTAATAGTTTGCTTAATTCTATGAACTAGAGATTATATGATACATGCAAGATGCTTAATCATGTGTGAATTCAATTATTTTCAATGCATATAATCATGTTAGGCTTTAGAAGTGCTTAATTTCCAAACCTTTCTTGATGAGAAAATCCGTTGCTTAATGGAAGTAAGAAAATCACGAATTAATTTTCGCTTAGTTAATTAATTCGAAGTTAAACTAAGAATTTGGTAAGAATATAAATTTATTTTTCGTAACCAAGGAAGGAATTAATTGCAATCGAATCGGTAAGTTAATCTATTTCTTATTCTTGTTTTCAGTCTTTAACTATAGTCTTTGTTTAATTTTGATTTCAACTACCAAAACCCCCCAAATTTTTGTTTTATTTATACATAAATTTATACATTTGTAAATATGTTTTATGTTTTGAGTCTTGGTTTGGTTCAGTTGAGAGACGACCTAGGTTGACTACCTAGTACATTTAATTGCAAATTAATTTGACCGAGTACGGCATGGATCAATGTTAGATATTTTTGAATTTATCCTCCTGGTATTTTATAAATTAAGTATTAAATGAAAAATAAATACCTTTGATATGTTTAAAACAAAAAATAGTTAATGTGTTGTATAATTGATAACTAAAAATATTTGCAAAAGTAGGTAATAGGAGAATTTAGTTTTTTTAGATCCGCAAATACATACACACACATCCTAAACTAAACTCCAATAATCTACCCTAAATCTCTTCTCCTTTGCCAAGGTTTGAACCTAGGACCTCTAATCTCTCAAGCTTTAAGACTTAGTACATGACCAAGTGGGCTAAAGTTCACAGTTAGGAGAATTTAGTATTAGTCAATCATATATTCCAATAAAGCCATTGCTCATGTTTCTACCATCTGGATTAACTTGTGGAATTGGCATTGGCAATGCTGCTTGGAGGCTCATAGCATAGTCTTGCTTCTGGCAACCATGGGGAAATGGAGGACCAAGATCATTGCAACCACCACTCATATTGTTAGCTAACAATGCTTTCTTTCCCTCTTCATTTTCAATGACTTTTGTGATGTACATAGAAAGCACCGAGTCTTCAGAAGAAGTGGAGGGGTTGTTTTTGTTCCTCTGGCGTCGCTTGGTGGCATTCCAACGGTTCTTGATTGAATTTTCGATCCTTCCTGGCAATCTTTTTGCGATCACTGCCCATTTGTTTCCAAATTCCTTGTGTGCCTTTATAAGTGCAGCGTCTTCCTCTATGGTCCATGGCCCCTTCTGCATTCACACATACAACAAAAATATGTATCAAACCAAAATAAATATTAAATTTTCATTGCATATTAAATTATAAGTCAAACGATAACACGTCATATACAACAACTTGAATAAATAAATTTAATGAGAATTTAATTCTATTTGACAATTTAAAGGTGCTTATTTATGTGTGTTAGAAATCGACAAAGACTAACTTAATAAGAGCACCCGTGAATTTCCGTTCAAAAGACAGGGTTAAAAGAAAACCGTTCTTCGTGAGATATAAGATTTAAAAAAGAAAAATAAACTTATTGATTGTATTAATTTTTGTGTTTCGGTTTAGAAAAAATTGTCAAAGAAAATATTAATGAAATATTTTAAAAAAAATCATTACTAAATCAGAAATAAATTTTGAAACAATTAATTGGGAATAAAAAAAATCTAATTCGAATTGAACATCTAATTTATATATATATATATAGGGTTAGGTTCAAATGAAACCAAGGTGTCAAAGTAAATAACATCGCGCATAACTTTTTATAAACAACAAATTTGACTGATCCCACCGTTAAATTCAAAGTTTATATGATGTAGATCAACCAATTAAAAGTTCATAAAATTTGAAAACTATTTGATACATTATTGGAATGTTTTTGTTGAACATCTAATAGATTATTAGAAATATAAGTAAATTTCTATCGTTAGATTAAACACCTACAAATTTTCAAATTGAATGAATTTTTTCATGGTTGATCAACATCATATAAACTTTATCTTCAACGACTAGATGGGTAAAATTTGTTGTTTATAAAAAATTATGTCCGATGTCATTTAGACATTTGGTATCATTTGAATCCAAACTATATATATATATTCTGCAAACTATATCGAATAAAAATTAATAAAGATTTATGTATGAATGTTTATGTTGTGATTAACATATATATAGGAATGGGAAAGGAAATATGAAAACCTCAATCTCTGGTTTGAGATGGTTGTGATATCGTTCCCGGGACTGCTTTCCAATTCTTCCGTTCAACAACTTTGCGATCTGAGCCCATTTCCTTAGCCCATATTGGTTCACCAATTGTATCAAAACTCTACAATAATTAATCATTTAAAACTACAAATTCAAATTATATATTAAGAAGTTTTCAGTATTAAATGAAAAATCTTAAATGACATGAATTAAATGATAAAAAAATCACTCTAAACTAAAGATCTCTTGATCCCAAACAAAGAAAAATTTATGAATACAACCAAACTAGTGTTCAAAAGATATGTTTTTTTACTTGTCTTCTTCCGGAGACCACGGACCTTTGATAATGTTACTGTTACCATTGATACCGTTTTCCAAACTTAATATCATGTTGTGTCTCCATTTCTCGCCTTGAGGATCATTATTATTTGCAACGTTGCAAGAGAGATTCTCTTCAAATTTGGCCTTTTTCAGCAATAAACCCTGTTCAAGATCTCCATCGCCAAAGGATGATAGAGATTGAATAGGGACTTTGTGTTCAAAATCCCACATGACATTTTTGTTATTGTCACCACCACTTGGATTGTGGCCAAACAAACTTTGTGCTGAAAATGGCGCACACTCTAGCACTGAATTATTTGGTGCAAAAAGCACACCAGGGTTGTTATGAGAAGAAGACTCACCAAAGGAATAGGTTGAGACCCCAAAAAAGGGGCTAACTTTGTTAGTGTTGAAAGAGGTAGGAGGAGGAGGAGGAGACTCCATTAGAAGAGCAGGGGTCATACGATGTGTATTTTCCACATTCGAAATGTCGTTTTCATGAAAATGGTGTGAGTTAGCATTGGGGTTCAACAAATGGTTGATTTGAGAGGTTGGAATAAGCACTCGGCTTTGAAAAGGAAACATGGTGATTGGGACTAATGGAAACTGCTTTGTGTCTTCTTGCACATTAAGCAGGATTTTTCGGAAAAAAGACTTGAAAGGTGTTGTTGGTTTATGAAGTTGTTTGGATCAAAATCCATGCATAAAAGGCTCACAACTTTAGAGAGAGAGAAAGAGAGAGAGTTTGTGTGTGGGTGGTGTGAGAAAGAAAGAATAAATGAAATCAACTGTTGGTTTGAGAGTGTTGGTGTTGAGATTGGAAAGGGAAAGGGTTCTTATGGAACTTTGAGGTGTGGTGGGACCCACAAATGGAATGATTTAAGGAAGATGGTGGGTCCCTTGTTTGCCAAAAAAATAACCTTTGATCTGAATTATTTTACGGTCCTGATTCATCGTTAATGTGACTATTGAGGTTTTACTTCTTATCAAACCCTTAGAGAAAACTCTCTTTTTTTCACACTAAGATTTAAATTTAGGATTCATGCTTATTACGTGTATCTTTTGCAATGAGCCTAATTTTAGTGGCTTAAAAAATATGTTTTATTTTCTCATTTTTTTTATTTTCTTGATTTTCACCCTCTTAACACTAATTTGCTTAATAATAAAAGAATTACTTAACAATAATTATACTTTTTACTTCTTTTTCTCTTACGAAATATTTATATCTCTTTATTTAGTATCTTTTCCTTCTTCTTTTTTTTTATCATATCATATATCATATAGCTCTCTCACATTTTTCTTTGTATGTCTCTCTCCATACTCCTTTATATTATGCAGAGAAGCAACCATACACATACATGTATTTTTCATTGAGTAGCTCTGGTACTTTTTATTAAGTATTTTTTTCCTCATCAATAAGTAAAACGATAACATCAATGGGTTGGTTTAGTAGCTGGGGAGTGAAGCTTTGAGTAGTGGCTCCTCAGTTCGAACCCCTATGGACACACATTCACCTATAAAATACAATAAGTAAAACAATAATACTCATATGTCTTAGAAAAATATGTATTAAATTGGGGATAATATGTGAATGAATTATTGGAAGGTAGTTTTTTTTACCGTTGCCAAACACACGCTCTACGGTTGTGCTTACCAAAATTAGCTTATACTTTTTAGCTTATGTGTTATAATTGTGAGAAGGTATATAGTAAAATTAGCATGAAATAATTACATGAAATAATTACATGCAATAAATAATTTGATAAAGTAAGCATAAAATAAATGAATTGGTGTAAAATAGGAACAAATTATTGAAAGATGCTACCTTTCTAAAAACTATAAGCTACTTCAAATAGCTTTTCAAAAGCTACTAGCTTATAGCTTATGAAAGATAATTATAAGTTGCTTGTTAAGAAACACTTCTAATAGGGAATACAATATAAGTTATAAGCTATTAGCTATAAAGTAGTGTTGCTAATCACAAGTGAAGATGGTTTCAAATTACGAAAGGCTCAATCGGAGTATGGTTAAGAGAGTGACTATATCCCCATCATGCGTTTGAACCTCAGAATGCTCACTTTCAAAAAGAACAAATCACATCAAGAATGATTTAACAAATTAAAGAGAAACAACATACTCCTTAAATTCTTGGCCCAAGAAGATGTTGTAAGAAAATGCTAAAGAGTTACAGCTATTAGTATGGATCAATAGGAATTATGCACAAACAATATACACAAGACATTGTCAATAATTATTTTATGTAAAAATTAAACTTTTAGATTTTATGAGTTTGGTCTCAAAAATATAATCATATACATATCTAACTTGATTTGGTAAAGAATTTGATTGAATACACTCATGTTTAGAGGGTTATATGGCATGAGAGCCTAGGCAATTAAGGCAACTTTCATCAAGCATACATCAAAGGTTAAGCTAGAATTATCCTTTTTTCTGATTGAACTCTACTTTGTTTGGCTTTTTTTTTTCAAGCCACTTTATCATCATCTTATCATGTTTATTCGCGAATTGAGATGAAGGTGGGAAAGTACAATACAACCTGATTTTGATCCTTATTAAGGAAATTAAGGAAACTTTTTTTTAGGAAAACATCAAACATTATGTGGTATGTGGTAAGAGAAAGAGAATAAAATACATGATGCCAAATGTTTTCTTTCTATAACTGCAAATTGAACAAGGTGCGTATGTAAGAATGAAGAGGACTTAAATAATGACATCATAACATTTCATGGTTTTTGTTGAAAAAAAAGGTAACTATTTATGTCTCAAGCTTATAACCATATCTTTTTTACTGTTTGGTATTGAGGCTTCAAGTTGAAGTTGAAACGGGAGGATTTGTTCAAGCATTGGAGCCATGAGTGACTAGTGTGGTGTGTGAAGTGTGAATAAAGTTCATCACTAAATTGTAATTTTACAATTTCATAATGAGTACCCTTACTTAAATTTTGTTTACTAAACTAATAATTTTGTCTTTACATATCTCACTCATTTTTCATGGTCCTCACACTAATTAAAAAGTATCTCCTTTTAGTCCACACACACACACACACACACACCCATGTTATGAGGTAGTAAGTCAAAAAAATACTTATCTAATTTCTTCACCACATGCTCCGGGATTACGTTTATAGCAGCCCCTCCATCAACTAGGACCCTTCTGATAACTTTTCCTTCAACCCTGGCTTAGATGAACAATGACTTCAAGTGTGATTTCATTTCACAACTTGGCTAGCAGAATACTGCAGCATTGTTAGTATTGAAGGGAAACTCATCATGCACACGGACAGTGCCTTCATCATCATCAATAAAATCAAGGGAGGGAGAAATCTAAAGGAATTATGGATACCACATTGTAGATAGCATCCAGATAATCAGGGAATCCATACTCGATTCTTGAACTCCAGGCATTCTCTTCATATGGCACGATTTCCTTTCCCTTGACATTAGGGACTTCTGGCTTTTTTACTTCAACAGCTAAAGAAGCATCTCCCTCTTGAATGTTGATGCCTTTCTGATTTGGCTTCTGAGCAAATTTATGGTTCGGTCTCCAATTGCCTTTTGCTTTCCACCTCTTCTGAGAATGCCCCTTTGAGAATATCCTTTCTGACCTAAAGGCTCTCCTTTATGAGGGACAAGATGGAACATCTCCTTTAAATCAAGCCTCTAGTAAATGACCCTTGTTTTCAACTATGGCCATGCCTTCTCCCATAACTATCCATTAGAAAATCTAATTTGGTTTTCTCTTCCTTGTATCTGTCTTTCACAGCTTGATGGTGTTTGATAGTCAACCTATTAATGTATCTTTTGAACTCAGATCTATCATATTGGTTTGCAACCTCTTCATCATAAAAGATACTGCAGTGAGGACAAAGGGAAAAATGCTTTCCCTCTCTTTTCCTTCTTCTGAGGAAACTAATTAAGGTTCCCTTGTCTGAGGATAAATTAATTTTTCATATTGGTCATACTGTTCCAATATATAATTCACATCAATAGGTATGTTGTTACTGGAGATATCCACCATATTGATCTTAAAGATGACGGGTTCCACATAGTTAGCCTCTTAGGGCAATGGATCAGAGTACACCTTCGTAGCCGATTTATTCTCCTCAAACTTTAATATGCCATCCTTGATGGATTGTTGGATCAGATCCCTAAAATGAATACAACTGTTGGTAGTATAACCTATTTTATTGTGAAATTTACAATAATTTTGGCCTTTTAGTTGATCAGGGGTCAAAAATTTATGATCTTCAGACAGAGTAATATGTTTATCTTTTAACAACATATAAAAAATTATGCCAGCTTTGGTAATATCAAAATCATAAACCTTTTGACTCCAAGTCGCAGTCTTACTATTATCTTTGTTAACAATAGGACTCAAAGCCTTGCACACATAAGGTGAACCGGGTTTTAGTTCAGCTACAAGAATTTTGTTTCCTTCTTCATCAGAAGAGGAATCTGACTCAAAAGTGTCATTCACATCAATATAAGCAACCTTTTATTTTATGATCATCTTTTTACCAAACAATTTCTCAGGATACAGATTTTCTACTTGTCTAACCCTATTAGCTAATTGTGCCATACCAAGAATGTGATAATTCAAATTTTTTTCTTTACTTGATAATCAAGCCCATTGATAGTCATTTTGACTAATTCCAACTCTGGAATATGGGTTGAACATCTAGACTTCAATTGTCAGAATCTAGACATATATTCATCAATGGACTCATGAGGCCTTCTCTTAATATTGGCTAAATCAATAACATCAATTTTGATTTCCCCTCTATAAATCATATTACTCTGATGTTTTAGGTCTACTCGGGCTGGCCAATGTGGTTTTCCTTGGACTTTTCCCTAGGGTGGATGAGCCGCAGTATTAAGGTCGTCCTTTTTAGCTGCGCAGGCTTCCTCCATTACGATCCACTCTTCCACTTTTCTCCTGAAATGTTCCAGGTCGACAATATTTTTACACTTAATATATTGATAGCACCACTGATTTGCAACCCTGATATGAGTTTATTTTTTATGACTTCGGGGTTGAGGTCATCCACCAACATCGATTATTGGTCATATTTATTGATAGTCCTTAAGGGTGTCATTGACCCCTTGCTTAATATTATCGAAGTCTTCTTGCGACATTTTTCTCAGGATCTTGAAAGAGAATTCGGCCACAAATAATTCCCTTAGCTGTCGGAAGCTGTAAATGGACTTGGCTGGGAGTCTATTAAACCACTTATTTTCTTTCTTAACCAGTGTGGCGGGGAATAGGCGGCACATCATGGCTTTCATCGCTCTGTAGCCCACCATGAGGGACTTGTAGTAATTTGCCTGCTCTTGTGGGTCTCCCTCTCCATCGTAAACAACCGCTAGAGGTTGTTTGACGTTATTAGGAATATCCTCATTTTTTAATTCGTCTGCAAAGAGGGAGTCCTCAAACTGGTTAAGGGGAGGGTTTGGGGCAGTGATATTTTCCCGTGTATGCGTTGTTCTATTTTCTGCGGACCTTTCAGTTCTGTGGTCATTGGCTCTTAGCTCATCTATTTGCCTCTACAAATCTTGGTTTCTATCGTCCAGCTCTCTAATCCTTTGTTCTGCTTGTTCATTCCTGGCCTACAGCACATTGAGGCATTCTTGCAAGCCTCTGATTAAGTCCATTGCTAGACCTCCACCAGCGTTCTGTCGTTGCTGGTTGGTCGCTCCAGTGTCGTGCTATGCTTCGCTTCGTGTTACCATTTCTTCTGGGTGGTTGATTGGTGGTTATTGTTTCCTTGAGGCAGGTAGATTATTCTACCGACCCCACAGTGGGCGCTAAATGTTCACTCACAGCTCCCGGGTCCCAACGGCGGTGTTGTTCCGATGCCTGAACCCTAATAAGAACTATGGTGTTTACTGTGAGCATAGTTACAACTGAGAGCCCCCAGGCAATTTATACAAACTGGGCCTCCAGATCCCTGGTGTCTACATTCATCCTAAACTAGGAAAGTATCTGGAGTATATGATGATTAATACGTCTCTGATCTCTTATCACCATAAATGCTGCTTGATACGTTTCGGATTTCTTGTTGTCGTAAATGTTGCTTGATACATTCCGAATTTCCCTTTGAGGCGTGAAGTCATTATTAATATTAGTGCACATGTTAAAGCCCCTCAAGTCTTTGGTTGATGAGACTAGGGCTAGTTGATTCAGGGCCGGGTTGAGACCGGCTAATCCACCAGCCCCTCAAGTCTTGATGCCCTTGGTTGAGAAGGCTTGATGCGGTTGCGTCGGGGCCGGGTTGAGACCGGGTAGTCCATACACAAAACAAAGTACTTAAAATACCTACTGTTATACAATTAAATATAAATTAGTATAACCTAATACATAATATATAATTAGTATTAACTATGGTTGATATATATCCCAAGAAATTTCAGTACTCATATATAGTGATATGTAATTAAATATAACTTAGTTTCATTTCTAAGAGAATTGGTAAGTATTTCCCTATATCTTTACTGGGCAGAATCTATAAATTGATTTGAAAAGTTTTCATTACTTGTATGAGGGAGGTATTGGATTCTCATATATATAAGATTCAAATCGCCTTCATCGCAGGTCGTTTTATTGGGGTTGGTTTCATGGTACTTAATGAGGTTATTGATTTGGCCGAAAAAAAGCCAAAGAAGTTGTGCTTAATTTTTAAAGTTTACTTTAAGAAGGAATATGACTCTGCTGATTGGAGCTTTGCTATATCTATATTTAGTAGGATCGAATTTGATTATAAATAGGTTGATTGGTTGAAAGCATGCATCTTCTGGGTGATCTATCTGTTCTTGTTAATGGTTGTCCATCTGATGAGATCCTTATTCACAGGGGCTAAAACAGGGGATCATTTAGCTCCTTTTTTCTTTCTTTTGGTTGCTAAAGGTCTTGCAAGATTGGTTAGAGAAGTTGAGGATAAAGATTGTCACAAAGAGTGGTGCACATCATGGTGCACATTCTAATTATGGTTTCGCAATCATGAACAACAACAACAAATCGAAGTTTTCGAAATAATGATCTCTGGTCAGAATGGTCACCCAAAAACACTCCCACAACTGATCGTCAAAATTCAAATCACGAGAACACTAGACAAACTACTAGAGTTGATAACCTACCATTGGGATAGCTTGAAGAATCCCCCTTCTCGGAGGAACTCATGAATGAAGACACCCCTAATAACATCAAACCTTTCTTAACAGTGGTGTGCGAACGGGTGGGGGATCCTTAGGAACATATAGATTATTATAAGTTGCTCATATTGGGGTACTGCGCCATAGATCCAGGCATCCACGTGTGACCCTTTTCCTGCAACCCAAATAAAAAAGGAAAATAAACAATTCAATCAAGTTCCTGTAGGATCGATACGAAGTTTCCGTCAATTGAGATAACTCTTCATAGGTTAATTCTCCTTTAGAATTTTGATAAAAAGATCCCAGGTGGACTTGGGAAACATCAAGCAGGGGGCAAACGAATCGTTGAAGGATTATTTGAATTGGTAGATCAAGAATCAATCATAGTGGATGACTCCAAGCTGGAGGTTATGAAAAACTAGCTAATCACAAGACTTCAAGTAAGCGAGTTCTACTAATTAAATGTAAAAAAGTTGTAGATTTGGCTCACTTCAGGTGGAAGACAGAGGAGTGAAATGCGAGAGAAGGAGGCTTGCATAGCGAAAAAGGATGGTCTAAATGCGACCATCCAGTAGCCCTAAACTCTCTAAGGGAGGACTGTAGTGTGACCTCCTCATCCTCCCAAGCTGGATATCAAGAACGCAAGGGAAGTAGGGAAGTCGTGTTACAATGACAAATTTTCAAATTACACAAGTTTAAATACGGGAAGGGAGCTCATTTTTAGAGAATTAAACAACACCAGAATAATCAGTTCGTTGCCAAATCCCATTCCGCAATATCCTGGGGTAGACCGCTGATAAGCGTGTTTTGCTATGTGTTTTCCCTATGTTTTTCACACTTATCATGCTTTAAAATATGATTTCTCTGTGAAAAACCTTCCCTTAATCTATGCTTAATTCTTGAGTAATTTTAGGTAATTTAAATAGACTGTTGATTTTTTTTAATCCACTAATGCATGTTTGTAGGATATTTAGATAGCTTAGCAAGGAAAATGCATAGGAGCAAAAGAAGAGCAGTGCTTAAGCGTCAGATTCGAGGCTTAAGTGCTAGATGCAGAGGAACAAGTAGAGAACGCTGCCTAGTCTTTGGAGCCAGCGCTTAAGCGCCAGAAGGAAGAGTAGCAATCAGTAACGCAATGCTTAAACATTGTACCTGGCGCTTAAGCGCCAGAGTCCGACACTGAAGAGTTTTGAACGGGTGCTTAAGCACCCTAGATGGGGCTTAAGCGCCAGTCCTGCATCCAGTATCACTATAAATACCTATTTTCTTCATTTTTTGAGGAGTTCTGCATTTTAAATGAGAGAAGGAGCACTTTGTAGAAAGAGAGAAGATTGTGAGGTTGAGGATTCTAGGAGAGCTAGGGTTCATGTGCCATCATAGCTTCTATTTCTTCTTCTCCATTTGCTTGTATCACTAGAATGAGGAGCTAAATATCTTCTAGCTTGGGATTGAATGTAACTTCTATTACGCTTTTCTCTTTTGAAATCGTGCAATTTTGTTTGAATCGATTTAATATGGGTTTTTATTCTGTTTTATGTGCTTGGTTTAAGTTTGATCATCTTGAGTCATTTCTTATGATTTTATATTGAATGAGAATTAGTATAAAATTTGGATTTTGAATATGAATCTCAATGATATGTTAGTCTACATATAGCTATAATGTCATTGATTACCTTTGTTTGAGCTTGTTCTTCATGCTAGATAGAGACTTTGTATGTTTAAGAGATTAAAATATTAACACTTTATCTAAGAATCAAAGGTGATTGCCTTTTTTGGTCCCTCACTTTGTTGTCAAAGGCGTTTTAGTCCCTGACATTTTAAAATGTCTAAATTATTTCATGACTTTGCACCTTGTAAACGACTAAATGATGTCATTTTTCTTAATCGCCAAAGTTACACAGCGTTTTGGGGTTAAAAATTGAGTTATATTGTAAGCAATTTGAAGGACTAATTGAGTTACCTATTTTGAGATTAAGCAAACCAATGTCATTTTATCACTTACTTGGACTCCTAAGTTTCAATTAACCTATCATATAGACATTTAGTGTATCATGTAGGCATTTTGCTTGTGTCACTTAATATCATGGACTAAAGTGACTTACAGTATGAAAAATTAGGGACTAATTCAAACATTTTAGAAAGTTAGGGACTAAAATGCCATGTGGCTACAAAGTCAAGGACCAAATCAGTAAATAATTCCATAGGGAGTAAAGATATCACGATTTTTGGTTTTTGTGCTTAAGTATCAAGTTAAATAGGTTGATAGAAGTTGTTCATGAGTTTCATATAAGTAAAGAGTGGATGGTAAGTGAAGTCCAATCCCAAGTGTTTTATTCCATGTCTTAAAAATCGTTTTTCATAGCTTTTATTTCTTGCTCTGTTTTTACATTCAAACAATTACAAATCCTTTTACTTGGCATTGAACTTAAGTGTCTAACTGTACATTTTGCTGCTCCCTGTAGACGACAAACTCGTTTTACCACTATATTATAAGATGTTGAACAATTTAATGATGCTAAAAAGTCCAACAACCACTCAAAGAGATGCGAGTATCATTGATCTTTTGGCCACATCATAGTCAAATTTATAAATTTGAAAGACCATATTGAGCAATTGATCAAAGATGGTTACCTTAAGGAGTATGTTAAAAGAGTTGAAAGAGACAGATGAATCTAATCATGGTCTTCGCCATACTGTCCTCGATGCGGGGGGAAGCCATGATTGACTAGTGAAGAGGATCATCGACACAACAACAAAAGGTTTTGCGAGTAGAGGCGAGACGAGCTCTGTCGGGAAAATGAACCTTTGTGAAGTTCTAAACGTAAGCTCCACTAATAACGAGTCAAGTAAGCCACAGTGTCCTATTATTTCGTTTTTCGTTGATGATTTTCATGGTTGTACCCCGGAACAGGATGATACAGTGGTGAACTCAATAGAGATATTCAAATTCATCGTCAAGCGGGTCCTCAATGATCAAGGTTGCTTAACTGATGTCCTTTATTAGAAAGCCTTTGAGAAGTTAGGCCTTCCAGATTCATTACTAGGAAACTATGCGGGTTCCCTTGTCAGTTTATCCAGAGAACAAGTTAATGTTAGAGGATATATAGAGCTGAACATCGTTTTTTGGAAAAGGAGAACCGAGTAAGCAGATCAAGGTACGTTACTTGGTGGTTAATGTATCCAGCTCATATAACATCATCATAGGTTGATCATCTTTGAACGCACTGGGAGCCATAGTCTAAACTCCCCATCTGATGATGAAGTATCCTATTTCGGGAAAGAAGGTTGGCATTGATCAAGATCTAGACCATACCACAAAGATAAGTATTGAACTTTCCAAAGGGAAAGAATTTCAACTTGCATGGATTTCTGTTGACATGCACGACATTGATCCCGACTTTATATGCCATTGCCTCATGGTAGATCCTAAAGCTAAACCGGTGAGCCAACATAAAAGAAAATTGGGCGAAGAAAGGCATTCACCTGTAAGGGCAGAGACAAAGTCACTTCTTGAAGCATCATTCATACGAGAGATCCAATATACCACTTGGTTGGTGAATGTGGTATTAGTAAAGAAGGCAAATGGGAAATGGTGAATGTGCACAAGTTATACCGCTATGAACAAGGCTTGTCCAAAAGACTCGTATCCACTACCAAACATAAACCAACTTGTTGATAGTGCGGCAGGTTTTCAATTGATGTCCTACTTGCACGCATACCCAGGTTACAATCAAATTCGTATGAACCCAGCAAATGAAGAAAAAACTGCATTCATCAGTGACATGTCTAATTTTTACCACATAGTAATGCCCCTCAGCTTGAGGAATACGAGAGCAACATACCAACGTCTTATGGACAGAGTGTTTCAAGAGTACATAGGAAAAAAGTTTGAGGTGTATATGGATGATATGGTGGCTAAAATCGAGACCGATAAGTATCATGTGGAAGATCTCAGTCAAATATTTGCCCAGCTTCAGAAGCATAACATGCATTTGAATCCGCAAAAAAATGTATGTTCAGTGTCAAGTGAGGAAATTTCTTAGGATTCATGTTATCAGAAAGGGGCATCAAAACAAATCCGAATAAGTGCAAAGCAATACTAGAAATGCGTAGTCCAACTTCTGATAAGTGCCCAGTTGAGACTTAGGCATCGCAAATATTAAAAATCCTACTCAACCCAGCTAATTTAATCCCCAATTGAGACTTAGACAGCGAAAATATTCAAAGTCGTACTCAACTCGGCAAATTTAATTCTCGGTTGAGACTTAGGAATCGCGAGTATTAAAGGTCCTACTTAACCTGGCTAATTTAATCCTCAGTTGAATCTCAAGCATCGCAAAATTTAAGGAGGGTGTATTGGTTTAGGATTTTAAAAGACTTTTTTAACTAAAAAAAAGTTTACAGATTTTAAAAGACTTTATAGGATTTTCATGACTTTTAAGGATTCTGCAAGAATTTCAAGAATTTTTAAGTAAGGATTTTAATGGATTTGTATCATAGACTCTACGGGACTTTGTGGACTCTATTGGACTTTATAGACTCTGCAAAACTTTGTGAATTTCTTACATATGATAAGAATTCAAAATTCTTTTGCACACATTCAAATTTAAAAAAGGATAAAACACACAAAAATAATTAAAAAAAAAGTCGGGATAAATAAAAGTAAAAATAATACAGTTAGTTAATTCACCATAATATTATGTCCTCCTAAATAGCATTCATCCACATATTCATAGCTATACTAGTCCTCCAAGCATTACCGTCTTCTCGTTCTTGCTCTTGGGTTTGTATAATAGGCTCAATATTATGGTCTTCATTAACCAGTAATTTTGAAGATGAAGACTCATCCACCGATTCAATTGGAAAATCATCAGAACGACATTCTTTCCGAAGAAAGTTATGTAGTGTTGCACACGCTAATACAAGTTCTGCTTGTGTCTTGATCGCTAAATCTTTTGAGAACCAAAGTGATAAGGATTGTGTGTTTTGATGATGAAAATAAGGTTTTCCTTTTAATATAAAAATATCCCAAGGATAATGTTGATTACTTCATAAACATGATTAGATTGATAGTGTAGTTACAATAATATGGTTTTGATAAAGTAATTTATTTATTATTTCAACATCATTTACTTAGGTTGCAAATTTGTGAATTTCAAGCCATATATGTGGTTATACCTATCAATTATCTGATATTATCATATTAGAGCCTATTCAATCTTTGGCATTGGTGAAAAGACTAAAGATCCAATTTTTTGGTTTACTATGAGTTCTGGTTCTCAAGCTACTGGTGATCGTTTCAGGTAAACTAGATGTATCTTTATATTTACAAATTTTTTCCATCTTCACGATGAAGAATAGAGGAGAATTCAAGAAAAAAATGAAATAGGGAAAGTGGTGGCTGATATCTCAGTTGAAGTTAAACCAGAAATGAGAATAAAAAGTACATAAATAAATAAATAAATAATGGTAAGAGTATTTTAAAATTTGTTGGATTCTTTACCTAGTAGAAATGAGAAGTGTTATTATTTTCTGGGTTACTAATTGGATCATATTTCGTCAATATGATTTTATACCATATATGGTTTTGTGTTGAAAGCGGCAATGCTGATAATCCTCCTTCAGTGATATTAATCCATGGTTTTCCTTCAAAGGTGAGTTTTATTTGTCAACAATGCGTGAAAGGACCACTAGATTCTAGTTTATGAAATTTTAAAATCATACTGATATGGACATGATTAGTTTGAAGAAGTATGTGACTCAGTGCTTGTTGGGGAAAGAGGTAAGAGAGAGAAAGAAAGGTTCTGTGATTGAGTGCTTGTTGGAAAATGAAGCACTTGAGCAATCATGTTTAGAAATCCTTTCAATTTGGTTGGGATTGTTTGATGGATTTAGTATTTATAGATACTACTAAAAAGTAACTCAAAATCCATCTAATAAAAGAATCCATTAAAATCCTTATATTTTTTAATACCTATGGATTGTTTTTAAGTACTAGGAAATCTCAAACAAATACCAATGGATTTTATCACACTATTTTTAAAGTCTTGAAAATCTAGATTGAATACTAATGGATTGTTTTTAAGTGATAGAAAATCCTGATTGAATACCAACAGACTTTTTTACCAAAAAAAAACTTTTAAAATCCTGTACAATCCTAAACCAATACAACACCCTAAAATTCCTACTCAACTTGACTAATTTAGTCCCCGGTTGAGACTTAGGCATCGTAAATATTAGAAGTCCTACTCAACCCGGCTAATTTAATATCCAGTTGAGACTTAAGCATTGCAAATATTAAAAGTCCTACTTAACTCGGCTAATTTGATCTCCGGTTGAGACTTAGAGATCACAAACATTAAAAGTCCTATTCAACCTAGGCCATTTAATCCACGATTGAGACTCATGCAGTAACACCTAGATTTTTAGGGAAGTTTTTTTTTTATAAACACAGCGGAACTTAATAAACTATATACACATGTCAAAATACGAATATATACATCATTGTTTTAACTATAGTCCAGAGGATATGTACATGTCCAGCTAAGGTAGCCATACATCGGCACTAATTACTACCTAAGTAACAAAAAGGGGATGCAAAACTTCTCACGCGCTGACACCCTCCGAGTCCGAGCCACCTGCAATACTGTAACCGTCAGTTATATGCTCGACATATAACTGAGTAACCCATCGGCAATGAAAATAGTATTATACTGTATTACAGCCAGTCTAACTGGAAAACCTCCCAAATCATTCCTAAACAAACATACACACAACAAGTACAAACTATCAAACACATAGGTATGTATGCATGATCATTTTCCATTTCATTTCTTTCTTCTTTTATCGGAAACCCGGGACACGCGGGAGTCCACCATGTGCGCGGCAATAGCACTATAGAGCTCTCTGCAAACCCTGGTAAGCGTCCATAGCCAGAGTCCATGTCTCACCTCAAATAGAGGTCTGCAAGAACTAATACCCTTCCGGTACTAGCTCCCAATTATTTCTCTTTCTCAGAGTCATCACCCATTACAGGTCTGCAAGAACTATTAGTCCTTCTGGTAATAGCCCCCAATCACTTTCTTTTCCACTTTTTCTTTTAGATACATACATGTTCTCATGCATCACACATTCATATGCATATTGTAATCAACCAAACAAGAGTTCCCAGGAAATAATATTCAAACACAATCATCTTATGTTTGAATATTATAAGTGTCACGCTCAAATATCTATCTGAATATGATCTTCCATATTCAAATACATATTTGATTTCGTACTAACTCTAACTTACACTTTTAAAACATTTTAACAATCTATCCAGAGTCAACTTATCAATTTTACCATGTTATAAACTGGAAACCCTGTCTGTTACATACACTTCATCATTTCAAATTCATAAGCATGCATCAACTGTTTGCATATTCAAACCATTCAGCATCATACAATCATATCATACAACGTCACATAGACATATCAAATAGCATCAAACAAAATCCTAACTCAAACAATTTCTAACATATTATCCATAGTCCCTAATCACATGTTTCTAACATTTTGTAGTGTCCTAGATTTGGGGTTTTAGGGTTACCTGGAACTTCCCTGAATCTTTTTTCTCCTTTCCTTCCGACTCTAAATCTCTCACTCCGGTTCCTTTGTTGTAGCTGTCTCTGAATCTAAATCAAATCGTTGGAACCTTTAGTCTTATGAGATGAAAGCCATAAGGTTAAGGAGTTGTGACGTAGTTGGTTCGGGACAGAGGTTTTAAGAGTGTGAAGAGCGAGGAATCTGAAGAACAACCAGTTTTGGAGACAAGGCACCCTATTTATAGACTTTGGGGTCAATATTCGAATATATATTTGAATATAAGGCTCCTGTATTAAGTTCTTCACTTCCATATTCGAATATTATTGTGCATATTTGAATACTATTCGATATTTGAATATTACTGTGCATATTCGAATACTATTCGAATATTGACATGCATATTCAAATACTATTCGAATATCGACATGCATATTCAAATACTATTCGAATATGACAGTGCATATTCAAATATTATTCGAATATGACAGCTCATATTCAAATATTCATGTTATCTTTGTTTCTCTTTTGATCTTCCTACTTGCAACGAATCCTTCTTCCTTTTCTTTGCAAATTGTAATCAAATCCCTTAAGTCCTAAGCCTCTTTCATGGATTTTCGGGATGTTATAATTCTACCCCCCTTAAAATAATTTTGCCCTCAAAATTAGCAATTCCCTCTACTATGTAAATAATTCTGGGTATGTGCTTCTCATATCTTGTTCCTTCTCCCAAGTGATCTCTGAGGAATCAATGTTCTCCCATAGGACTTTCACTAATGGAATCACCTTGTTTCTCAGTGTCTTTTCTCCTCGGTCTAAGATCTTCCTAGGCTTCAGCTGATATGAGACATTTGGCTTCAACGAAATGTCATTGGCTTCTAGAATGTGTGAGGGATCAGACACGTACTTTCGGAGTTGGGATACATGAAAAACGTCGTGAAGGTTTGAAAGATGAGGTGGCAAAGCGAGTTGATAAGCAACAGGTCCCACTTTTCGGAGAATCTGATAAGGGCCAATGAATCAAGGTTGCAGCTTCTTTGTTTTCATCGCTCTGCCAACACCGGTATAGGGTGTAACCTTCTGAAACACGTGATCTCCTTCTTCAAATTCTAGATGCTTTCTCCGCTGATCTGCATAGCTCTTCTGGCGGTATTGGGCTCTCTTTAAATTTTCTTTGATACGCCTAATCTTGTCTATTGTTTCTTGCACCAAATCTAGCCCCAGTAGCAACTTTTCTCCCGTTTCAAACTAACATGCTGGTGACCGGCATTTTCTCCCGTAGAGTGCTTCATAGGGCGCCATGCCTATACTCAAATGAAAGTTGTTGTTATAGGCAAACTCTACTAACAGCAAATACTTTCCCCAGACACCGCCTTCTTCTAGTACACAAGCTCGCAACATGTCTTCCAAAGTCTGTATGGTTCTTTCGGACTGTCCGTCGGTTTGGGGATGATGAGAGGTACTCAGATGTAACCGAGTCCCAAAAGCTTTCTGCAATGCTCTCCAGAAGCGAGAAGTAAACTTAGGGTCTCTATTTGAGATAATACTGGTCGGTGCCCCATGTAGTTGGACTATCTCTGCAATATACAACTTGGCATACTTCTCCATGGAATAAGTGATCTTGCAGGTAAGAGGTGAGCAGATTTAGTCAGTCTGTCTATTATGAGCCAAATTGAATCATAACTTGCCGAAGTCCTAGGCAACCTAACCGCAAAATCCATAGCAATTAATTCCCATTTCCACTCTAGAATGTCCAACGGCTGAAGTGGTCCAGAGGGTCTTTGATGCTCTACTTTGATCTTCTGGCAAGTGAGACACTTGGAAACAAATTCTGCAATGTCTTTCTTCATTCCAGGTCACCAGAATAGCTTCTTCATGTCTTGGTACGTTTTTGTAGCTCCAGGGTGTACCGAGTACTAGCTACTGTGATTCTCTTCAAGTACTGTCTTCTTGACCTCTGCATCATTTGGAATACACAATTTGTCTCTGAATAAGATCATGCCATCATCAGTTAAAGAGAAATCATCTTGCTCCTTGAACTTCTGTAACTCAAAATCTTGCTTTAGCGCTTCTCGGATTCGGTCTCTAAGTGTATTCTTCAAGTTTAGCTTATACACAAAGATGCTATCATCGTAGCAAGACACATCCAAGTGCAGATCTCTGAATTTCTCCAAGAGCTCCATTTGATGAATCATCATAGTCGACACGTGTAAGGATTTTCTGCTTAAGGCATTGACCACTACATTAGCCTTTCCTGGATGAGACTTCAACTCAAAATCATAATCTTTCAGAAATTCCATCCATTGCCTCTGTCTCGTGTTCAGCTCCTTCTGATTGAACAAGTACTTCAAACTTTTGTGGTCACTGAATACTTCAAATGTGACTCCGTACAAATAGTGTCTCCAAACTTTCAACGCAAAGACTACTGCAGCTAACTCCAAGTCATGCTTTGGGTAATTTGCTTCATGTGGTCGCAACTGTCGGGAAGTGTAAGCAACTGTCTGTCCTTCTTGCATAAGAACACATCCCAAGCCTTGTTTAGACGCATCGCAGTACACCTGAAAATTCTTGGTCGGATCAGGAATTACCAACACCGGCGCTGTTGTCAGCTTTTCCTTCAACAACTGAAAGCTGTCTTCACACTTGGCATCCCACACAAATGGAACACCCTTCCTTGTTAACTTGGTTAAGGGGATGGAAATCTGAGAAAATCTCTTGATGAATCGTCGGTAGTATCCTGCTAATCCCAGAAAACTTCGGATTTCTGTGGCATTGGTTGGTCTTTCCCACTTCATCACAGCTTCAACTTTGCTTGGGTCCACAGCCACACCATCTTTGTTAATCACATGGCCTAGAAATTGAACTTCTTCTAGCCAAAAATCACACTTATCTAACTTGGCATACAACTACTTTTCTCTGAGTATTCCTAGCACCAATCTTAAGTGCTCTCTATGTTCTTCAGCAATGTTGGAGTAGATAAGAATATCGTCAATGAAGACCACCACAAATTTGTCCAAGTAAGGTCGGAAGATGCGGTTCATATAATCGATGAAAATAGTAGGTGCATTTGTTAATCTGAACGGCATTACTAAATACTCATAATGACCGTACCTCATCCGGAAGGCAGTCTTAGGAATATCCTCAGGCTTAATTCTGATCTGATGATATCCTGATCGAAGATCAATCTTTGAAAACACCTTGGCTTCCCCTAATTGATCAAGTAAATCATCAATTCGCGGCAAAGAATACTTATTCTTCACTGTCAGCTTATTCAGCTCTCTGTAGTCTACACACAGCCGCAATTTCTCATCTTTCTTCTTGACAAGCAATATTGGAGCTCCCCAAGGCGAAGCGCTCGGTCTAATAAATTGCTTCTGCATCAGTTCTTCAATCTGGTGCTTTACTTCCGCCAACTCCAACGGTGCCATTCGGTATGGTGCCTTAGAGACAGACCCAGCTCCTGAAATTAGCTCAATCGAAAACTCTACCTCCCTTTTGGGTGGCAAGGATTCTATGTCTTCGGGGAATACATCTACAAAGTCTCAGGCTATAGGGAGAGAATCAACACTCATATATTTCTTAACATCACTTACACAAACAACCAGATACCTCAGACCATCATCATACACAGATAAATTATAAAGATCAAAAATAGGATGATGCGTACAGTATATCTCCAAGTCTCGGTCTGGAATATGCACGGTTTTGGTGGCACAATCGATCTTGACTTTGTGAGCTTTGAGCCAGTCCATACCCAAGATCACATCTAACCCCTTCATCGGTAAGCAGTACAAGTCTAAACATAAAGTCTTGCCTTGGAAGTCTAGGAATACTGGGGAACACATAGTTGTTGTACAGATCTTCTTTTCAGAGGGAGTAGACACTAGCACTTCATAGGGTAGTTTAGACATAGGAAAATAAATTCTCTTTGCACAATCTACTGATATGAATGAGTGAGTTGCACCAGAATCAAACAGAATATTAATAGGTTTTGCTTTTATTAATCCCCTACCTTGGATAAGATCCTTGGAATGGTCAACCTCCTCTGCATTCAGTGTATATACCCAGCCTCTCACTTGATTCTTCTTCTTTTCCTCCCCTGCTGGCTTCTGATCTTTGTTTGGGCATTGCCAACTGATATGTCCGGGCTGGTGGCACGTGAAACAAACTCTCTTGTTTTTGTAGCATTCTCCTTTATGAGGCTTCCCGCAGGTCTGACATTTCGGGACAGTTCCCTTGCCTTTGTTTTCTACTTCCTTACCCTTTCCTCCCTTTGAGCTTCCTTCCTCCCTCTTACGTTTCCACACCAGTTGTCTACTAGCCGCCACTGCGGCCAAGAACTGCTCAACAAGCTGACATGCCTGAATCAAAGTCTGATACTCCCGGATTTGCTGAGTAATTACCAAGTTTCTAACCTCCAGTCTAAGGCCTTGCTCAAACCTCTTACACTTCCATGTCTCATCAGGTTGGTTCTGAAGATTATTCGAGAAT